>BPTQ01000004.1:51785779-52521150 GCA_019973895.1 Chrysanthemum seticuspe | reverse complement strand
AATCAGTGTGTTTTGTGTGTAAAGAATTGAATTTTGTGGTATACCAGTGTGAATAATTGTGAAAACCGGTGAAATATGAATTAACATACACTGATTTATGGGTTTTGTTTGTACGAAACACACTGATTTACAATCTTTTCCGATGTATTTGTATTTTAAGTACACCGGTAACCTACTAGTTATCAGTGTGTTTTGTGTGTAAAGAAGTGAACTTTGTGGTATACCAGTGTGAATAATTGTGAAAACCGGTGAAATACTAATTAACATACACTGATTTATGGGTTTTCTTTGTACGAAACACACTGATTTACAATCTTTTCCGGTGTGTTTGTATTTTAAGTTCACCAATGGCCACTTGAATTTTATGTTTGTGTGGCCTTTTCTAACATTTAGTCACACAAAGCATGTTTCTTTTGGGTATTTAGTCACATACAATTAATCATAAAGTGGCCAAAAGTGTTAATAAGTGTGACCATATGGTGTTTCAAGTGAAGAAATGTGTGTTTTGTGTGACTATTGATCATCCAATGGCCACATGAATTTTATGTTTATGTAGCCTTTTCTAACATTTAGTCACACAAAGCATGTTTGTTTTGGGTATTTAGTCACATACAATTAAGTATAAAGTGGCCAAAAGTGTTAATAAGTGTGACCATATGGTGTTTTAAGTTAAGAAATGTGTGTTTTGTGTGACTAAATAGCCACATTAATTTTATGTTTGTGTGGCCTTTTCTAACATTTAGTCACACAAAGCAAGTTTGTTTTGGGTATTTAGTCACATACAAATTAAGCATAAAGTGGCCAAAAGTGTTAATAAGTGTGACCATATGGTGTTTTAAGTGAAGAAATGTGTGTTTTATGTGACTATTGATCATCCAATGGCCACTTGAATTTTATGTTTGTGTAGCATTTTCTAACATTTAGTCACACAAAGCATGTTTCTTTTGAGTATTTAGTCACATACAAATTAAGCATAAAGTGGCCAAAAGTGTTAATAAGTGTGACCATATGGTGTTTTAAGTGAAGAAATGTGTGTTTTGTGTGACTATTGATCATCCAATGGCCACATGAATTTTATGTTTGTGTGCCCTTTTCTAACATTTAGTCACACAAAGCATGTTTCTTTTGGGTATTTAGTCACATACAAATTAAGCATAAAGTGGCCAAAAGTGTTAATAAGTGTGACCATATGGTGTTTTAAGTGAAGAAATGTGTGTTTTGTGTGACTATTGCTCATCCAATGGCCACATTAATTTTATGTTTGTGTAGCCCTTTCTAACATTTAGTCACGCATCGAATTAAGCAAACTGTGACCAAAAAGTGTTTATAATTGTAACTATATGAATCTTTTAGTCACATATAAGAAATCAATATATATCAAAACAAATTCTAATATATAAAAATATATTCAAAATATATTCAAATACAATAAAATTGGAATGTATATAAAATTGTAATGCCGTACATAATAAAATTCTCAATAATTTAACGATTTCTGACTCTTGATCTTCTTAGCTTCCTTTTGCATGGCATCACTAGAGACGTAGCGCTTCGTTTGTAATTTAGGTGCAGTTCTGTTCTCACCAATCTGTTTTATGGTACTTGGTGGTGTTACCTGTAGGAAACAAAAGTCGGGTGTATCAAACACTGAATTAAATATGAAGAATGATATATGTAGGTTTATAAAACACATGCATCTATGTACCTTTTCATCGAAAACCACTTGATCCTTTGGCCATGCATAAAAACCACCTACTGCATCCTTAACTGTTTTGAAACCGTTACTTCCTACATCCGGTATGCATGCTGCATCCACTAAAGATTTTTCAATAGACACTCTGTAGCAATCCTTTGGGAGTGGTTTGTTATGAAGCATTTGTTTTCCATCAGTTTTGTACACGCTACCCTCCGCAATAATAGTTGATTTCTTTAAGTGCCACAGTCTGCACTTAATTACCTAAAAAGATAATTTGTTGCATGTATATATGTATCAGTAATTAATTAAACTAAAGAACATATGAAAATGTTTAAATACATACTTGTGGTAGTACTGTTAATGGAGACTCATTTTCTTGTGATTCGGAAATTTGACGTGAAGAATCCTTTCGTTTTGATCTAGTCAATTTCTTAGATGCGACAGATTTAACAGTTTCCTATATATATAATACACGGTAAATAATACAT
Source organism: Chrysanthemum seticuspe (assembly GCA_019973895.1). Classification (NCBI taxonomy): domain Eukaryota; kingdom Viridiplantae; phylum Streptophyta; class Magnoliopsida; order Asterales; family Asteraceae; genus Chrysanthemum; species Chrysanthemum seticuspe. The sequence goes on along the minus strand of BPTQ01000004.1, from coordinate 52,518,966 downwards.
GTATGTAGAATTCAAAAATACCAGGGGGATGATTTATTACTTACACTTATTTCCATTTCCTTTTCCAAAGTTGCAAGTCCATTAGACTTCTCAATGCTCGCAACTTTCTCACGTCCAGCAACACGTGTTCCGGCATCCTCATCAGCACTGCTATTTAAAAGATTAATGTTCACCGGAGACACCTGAAATATAAATTGTTTAAGAAGACTGCAGCAGTATTTAAAAGGGTAAAAAAAAGATGGAATGTTACTTTCTTATGTCTTACTTCCGTTTCTGTCAATGGAGTTGAAGTTGACTGCAACTGCCCCCTTTGTGCAGCTAATTGTTTCATCAAATCCTGTATTACCGCCTCTTTTTCTTGACGTTGGCGCCTCTCATTATCAAGTTCACTTTGAAGTAACACCACTCTTTCATCAGTTGCTTGTCTGATTCGAGGCAGATCAAAATACCTCTTGTAGGTTACTCCACCTCCCACTCCTCTCGCATATCCTCCCTTTTCCTTACCTAATACAACTGTCATGGCATCAGTGCCATGATCAAGCTTCAAGATTCCTTGTTTGATCTTGTCGTCCATTTCTTTCTGCACACACAATATGGGAAATAGGTTATTTAATTCTACCAGTATTAACTTGTAGCTAAAAGTATTAACTAAAACACTACCTGTATTAACTTATAACTAACAGTTTTAAGTAATACAGTAGCAGTATTAACTAAAAGTATTAACTAAAACACTACCTGTATTAACTTATAACTAACAGTTTTAAGTAATACAGTAGCAGTATTAACTTATAACTAAACAAACATAATAATAAAATTTGCAGTCAAACTTACAAATTTTTCTCCCACTGATCTGATATCATCATCGTGATATTCTCCGTCTTTTTTCACCCTTCCTTTCAACCACATCGTACCACGCGGTGGTTCTTCATCTGGTTCAATTTCTTTACTCTCGATCTTATAAACATCAAATACATACAAATGTAAGATAAACGAATATAAACGAAAGTATGATGCTATTAAATGCAAATGTGCAAATGTTTACTGTTACCATTTTTTCTATCACACGGGCGTATCCACCTCGTCCCATTGTATGATCATAAACAGACTTGGAACGCGACACTTTAGCTTTTGCTGATCTCACCTTGCAACACAAAATCATACGGCGTTTAGATGTAGTAATGCTGATAGTATACAACTAATACATATGGAAACATATGAAAAGGTGAAAGATATTTGAACTTGAATAAAAATGAATAATTAACACCTGGTATTCCTCGCTGGCTGTGTAGTTTACAAAATTAACCCAATCTTCGGCTTTTATAATTGTACTATACTTTGCCGGGACTTCATTTAGTTTTGAAAGGGTATTTTGGTTGGGCAATATGTAGTTTTGTATCAATTTCATTCTGAAATTCCTTAGAAGTTGACCAAGACGATTCATTATCAGCTTTCTGACCGTCAAGTCAACATCAAAATATCGCTGCAAAGATTAACAAATTGTTGTTAATTAGTTGCACATACTGTAAATGCTGAGATAAACTTATTAACACCTTGTATCTACGACAGCCAACCCACTACTAGTTAAAAAAAGTATATGTGTACCGTTATTTTGTCCCACATTTTATCTCTTGCTTCTGAATCAACCTTCCTCCAGGTTAGAATCCTGACACCTATATGCTCACGAACCAAATCACCCAAAAAACTTGAAAACAATGCTCTGTTTTTTCCTGATAACCTATCCAGTGCATCGAAGGTTACACTGACCTTTATTCCGTCTGTTTTTCCATATTCCCTGCGAAACTTAGCTAACCTAGTTATGCCCCTCTTAACAACATTCGCATTTGAATGGTTGTTTCCAGCATCCTCACCCTCATCTGAATACGTCTCTGATTCATATTCTAAAGTGTTTTCATTTTCACGATCAGAATAAACCAAATCATCCAGATAATTGATTTGCGTTGACATGATTCGTCAGAAGTAATGTGTTAAAGAAAATTAGTAAACTTAATTGGTAAATAATGGTGTAAAAATTGAAGTTCTGGTTGTTTTGCTTGAAGCCTGATTTATTGGAGTAAAAATAGGGCTAATGATGGGGCAGTTTTTCAATTAAGGAAACCATAATTTCCAAAGTAATTTTAAAAAATTTGGCTAAAATTTGGCTCCAAATTTGATAATTTTAAAATGTGGCTCCAAATCAAACAATTTTTTAAACCAAAAACACCCCTGACAGAAAATGGTGCTTACCCACAGTCCCAAACACCCATATTACTTCAAACCAGCTGTGTCAAAGACACATATAACTGCAGATACACTAAAATCACCACATGGCGCATACAAATGAACAATCAAAAGCTAAAAATGGACTTAAAGCAACTAATTAAGCAACTATAACTAATAAGCAGTTCCAGATAAACAATTAAACACAAAAATAGGCAAATCAAACCAAGAACTGCTGATACATCAAACAGCCCTAAGACCTTACTTTAAGCTTATAAATAAGCTATTTATAAGCAATTAGATAAGCTCTAACATCCTCAAGCAGTCAAAAAAAATCAAGAAAACATGTAAATGCAATTAACTTAAAGCAAAAACAACAGTAAAAACACCCTAAATCTAGTGGTTCAATCAAAAATAATTGTCATGAACAAACGCCTTCAGTTCTAAACTTCATAATCAGTCATAAAAAAATTGACAACAATCTAAAAATTGAACATCCTAATCCTACAATAATACATTATACTAGTGTGAATATGAACTTAAACACCACAACCAATTCCTAAATTCAAAACAACATGAAAAAAAAGATGAAACAAACTAGCGAACACATTACTTATATTAACAAACATAATTAGCATTCGTATGGATAAACCATCAAAAGATCCATACATATTCCATTGTTAATATATCTACACGAGGCTTCCCTCAACCCGTGCGATGCACGGTCTAGTGGTTGTGGGGTGATTTTTTATCCGTAATGTTGTATATGATGGTATTTAGATACCTATTAGAGAAGTTGCATTGTATTTATTATTTAGATGGCTAATAATGTTATTATTACTTTAGTTTATATTATTTTAGTGGAATCTATATTTAGATGCCTAATAATGTTATAATTACTTTTGTATTTATATTAGTTTATTTTCATTAAAAGTTTTTATTAACATAGTCTTTTCATATGTAGTATTTTAATTTGAGTAAGTTACATAAGTGTTTTGTTGCTTATTTATTTGTGACTTTTGTTATTTGGAATTATATAACTATTTGTACTCTTCAATGGCAAATTTTGAGTTGTTAGAGAATTTGATGAATATTTCAGGATCATCTAAATTGCATGATTGTATGCGTTTGTGGTTTGTGCAACAGGCATGTGAAGATGATGCATTATCAAAGTTGTTTTTTTGTGGTTTGTGCAACAGGCATGTGAAGATGATGCATTATCAAAGTTGCTTTTTTATTGGTTACATATGCGTTGCACCGATTGGTTAAGGGTTGAATATATACGTGTTTTTTACGTAATATTGTATGCAAGTAGTTACATGTAAGGTATTGCAATTGATGTTATCATAAGTTTTGTATTTAAAGTAGTTTTGTTTAATATTGTAATATAAATTATGTATATATTCGTTATTTTGCATATTTATTTGTTGCAATTTATTTCTTGAATGCATGTAACTTATCAATGAACATGAAGAGACCTTATTAAGTACTTATGCTAGATACATTAAAGTACTGTTAAGATGTAAGTTTAATGCCACACTTATATAATAGGTTAGGCAATTTATGCTCACGTATATAGATATAGATTGTTTATAGAGAAATGAGAAATTTCTTATTCATAGACGATACGATTACAAAATGGCATCAATACATTTGGCGACACATGCCACATTATTGGACATCTATATCTAATTATTTATCAATACACAAAGATAGCTAAGAAACAACAACAACTTACAACTCTGTATTACATCAGAAGTTAATCCATTAGTGTATTTGTTTGCCACATCTATCATATGTGCAAGATTAACAATAGGAGCAAGCACATCCATTGGAACATCCCTCGGCTTTAGACATCCCTCCTTTATATCTTTCCATGCATTTTCGACCATCTTCTTGACCTCGTCGATAGCTATATTTTCCGAGACGCCAAACTTCTTCATGTATGCATCTACACCAGTGGCCGATAGATATCTTTCACGCTCAAACTTTATAAAGACATTCCATTAATGCGAGAATATATGGCGCTTAAAATACATTTCTCGAAGAACAATAATGCCTCTTGAATGACACGAAACTGTTTCTATGAACTTGACTAATATATTTGTTTGCGTAAGTCTGCCAAATAAAACATTGCAACAGTTGAAGCGAGGGTTGCACCAGAGCCATCAAATGTAATCAAGAAGCACCCACGTCATAGAACAGGATGCCAGTACATTATTTGCATTCAGCCACCAAGTGGGTCAAAACACTTATCAACATGCCCATGTCCTTCTTGTATTGCCAAAAGACTCCGTGTCAAGAACATGAAAGAAAAGGCTAGCCAGAAACCATCTATTCGGCGGCAAAGAAAAGTTCCAGAGCCAGCTGAGCCCTCAAACCATCAAATTGCCAGAGTCAGTCGTGGTTCAGATGAGAACCAAGTTGAAAGAAGAGAACCATCACCATCACCGTCAGCCTAGCCCTCAAACCAAGAAACCATCACAGTCAGTAGCGGCTCAGAAGAGAACCAAAATGAAGGAAGAGAGCTATCACAGTCAGCCGACCCCTCAAACCAAGAAACCATCACAGTCAGTAGTGGCTTAGATGAGAACCTGCAGAATGAAAGAATTATAGAACCACCACAATCAGCCGAGCACCCAAATGTTCAAACTATCACAGTCAACCGCGACTCATAAGAGAACCAAAATGAACAAAGCTTGACAGGTTCACATTCAAATAATACTATCTGACCATTATTTGACCTGAATCTCCCAGCATCTGATGATGATGAGGACCTTGTGGATCCAACGCGTCAATATACTAATGGTTACGGTGGATATATAAGCGAATAGGCAAAATGGTGGCCACGGCAGTATGGGGGTGTATGGCATATGGGATTGCAGGAGTTCAAACATTCTGAGAAGTGTTCAAAATTGCGTTAGAACTTAAATCAATGTTTTTTTTTGGCAGCATTTCCATTTTATGATTTGAAGGATATGTTTTGATGGATTTCCAAGTTTTGATGTGCATGTTTGGACAGATGCATACAAACTGGTTGTTAAAATTGTGATACAGGCAAAGTTTGGGCGAAAGCAATTAGAATCGAAGTTAGCCGTAGCATTAGATGTGACAACAATTATGAGTTGTGAGTTATCAGTTAATAGTAACATAAATTAAAAAAACTTCTTTTAACACCAGTTGAAGAAGTAGATCTTAAATATCTGCTACTGATAACAGCTTGTGTTGCCGAACAGGCTTTGTATCTTAATTGATACATAAAGTTGTATCTCGATCGGTCTATTTTACTCCACAATTATCAGTCAAAAGGTTAAAAAGAAAAGTAGCATGCATGCAAACTTGCATTCCGTTATTTCAGAATTCCTACTAAAGATTTAACAAACCACAGCATGTCAAAGATACATGTGAAAATCAAACGATAGAAGTAGTACAAAGTTGGCATTGAAGAAAATGGTGGGTAGCACCTTCTTACCTGCAAGGAGAAAAACAACATTAAAATTAGATTGTGGTGTCACTCGAACTACTTGCTAATACACAGAAATAAACCTCCATAAACAACTAAAAAGCATAAGCAAAGAACTTCCCTGAAAACTGTGACAATGCATTTCTTATTTATCGTATTGAGATCATTATGTGTAGTAAGTGCAAAGATGGTTCATACACTCGAAACCGCAGCAACAATTCATATTCCGCATCACTTGATATTCCGTATCACTTGATATTCCGCATTAATTCTATAATCATAGATGAATGTTGTAATTGACATAGGTTTTATGTGGCTTAAACGATGTTGTACCGTACATGATTTTGTGCACAACCCCCCTTGCACATTAAATTAAGGGGGATAAGCTTTAAGTATTATAGATACCATCCCATTAAACCAAGACATTAGACATTAGACATTAGACATAAACAGATGACACTAGAGCAAAAGAAAACATCCCATTCCATAGCGAGAAAGCCTTCAACCATTCATCTCCTGAATTTGTTCTTCCTTGGTATCGATTTCCTCCTAAGATTGAGTAATGAGATCATTCAACCCCTGCAGCTTAGACCTCGCAGCCTCCCTGTCATCCCTAAGATCCACCAATCTCTAAGGACCTAATGTTTAAAAACGGCAAACTAAGTCCTCCTTCTTTTTAACTATGACTATAAATTAGGGGTGTTGATCCGTTCAGTTATCGGGTTTTGTTTCGTTAAATCGGTTATATTTTTATTTTGGTCAACACGAAAACCGAAACGAACCGAACTATAATTAAACCAAAGCGAACTAAAAACCGATTATGAATTAAGTTCGCTTCTTGGGTTGACCCGAAATTAAGCTTGATTCTTGGGTTGACACATATGGTTTTAAACCGAAAATGGATAATTAAGTTCGCTTCTTGAGTTGACACAAAATTATTTAGATTTTAAGCCATTGCTTCCATAATTAGCAACCTACAAACATAATGTTTGAGTAAATGGGACGAACACGTGCAAAACAACTGGAAACGGCTGAATGTGTGTAAAAAGTTATACAAACGGACTAAAAGATGAAAAAACCAGCGAAAACGTGCAAACACGGATGAAAACCAGTAAACATAAACGGAAACGTATAAAAACTGATTAAAAGGGACAAAGACGTAAGAAAACGGACCAAAACGTATTAAAACAGAAGAAAACGTGTATAAACGTACGAATCTGTGTAAAAGTGTAAGAAAACCTATGAAAACGGTTGAAAAATTTGTAAAAACATACGAAAATGGGTAAAAGCGGATGAAAACGGGGTAAATGGGACGAAAACGTGCAAAACAGCAAGAATCGGCCGAATGTGTGTAAAACGTTATACAAACGGACTAAAAGATGAAAAAACCAGCGAAAACGTGCAAACACGGACGAAAACCAGTAAACAAAAACGGAAACGTATAAAAACTAATTAAAAGGGACAAAGACGTAAGAAAACGGACCAAAACATATTAAAACAGAATAAACGTGTATAAACGTACGAATCTGTGTAAAAGTGTAAGAAAACCTTTGAAAACGGTTGAAAAATTCTTAAAAACATACAAAAATGGGTAAAAGCGGATGAAAACGGGGTAAATGGGACGAAAACGTGCAAAACAGCTAGAATCGGCCGAATGTGTGTAAAAAGTTATACAAACGGACTAAAAGATGAAAAAACCAGCGAAAACGTGCAAACACGGACGAAACCTGTAAACAAAAATGGGAACGTATAAAAACCGATTAAAAGGGACAAAGACGTAAGAAAACGGACCAAAACGTATTAAAACAGACGAAAACGTGTATAAACATATGAATCTGTGTAAAAGTGTAAGAAAACCTATGAAAACGGTTGAAAAATTCTTAAAAACAAACGAAAATGGGTAAAAGCGGATGAAAACAGGGTAAATGGGACGAAAATGTGCAAAACAGCTGGAATCGGCCGAATGTGTGTAAAAAGTTATACAAACGGACTAAAAGATGAAAAAACCAGCGAAAACGTGCAAACACGGACGAAAAACTGTAAAAAAAAACGGAAACGTATAAAAACAGATTAAAGGGGACAAAGACGTACGAAAACGTATTAAAACAGACAAAAACGTGTATAAATGTACGAATGTGTGTATAAACGTGTATACACGGGAGAAAAAAGTATTCAAAAAAGTAAACAACCCCTAACTCATATAGTATGGCTAAACATATGTGTCAGCATCCTATTGTGTCAGCAATTTACGTAATATTGTATGCAAGTAGTTACATGTAAGGTATTGCAATTGATGTTATCATATGTGTCAGCATCCTATTGTGTCAGTAATTCTTGTTGCGTATTGTTGTTGTAACCTTGTCGGGTAATGTTTATGTGGGTTTTGTTATGCAAATTTGCATGGTTCGCAAATTAATAACCACCGAATTCATTGTTTGCCAAAGTTGTAGTGTCTATAAAGCAAGATTAGTCTTCTTCAGTTCTACTGTAGATGACTACATAGTAATGATGACTAACTTTAATTTTGGTCAATGTGCTACATTGTAAAGATGACTAACTTTGATTTTGGTCGATGTATTGCAGTTGACATAAATTTTAAGAAGTTGAGCAAATCCGATAACCGCTAAAAACCGATAACCGAAGAAACTGAAACCGAGAAAACCCGAAACCGAAAAACCCACTTATCACGGTTCGGTTTCGGTTTTTACTTTTAGTTATCCGTGGTTACCCGAACCGAGCCGCGTATAATATACATGTAAGTTTTAACAAACCATTCATAAAAATGTACAAGTATTAACTATATTATTACACTACATTTATCATATAATGCATTTTTACTTATCTAATTTGATCATTTACTAACGTCCATGGATTACATATGATTAATGTGATCGTAATCTATAAACGTCAAATAATTAGTATTAGTTATTTTGTTAGATATGGTAATTTGAATGTTGCTATTGCGACACAACAACATTACTATTATTCTAATATCTTTAGTGTTATTTAATTTTACTAAAATGACATATTACGTTCTAATTTATGTTATTGTTCTCCCGATTCGATTCGATTAATTTTTTTGAATGGTTAACCGTGACCCGAACCGCGGGTAACCGCTCATTTCGGATACCCGCATGTCCGGTTACCCGCCTAGTACGGTTCGGTTTTGGATAGTAGAATGAACTACCCGCCCCGTGATGGATAGTTAAAATCTCTAACCGAACCGAGCCGAACCGCCCCGTGAACACCCCTAGTATATAGGGGCTGGTTTAGATCCAATGAAAAAATGAAGGGTTTAAATTGCAATATTAGATATCTTCCTAAATACTCCTCCTGCATATCACTTTTTTCTTTTTTTGAACTATTGCATATCACATTTATGCATGGAAGAATATGAAGGGGCTACAGTAACACCCAAAATAAATTTTCCGATGCCTCTTAAGTGGTTTTTTTTTTGATTATTTGTGCAAATTGTGAGGTACATTGTAATTATGTATACTTACCTAACCATAAAATCAACACACAAGTATCAATCATTTTAACCCTAAACACACAACTATCAATAATTTTACCCCTAAACACACAAAATGCCTTCTACACCTAATATCGATGAAATGAAAGCCACCACTGAATCCGACAAGCTCAGCGATGCTTTCAGGTTGTTGATATTGCAAGACATAGCAGAGGAGAAAAAGTTGATCGAGCGGATGGGAGAAGAGAGCAGCATTCTGGGGGAAACTGTTGCCAAAAAAGAACAGACAATCGATGAGGCTGGTAGATTGTTTACTCGTTTCAATGCTGTTGCAACAACTGGTGAGTTTGCCCTTCGTGAGATACAGTTGAAGGATCGAAGGACGATTGATTTGCTGGCTCAGCTTTTGGTGCTATGTCGTCGGAGTCTGTCGGAGAAGGAGGAGTTCTTGGAAGATTTGGATGAAGTTGATGAGTCTGAAGATGGAGAATAGGAAGCTTTGGAAGTTTTTTTTGTGTTTTGATGATGTATAGTTGATGGTTGTATGGATGCTTGCTATTAACTGCTACTTTGTTTATATAAGTAATTATATGTAAATGATCAATGATCAATGATCAGTACAATGGTTAATTTTAGGTTTTAACGCTTTATTAACTTGAAGAAATAAGTTAGTTTTATTTATTTATTTACTTTTATTAGAAAATGGTCAAGTAGTGTGTGTTTGACTTTCAGTATTTCACACATTTATCTCTCTTACACTCGGTCAAAACACACAGTTAGATTCTAATTAATAGCAGATTTAGGGTTTTCAATCAAACGCAAAATCAATCAAAATAAATGTTAGTCAATGAAATACTCTTGAGGGCTATTATAAAAGGCTTGATTCTCTTCCTATTGAGCCTAATATCTCAGGTATAAATGTTATAATTTACTGCTAGTTTGTTAGTTTAGGATGTTTATTGATTCATAGATGATATTGTGTTATGTTAGTCTAGGATGTTAGTCAGGGTATTAGTCATTTGCATAGGAAAAGTAGTTGTTTGATGATTTATGGATTATTAGTTGAGGTAATAACGATTACGTGTTATACATGCAGTATGGGTACGTGAAGAATGAGACGCGAAGAATGAGATTAGTGGACGCGAAGAATGAGATTATTCGTCAATGAGGCAGCGGAGCAAATTTCGGTGGGAGGATAGACTTAAGCTTGACATGATGGAGCTTTGTTTGACCGAGGACATGATCTCATATAGGAAGGGGTGGAGGGATAGAATTAGGATTTGCGGGTAGTGGTGCTAGGTTGGCTTTTAGGTGTCCCCTTTTGCCTCCTTGCGTGTTTTGTTTTGTGGCCTCTTTTTTGCTTTGCCGTAGTCTTAGGCCTCGTGCGTGGTTTGCATTGCTCTGTTGTTGCTCCCTTAGGTTTTCCTGCTTTGTCTTGATCCCTGCGTTCGGTCTCTTGGTGCTTCGTGTATTTTTGCCTTAGCTTTATGCCTTATGTGCTACTTTGATTTGCTTTGTGTTGCCCCCTTTTGTTGGTCTGCTTTTGGTGTGCCTGGGCTTTTTGGTTTTATGTCTGTTGTGCTTTGCTATTGGCGTATTTACGGCGTGCTTGTGCGTGTTTCTTTTTCCTGTATGCCCTGTTTGCTTGTTTGCTTGCTTTCTTTTTACTACGCTATTGCCTTTTGTTTTTGTCGTATGCTTTCTCTATCCTTTCGCACTACGCTATTGCCTTAATAAATCTTAATAAATCAATCAGATGATGTGATAGAGGTATGTTCAACTTCCTTTTGAATCCGCAACTATATCATATTGTTCCTTAACTTTTTTTAACAATCTAGCAAAACTATAATTATGATTTCAAAAAACATAATTAACCCTTCTTAGTTTCCATACAATTCCTTTTGTTTTTTCAACAATCTAGCAAAATCGCCTGGTGCAGGCCTTTACTCAAAGGGAGTTGGTTTATTTTGGGCCACATGTGTTTATTTGTGATATGCAAGAGGCTGTGATGACGATTATCTTATTTGATATGCAAATGATGTGATTTACCGTATGTTGGCATGGCAATTTTATTACATTATTTTGCAGCCATGGCGGTTATATCCAGATGTTCCGGTGTTTATCCAACCTTTTTATAGATCTGAGCCTTGCTAATGCATATCACACTGCACACTCAGTTTGGAAGTTTATATGAGTCTGATATACTTGTTATAGACTTTTGCTAGATTGTTAAAAAAAGTTAAGGATCAATATGATATAGTTGCGGATTCAAAGGGAAGTTGAACGTACCAAGGTGGCCACGTTACTTTGTAGATGAGTAGGGAATTTCAGCATAGTTACCCATTCTAAATTCCCAAACAGTGCCTTTTGTTTTTTCAACAATCTAGCAAATCGCCTGGTGCAGGCCTTTGCTCAAAGGGAGTTGAAACGACAAAAGGTACTGTAGGGGGATTCAGAAGGGTTCACTAAGTTGAAATTCCATACACATCTACAAAGTCACGCGGCCACATTGGTATGTTCAACTTCCCTTTGAATCCGCAACTATATCATATTGTTCCTTAACTTTTTTTTAACAATCTAGCAAAACTATAATTATGAGGTGTCAGTGTGTATGAGGTTGTGATGACAAGTATCTTATTAAATCATGCAAATGATGTGATACTCCTTGTCTTGGCGTGGCAATTCTATATTTTATACTATTGCAGCCATGGCGGTTATATCCTGATGTTTTTGAAACTATTGATTTATACAGATCTGAGCCTCACTATTATGTGCAAAAAATGAGTCAAATTTTTTTTGACTGTATGGTAGATGGGTTGCCTGTATACAAGATCTTATTCCCTAGTTTCAACATTAAAATTTTAACCATTGCACTTAAAAGTCTTTTCATCGCTGGATAGGCTTTTTGTCTTTTCATCTCTGTAAAATTAACTTTTTGTAGAATCGATAATTATTTATTCGGCACACCTTTGGTACTTTGAGCTTCCCCTCGAAAACCCATTCCTATGTCACTGTCATAGCAATAGGTTTGGTGCAAATCTTTGCAGCCATTTCATAGACATGGCAATGGGATTTCGAGTGGACGCTCAAAGTACTAAGCTGTCTCCACTTGCTTGCTTATAACATAGGTGTCTTACTTTGATAGAGGCTGTGTTAAGCTTACCATGACCATCAACGCTTTGATCAATTATGACGGGTAGTTTTAAACTTGAGATTGCCCATATCTTGACCTGGTTTATAGCAATGTATAGACGATTATGTCGCATGTTTGTGACCGTTTTATTTTATATGCATAATACTATCACAACCTTGTACTTTAATAAAGTTGGTCAATTTCTTCAGGTCAATCATGTTTCATTGTGGCTGGCGTCCGTTGGCGTCACGTGTATATATAGTTTCTGTTAGAAGCTATATATAATCATTGGTCCCTATCATACACCCGTCCCAATGAATCATGATTGGCTCGAAGATGTTAAGCATCTGTGTATATAGTCGTAGTAGAATGGGCTGGAATTTGACATCGAATAAGAATGGGCTGGAAGAAGTTAATACTGGCAGTGCTAAGTTAATACTGTCAGTGCTAAGTTAATACTGGTAGTGCTAAGTTATTGAATAGTATGTTTCTTCTTCAAAAAGTACCTACAATTATATACTTTATTACAACGTTTAACTTTTTTTGTTACTTGGATTCCACAGGTTTTTATCATCACAGTGAACGTGACATTCAAGGATGGGAAACATCGTACAAAAACATTGCAAACGTTGATGCACTGGCAGTGATTCAATAGCTACATTGTATATTCGATTAACCAATATTGTATTCGACATATGTATTTATTTGCGAGAAGTTACGATATCGCGTATGTTAATGTAATATTATTTATTTGTATGTTAAGGTACTTAATTTTTAAGGTGATTCTACCAAATATTTTGTATGTATATAATCAAGGGTTTAGGTCATAAAATAGTTGCGTACTTTTTCAAATGTACCATTTTGGTACGTAATTGTTGTGTAAAATTTACGTATTTGCATATATACCCAAAACATGCTTAAGTTGCATTGTACATCATGCATTAAAAACTTGTATTATGGAGAAATTTGCAACTTTTTGAGTTTTAGTGGGTATATATGCAATGCTCCCATAATACAAGCTAAAAAAATAAAACAAAAAATCCTTCCCTTAATTAATAGTAATCATTGCAGTTTTGAGAACCGTGACATATTACGGCTACACTTAATCACATAGTCAAAGCAAAATATTCAAGTCTATCTTCTTCAACACAACAACCGCATCATCAGGTAATGTTACACATTGGTTTTTTTCTTTTTCTTTTTTCTTTTGTTTTTTTAACCATGAACTACAAATGTAAAGTGATTGATATGCATGTTGCTGATATGTTGATGGATACAAATGCATGTTTGGTAATTTTTTTGCAATGTTTAACATATCCTAAAGAATATAGTATCCTTTGATCATAATGTAACAGCCGTTTTATTAGAACTATATGCGATTTGATTCTTTAGAATATTGTGTGACATGTAAATATAGGATGATTTGAATAAAAAAAAATAATGGATATATGTGGATTGTGGAAAAACGTTGCAGCTATTTGTTAAATAGCTAATTAGACAACTTGTAAACATATGTTTAATCTAGGTTAGTATAGCTTTTATATGATTTGGTAAAGCACTACACCTTATGTAATTAATTATCTGAGCTTAGGTTTAAACATTGGATGAAACAATGGCGTATGGTATGTTGGGTAGATTATGGATTTCTTACTAGATTTTAACAAACGTATGGGGTAAGATGAATAAACGTAAAAAAATACAGATTTTTACTCTAAATGGACTATATGATTATTGATTTTTGAAACATAGTTAAATATGTAGTAGTATATCTTCAATCATTTTTTGTTTGACACCTTAATGATAAAGATGTATTGATCATCTAAGACTTGTATTAGTTGAATGTTATGCATATGTGATAACCTTATTGACCATTAAGACGATTCTGGTTTTAAAATAGAATGAGCATCCAATTGTTGGTGGAGGCAAACCGCACAAACATTAGGACATTGCAGGTAAGTTGTACTTAAAATGCTTACTTAAGGTTATAAATTTATCAATGTAACCATCAAATTTATATACGTGCTTACTTTTTAAATTTAAGATGCTTCCTGCTTTGTTTACTGAAACACTGTACCCCAAGAAGCGCTTGATATACCTAATCCACAATAGGGGAACCAAACATAAGGTTTACTGGAAATTGGTTTGTGGTCGCATTACTTTGCAAGGGTCCGAGTGGCAAGCTTTTATTGATCAAAGCCAATACATCAATGTGGCCACATTCCATTTCATTCGTCAGGAACAAGACTGTTATTATGTAACAGGGTACAATGATGCAGGCCACGAATGCCCTGGATACGATCTGGCTCTTCTAGGTTACAGACAACGTAGGTGCCTGGTTACGTTGGATGAATATCCTGCACAACCTCTGGTAAGAAAAAAATGTTAATCAATACATTGTATAAGTTTGTTGAAAATGGGGATTATTTTAATTGTTTAACCCGCTAATGTTTTCTTTAAACTAAACTGTTACGTAGGTCATTCCTTGCAATTTCCGGGACAATACTGACAATAACCAATTTGACGTTCTTGTTGCTAGCGTGCCCGTAGCAGCTATCACTCACCGTCAAATTGAAATACTGGAGGAAAACAGACACGTGCATGAGTTTGGTGGGCACGGATGGAATGTATTGGTTCACGATGAAAACCTGTTTGCTGGCACAAGAGTTGTTTTCACAAATATCCTAAACAATACTCTTTCCCTGATGCCATTTGCTGAAAATGGATTGATGATGCGTTCTGAACTTGTGCAACGTATGGAGCTAAATCGTACAAGACCGTTCATGAGAAACCCCATAGATGAAGGTATGTTAATCAAAGTGTAGACATAATCTATGATTTTATTTTAAAAATAAACCTTTCCATATAATAGCTTTTAAATTATTAATTACCATTTTTATTAAATTCCAATTGCAGATGAGCGTATGAAACACATATGTGCATGGAACGAATGTACAGAGCATGAAAGTGAAAGGGATTGTTTTTACGCGCCCATCCTTGCATATGTCACGGACAGGAGTCGTTTGGTAAGCAATGATACAAATCGGACCATTTCAGTCATTATCTGCTTTCGCAAAAACTAATATATGCTTCAACACATGGACATACTTTTGATTAGCATACTACATTGTTCTTTTTAATGCAGAACATACCACATAAGTTTACGAAGCGAAATCACATGTGGAAGTACCATAACGCATTGCTGAGATACCGGGAAGACATGGAGTTTTATGTGAACGTGAATCTGCAACACCACAACGATAGGCCTAGAAGCAAGAACCACGTTACCATAAACGCCATATGGAGAGATATTGTTAAGGAGTGTCAGTGGGAACGAAACAAAATGGTCAGATTCAATCTTTTTGACTTTGTTATCGACGACCAAGCTTCGGTGTCTTCCCGTAATCCAGTTATAATTCTAGTATTTAGCATGTGCTAAAACGTAATTCCAGGCGTTATCAGTTGTTATTGGTAGACACGTTTATAAACAAATTTTAGGATTGTGTAGGATTTGGTTGGCTTCATTTAGGGTGTGTGTTCCCAAGTAGTTGAAGCCATTCATGAGATGGAATGTAAACTACTTGGTATAGCCCCTATCTGGAAGTGTATGGTTCATACTGGTGCATTAAAAGGTGTTCTTTGTGATGGTTTTGTGCTGGTTGTCATCTGTCCATGGTTGTATGATATGGGCAGTTTGTTTTTGTTATCAGACTTATAAGAACAGATATATCAGATATTGAATAGAGTTGCCTAGTATGCAACTTGATATGGGACTTGTCCATATCAGTGTGTGTTGATTTTTTCATTTTACAAAGTTTCCTTGATTAATACAAGTTCATCTTTGCACCAAAATATATATATATATATTTTGTGTTGTGGTCTACTTATAAACAGAAAACTTTAGTGGTTAAAGCTGCCAGTACAAAGTTAAGTCTGGTAGGTTAGTTTTAGTGGTTAAGGCTGCCAGTACAAGGTTAAGTCTGGCAGAAATAAGATAAGTCTGTTTAGTATTGGTAGTTAGTTCTGTTTATGAAAAACATAATAGTTTTTTGGGTGACTATTGATAATCCAATGGCCACATCAAATTTCTTTTTGTGTGGCCATTTCTAACATTTAGTCACACAAAGCATATTTCTTTTGGTTATTTAGTCACATACAATTAAGCATAAAGTGGCCAAAAGTGTTAATAAGTGTGACCATATGGTGTTTAAGGTGAAGAAATATGTCTTTCGTGTGACTATTGATCATCCAATGGCCACTTGGATTTTATGTTTGTGTGGCCTTTTGTAACATTTAGTCACACAAAGCATGTTTGTTTTGGGTATTTAGTCACATACAATTAATCATAAAGTGGCTAAAAGTGTTAATAAGTGTGACCATATGGTGTTTCAAGTGAAGAAAGGTGTCTTTTGTGTGACTATTGATCATCCAATGGCCACATGAATTTTATGTTTGTGTGGCCTTTTCTAACATTTAGTCACACAAAGCATGTTTGTTTTTGGTATTTAGTCACATACAATTAACCATAAAGTGGCTAAAAGTGTTAATAAGTGTGACCATATGGTGTTTAAAGTGACGAAACGTGTATTTTGAGTGACTATTCATCATCCAATGGCCACATATTAAGTTACGTGACCATATGTACTGGAGTTTGGCTACACTTGAATAATATGTGTGACAAAACGTTTAGCGTGACCACTAATGGCATTTGGTCACGGTGTTAGTAGCAAATGTGACTTTATAGATTAGCTTTCGGCAAGCTAACACAAACTAAACTTTAAACACACATATTAAATTACGTGAACCTATGTACTGGATTTTGGCTACACTTAACGAATGTGTGACAAAACATTTAGTGTGACCATATATGGCTTTTGGTCACAGTGTTCAAGTGTGTGACATATATTTGTCACTGTTTATATATATATCATGACTAATGCTTCAACCTTAATTTTCATTTGTCACTTGTTCCAATTTCAGATGTGGCTAAAGAGTTGGTAAAACATATCAGTCACCCTTAAATAATGTGTGACAAAACTTGACTCTATGATTTAGACACACAAAAAATTACTTCATGTGACTAACGCATCAAGGTTACTTGTATTTGTCACGCGTTCCAAATTCATATGTAGCTAAATGATCTGAAACAAAATCACCAGATACCTTTAGCCACACAACGTTCAATTGTGTGGCGATACAGTTCTAATGGTCACACAATCAAAATTTTCATGTGTGACTAATTAGTACATGTTGTCAATTTTCGTACCTTCAGCCACACAAATATGCGAATGTGTGGCTGTTCCATTTCGACCATGCGTGACCAAATCCCGTTTTTGTACTAGTGAGTGACGGCTATTGAGGAATCAAAAGATCTCTCAAAAGTAGACAAGCTAATCGGAAACCTCAAATTACATGAAATGGTGATGGAGAAAAATTCGGAAATCATTAAAGGAAAGAGAGAGAAAATCAAATCCGTTGCTCTAAAAGCAAGAACGGAATCAAGTGATGATGACGAATCTTGCTCCGGTAGTGAAGATAAGGAGTATGCCATGGCCATTAGAGATTTCAAAAAGTTCTTTAGAAGAAGAGGAAAGTGATAAGGTTTTAAAAGGTACCTTTTTGAGGGGTCGTTTAAGCCCTTATTTGATCAATTTTGTATACGTTATTGCTTAATATCGTTCCTTTTCACTTTTTAGGTCTCTTGAAGGCAAAATGCTGGAATGGCACTTATTTGGACGAAAAGGCACGAATATACGAAGAAAATGGCCAAAGTCAGAATTGAGACACTCAAAGCTGCTGAAAACATAAGGTGACGGCGTCACTGCTTAACTGCGACGCCGTCGGAGGATTTTGTGATGGGACAGAAGCCAAAACTCCTATTTTCAAGTGACGACGTCAAGTTATAAAAGAGTAGGCCGTCGCAACTCAGACGGCCTAGATGCAATCCAGACGGTGTCAGAAGCTGAAGAGGACGGCGTCACAAGCATAAGGTGACACCGTCGCAAGTCTAACGTGGCCAAGACGAAACCCTAATGACGGCGACACGACGGCGTCACAAAACATAAGGTGACGCCGTCGCATGTGCAATCTTATATATAGAATCTGAATTTTTCAGTATTTGTGTGTAGTCTTTTGGAGTAAAAACCTAAAACCGAACCAAGGCTGTCTTGTACAGTATTTTAGGGTTCCAAACCCTATTTTACACCAAGATAAGTGTTTTACTTCATTAATACAATTATGTCTTTGATTATTTGTGTGTATGCTTGCATGTTCTCCATGTCCGGCTAATTTACTTGTGTGTTTGCTTAGGGAATATGAAACTTAATTAGTGAATATTGATTGGTTGTCTCTTATCTTAGTTGATTAATGATCTAGTAATGCGATAGGTCATTCGTTGTGTACTTAATACTTGATTAAATCTTTCTGAACCTTAGAATATGACTCCTTGAGTAGTTGTAAGCTAAACCATCCAAAGAGTGCCTTAGAGTAAGAGTTTATTATCCCTAGTGGGTTTTGTAGATGAGACCCTTTGGTAAGTTCAAAGAGTTAGGTAGAAACGCATAACCTACAACCTTAGACACACAACGCAACTAAGAATAAGGACGTGACAATTCAACCACCAATAGGAGATAATTAAGGAGTAGTAAAACCTAAGTAAACACATCTTTAAAATATCATACGAGCACACAATAATTAGACATAGACTACATACACCTTAGATTAGATAATTAGATAAGTAGAGTAATCGGTAGCAATACCAACCCCCCAAATTCAAACCCCGAGATTCGTACCTTTCCTTTTCTTAAAAATATAAAAAGATAAAAAATAATCTTCCTCAACCCCAACCTTAGCGTAGTAACTTCTCACTAGCATTCCTATTCCCCTAGAGAACGATATCAATACCCGTGGCTTACCCTAATACTACACTACAACGATTAGGTTCACTGCCTAGGGTGTTATAAAACTTGCTCGAAGAAAAGGAAGTTCCTTTGACCCCGAACGACGCGTGTAGCGTTATCAAGTTTTTGGCGCCGCTGCCGGAGAGTAGAATAGCTAGTTAGTAGTCCACCTCATTTAGGTTTCTTTACTTGATTCCTATCA
This sequence comes from Chrysanthemum seticuspe, assembly GCA_019973895.1. Classification (NCBI taxonomy): domain Eukaryota; kingdom Viridiplantae; phylum Streptophyta; class Magnoliopsida; order Asterales; family Asteraceae; genus Chrysanthemum; species Chrysanthemum seticuspe. The sequence continues at coordinate 52,499,583 of BPTQ01000004.1, read as the reverse complement.
AGTAAATTTTTCTTATTTTTAGCTTTCTCTTAGTCTATCCCCCTTCTTCGTGACCTTTGTTCATAATCCCATCACTTTTCATCATGGAAGGTGATAACCAACCACCACTCATCAACCCACCACCAAATGACCCGCCAAGAGCCCGTACTCTTGGTGAATACTCGAGACCAAGCCACTTAGGCTATAGGAACACCATTGAGCTTCCCGACCAAGCCAAACTACGGCCCTGCGATCCGACACCATCCGGTTGGTGCAAAACGGATGTGCATTCCATGGACTTCGTTCCGAAGATCCAAATCAGCATCTTAAGGATTTCCTTAAAATTGTCGATTCCATCGACCTTGATGCTACTACTCGGGAGACTACGTGCCTGCGTCTCTTCCAATTCTCTTTACGGGACCAAGCTAGTAATTGGCTTGAGCGACTTCCCGCTGGCTCCATCTCAAGTTGGGATGATCTTACCTCTCGCTTCCTTGCTCAATTTTTCCCACCGGGGAGAACCACTAAGCTTAGGAATGACATCTTGATGTTCCAACAACGTCAAGGTGAATCTCTCTACGAAGCATGGACTCGATTCAAGGACTTACTTCATAAAGTCCCTCATCACGGCATTGATCTTTGGCTCCAAGTCTAAATCTTTTATGATCATGTCAACTTCCCCACCAAGCGATCCATTGACCAAGCGGACGGTGGAAAACTTAGTGATCTCACCGCTGAAGAATCATGGGGTATAATAGAGGACCTTGCCCTCTATGACAACGAAAGTTGGGATGACCCCCGTGAGCTGCCCAATACCGTTAAGGAAATCTCCTTGCCTCCCATTGACTCACAACCTTCCGACCGTAGGATGATCGAACTTGAAGATCAAGTAAAATTCCTAATGAGTTCCTACGAAAATCCTAAGTCTTCACACCATGTGAACAAAGTTTCTTCCTCGTGTGAGCCATTTTGTGATCCTCATAACATGCGCACTAGCACCCGATCCCCCGAACATGCTTTCGTTGATTATGCATCCTCGCGTATTAATGGAACGGGAGGAAGATTCCCTATAATACCCGGACCTAGGAATTTCAATGAAACCCGAGAGGCATGGAAAGGCAAGCCCGACTTCTACTGGGTACAAACCAAAGAATTCACTCCCAATGATTTTTCATGGCCCCCACCTAATGGTCCTAACTAACAAAACATCGAAGGGATGTTGCAGAACCTAGTTGCATCCCAAGAATCCCAAATAGCTAAGCTCTCGGACCGCTTTAACCAACAACTAGCCGAAATGGATAGGAAGCTAGACAACCTTTTGAAAGCCATAACCAATAGTGATAGGAAGGTTAGTGCTATCTCAACTCCCGAGCCTTCCGGTGTAGAGATTAAGGACCCAAGTAAGCTAGCTAAGCACGTTCAATTCGTCAATACCATCGCCTTGGTAAAACTTAATGGAACAAATGACGAAGAGGACCATACACTTGAGAATAATGAAACAACCAAGGAAGTAGATGAAGTATACAATGACTATTTCAATAAGTTTCCTACGGAAGAAGAATTATCTCGCCACCCTCACTTAGTGCGTGACCTCCGTCACATGTATGTTAGGAAAAGCCCTAGAATCAAGTTTGGGGACCCTTGGAATCTTAACATACCATGTTTCATAGGACACCTTTTTGTGGCAAAGGCCTACATTGATCGCAAGTCCCCAATCAACATAATGACTAGCACCTACTATAATTGGGTAATGAAGAAGCCTATTCCAACTAGGCAAGACCCCAATGATCCTAATGTTAGTTGCAATTTTCTCGGTAGAGTTAAGGGATTGCCCGTTTATGTAGGTAGTTTCACGTTTCCTACGGACTTCATAATTGTGGATGATATTAGCACGGCCATAGACCCTAGCTTGTCCCACGTTATTCTAGGAAAACCTTTCATAGAAAGCACCGGGATGACCTATGATCCCTCGTTAGGAGTAGTGCAATTCAAGGATGAGACCGATGACATAGCTTACCAAATGCCGTTTAAGATTGAGAAGTTTTCATCACTCTCTAATGATGAAAAGGAACTTAAACTGTCGGTCTATTATAGGAATGATGAGGATAGGGAAAAAGGAGTAGATTATGTTATGGCTAAGATTTTCGGATTCTATAAGGATTGCTTGAACTTAGGACCGAAATATAGGACCGAGTGGGGAGAGGACGAACTCTTAGAGAGGTGCATCATAGGGCACTTCTACAACATGGAACCCCCCATTAGAGACCGTCAAGGTGGCGGTAATGAAGTAACATAGGAGCACGACTACGAGTCTAGCTACAAGACTCTTAAATAAAGAAAAGCGCTTCGTGGGAGGCAACCCATGCTTAATTGTTTGCTTGTTAGTGTCATATGTCTTTTATTGATTGTTTATTCTCTTGTTTAAATTTGTAAAAATGCTTTATTTTGTTTTTAACCTCGTCTTAATTACATATAAAGGTATTTTACATAAGGGATAAATGTAGGGAGGATTACACACGTTTTCAAAAGAAACGTAAACATGAGAATAACAATTAACTAAAAGATATATATGTGTGTTTGTTCGAGTCAAATGCTTGTATCGAGTCATAATGGATGTTTTGCAGAAATTTTTCCAGATTCTAAAGATGTAAATTTTCCAGAATTTTTTTCCAGAAAATCGCAGACCAGTTTTTGTCAGGATCGCAACCTGACGGCGTCAGGAAGGAGTAAAAATAGCTGATTACTTTTTTCTCATTTTCTGAGCTACTTATAAATTTTTGTAATTTTCCAGGTCTTAATTTTCCAGAAATTCTGTAAACATCCATTCCACAAGCATTATATCCTAGTTTAAATCGAGTCTTATATATATTATTACCGCCGATTTTACGCGATGGTTTCGGTTGTTTTCTTCAAGTGTGCAGGTTTAATTTATCAAGAAGAAGTTACATAAGATTGGAAGGAGCTTTTCACGCATAAATTCTTCTTGGAAAGGATTTAACCACTACTTCACACACGGATCCTACCGAGCTAATCAGGGGAGTATTAGTTTCTTTCGTTTTTAATTACCTTCTATTATCATAACTTTGATACATTCGGGGAACATTGGGGACAATGTTCAGTTTAAGTGTAGGGAGGGAAAATAAAATGGGAACTTTGAAACTATGCTTATCCTTGAATATTTGCTTTGTCCAAGTGTATTTGTGTAATAAACCATGAGAATATGTCGGTTAGAGTAATTTTGGCACCAAATTTTTAATTTTTCATGACATATAGGAGTGGGCCATTAGTCTTAACAAAAGCGTCTCACGGATAGGAAGTTGCATGACTAGCACAAAAACCCTTTACCACCTAAATTCCACCCAAAATGTGAGGATCGCCCTTAGATTAGTAGGAATTAAAAGCATTCATCTTTAATGCTTAGAGTGTGAACCGGTAGTATATTAGATTCTTGAACTTGTTTTGTGATGCATCCCGAGATCGCTAGTAAGACTACACTTGTGTAGTTAGGAATAACTAAATGATAAGAGGCATTAGGATAACCCTTGTTTGATACCCGTAATATAATTACTTCTTCCACTTCGGTTGAGTAATTCTCCCACACCTTTTTCGTTGTACTCATCTTTAGTACACGATACCCCTAAGTTAACCCCTCAGAGCCTATCCTTTTCGCGGTTCTCGTGATGTTTCGGTTTTTCCGGAATATCAATGAAGAGCATTGTTTACACCCCACCCCCAAATATACACCCAAATCGCCTTAGCCTACCTTGTATGCACTCACTTTTAGTGCATTATTGTTATCACCCTAAACCCTTAGTTCAATTATCTAGTTGCTTGCATGAGTTGCTAAGTCGAGACATACCCTTTGTATACAGTTTTGGGACGATTGGGATTCATGGTAAAAGTTAAAGTTTATGAAATGACGGGAAGGGAACATTAAATTCAAATTCCCTTTTTTTGCGTAATAATGTACCCCAAGTGTTTTGATCTTTTCAATTCGGGTCAAATTAGTGTTAGAGTAATAAAAAAAACTCAAGTGTAGGGATGTGCCTATAAATCCCTATCATTTTGATGTTACCGTAGAGGATGGTAGAGTAAAAGTGTATGAAAAAAAAAAAAAAAAAAAAAAAAAAAAAAAAAAAAGAGAAAAAAAAAGAGAAAAAGAAAAAAAAATAGAGTGAAAAAAAAAACATACGGGCTACCATCCTACATCTGTCCTTTAAATTTGTGTTTGTTTATTTCAGTTAGCTAGAGTCTAGAGTGTCGAGTCTCGGCTTAGCAACGCCATTCTTCGTATGCATTTAACATAGAGATTTTTGACTTGCCACCACTATATAGCCTATCCCACCAAACCCTTTGTTTCCCTACCGTAAGCCTAATGTTACAACCCTTTAAAGACCTCTTTGATAGTCTTTCCTAGGTGCTTACGCCAAAGCGATGGAGGTTTGATCTATTCTCAAGCCTATGGTAATCTATGTACTAGGACCGGTTAATGAGTGTTTATCTTCCATTTCCAATTTGTTATATTTCATATACACCCGAGAGAGATGTGAGTATCCAAACACCCCATGAGAGGTGCTAGTATGTGATTTCCGTGCTTGTTATGACTTTTGCGGGGCTTATATGTGTTGTGGACTGTTTTAAACCAATGCTTCATGACCTCTAACTTATAAATTAATTGACTAAAAGCACATTTGCTTGAGGACAAGCAAATACCAAGTGTAGGGATATTTGATAAGGTTTTAAAAGGTACCTTTTTGAGGGGTCGTTTAAGCCCTTATTTGATCACTTTTGTATCCGTAATTGCTTAATATCGTTCCTTTTCACTTTTTAGGTCTCTTGAAGGCAAAATGCTGGAATGGCACTTATTTGGACGAAAAGCCGCGAATATACGAAGAAAATGGCCAAAGTCAGAATTGAGACACTCAAAGCTGCTGAAAACATAAGGTGACGGCGTCACTGCTTAACTGCGACGCCGTCGGAGGATTTTGGGACGGGACAAAAGCCAAAACTCCAATTTTCAAGTGACAACGTCAAGTTATAAAAGAGTAGGCCGTCGCAACTCAGACGGCCTAGATGCAATCCAGACGGCGTCAGAAGCTGAAGAGGACGGCGTCACAAGCATAAGGTGACGCCGTCGCAAGTCTAACGTGGCCAAGACGAAACCCTAATGACGGCGACACGACGGCGTCACAAAACTTAAGGTGACGCCGTCGCATGTGTAATCTTATATATAGAATCCGAATTTTTCAGTATTTGTATGTAGTCTTTTGGAGTAAAAACCTAAAACCGAACCAAGGCTGTCTTGTACAGTATTTTAGGGTTCCAAACCCTATCTTACACCAAGATAAATGTTTTACTTCATTAATACAATTATGTCTTTGATTATTTGTGTGTATGCTTGCATGTTCTCCATGTCCGGCTAATTTACTTGTGTGTTTGCTTAGGGAATATGAAACTTAATTAGTGAATATTGATTGGTTGTCTCTTATCTTAGTTGATTAATGATCTAGTAATGCGATAGGTCATTCATTGTGTACTTAATGCTTGATTAAATCTTTGTGAACCTTAGAATATGACCCCTTGAGTAGTTGTAAGCTAAACCATCCAAAGAGTGCCTTAGAGTAAGAGTTTATTATCCCTAGTGGGTTTTGTAGACGAGACCCTTTGGTAAGTTCAAAGAGTTAGGGAGAAACGCATACCCTACAACCTTAGACACGCAACGCAACTAAGAATAAGGTCGTGACAATTCAACCACCAATAGGAGATAATTAAGGAGTAGTAAAACCTAAGTAAACACATCTTTAAAATATCATACGAGCACACAATAATTAGACGTAGACTACATACACCTTAGATTAGATAATTAGATAAGTAGAGTAATCTGTAGCAATACCAACCCCCCAAATTCAAACCCCGAGATTCGTACCTTTCCTTTTCTTAAAAATATAAAAAAGATAAAAAATAATCTTCCTCAACCCCAACCTTAGCGTAGTAACTTCTCACTAGCATTCCTATTCCCCTAGAGAACGATATCAATACCTGTGGCTTACCCTAATACTACACTACAACGATTAGGTTCACTGCCTAGGGTGTTATAAAACTTGCTCGAAGAAAAGGAAGTTCCTTTGACCCTGAACGACACGTGTAGCGTTATCAGAAAGTTTGTAAGACAACCTCGAGAAGAAAAGAAGCCATTCCGAAAAGATCGGGATGACAAAAAGGGTAAAGGTGAAAGAAAGTGTTTTAGATGCGGTGATGCAAGTCATCTAATAGGAGATTGTCCCAAGCCACCTAAAAGCAAAACTCAACGAGCTTTTGTAAGAGGTGCTTGGAGTGATAGTGAGGATGATGAAGACTCAAGCAAGGATGAGATCGCTCTAATGGCACATGAGTCAAACGAGGTACATTCCGACTCATCTTACTCCTCTATTGATGATGACACTTTGCAAAAACAATATAATCAATTGTGTGAGCTTAGTCTAAAAATCATAACTAAAAATAAGTTTTTAAAGACTAAAAAGGAATTTTTAGAAAATGAAGTCTATGAGTTAAAAGAAAAGGCAAAACGATTAGAAAAAGGAAAAGCATATGACGATGGTTGCAAATCAAGTCAAGAGCTTAGTCTTGAAATAGAAAAACTAAAGCTCACACAAGATGTTTTAATCGAACATAATACTAAATTTAAAAGGTTTAACAAAAACATTGCTTGTGCTGATGAAATAGTTAGAATTCAAAAAACACCAGGAAACATGAATGGGCTAGGTTTTAATGAGGTGTTAATTCCAAAGAGTCAAACCAAAACGGCCGAAAAAGACAAACAAACTGTCAAAACTGCTGCAGTGCAGCACGGACCAGACGGACCCAAAATAGGGCTCCGTCCTTTGTAAAAAATGGTGTCGTGGGGAATGCAGCAGGACAGAATGTTTGTGATACGAACTGTAGTGAATTTGTCAAAGTAACAAAGAAAACCAAGGATAGTATTAAACTAAAACCTGCTGTTACATCAGTAGTAGGACTTGCTAGAAATGAATTTAGATCAAAAACTACTCAACAACGACATAAAACACCTTTTGCCAAACACCCCTTTCCTAAGAGCAACCACAACATACAACCCAACTATCAACATAACGGTTGGAATCAAAACTTCTCTAGACCATATCAAACTCCAGATTACATGCGATGGAACTCTTACCCATCATTTCCATACATGAATCAAGTAAATGGTATGTTTAACCCAAACGGACCCATGAGATATTGGGGACCAAACGCTTGAGTTATTTGTGTCTTAGGTATGCTTGAAAGTTGGATTGGAACCTGATGACTGAATAAAACATAGTGGATGCTCACGACACATGACGGGCAACAAAAGCCTCTTCTCAACATACCAAGAGTATGATGAAACTTTTGGTAGCAATCTCAAAAGCAAAATCATTGGCAAATGTACAATCGCTCATAACTCCCCATCTATTGAAAATGTTGCTCATGTCGATAGGTTAGGATTTAATCTACTTAGTATTAGCCAATTATGTGATAAAAATTATAAAGTACTATTTGAAGAAAATGGTAGTAAAATACTAAAAGATGGTATCACCATAGCTAAAGGAGTTAGGAAAAATAATATATACGTCATGAAAATAGATAAAACATCTAATGACAAACTTTGTCTAACAACATTAGATGATAGCTCAACTCTTTGGCATAAACGCTTAGGTCACGCTAATATGAGACTTATACAAAACTTATCTTCAAAAGATCTAGTTAGGAATTTACCAAAACTTAAATATGACCAACATTTTTGCGAAGCTTGCAAAATTGGTAAACAAACCCATAGTAGTCATAAGGCTAAAAAAAAGGTGTCCACATCTAAGTGTCTAGAACTTTTGCATATGGACTTGTTTGGTCCATTCGCTATAAGAAGCTATGGAGTCAACTTGTACACTTTGGTCATAGTAGATGATTACTCAAGGTTTACTTGGACATTGTTTTTGAAAACCAAAAATGAAGCTTTTGATAAATTTGAAATTCTTAGCAAGAAAATTCAAAATCAACTAGGTGTTAACATTGTGTCGATTCAAACGGATCATGGTCGTGAATTTGATAATGAAACACAATTTGGAAACTTTTGTGATGCAAATGGTATAACACACAACTTCTCGGCTCCTCGAACACCTCAATCAAATGGAGTTGTAGAACGTAAAAATAGAACCATTAAAGAAATGAGTAGAACAATGCTTAATGAACAAAACATTCCTCAAAAGTTTTGGTGTAACGCCGTTGACACTTCTACATATATTTTAAATAGATTCTTAATACGTCCTTTCTTAAACAAAACACCATATGAGGTATATAAAGGTAAAAGGCCAACTTTAGGATATTTTAGAGTATTTGGATGTAAATGTTTCATTCTTAATACTAAAGATTATCTCACCAAGTTTGACCCAAAGTCTTATGAAGGTGTATTTCTTGGTTACTCACAAACTAGTAAAGCTTACATTGTCTTAAACAAAGAAACAATGAGAGTAGAGGAATCGTTGAACATAACATTCGACGAAAGTCCACCTCCCTCTATGACATCACCTTTGGTAGATGATGACTTAGTTGAAAGTCAACTTGTAGAAAGTCAAGAAATAATTGAAAATGACAAGGAAGATGAACCATTAAATAATGAAATTATAAACATCAAAGAATCCAAAAGTCATCCTTTAGAAAAGGTCATAGGACAACTAAATCAAAGAACCTTAAGATCACAAGCCCAAAATCAAAGTAATCATTTTTGTTTTGTGTCTACCATTGAACCGAATAACATAAATGAAGCAATAAAAGATGAATCTTGGGTAATTTCTATGCAAGAAGAGTTAAACCAAGTCGTTAGAAATGATGTTTGGAAGTTAGTTCCAAAACCTAAAGATCAAATTATAATTGGAACGAAATGGGTTTTTCGAAATAAAATGGATGAAAATGGTGTAGTGTCTAGAAACAAAGCTAGGCTTGTCGCACAAGGTTATAATCAACAAGAGGGGATTGATTATGATGAAACTTATGCACCGGTAGCTAGGCTCGAGTCTATTAGAATCTTACTTGCATATGCATGTGCTTATGACTTTATATTATTTCAAATGGATGTTAAGAGTGTGTTTCTAAATGGTTTATTAACGAAGAAGTATATGTTGCTCAACCTCCCGGTTTTACCGACTTTGAGAAACCACATCATGTCTTCAAACTCAAGAAAGCATTATACGGTCTTAAGCAAGCAGCAAAAGCTTGGTACGATAGACTTAAGACTTTTCTTGTTGAAAACAAATACACCAAGGGATTAGCAGATAATACTCTATTTACCAAGAAAAAGGAATCACACATTATCATTGTTCAAATATACGTTTATGACATCATATTCGGATCAACTTGTCAAGAGCTATTTGATGATTTCTCTAAAATCATGCACGATGAGTTTTAGATGAGTATGATGGGTGTGTTAAACTTCTTTCTAGGACTTCAAATTAAACAACTAGAAGATGGCATATTCTTTAACCAATCTAAATATATAAAAGATATGCTTAAGAAATTTGGTCTTGAAGACTCAAAACCAACTAAGGCACCCATGTCTTCGGACACTAAACTCACCAAGGATGAGGAAGGTGAATCGGTAGATAACACTAAATATAGAGGAATGATTGGTAGCCTACTCTATCTCACGGCTAGTAGACCCAACATTATGTTTAGTGTTTGTCTATGCGCTCGCTTTCAAGAAAATCCCAATGTATCACACTTAGAAGCCTTGAAAAGGATATTTAGATACATTAAGGGAACAACATGTTTAGGATTATGGTATCCCAAAGGAACAGGTGTAGAAACTATAGTGTATGCCGACTTGGACCATGCCGGTGACTATGTCGATAGAAAAAGTACAAGTGGTATTTGCACTTTTGTCAGAAATTGTCTCACCTCATGGTTTGCAAAGAAGCAAACGGCTTTAGCTATCTCAACTACAGAAGCCGAATACGTCTCAGCCGAAAAAGCATGTCAACAAGCTCTTTGGATGAAGCAAGCTCTCGTGGATTACGGAATTCATCTCAAAGATATCTCTGTACTTTGCAACAACAAAGGAGCTATTGATCTCAGCAAAAATCCCGTCCAACATGCTCGTACGAAGCATATTGAAATACGTCATCACTTTCTTCGCGACAATGTTCAAAAAGGAAACATCTCAATTGAGAAAGTATCCTCCGAAGAAAACATTGCCGACATTCTAACTAAACCTCCCAAACGAGAACCATTTAATCTTCTTAGACTTGGTTTAGGGCTAATGGAACCAAACATGTAGTTGAAACATAGTCTAAACCTTAGAACAAACAAAAAAAACAAATTTGTTTAAACCTGCTAATGTTCCCACAGCACCAAACGACAACAAAGGCGGAACCAATTTTTTGGTGTCGTCTGGTCCGTGGTGACAACAATAGCAAAAATACTACCTACAAAACATCTTCTTCCTCACAACCTACTTTACCAAAACTTTTCAACATTAGACCTAACTTATTGTTGACATTTTCTCACCCACTAAAGATAACATCATTGTAAGTATCCTAACTACATTTCATCTCTTAATTCTGAGTCTAGGATTCCAATTTGTGCACAAAATCATTACATGGGGATTATGTATATTCTTGTACAAAACATGGATTCAATTGGCAAACTGCATAACTAGAATTAGGTACTACATTGCCACATTGCATAAACAAATCATGTTTCCCACTAATCAAAAGATAATGACTATAAGGCCTTATTCAAAATAACCAAACACCCCATGTCAAAAATTTTGAAAAGCTTCTCACTTGTAGGAAAACAATTTTTCATTGTTAATACAAATAGAAACGTAAAATTTTCATCACTTGCATGCTCTTGAATACTAAAGGTAATGCATAACTAATATGCATTCCCGGGTATATTCAAATGAAGCCACATTGAATTAGGAGTGTTTGGGTTATCTCATGCCTTTTGCCAAACACCCCCACTAAAAACCATTTTATGCATAAAATGATTCGAGATAACCGCAACTCCAAATCGTTTTCATATAGGCACACACTAGAACCAAAACGTTAAGTTTGTTCTCATTTTTAACATGAAATTTCTTGCTCATAGGAATAACCATGGTAGCCGCAAGATTCTATGATCACAAGGATACTCTTAGCTACATTCCCAAACATCACAAAACCAAGGGCCTCTCCAAAGAACAAGTCAAAATCTTTAAGAGTCCAGAACAAAGGTATTTCCATGAGGGTAGAACCATTCACTCATCCTTTGTCGATGGAACCAATCTTCATCAAGAACTTGCCACCATTAACTTCGATTGTCTCCTTGACATCGATGAACCCATTTGTCCTAGGTTTGTTTTAGAATTCTATGCTAGTGTTACCGGTTTCATTGATGAGGATGATGAATTTGGCCTTAGGTTTAGGATCAATCAAAACGACTACACCATCTCCTTAAGCCAATTTGCTCAAGTGCTAGGAATTCCCAACCGAGGGAGATGTGTCTACTTGGATAAGTGGTCACTCACTATCCTTGATGCAATCAATGACCGCTCTCTTCCCTACCAAACTTCTTTAGCGGATAAGGATGTCATCCGTGAGCACCTTTTCAACGAAAGGGCCACTCCAACCCGTGTCACCCGAAAGGGAAATGAAGTAAACCGAGATCCATATGGAATGGAGCTCAATGAACTTAAGCCCGAATTTAAGAAATGGGAGGAACTCCTTAGAGCCAATGTCATTAGCACTATAGGAAATAGGGACCATATCAACGCTTGCCTTTGTCACATGCTCTACAACTTGTCCACCCGTCAACCATTCAATTTAGCCTACTACATTGCTAGGAGAATGATTGACATTCCAACTCAAGGATCGGTCGCTCTTCCTTACGGGATGCTTCTCACCCGTCTCTATAGAGCCTTTGCACCCATTCCACCAAGCCTAAAAGGGTTGAAGCTTGACTATGCTCTCATCCCTCACATTTTTGTGCCATTGAGTGACTAGCGAGTGGCTAAGACTTAAGGCAAAAGGGCAAAACCTCCAACTCCATCATCGTCATCATCAAATAGCTCCGAGGACGGTCTTCCAAATTCTCGCCTTCCACCTCAAGAGTACTATGCATCTCTCCCCGATATTGAGAATGAATCGGAGGAGTTCAAGCAAACCAAGGGGATGTTCAAGTGCCTTGGTAGGATGATGACAAAGATCTACAAGAAGTTGGATAAGTGAGGTTCATTTGAAGGAGTGTTTAGAACAAGACAATAAATATGGTGTATGATACAATTTGGTTGTTTTTTATTTGTAGGATGATAATATGACTTAAAACAATGTTGTATGCTAACCATTTCATGCAGGGGGATGGCACAAGTGTGTTATCAAATTTTATCCATTTTCACTTTTATGTGAAAATCGTTAGCCCTTGGTCAAAGTCTATGCTCCACTATGTTTGTATATGTGTTATTGATTTTTCCTAACTAGAAATTATTAATGTCACATGTTTTAAGCAAAATTTCAGGTTTCGGAAAAGTCCCCGACACCTAAAAATGAGGTCTGTGAACTTTCTGGGTGTCCATGGATCAGACGGCACCAAAAATTTGGTACCGTCTGTTATGTATTTTGGTACCGCCGTACCTGTACAGGCGGACCAGGCGACACCATTTTAATGGTTCCGCCTGTGTAAACTTTTGGTGCCATGGATCCTACAGGTACTTTTCTAAATTTAATCTATTTCAACATTCCAAATTACCATACATTGCTTCTAGGTTAATCTTAACTAGTTCTTACCCATATTAGAACTAGTGTAACACACTTAGGCATATAAGATATCCATTTCCCACCAAAATTCAAAAATTTCAAAAATCCACCCATGGAGCCCTTTTGCATAAAGGAAGGAACCAAAAATTTGGTTACTTGCAATCCGTGGGTGATCTGATTCTAAAGATCTCATAATCATTAGAACACATTATTGCAAATCTTTGTCTCTTTACTCCATCCTTCTTGTATGGATTGACTTGGGTGATATGACTAGCATTAAACCCACTTCAAAATCATTAGGAACCTCATCTCCTCTATGGTTTAACATCAAATCAAACACATTTCTCCATAATTTTTCATTCCTATAAATTAAGAGCTTTTGCCATGATCATCTTCTCACCTTCTCAACTCTCATCGTCTACTAGCAAAAACTTAAGTCAAAATGACTAAATCTTCACCATCAACCAAGCCTTGCAAAAGAACCGCTAGAATGAGCGTAAGACCTTATTGTTTTGTCAACATAAGCTCCTCTTCTGAGTCATCTCCATTAACCATCTCATCTCCCATAATAGATGAAACAACTCTCACGTTGGCTACTTCTAAACCACCTCCACAATCACCTATCATCATCACTACTCCACCACCAACAAAGACTCCTAGCTCACCACCACCGGCTCCTATCCAAACATCTAAATCACCATCACCTCCAAAATCTCCAACACTCATCCCATTAGAGTTATTCTCAACACCACCTACATCTCCAAATCCATTTTTGGAAGACTTGGAGGACTTGCCTCCTAGGCCCAATCATCCACCACCACTACCATCTTTTGGTACTATTGAGCGAATAGCTCATGAGTCTCCACGCCCATCTTTTGACCCAAACGCCCCGTTAGGGCCAAGACCTCTTCTCTTCCATCCCATCCACAAGGAAATCCATGGTCCTTTGTATGGGGATCAACCACTACCTACAACATCAATGCCCTCTCATATAGAGGACATTGAGGAATCCATGTGGGAGGATCACCCCACCAAAGAAGAGATTGAAGTCGAGCTCAATCATCTCTACCAATTCTCCAATATGGTGGATTCCCATATTAGTGATGCTATGCAATTGCAAAGTGCTTTGCTAGCCTCCATAATCACCACTCCAAACACCAACACCTCCACCATTCCACCACCACAAAACCATGAACCATACTACCCTCCTAGGCATGGTTGCTCAAATTGTGAGTGGACCACCCACATAACCGAAAGGACCCGAGTGATGGTCCATGAGCTTCAAGACGAAATGAGGTTCATCCTCAATCATATCCTAGAGCGCATCAATGCTCTTGCTCATCCACCACCTCAATAGGAGGGTCCTAGTTTATTCTCTTTAAGCATTTTTTTTTCTAGGCTTTTCTTTGTATTTTTTTAATTTCTAGGACAATTTCTTTTTTAGGACTTTATTATTGTACTAAAACTTCATTGTGTTCCCTTTTCATGATTCTTAAATCATGAAAAATTTTAACAAATGAATGGTGATTTCTTATATTGTTGTTGATTGTTACATAGTGTTTGGAAATGCTTGTGATGATGCTTATGACTAACATTTTTTTGTAGCTTTTTCACAATCCATGTATCGTTCTCTTGGCACCCAATTTAAGGGGAGCATTGATCAAGGGGGAGATAATGGCTCGGGCTCATTACACATTCCGCCTCGCATCTTCTTTTTGTTGAGACAAAAAGAGGGAGAAACATATAGAACTTGGTTATATTTGACTTTCTGAAAAAGTCAACTGCATACTTTGACTTTCTTAAAAATCAACATCATACTTCAACTAATGAAGACTTTGACTTTCTAATAAAAAGTCAACTGCATACCTTGACTTTCGGAAAAGTCAACATCATGTCTAAATTGGACATACTTGCATTATCATCTTTATCTTTCAAGTTCTAAAACTAATATTTTTATAACTCTTATACAATCTTTACATCTTTTATAAAAATAAAATTTATGTTTTGTCCTCAACAAAAAGGGGGAGATTGTTGATACAAATATCGTCATTAAACGTTATTTATATTTTTGATCTTTACCTAAGTTTTGTTAACGACAAAAGTAAATTTAATTTTTATAAAGCATAAAGCTTGTCAAGTTTAATGATATTAAAACAAACTTTTTCAAATAATATCTTCATCACTCAAGCATTTACATTGTGATTAATCATATTTTGATATGACTCTAAACCATAATGTATGTTAGTATTTTTAGTTCAAGAATGTTTTGGTTTCTTAAAACAAAACATTACATATGTATTTACATTTTAACATACTTCTAAAAATAGAAAAACAAACACATGATGTCATGTAGTGCATCATTGAAATCCTTAGAAGATTTCACTAGATACTTTGTGTAGATTTAGACTCTACATATCTTACACAATCTTGGATAGATATGGTTGACTTTGGTAAGATTTTGTGATCTTGCTGTCAGACCTCGGCAGCACCAAAAATTAACACGGGCTGAACCCTTTTGAGGGTTCCGTGGTCCGTGGTGCCTGCTGATCATTTTGGCTATAAATAGCAAAGCCAAACCAAGTTGTTTTTCATCCCTTTCTATCATATTCCCATACATTTCTTCTCTCTAACATTTCTAACTCAGTTTCATTTCATATTGGTGATCTCTTTTGTAGCAAAGAAGATCAAGGCACATTCAAGCTTCAACGAGAAGTTGGAAGTCTTGTTTGTTTGTTGTTGTATGATCTTGTGTTGATTCATACATCATTGTTGTACCAAACCATCATAAACTTGTGAGTGTGAGTGATTAGTATTTTAGTCCTTAAAATACATTGTGTGTGGGAGTGGTTGTACCCTTGAAAAGAACTCAACATCTAGCTTAGTGTCGGAAATAGTGTGTAAGCGAAGTGTAAAGGTTTCTCCACCGGTGAAAGGAGCTTGTTGACTAGTGAAGTTAAACTCACGAGTGTGAGACTCGGGGAGTGGAGTAGGGCAAGGAAAAAGAGTCCTTGTAGACCGAACCACTATAAACAACTTGTTGTGGTTTGATTATTTATTTCCTTATCTACTCTTTATATATTGTTGATTACTATTCACTAACATATCTAAGATCAATATCAATTGATCTTTCAATAAGTTTTTTAATCGGTAAACTATTCAACCCCCCTTCTAGTTTTCCACATCTTCCTTTTTCAGAATAGGAAATTTGAGGTTGGAGATAGTTGTTGTTGCAGGAAGTTGTTGTTGTTTCTGTTTTTGTTTCTTAGATCCTGCTTCTAATGCTTCAGTTACATGGTCAGTGGTCTCTTCATCACTAAGATGATTTGAGAAGTTATCATGATGAGACATTCTTTAGGGTTTTTAAGTGAGATGAGATGAGTGTTATTGGTGTGTTTTGTTTCTTCAATTCAGAGTCCTTCAACAAGCTCGGATACCACTTGTAGGTCCAAAAGTTTATGGATCCAAGTACCCTTGAATGACTAATAGTAAACTTTGAATAAATCCAAATTACTATATGAAGAACTCTTTGCAAAATATTGATGTGTTAATGCGGAATCTTAACACACAAAGTATAAAGTAACTCCCAATGCCGTCTTCTACGGGTTATAGGTACCCAATACCGTTTCCGGTGTTTGGGGGAGGTTAAGATGTAGACAGCCTTACCCCTACCTAAGGTAGAGAGGCTGCTTCCAGTTCTACCAAAGGTAGAAAGGACCTCCGGCCTTTTGTATGGAGTGAGGATCGAACCCCTGACCTCTCGGTTGAGAGGCAAGGGGTTTTTCAACTGATCCAACCCTACTTGTTTTCTATTATGAAGAAAAAAATAACTAACTTCGTATTTTCTATTAATTTGCTCAAAGGCTAATTTTTACAACTCGTACATTAACCTAACACCTTAGGGATCCTTTTATACATCAAGGAAACCCTAATTTACTAACAAACTTGTAGAAGGGTAAAGATATCTTCTCCTAAGATATCTCTACACATACATATCTATTCCTAATATAACTCTAACAAACTATTCTGTTTTAGACATAAACAGACTTAACTAACGACTATTTGTTCTGCCAGACTTAATATCTTTAGTACTGGCAGACTTAACTACCAACAGACTTAATTCTGGTCTACCAGACTTAACTACTAAAGCTACCAGAATTAACTCTAAACAGACTTAAACATACTTAAATCTATTTTACAAATTATAATTTCCAACAACATGCTTCATAAGAAGTTTAACAAACTCAGTACTTCAATTTTAAGAATTAATGTGAGTCATCACATTCCATATCATGATGATGTCTTATTAACCTTCTATGTTGGAGTCTTGTTAAGTATATATAAGACATACTCAATTTTCTAACCTTGATAGCTTTTGGAGGAAAAGAGTTAAAGTTATCCTGAATCAAACGATACCAATAGAGTTTGATTTTCATAATTGAACATACCATAAAATTGTGGTATTCAATTAGGATAGATATTGTGGGACAATCCAACAATATGTTAGATGAACTTATACTCTTTGACTTTCCTATTACCTACTAAGTCAAACTGAATGGTGTACTAGAATTTTCAAGCCAATCGCATGCTTTATAACACAAGTCTTGGATCAAATCTACAACTTCATGTGTATGTCCTAACACGAATACATAAACAGTTATTATCTTACTATACGTTATAAGTCTTGATCAACTCAAGGACTTTATGTTTATGTATTAATCAAGAATACATAACAAGTTAACGTCATACTTTATATTATAAGTCTTGTAACAATTAAAAGACTTCATGTTTGTGGCTTTACAAGAGACATAAAAATGTTTAACTAAAGTAATTTTGAACAATTACTCTTGGCTTCAATAGTAATATCAAGTTAATTGATTAATTCATTATTTATGACAATCCAAGGACACATAAACATTTTTGTTGAAGTAGTCTTTCATTCTTATCTTGATATATGTTCTAAATAGGGCAACATACATGTTATGTGTATAAGTCCTAGTAGAATAACGGTTTCTTACCTTGTGATCAAGAAAAACAATTAATCATATTGTTATGTGTTGTACCTTGCACATAATAAAGATTTATCTACTTATGCATGATACAACATCATATATGTAGACAAATAACTCGACGCTCGTTTGATTGTGTATAGAAAATATGATAGTGTCACAGATAGAATATGAATTAAGACAAGCTCAAATCATATAAGCATAGCTAGATGTTCCATACTTGAAAAGTGAGTTATTATCTCAAGACAAGCTAGAGATAATGTAGGTTACTAACAAGGTAAATAAGCTTGTAGCTCCCACTGAACTAGACAACATTGTACTAATGTTTTTTTCAGTAATAAAGCGGAATGCTCCAACTGGATTTGACAATATTGCAAGTGTTACATCACCAATGAAAACAAATTGCGGTCTATTTACTTTCATACTCACTTTTAAGGCCTACAAGTAACAATTACTTAGGTATGAAAAAAATGTATGAATTTCTACTATGTAGATGAGGTATTATCCATCGATGCTATTTATTAACTTGAAAATTGTGCATGCAATTCCCTCCTTAATAGGACTACCATTCCACAAGGGTATATAGCATCTTTATTGGATTAAAGCAAAACAACTAGATAAATCATACTAGTTTGTCTTTACCACTTATGCGGTAATTTGCCCGATTTCTAATTTATTAACTCATAAAATATCATACATCAAGATGTATGCATTTGTTAGCTATAGGACCATATTCTCTAGTTAACAAAATGTCTTATCTATTTCAAAAGAATTCAACACCAAATAAGGGTGATGAAATCTATATTAAAAAAAAAAAAAGATGTGCAATCTTCTTAACTATGTAAGTTTGCTATGAGTTGTATTAGAATTAGGACAATTCTATATGTTCTTGTTATAGCTTTCTTGAACACGAAAAAGATAGGAATAAGTTTCTCTCTAACTTACAAGGAAAGGAAGCTCAGTTTTGTCTTTTAGTAAAAACGATTCTAGCAAACCCTTATGGGTGTGGATCGATTTTCAAAAAAAAAAACGTTGACGGTTTTATTGTTACATTAATACTATTAAAAGAATGACAAAAATCAATTATCAATATTTTCAATAAATAATCTTTTAAAGAAATTTAACTACCCATAGTTTAAATATAAAAATCAATTAATACTATAATTAATAAAGCGTCTAACGGTTTAATTAATGATCATTAAATAATTTCGTAAACATCAATTGATATAATTAATACATCTAATATATTAATCATATTAAAGTAAAACATTCTCTAAGTGTATACGTGTGTGCCCCTAATAGGGTCACGTATTTCCAGCCGTATATTACTTACGTTGGTGAACAGCATTTCCTATATATCGTAAATTAGGCCAGATGACCACAGTTACTTAATTCATGGAGATATGGCCGATTATGTGACGTTGGAGGAGGGAGGGGGAGAGGTATAGGTTATTGAATAAAATGATAAATAGGTGATAAATAGATGTGCGATAGGTGCGGAAGAGTAAACTCGGCAAAACGTGATCCGATTTTCTAGTTTTAGCAATATGCCACAAAGATAAAGCGTTGCAAATATGTAATTTGTTTCATTTAACTATTAACCTATTTATAAATATTTTTATTTTTAAATGATTGGTTGATTCTTTTATCAACTTTCCTATAATTAAGTAAATCACTTGAATAAGTTTCCAAATAAATAAATAAATAAATAAATAATAAATTCTTTTGATATACTTTTTTATGATTTGTACGTAAAAACATTATATATGGTATATATCAATTATGTTAGAGCACAAGGTATGTTAACATGTTAAAACCTCATTTTAAGTCCTTTCTAATGTAATCTCAGCATTATCATTTTTAACACGCGTATATTAAGATACCTTCTCACTAGTAATATGTTAAAAACACCCCTTTTAGGACCTAACATTATTTATTAAATAAAAATGTGAATTACAATACGAAAAATTAAAAAAAAAAAAATACACGAAAAGTAAAAGAAAACCAAAATTAAAAGAAAAAACAAAACAAAAAATAACGAAGACTACACCGTGGTTCATTATATATTTTCGAAGAATTTTTCTTTTTGCATGTTGATCATGTAGGTATCCTATTTCGACATTTTCCAGGTGAGTAAAAACATGGTTGTTTTAAAACACCCCAAAGAGCAGTTTTTGGCTGTTAGGGTTATGAAAATTCAATTTTTTTTATGTCTTTCCTTTGGTTCCAACGTGCGTTAGTCTACAAATAATAGGCTTAAAGGCGTTGGTTTTTTGTGAGCTATGCGTGTGGTAACGCCTCCAACACATGCTCCATGGAAACATAACACCCTGTGCCAAGCCTCTTATGAGTATAGCTAAAAAATTGGGAAAATGACAAAAAAATGCATCGAACTTGACACCTCTTGGATTGTGTGTAGCCAACTATTTTTTTTTTCATTGTAACACAAACCTTTTAAATTTTTGTCATTGTATGTACGATTTCCAACATGTCACAACACGTGGACTGCCAACTCATCGGGGTGTCACACGTGGACTGCCAACTCATTTATCCACTATTTCTTTTTAGGGATAATAACAAAAAAATGTATCGAACTTGACCACTTTTGTCATTGTAACACAAACCTTTTGAATTCTTGTTAATGTATGTATCCAGTCAATCTAAACATGGCATCGTTAGTCCTTTATACTAACGGCCGTTAGCACATAACTTTAAAAAAAAATCTTAATTTTTCATCCCTTTGTATATGTTTTCGTTCGTTTTCTTACGTTTTCATCCGTTTTTATACATTTTTCGTTCATTTTCTTACGTTTTTATACGTTTTCGTCTGTTTTAATACGTTTTCGCCAAATTTTTAACGTTTTTGTACGTTTTCATCCGTTTTTATATACTTTCATCCGTTTTTGTACTTTTTCATTCGTTTTTATAGCTACACACGCCCGTTTATTTTATTAATGCAACGTTAGTTCGTTATACGTTTTCGTCCGTTTTTACACGTTTTCGTCTGATTTTACACGTTTTCGTCTGATTTTACATGTTTTCGTCCGTTTTGACACGTTTTCATTTGATTTTACATGTTTTCGTCTATTTTTACACGTCATTGTTTCATTTTACACGGATGAAAGCATATAGAAACGGACGAAAACGTAAGAAAATAGACGAAAATGTATAAAAACGGATGAAAACGTAAGAAAACAAATAAAAAAGTATAAAAAGAGATGAAAACGTAAGAAAACGAAATTTAAGTTATGTGCTAACGGCCGTTAGTATAAAGGACTAACGATGCCAAGTTTAGATTGACTGGATACATACATTAACACAAATTCAAAAAGTTTGTGTTACAATGACAAAAATGGTCAAGTTTTATACATTTTTTTGTTATTATCCCTAAAAAGAAATAGTGGGTAAATGAGTTGGCAGTCCACGTGTAACACCCCGATGAGTTGGCAGTCCACGTGTTGTGACACGTTGGAAATCGTACATACAATGACAAAAATTCAAAAGGTTTGTGTTACAATGAACAAAAAAATAGTTGGCTACACACAATCACAAAAGGTGTCAAGTTCGATGCATTTTTTTGTCATTTTCCCTAAACAATTTCCTAAATTTTTGTGATTCAGGTTTTGATTTGTTGATTTCAAAATTGAGTATTCTTACTCGTTAATAGTGTGACGATTTAAATTTCATATAAATACTAGCATGGTATCTGCGCGTTGCGGTGGTGGATACTCGGTGATTAAATCTTTTTTTGTTATAGATTATATTAATTTTTATTTCACGAATGTTTTAATGTGTTTTTTTAAGAGAGTATTTAAAATTTTATTCTAATACTTTATTTGATTTGTATCGTGTGGTTTACTGATTGTATTTTGCATTAAGGAATGTTTTAGTGATTACATTAATTAAAGACGTTAAATATATATTATGGTGCATAAGTTAATTATACAGTATGCATTTATAGTTGTATTGCTTAATATTTAGTTTTAAAATATCTTATTTATTTAATAGAAGAATATTTCTCCACCATTATATAAAGGGATTGAGTCGTAGAATAGCAACGTACTTTTCCAAGTGTCTCATTCTAGTACGTGTACTTTTTTTAAGCTGTAGAATAGCAATGTACTTTCCATAAGTGTTCCGTTCTAGTACGTGTACTTTTTTTAAGTTGTAAAATAGCAATGTACTTTCCATTAGTGTTCCAATTTGGTACGTCCTACTTCCATAAGTGTTCCAATTTGGTACGTCATCCCACGTACTAAATTGGAACACTTATGAAAAGTACATTGCTATTCTACGACTTAAAAAAGTACACGTACTAGAACGGGACACTTATGGAAAGTACATTGCTATTCTACAGCTTAAAAAAAGTACACGTACCAGAATGGGACACTTGGAAAAGTGCGTTGCTATTCTACGACTCAATCCCTTATATAAAAAGATATTCAAACGAAATAAGTAATTAATACTTTTTTTTATATTTGATATAATTTAGTTCCTCCTCTATTATGGATTCAAACAAAAACATAACTTGCTACAACAATTTCTACTAAAAGTAAAATAGTATTGACTCTGTCCGTAATCTCCTCTGCACGGATGGTTTTATTGAGTAGCTTCCTGAGCTAGAAGAGATCAATAAAGGGCGCATATTCTTATCAAGTACGACCCCAGAAAGTGTAAGTAAGGCGTACTATGAGCAATTTCAAAAGGACTTATGGCATTTTTGACATGTCGTGCAGAGGAGATTATGGGCGGAGGGCGGATGGTTTTAACATAACTTGCTACAATATCCTCTGCACGACACGTCAAAAATGCCAGAAAGTCCTTTTGAAATTGCTCATAGTACGCCTTACTTACACTTTCCGGGGTCGTACTTGATAAGAATATGTGCCCTTTATTGATCTCTTCTAGCTCAGGAAGCTACTCAAATTGAAAAATTACATCATAAGTATTTTGCTCCGAATAATCTACATAGAGAGACACAAACGCACCTGTGACAACCGTTGAAGGCTGTACAAAGAGTGGACGAAATGTAGAGTATTTGCAGGAAAAAGCCTTCTGTAAAATGATCCAGGGACCCCAGTGAAGTAGCATATTGGTGGATGGTGTTCATATATGATTTCCTCGATCAGTGATTTTACTTTCTTGGAGTTCTTGTATGCGCTGAAAATGGTGTTGAAATCATTGTTTGGAAGATCGTTTAAGTTGATTTGAACTTCAGAAGATTTAAGGCCCAGCTCGAGGCTAGTCTTGGCCACTGCATCGATTACCATAGATCCCACTAGAAGTGTCTTTGGTCCAGATGAACATCCAAGATCAGCCATAACAAGGATTTTGAGAAAGTTACCGTTTCTGCGACACAAGTCGGTTATTGCTTGCTCTATCACCCCTTTCGTTTTCATCACACCCATTCTCTATGGATAAGTCAAAATATACGAGTTTCATTAATTCATAAAAAAAAGGTGGTTTGACGGGCAATCTTAACCAATGTGATACTTATGAGTGCAACAAATAAAGGGTAATTCAAAAATTCCTACACAGTGATTGTATTATAAATCTTGTTTTTCTCAATCATGTCCAATTCGAAGTGTAACTGCAAAGGCAATATTAAAAGTGGTTGTGATCTTGTGTGATCAATTGAATTTATTGTCTTGACAACAAACCAGTTTTAGAGGAACTAAAAGTGTTCCGTATTATAAAAGTGAAAACTTGTCACAGGAATGCATAACGATTGCAAGATAAGACTAGATTTTGATATTGAACCTCCAGTATTTTGCTCACCCGCTGATCCAAAAACACAAGAATGTCGGATAGAGCAGAACTCAGCTACTAAAAATTCAATATGCACTAACATGTTTACTATAATAGGGAAGGTGCGGCTTCAACTACACTTATTTAACCTTTTCGATTAATCGAATAAAACTTGTATATTAACTACTACCAAATTCAACTTGCAACTAGAGTCACGAAACATACATGAAACCCTTAAGCAATAGTGGACAGTGGGTGTAATCGAGTCGAGCCGAGCTCGAGCTGAACAGGGCTTGAGCTTGGTTTGAAATTTATAAGTTAGGCTTGAGATTGACTTGATAGCTTAACGAGCTTTAATCATCCAGGCTTGAGCTTGGCTTGAAAAATTCTATTAAAACTTGAGCTTGGCTTGAAAAGGTTGAATGTAAATAAAAATATTGTATCTAATAGCCAAACTCGTCAATAAATATATATATATATATATATATAAAAGAGTAAATTACACTATTCGTTCATGTGGTTTGGTCGAAATCACATAGCAAGTCCCTCAACTTTCATTTTTGCATGATGAATCCTTATAATGAAGTTTCGTAACACCATTCATCCATATCACTAAAAGTCGAGGGACTTGCGATGTGATTTCGGCCAAACCACAGGGACGAATAGTGTTAGAGATAAGGACGAATTGTGTTATGAAACTTTATTATAAGGATTCATCATGCAATATTGAAAGTTGAGGGACTTGTGATGTGATTTCTTCTAAACCACAGGGACAAACGATGTAATTTACTCTATATAAAATAAAACAAACTTAAACCATATAAAAATATAGGTATAAAAATATTGTATTCAACTAAAACACAACTTTTTAACAATATAAAATTAATTTATAAAACTTAGAGGGAAACTTGGTTCACGGTTAACACTAGAAAGAATATAGTTATACAGGATATTTGTACATACTTTTTTTCGAAAAAGCAACATGGTCATATTGTCATTTCCAGTAACAATGACTTGATTTGTCCAAGCCATTTTATAAAATACAAGGACCCATCATTTCTATTTAATAAAAACATAGCAATCTGCTGTCCTAAAACACAGCAATCTGCTGTTCCAAACACAACAATCTACATGTTTAATTATTTACAAAGTAAGTCCTTATAATTATGTTAATAATCAAATTATCCCTAGTTAGTTATATGAATTTATAATGGAAATATATTTATATTAAAGCTTAAAAAAGCTTGATAGGAGCCCGAGCCGAGCTATCAAAAGCTTGAGCTTGGCTTGTTATATGTTTCGAGCTAATTTTTGGGCTTGATCTTGGGCTTGAGCTTGATAAAAGCTTGACTCGATAGAGTCAAACTCGAGCTCGAGCTCGAGTTACTTGATAAAAGCTTGACTTGATTACGGCCTTTGACACCCCTACCATTTCTTTCTGAACTTGTCTCAATCAAACTTCACATGGGTCGTGATTGATGTCAACATCAATGCCAATGCATACTGGATCAGTCTTAAGGCACTTGAAAACAACCCCTATTTATGGTCATAATGAAGCTATTCATACATATCAGAGTTTTCTATATGTATTGAGCTCATTTTTTTGTATAAAGATCATTCTTTTTAGTCACTATATAAGTTGCATATGGTTATCAGTAAAGTGATATTATTCTTGAAGTCCAAACATGTTACGAAATGATAACTTTAGGGCCATCTCAAGGTGTCAAAGAGTAAAACGATATATATATATATATATATATATATATATATATATATATATATATATATATATATATATATATATATTATTTGAGGTTTCATAAATACAATACAATACTATAAAAGATAATTCTACTATCTTTTCAGTGAAACTTTCATTTTTTGAGCTTTTTGAGTGTGAATGCCTCATTAAAGCTTGCATATTAAATGTCTCCAACTCGGACTATTGTATCAGCTTACTTTTTCTTGAACGGCTGAGATATTATTAAACTAGCAAGAAGCTAGCACACGAGTTTTTTGTTTGACCATAGCATTTTCAAAATTTATTTAACAAAACGAGTTATTTCAAATTTATTTAAACTAATATGGTATTTTTAAATGTTTCATTGTAAATCACACTACAAACACAATGACAAAGATGACGACAGTCTAGATGGTTCAACTTGTTGGTTAATAACTAAATAGGCCCGAATTAACAATGTAAAGAAATACACTGTAAGAATATAAGCAAATCTCAAGAAATAGTTCGTGATTTTTGTAAATGTCAGTGATTAATTGATAAACGTCATATACTCGACTAATCTTAATCAAACAACCATAGAAAATGGAACTTGAAATAAAGTGAGGCCGAAAGTATAAACAACCGAATATAATATCTGAATACAAAATTAATCTAGGCCAGGACATGAGACCACATAAATAACATAGCAGCATGCTTTTATAAACGAGTAACTAAGAGCTACCAAAATATATGTGACTTTCCAATAAATTCCAATAAGCTAGTACATAACAGAAAAATTCAGATCAATTTCCCTAAGGGCTACCAAAATACATGAGGAATTATACTGATTAATCTGCAATTATCGATTTACTTACATCTATTAATTCTTTTAGCTATGCTTAGGAAAAAGCACCGAGATATGAGAAAGAAATGAATAAAGCTCTACTATGAAAGCAATGTCTAGATGCACACAATAGATACTCCATGTGGAGTATTTTATAAAGACAAGAAGTGGCAACTAAATTTGTTGGATCTTTAATGAAAGAAAATAGCTTAAGGGGAACAACATTGTATAGTTTTAATAAGCGGATGTTTACATTCATGTTACTAATTATCGTATTAAATTTCGTAAACTTGTGTTGTTGCGTTCGTAATATGATGAACAATGAAACATTCAAAAATACCATATTATCTTAAATAAATTTGAAAGTACTCATTTTGTTAAATAAATTTTAAAAATACTACAGTCAAACAAAAAACTCGCTAGCACACTAAGTTAAGACGAGCCTCATTAACTTATTCTATTTTACACAATGTTTATTACGTATCAATAACTTGAAACTTTAAGCGTTTTAATCTAGAATAAAATGTTAGTTTTTTCTCAATGATGTTCTTATCATTAAGAGTACACAATCTTTTAAACCCAACCTACAAGTTTTATATGGTAGTAGTTTTTTTCTCAGTAAAATGATATTGTTCATAATTTCATATGCTAGTAAAAAAGTAAAATGTAGGGCTGAGCAAAACCGACCGATACCCGATTAGCCCGACAAACCGACCGATCAGACAAGCACCCGAAACCGACCGACTGACATTCGGGTCGGGACTCGGTTGCACATATTCTCTTCAATCGGTATCGGGTCGGGTCGGGTAAAAAAACCCGACTAAACCCCGAGTAACCCGCTGCCCGAAATATATTAGGTTTAGTAAAACAAATTGCGCCCCTTTCTTTTTCATTCTAACTCAGAAACTGTGTTGAGTCTTCCTTCTTCACCCAATTCGCTTATGAATCAATCTCATCAAATGGATGAATCTCATATGAATCAATCTCATCAACCTCAAAACAAAAACCCCACATATGAATCAATTGATACCGGATAATTTAATGTGGATACCGGATAACGATTGATGTTA
Organism: Chrysanthemum seticuspe; assembly: GCA_019973895.1. Lineage (NCBI taxonomy): Eukaryota > Viridiplantae > Streptophyta > Magnoliopsida > Asterales > Asteraceae > Chrysanthemum > Chrysanthemum seticuspe. The sequence continues at coordinate 52,472,437 of BPTQ01000004.1, read as the reverse complement.
CTATGCATGAGGCATTATTTTTTTTTTATGAACTGATGAAGGCTGAAGGCATATTTTTTTATTTATTTATGAAACTGATGGTATTTATGAACTGGATAACGATTGATGAAGGCATAATTTTTTTTTTAATGAAACTGATGGTATTCATCAAATGGTCTTTTGGAAATGGTTACTTGACACTCATATATGGGCCTGGATAAACAAGTAAGTGACTATTGTGTGGTATGGGCCAGAGTTTGATCATTGGGCCAAGCTGGAAATATATAGTGAAATCGGGCTAGGCCCGTTTGTCTCGACAACCGACCGAGTAGCCCGCCATTTTCCCGAAACCGACCGACTATCAAACGGGTCGGGACTCGGGTTTGATTAAAGAGTGTATTCGGGATTCGGTATTGTCGGGTCGGGTCGGGACGGGTCGGGTTCCGACCCGATGCTCAGCCCTAGTAAAATGTGCTGGAAAATGCTGAACTTTTGCCAAAAAGTCGCAAAGATTGACCAAAAGTAAAACAATTTATTAAAGTAAAAAATGTATGAGAACATAATAACCCATAGATCATTTGACTTTGACTAGATCTATGATTTGGCTCAATATGGCACTTTCGTAAATAAAGTGAAGGTTAAAAGATATGGAAAATACTATAACAAGAAGGTTATTTTGCTAATTCCATTCTCTCCTAAATCGTCATGAATGCGATAAATAGATATTTAGGGTGTGTTTGATTGCTTCTAAATGTAATAATTCAGCACTGAATGTTAAAAAATTACTCGGTCACCAATGGGCCTTTGGCTCAGATGGTATCAGCAATGATGGTGAAGAGCCCAAAAGCCAAAGGTGCGGGGGTTCGATCCTGAGCTAAGTCGGGGTTTTCATCCGGCTGTTACTCCAGCAAGGCAACTTGTGTGGAGGCAGTAACGGTTTCCTCGCGGCACCGTAGCCACTCATTACGTCAGCGTGGGCCCGGTTAAGACAACATGCTGGGTAATGTGGCGGTTAGGGCCCCCTCGATTCGGGGAGGTGGTTGAACCTAAGTTGGAATTAACCTGTCAAAAAAAAAAAAAAAAAAAAAATTACTCGGTCAGCGTGTTTGATGCAATATAAAATAGCCACTAAATGGCAAATTCTATGCTAAGCAATTTTGCAAGTCAAAATATACAAAATGATTCGGTAGGCTATCATGCTATATACTTACCTATATGCCCTTACACTTTGATATGACCATTACTTTTTGATACAAAATAAATTAAAAAAATATCAAGGGAGATAGAAATGATGCACGAACAATCAGATTGTCATCGTACTTTTTTTTTGAACATGTCACCGTACTTTATATAATTAAATAAAATAGAATTGGGAGTAATTGTTTATATATTATTTAACCACATAAAGTTATATAATTGTTAAAATATATGTTTGATACTTATAACCTTGTTAAAATTTTGTGATGAGATTATTTTTAATTTTTTTTGTTAAAAAGATACATTTTTAATTTATAATATTGTGTTTTATCGAAATTTATCTTTCACAATATAGGTTCAATAAACAAAAATTATCTATCAAGAACATATTTCATTTATTTGTTACTAAATCACACTCAAGGTTAAAATTGTAATTATCTTTCATTCATAAAGGTATTCAGAATATTCATCAAACAACTATTTTTATTCACTCAGCAACTTTGAATTATTCAGCACTTTTGATTCATTCAGCGCTAAATAGTTGAGCATATTTGTTAATCTTATTTCATCTTTCACTCATATCATATGTATTATTTTTTGCGTTTTGTTCCATATTCAGCCCTCATTCAATTTCATGCTTCAAAATTTTATGATCGTACTTCATTCTTCGCAATTCAGCCCTTTTCAAGTTATTTGTTTCCATAACTGACGAAGATGATCAAAGACGAAGAAGAGATGATCGAAGATTATAACGACATTGAAATCGAATATGATGACGATGCTCAAATGATGATAATGATGCTCAATTCAATGATTTGATAATTTGGCGATCGAACATGATGTCGGTGATACTGAAAACAAGATGCTAAAATCATATTAAACATGATGCTAAAGTTGTTGGAAAATTGGTTGGCAAAAGTGACTTTTGACCAACTTTGTACACAATTATCTATATGTATGTGTCACATATATGAGTAATAGTTTGTAGGTTCGCGTTCTCCTCGAAGAGAGCTTCGCAATAAGCTTTTATGTGTCCAAAATAGAGTTGATGTGAATGATATATCGGGTCTCAAAGTTAGGCATTTGGTACCATGCCTAACAAGGAAAAGTAATTTATTTTCAATCCCACATCGGTGGGATGAGTAAACTTAGAGGGAGTCTATTGTGTATAAATAGAGGCCCTAATTCCACAAGTTTTTACACATCAAATCAATAAGTATTATTGATTTTCAACGTAAGGAATACGCATCTCTTAAGATGAAATTCCTGGAAGTTTAGTTAAGTTCGACAATACAACTTACTGTTTTGGCTGTTGTACCCTGCGAAACAGACGGCGAATCTGTTTTAAGGGAAGCGTGTAAAACACGTGCCTCGGCTTTTAGTGCTTCGTTGTTGATCTCTATTTGGTGATCAAGTTAGTCTTTTGACTATTTTATTATTTTATTTAATTATCGTTTATCTGCTTACATTCTGTTTGTATCTGATTTTCTGTTATTTATTTACTGCTAATTTTATTTATTGTCATTTAGATTTTATTAATAGAACTGTAACCATTTCCCTACAATCTTAAAACAGATTCTGTGTAACAGAATTAAAACACTTTTTTATTAAAAATCTGATTTATATAATTAACAGATTTTATACAAACTGATTTTCTGCTGAAACCAAGATTGAGTTTCTTTGAAAATCAGTTTTATAACTAAATAGAATTTTAATCAACATATTTGGTATAACAAAATTATAAACGATTTTTAAAACAGTTTATTGAATCAGTTTATATTGAAACCATGATGAGTTTCTTTTCAAACTGATTTATTTAGTTTGTTTATTGCATATGTTATTGTTTAAATCTGGATTTTGAAACCAAGCTTGTGTTTCTCTGAATCATATTTGGTACAAGTTTACATAAACCATGTCGAGTTTATTAGATACCATATTGTTTTAACAATTTTTTAACTGTTTTTGTGTTTAAATGTTTACAATAATTTGTGACCCTAGTGAATCTTGCGAATGTAATTGGTGCGCCAGTTACTAACATGGTTAAAAATCATGATGAAATCAGATTCATTGAAACCAAGTGGAGTTTCTTTGAAACAAATCTCATGAAATACAAGTTGTTATTTTATTAGATTACTAGAACGTGTTTATTGAAACCATGAACAAAATATGATAATATACAAGCTGTTATCATATTTGGTGGAAAAGTTTCTTTGACTTCTTTAGCTTATTTAAACTAGACTGAGTTTAATTATAAACTAAATTTAGTTCTTGAAATTTATGCATTTGAAAGTAGATCTATAGAAACATTGTTGAGTTTCTTTGAAAGAGTAAATCTATTTTGAAACCTTGTCGAATTTCATTGTAGACATAGACCATGTGATGCAGATCTATTAAGATTCTTAAAGAAGATTGATAAAATCATATTACAAATTTGTTTTTTGTTTAAAAACATTATGTAATATGTGATATTGTTTAATTGTTTAATCGAAAGACTTATTTAAAAGCGGTTTTGTATAATGGATCTTACAAAATAGTAGTGTTTTAAACAAATTCGATGTTATCGTGTTTGTTAAGAAACACTTTGTGATATAGCAAGTTGTTAATTATTCCAAATTTAGTTTTAGACTAATAACGGAATCTCGTATTAACAGAATGTTCGGAATGTCATGAGTGACATCTAAAGGATCTTCTCCCGAACTTCATGAAAGGGAGACCGGTACTTGAATTATGTGTACGGTAGATGCTTTAAAGCATTCAGATTTTATGTGCCATTACTATGGGTTAAATGGCCTGAATGAAATGAAAATTGTTGCCAAGGTGGGATCCGACATTAGATAATGGTGGATTAACACTTGGGCATCATGTCATGAGTATGATGATAAGAGTTTGTGTTAGCCTTAATAGTTTTTATTAGAAGTGATGGTCATTCACATTTAGGAACTTTATATCGTGTGTTAGATATCGTGATAGAATAGTCAACGGGCTCGTGGATTGGACTAAGCTAAATGGGTACTAGTTATGTTAAGCTTGCCTTTTATCCAATCCAATCCATGTCCAAGCCCACGAAGCCCATAGAAAGCCTTTTAGGGCATCATGTTACTTGTACTATATAAACCCCTCAAAGTCTCATTTGAGGGGTGTGCTTGAGTGTGTGTGTGTGTGTGTTTTCTTTGGAATATACAACTTATTGTTTTCATCTTTATCTCTTCACATACACGATTCATATATCATTAAAGTCACCATCTTTTCTTTCTTTGTTTCTTACTTATACGCATAAGTGTTTGTGGTTTAACGTGTTCATCTTGTGATAAGGTGTGTTACGCGTAAGGTTGGTGTAATAGTGTGGTCCTACAATTGATATCAATCGCCTAACAATGGTTTAGGAGTGTTTTGGTTGAAGTTTTTTTTGTAGTGTACGCGTAGTCTTCGTTCTCAAAGTTGTCACACATAAAACATTAATTTTTGCACTTAAATCTTCAAGATTCTTATGGTCTAAGGTTTATATAGTGTTAAAGTTTATGTTTTTTGCAAAAAGTTCGAAGCTTTACCTGTTTTGGTTCAGTTTTAAACTCGTTTTTGGTTCGTAGTTCATTTCTACGCATAAGCATAAAAGGCATTTTGGGTGTTTTTGGTCAAAACTTTCTTGTTATTTGCGTGTTTTGGAAGCTGTTTGTGCATCAGAAATCGTTTGAATCACTGAACAAATCAAAGTTTTGGAAAATTTAAATGACTCTCTCTTCGAAGATGTTTTGACTACTGATATTATGTCCATTATTTTACAAACATATTCTGTTGAAGATCATGAAAGACTCCAGTCTGAGACCTCCAAAATTGTTTCAAAATATGAAAAAGCACTTGAGAAACTTGAAAAAGAAAATGTCTCATATTTTAAACAACTTGATCGAAAAACTGAGGAATGCAAGTATGACAAATTGTCGTATGAGCGTGCCTACAATGACATGAAAGCGAAAAATGATCTTTTGAGGGCTCAGCTGGAATGTCAAAACGGAAAGGCAGTGGATACTAAGATTACAAAACCATTGACTGCGGAGAAAGCAAATGTTCCCAAACCGGTTTTAAAACCAAAAATGTCTGTTTCAATGCCTCCTCCAAAAGTCAATGAGAAAAATGACTTATCCAAAGCAGTCACTCCACCTGCCTTGCCTAAACAAAATGTTGATAAAGGAAAAGCGGTTATCGAGAAACCAAAAGTTTTAGCTCCTGGCCTTTTTAAGATGAGCACCACTAATGCATCTGCCTCCACATCTAAAACATATGGAACAAACGACATAAGTTTAGAAAATCACTCTAAAGAGACTAGGAAAGCCGAAACCACTTCTCTAGATAAAATTGTGAATCCTAATGAGTGTGCCTTACCTTCCACAGGACTAGGAAGCACCTCTAGGAGCAGCAGACTAAAGCCTAAGAGCAATACAAGGAACAATAGAGTCTCGCTTGCCTCTAAGAGTAGTCGCTTGAATAAAGAGAAGAAAGTAGAAGAACACCCTAGGAATTTACCGCTTTGTAATAAGAAAGACATTTCATCTGAATGTAATGAACCTATGAAATCTGCTAAGTTTAATGAATCTGTTGAATCTGTTTGTTTAACTTGCAAGAAATCTTTCACTAATGTTCATGATGATTGTGTTTCTAAGAATGAGATTGTTAAGCCTGTTAAGAAGAACGTTCCAAAAAGATCTTACGCTAAACGAGTAGGAAGACTAGTTGCAAAACTTAGGCTTTACACTACTGACAAGAACCATAGTGTTTACTTTAGGGATGATATTTAGAAACCCACAGGTAGAACTTTCACACTCCAGGATGGTACAATGAGTGAAAAACCAGAATTCCCTGTAGCAAACCTCTTTGAGTGTGATCAGGATCTTACCTCTAACCCAAAGGAACCAAAATCAACACGGTTTCCAAAATATTCTTTTTCTGTTACTGGCAGGTTATCGAAATTTGTCTTTGGATCGTCGACTCGGGTTGCTCCAAGCACATGACCGGGAATCTGAAGCTGCTGATCAATTTCTTCTGGAAATTCATGGGAACCGTACGTTTTGGAAATGATCATGTAGCAACTATCATGGGTTATGGAGATCTACCTTTTGGAAATTATTTGATCACTCGGGTTTACTATGTCGAAGGGTTGGGACACAATTTGTTTTCAGCCGGGCAGTTCTGTGATGTAGATTTAGAGGTTGCTTTTAGGAAAAATGCTTGCTTCGTTAGAAACTTGGATGGCATTGATCTCTTAACTGGGAATCGTGATACAAACTTGTATGCTATCGACATCAATCAAATGGCCTTTTCATCACCAATATGTCTTATGACACGAGCATCTGGAACTCAGTCCTGGCTGTGGCATAGAAGGTTATCCCATCTCAATTTTGACACCATCAAAAATCTTGCCAAAGACAACATCGTCAACGGACTTCCAAAGTTCAAATACACCAAGGATCACTTATGTCCATCATGCGAACAAGGAAAAAGCAAAAGAGCATCATATAAACCCAAATCCGTACCTAGTTCAGAAGCAAAGTTGCATATGTTGCACATGGACTTATGTGGCCCAATGAGAGTTGAAAGCATTAATGGGAAAAAGTATATCCTTGTTATCGTCGATGATTATTTGAGATATACATGGGTTAGGTTTCTAAGATCAAAAGACGAAGCACCAGGCATCATCATCACCTTTCTGAAGCGTATTCAAGTACTTCTTCAAACTCAAGTAAGGGTTGTAAGAATAGTCAACGGCACAGAATTCACTAATCAAGAGTTAAGAACTTATTTTGAAGATGTTGGAATTACACATCAGACATCAGTTGTTAGAACTCCACAGAAGAATGGGGTAGTTGAAAGAAGAAATAGAACTCTTGTGGAAGCTGCTCGCACAATGCTAATCTATTCTAGTGCACCGTTATTTCTATGGGCTGATGCTGTTGCCACTGCTTGTTTCACTCAGAACCGATCCCTAATCCATCCTAGATTCAATAAAACCCCGTATGAGCTTGTGAACAACAGAAAACCTGATATCTTTTACTTTCATGTGTTTGGCGCTTTGTGCTATCCAACGAACGACAGAGAAGATCTAGGTAAATTGAAAGCTAAAGGTGATATTGGAATCTTCATTGGATACTCAGATAACTCGAGGGCATTCAGGGTGTATAACAAAATAACTAAGAGGATCATGGAGACGATGAATGTGAAGTTTGATGAACTTTCACATATGGCTTCTGAGAGACTCGCTCTAGAACCCGCACTAAACCAGCAGACTTCTGGACACATCAGTTCAGGACTCGTACCTCAAAGAGCTCAATCAACTTCGTTTGACAATCCTAGAGAACAAGAATGGGAGAATTTCTTCGAGTTAATGTTCGATGAATACTATGGTAGAACTTCGACAAATGCATCAAACTATCATTCCGCTGCACCCGTTCAAAATCATCCTCCACCACCAACAGAAGATGCATCTACAATGGTCGAAACCAATGCACCAACTCCATCAACATCATCTACATCTACTCCAGTTCTTGCACCCGTTCTACCAGCAGTTGATGAGCAAAACCAAAACCAGAACGATGCAACGTTAGATGAAGACTTATTTGAAAATCCGTTTGCCACGAAATCAGCTGAATCATCCTCAAGCTTACGAGAACCATCTAACTCACATACGTATAACCAACGGTATCCTTCTACTTTGAAGTGGAAAAAATACCACCTAATTGAACAAGTTATTGGTGAACCTTCAAGGCCAATTCAGACGAGACGTCAACGTGCCACCGATTGCGACTTGTGCATTTACCTTTGCTCAATTAGCAATATAGAGCCAAAGAACATTCGCGAGGCAATGGCAGAACCCGCATGGATAGAAGCGATGCAGGAGGAACTTCTCCAATACCGTCTTCATGACTCTTGGGAAATGGTTCCAAGACCAATTGACATTCACGTCATTGATCTCAAATGGTTATGGAAGAACAAAAGGGATGAAGAGATGACTGTAATTCGCAACAAAGCTCGTCTTGTGGCCAAAGGATACAAACAAGAGGAAGGGATAGATTTCGAGGAGTCATTCGCGCCGGTAGCCAGACTAGAAGCAGTCAGGATATTCTTAGCCTATGCAGCTCACAAAAACATCACGGTTTATCAGATGGACATTAAGACCGCGTTCTTGAATGGAACTCTGAAAGAAGAAGTGTACGTGAGTCAGCCAGAAGGCTTCGTAGACATGGAACATCCAGACTACGTCTACAAACTCAAAAAGGCAATCTATGGTTTGAAACAAGCTCTGAGAGCGTGGTATGATGAACTGTCCTCTTTCCTTATCCAAAACAATTTCACCAAAGGCACAGTTGATCCTACCTTGTTTACACAAAAATGCAAAAATGACATTTTGATTGTTCAGATTTATGTGGACGACATCATCTTTGGGTCCACTAATCCGAATCTTTCAAAACACTTTGAAAATCTCAGGAAAAGCAAATTTGAAATGTCCATGATGGGGGAACTAAAATTCTTTCTTGGTTTACAAATACATCAGTCCCCTCGTGGAATTTTTATAAATCAAGCTAAATACACAACTGAGATTTTGAAAAATCATAGTATGGATAATTGTGATTCGGTCGGAACACCAATGGTAACTTCACCAAAAATTGGAGCCGATTTGTTTGGGAAACCTATTGATCCGAAGAAATATCGGAGCATGATTGGTTCTCTCATGCACCTCACTGCTAGTCGACCAGATATTCATTTTGCTGTTTGCTTATTAGCACGGTTTCAGGCAAAGCCTACCGAACTGCACCTCAAAGAGGTTAAACGGATCTTTCGATACCTGAAGACATCCATTCACATGGGACTTTGGTATCCGAAGGAATCCGAATTTGATCTAATTGCCTTTTCAGATGCGGACCACGCAGGTGATCAAGTTACAGCAAAAAGTACATCCGAAGGAGCACAATTTTTGGGTGAAAAGTTAGTCAGCTGGTCTTCAAAGAAACAAGATTGCACTGCACTTTCAACCGCTGAAGCTGAGTATGTGTCTTTATCTGCGTGTTGTGCTCAAGTTCTATGGATGAGAACACAACTCACAGATTATGGCTTTACTTTCGATAAAATACCTATGTATTGTGACTCGAAAAGTGCCATAGCCATATCATGCAATCCTGTTCATCACTCATAGACTAAGCATATCAGAGTCCGCTATCACTTCATAAAAGAACATGTGGAAGAAGGTAATGTTGAATTATTCTTCGTGAAGACTGATTACCAACTCGCCGATCTATTTACTAAAGCCCTTCCAAAAGAAAGGTTTGACGATTTAGTTTGACGAATTGGAATGCGAAGCCTAACCCCTGAGGAGTTAGAACATCTTCTCGAATCTTCTTGAAAATGATTTTCCAAAAAGCTTCGTTGTAAATATTTTTGAAAAACAAAATACAAAATTTGAAAACCACAAAAGCAAAATATAAAAATATAAAACTTTCAAAAAATACAAAAACAATATAAAATAAAAAATCCAAAAATATTCTTCTCACGACATGTCTCTCGTATAATCTATATTTTGTACTTTTCTAGAAATGTCATTCAACAATGATACGGGTATGTACAGATGCTTGAGCGAGAGTTCTTTAATATGTTTTCTAAAACATGTCGTTTCTCAAAATTTCTTCATAAAATGGCTTTCGTATACATCAGTACGAAACCCGGACCGAAATGATGACTTTTGATTATTTTTTCAAATCAAAACTCGTGCTTTTTAATGAAAATCACAAGTGTACGCTTCAGTGCACTACATTTAAAAATGGTGAGAAATCATCATCATCTTGAGCACCTTTTCAAGATTGTTCAAAAAGATTTTTCAAAATCTTTCAAAATATTTTGTGCTCAAGATAATTCCCTCTAAAACCCTTTAATTGATTATGCTTTATTAAAGGGGGAGTTGTTCCAAATTCATGCTTAAATCAAATCCATTTGTCTCCCCAAAAGATTCTAAAATGTTGTTTAATCCGTTGATATAAAAAATATCACGACTATGCTATTTTTGAGGGGGAGGAGACGTGATTAAAATGTGATCAAAAAGTTTAATGATCGTTGTTTGAATCTCAAAATGAGCTCGACTAAGATGCAACCATTGAATTGACGAGGAATCATGTACCATCTCGAGAAACTTTCTATGGACTTGACCAGGACGGGTAATAATTTCAAGCTAGTTCTCTAGTGATGTAAACGTGTCTCGAATCGGTCTTGTTCATTCAAAGTCGATCAATTCAAAAAGTTCGAACTCTACCCTCTATGTGCAGATTTCTATCAAAACTTATAAGCACATGTGAAGGGGGAGTGTTTCTGAAACTATTAAACTCTCGCAGTGTTCCAAACATGTTTTCTATCATAAACACTTTGAGAGATTTTCAAGAAAAATGGTTTTATGGCAACATGGGACAGTCATGGAGTTATAAGGTGACTATGGATAGGAAATTCGTCCTATGATCCGCCAGAGCCGGAGGGATCTACCCAAGGACATCACAAATAGTTAGTATTAGAAGTCCTTAGGAATGATTGAAAAAAAAGGAGTAATGTGAGAAAGGAGAAAGAAGGGGTTGAAGAATTAAAAATAAATGTAAAAGAAAGGGTGAAAAGAAATAGCCCTCCATATTCAACCTTAGGGCAGAAACCGGGTTCAACTCATCTGCTACTGGTTGTCACTAAGATGACACTGGTATTGAAGACAAAGACGTCATGGACCCAGTGACGCACTGCACTAAACCTTCTAGCCACTCAATTCCTCTCAAAAGGGATTTGTTTTATTCTCACTGGAAACCCTACATAATCTATCGACTTTCTCTTAGAGATCATGGATATTGAAGAAGGAGACCATCTCCCTAGTCTCCGCTCAGGAAAACCAAAAAGCACTATTGAGTCTAGAGCCACGAGATTCATCAAAAGATCTCATAGGAACACTTGACATGACATCGCTTGTTGTTCATCAATAAGGACACAAGTGATATATTATAGAGTCCTACGCAGATCTTAGCAATCTGCCAGAACATTTATGAGAGGTTTCACAATTGTGATCCTCAGTGATTGAATGGAAACTCCTGCCAGGGTCAACATCAAGCAGCCCTGACAGCAAGTCACTTTGGTAACTCCTCGTGGATTACGCTTAGTGTGTCTCAAACGGTCTACAGTCGTGGAGTGATACTTCGGTGTACTTCAGCGACTCATCTGAATTGTAGATGTACTTCGGTATATTGTGTTATCTCACTTGTGGGACTCCAGTTCAGGAACGGCCTTTGTAAGAATTAGAGATGTGTTTTCACACTATGCTGTTAACACCCTCAAAATTCAAACTTGTAAGTGCCGGAATCCGCTTATTACTAACCTGTTTTTATGTTTTCTTCTTATGGAAGCTCTGGAGCGGATTGATCGTGCAGACTCTCCACATGCTCATACCAACAACACATGAAATTTCTCATCAAAATCAAAGGCTACTCAAAGTTAAAGATGATTCTTCGTCAATGTCAAAGAATCTACAAAGTTTAAAGACTCGAGAACCACATCATTGGTAACCAAAAGACAAATAGAAGTGTGAGCATGGTGGAGAAAGACGTGGAGACACCAAACCAACGAAGTTCACTACGGCAGACAACCACATTAATTGATCACAAAGCATGAAGGAACAAAGATTCAAGACTATTCTATATCTACACACAAAGTTCAAGCTCGAGAAAAGTAAAGACCTAATCAAGTAGAGCATCATTTGAATGACCACCCCTTAGGGGGAGATTGTTAGCCTTAATAGTTTTTATTAGAAGTGATGGTAATTCACATTTAGGAACTTTATATCATGTGTTAGATATCGTGATAGAATAGTCAACGGGCTCGTGGATTGGACTAAGCTAAATGGGTACTAGTTATGTTAAGCTTGCCTTTTATCCAATCCAACCCATGTCCAAGCCCACGAAGCCCATAGAAAACCTTTTAGGGCATCATGTTACTTGTACTATATAAACCCCTCAAAGTCTCATTTGAGGGGTGTGCTTGAGTGTGTGTGTGTGTGTGTTTTCTTTGGAATATACAACTTATTGTTTTCATCTTTATCTCTTCACATACACGATTCATATATCATTCAAGTCACCATCTTCTCTTTCTTTGTTTCTTACTTATACACATAAGTGTTTGTGGTTTAACGTGTTCATCTTGTGATAAGGTGTGTTACGCGTAAGGTTGGTGTAATAGTGTGGTCCTACAGTTTGGTTAACTCTTTGAAAGTAGCAGAAAATGGAGAGATGCAATTTATGGGCAACGCTACAACTGCTAATAGCAATGGAAAAGAAATGTAATGTTGAAATTCACTTGTGGAAAAGAGCTTAAGTGAACCAACACTTTTTATGTGCCAGAGATTCGTAGGAATCTTGTGTCTGGATGGTTGCTTAATAAATTTGGCTTTATTTTTATTTTAATCAAATAAAATTGAGTTAACATTGAACAAAATTTTGGTCAGTACGGGTTATGCCATTCATTAAATGTTTAAGCTGAATCTATTATTTTATTTTATTTTATTTTTGGTTGTTTTAATAAAAAGGAGTATGAATTCAGCTTATTTGATCCTTTGAATATATGGCATGGCAACTCGGACATGTTAATTTTAACTCAATACGTTGTTTAATTAAATAAACGAACACGGACTAAAAAAGTAAAACTTATGTTGAAGCCAAATTGTAGGATATTGGATTTCACAAACACTCTAAACCATGATCAAAGTAGGCGTATAAGTATGTTAGAGAGAGAAAGGAAGAGAGTTGGGAACTATAATGAGAGAAAGAAAATATTATTATGAGCTCCAACTCTCTACCTTGGGAGGTAGAGAGTATTTATAGTCTTACATAAAACGCCACACAACGGGCTGTGGATCAGGCATACAGTGGGTAAAGACCCGTCCGTCCTCCACGGTGTTACTTAACTAAAAACTACTTAACTTAAAATAACTACGACTACGAGCTTTCTAACGGTTACATATACTTGAGGTGACCGACTCTTTAATACCTGGAATTTCTAATTCCTAACAATCTCCCCCTAAGGGAGGACACCTCAAACATATACTAAAATTAAATTGAATACAAACAGATATTTCATTAACAATTGTTCTTGCATTCTTGATGTAGTACTTTGCTCTGAAGCTCGTAGTCATTGATTTTTCTCATTACATGTTTGGTTACTCCAGGTGGAGGTCTTTTACTGATCCACGTGATAATAAATTTGAGCCAGCTTTTGAGATCGTCAGCTACTAAAAATCTCCGAGACATCCATTGTGGTGTTGGTATTATGTGATGTTGTGACATTCGGACTGACATGCTCACATTCTAGATCATGAAATCTTCTCATCAGCGTAGCGGAAGCTTTCGTTGATTCATGATATTGGCAGCAGCGTAGCAGAAGCATGGAGTGAAAATATCAGAGTCATTGATGCACTTATCATGATTTCTTGAGAGATGAATGTATGGTGTGAGCATGCGGCTATGGATTGACCGCTTCATTCTGATCAGCTGCAAACGTCAGGCGTACCTGCATACAACAGTTAGCAATAAAGCGTACAAAAGTGTCTTTGATCACTTTAGTTCAATTGAGGTACACGGCCCACGGTTCCCCGTTGATCAGTACATGTACTGCCTGTGATCAGGTATAATTTCGAAGAATTTCCTTGACAGAGTTTCGCAGCTGCTCTAGCTGTTCTCAAACCGGAACGTCTCAAAGAAGACAACACGGAGTGAGTGAACCAGCGAATTTAAGTCCACTGATTGATGAAAAGAGATTTGAAAAACAATCGTGTATTGCTCAATAGAAATTGTTTTTGCAATACAACGAAGGTTTTATTGAAAATCAATTATCAATCATAAAAACACCTTTTGATTTGAAAAATTAGTACACGGTCGATGTGCTAAAGAAAAGAGTTTTTAAGCACAAAGACCTGTTTTTCAAATGTATCCGTCAATCCTTAACCTGAAACATGATTGATTCAAGAGATTGAATCGCCCCATTATTTCTGTTCAGTTGTCACATGGTTGATCTATATAATAGATCTCACATGCCACCTACCAGGAGCTTGTTTGATGTTGGCTCCAGAAGGCTTTCCATCTTCATTGTGAATATGTATACACATCACTCAGATGTTCTGGCAATACCACAAGGATAATGCGTAGGACTCAAGATATAATCTCTCTTTCCACATTGTGTGAAACAGAGAGTCTTCATTGAAAGTGTCCTAATGAGATTTATAGATGATCTCGTGGCTCTAGACTCAATATGTGCATATTTGGTTCCTGTGCCGGAGACTAGGGAGAGGGTCTCCTTCTTCAATATCAACAATCTCTAAGAGAAAGTCGATAGATAATGTCGGTTCCCCGTGAGAATGAAACAAGTCCTTTTAAGAGGAACTTGAGTGGTTTGGAAAGTTGAGGTGCAGTGCGTCACTGGGTCCATGACGTCTTGTCTTCAATACCGATGTTACCATCAGTAGCATATGAATTGAACCCGGTTTCTGCCCTAAGGTTGAATATATGGAGGGATATTTGTTTTCACCCTTTTCTCATTCAATTCCTTTTAATTCTTCAACCCCTTCAGTGCTTACCGAGACTTCATAGCAAGAACCTTGTTGGGTTTGTTCCAGTACTTGCTCTGTCTCAGTCCGCACTCTTTCCATATCTCACTTTTCTCCTTTTATCATCATACCTAAGGACTTCTACACTAAATAGTGGATTGTCCCTGGGTAGATCCCTCCGGTTCTGGCGGATCATGGGAACCAATACCTAACCTTATCATCCTTATATCACCGTACATAAAGTAAGTTTGGTCGGTCTATTTGGTATTGTTCATCTGCCATTTGAACCAATTGAAAACCATTTGAAAATCAATCCAGATACTTGTGATATATTATCAAAACATTTTGTACTTGAATTGTTTTTGATATTTTTAGAACAAGTGCTCCCCCTCAACATGTGCATCAAATGCTTGAAATCGTTTTGCACACGGAGGCAAGAGGAAGAATTAACTTCTTTGATTACCATTTTCTAAAAGATATCAACATCACTTCCCAAATCGAATCAAGTAGATAAAGCATTTTGGGGAAGGATGAGATTTTCATGATTTTGCTCCCCCTCAATATGTGCTTCTAGATTTGACAAGAGTTTTGCACATACTAGAGGGAACCTGCACATTGAGATAAGTGATCACGTTTCAAATCATAGGTTTAAGATAGATGCTCCCCCTCAACATGTGCATGGAAAATTTGAAATCGTTTGTCACATGTGGGAAGGATAGTATGTACATCCTTATAAAACCATTTACCGAATTATTAGTTTAAATCCAATTTAAATCACACATTCTCCCCCGATCACAATTATCCAATCATCTGAAGATGATTTGTGATCTCTTATAGATTTAAATTGATTTTGAAAGCTTTTAAGGAGAATTGTGACTTGATTATGAAAGCGTTTTAACTGATAAGGATCGGATTTTAAGACTTTAAACTCCATTGATAAAACATGCATGTATATCTTTTGAAAGCAATTGAATGCCAAATAACTTTTTAATTTAATTGAAATCATTCTCCCCCTCAATCAATGACATAGGTTGTTGATTGAGAGATTGATTTTTTGACAAATAAGTCCAGATGATTATCAAAAATAGAGATTGAGTTATTTTTCAAAGCAGTTAGTTTTCAGCAGATAAATGTTTATAGAATCAGAGCATGGAATTTTGAAAAACATGATAAAGAATGGCTCTGTTCTTTCTTTAAAAAAAAACGCGGGTTACTGCCTGAAATGACAATAAACCATCTATTTTCTCTTTTTTTTTTTTTTTTTTTTTTTTTTTTTTTTTTTTTTTTTTAAATTCGAACAATATCTAAAGTCCCGTGTCATTCTTTGAATGACGGAACAAAGACCGTAGATATTTTCGAATCGAGAAAGACATGACAAAATGACAATATTTTTGAAGATTTTTCAAATTTTTCAAATTTTTATGGATTTTGAGAGTTTTATATTTTTCTATTTGATTTTTTGAATAAATATTTACAAGAGATAGATGAAGGAAACCTTTTACTCCTCGTCTTCCTCCTGAAGACGTTTGAGTGTTTCTGGTTGAAGGCTTTTCAAGCCAAGTCGTGGAAGAATAAACTCAAAACGTTCTCTTGGAAGAGCTTTGGTGAAGATGTCTGCTAACTGGTATTCAGACCTCACAAAATAGAGTTCCACCACACCTTTTTCCACTTGTTCCCTGATGAAATGATGTCGAATGTCGATATGCTTTGCTCTTGAGTGTTGAACGTTGTTGCATGAGAGAGCAATAGCACTTTTATTATCACAGTACAGAGGGATTTTGTTGAATTCAAAGCCATAGTCAGATAATTGAGATCTCATCCATAAGATTTGAGCACAACAAGATGACATGGCTATGTATTCAGCCTCTGTAGAGGAAATAGAAGTACTCATTTGCTTCTTTGAAGACCAGCTCACAAGCTTATCACCCAAAAACTGAGCACCTCCAGACGTACTTCGACGTGTATCTTGACAACCTGCATGATCAGCATCTGCATAGGCCGTTAGAGACATACCGGTGTCCTTCGGGTACCAAAGTCCCATATTGATGGTTCCTTGGAGATACCGAAAGACCCGTTTAACCGCTTCAAGGTGCTTTTTAGTAGGCTTAGCCTGGTATCTAGCACACATGCACACAGCGAACAAGATGTCTGGTCTACTAGCTGTGAGGTACATCAGGGATCCAATCATACTACGATATTTCGTTTGATCTACCATGATCCCTGAGTGGTCCTCATCCAGCTTGGTTCGTTCAATCATGGGAGTGTCAACAGGGTCACTAGAATCAAATCCAAATTTCTTTAACATCTCATTTGCATATTTAGATTGATTTATGAAAATGCCTCCGGGACTTTGTGAAATTTGTAATCCCAAGAAAAATGACATTTGTCCCATCATTGACATTTGAAATTTTGAACCCATTTCATTAGAAAAACGATCACATTCCATTGGGTCGGTCGAGGCAAAAATAATATCATTAACATAAATTTGAACGTGAATTAAGTGTTTGCCTGACTTTCTGGTGAACAAAGTAGGATCAACCGCTCCTTTGCTGAATCCAGTAGATAGAAGAAACTTTGACAGCGTATCATACCATGCTCTAGGAGCTTGCTTCAAACCATATAGGGCCTTTTTCAAGCGATAAACATGAGTAGGATGCTCTGAATTCACAAAACCCTCTGGCTGGCTGACGTAAACCACTTCTTTCAGATCTCCATTAAGAAATGCGGTTTTCACGTCCATCTGATAAACAACCATGTTCTTGCTAGCAGCATTAGCCAAGAAGATTCTAATCGCCTCGATACGAGCAACTGGAGCAAAAGATTCCTCAAAATCTATACCTTCTTCTTGACGATAACATTTAGCCACTAACCTAGCCTTATTTTTCAAAACATCACCATGCTCATCAAGCTTCACTTTGAAGATCCACTTAAGAGCAATGATCATAGCACAATCTGGAGCTGGTACTAATTCCCATACATCTAATCGATCAAACTCATGAATTTCATCTTGCATGGCATTGAACCAGCTGTCTTCATTCATAGCAGTTTTAACATCTTTAGGTTCGATCTTTGAGAGTACAGAGTTAAAGAAGCACCATAAGGCATCAGTAGCAAGCTGTTTACGAGTGGATACCGGACGAGAAGGATTTCCAATGATGTTGTCTAATGGATGATCGTGAGTCCATTTTCTGAGGTGTTCATGTGGTAGTTGTTGAGGGACCGAAGTAGCAGAGTCGATGTCTCCTGAAGAAGATGGTTCTGATGAAGATTCAGGAGCAAATATGTTTTCAAATGGAGCATCTTCAGGAGTAGCAAAGGGATTAACTTCATCATTGATGCCAGAAACATTTCCATGATGTACATTTGAAGAATGATGATTTGTTGATGAGACTGAAGGATCAGCAGCAGGCGCTTCTTGACTTAAAGATATTGAGACTGAGGGATTGACTTCATTCACATGAATATGAGCAGCCTCTGTTGTAGGAATCGACACCTCATTAGTACTTGGATCATAAAGTTCATCAAACATAGGATCAAACAATTTCTTTAAATCATCTTCAGATGGAGGTACATATGGAGTTTCTTAAGAAGAGTTTGGAACAAGGGATGAACCAATGGGACTGTTTTGAAGTGCGGGTCCTGAACTGGATTGTACAGGAGCCATTTGACCGGTCAGCTCATCAAACGTAACGTGAATTGTTTCCATGATATTTCGGGTTCTTTTGTTGTAGATTCGGTATCCTTTTTTGTTTGGTGCATACCCTACAAAAACTCCAATGTCTGCTTTAGCTCTAAGTTTGCCTAAGTCTTGACCCTCATTAGTTGGATAACACAATGCACCAAACACACGAAGGAAAGAGAGATTAGGTTTTCTGTTGTGGACAAGTTCATATGGAGTTTTTCCATGAACAATGTGAATCAGGGAACGATTTTGTGTGTAGCATGCAGTGGCAATAGCTTCAGCCCAGAGAAACATTGGAACCTTTGAGTAAATCAGCCTTGTTCTAGCGGCTTCTACAAGAGTTCGATTTCGTCTTTCACCTACACCGTTCTGTTGAGGAGTTCGTGGAACACTTCTTTGATGGCTGATTCCAATGCTTTCATAAAATTCACTAAGTTGTTTGTTAACAAACTCAGTTCCATTGTCTGTTCGGATAATTCTGACGGTTTTGTTAAGTCGAACCTGCAGCTGTTTGATGAGTTTGATGATGATATCAGGAGTTTCATCCTTTGTCCTTAAGAACTTGACCCAGGTGAATCTAGAGTAATCATCAACCACAACTAACACATATTTCTTCCCAAAGATATTCTGCACTCTCATTGGTCCACATAAATCCATATGAATTGTATGAAGAACTTCTGTGACAGACTTAGTAGGTTTGGGTTTATGGGCATACTTCTTGCTTTTTCCCAATTAACATGCTGAACAAAGATGATCCTTTTCATACTTGAGTCTAGGTAAGCCTACAACTAAGTCCTTTCTGGTGAGATCATTGATGGTACCGAAGTTCAGGTGATTGAGACAACGATGCCATAACCATGACTTTGTTTTAGAAGCCTTTGACAGCAAGCAAATTGGAGAAGACTTCATCATATCTTCGATAGAGATGGTGTATAGATTTGAACCACGTGAACCTCTTAAAAGTTCCTTACCATCAAGTTCTCTAACGAAGCAGGTATGTTTTCTGAAGGCTACTTCTAGATCAGAATCGCAGAATTGACCAACAGAGAACAAGTTGTGACCAAGACCTTCTACATAGTAAACCCTGGAGATAACACTTTTGCCAACAACATAGTCTCCATAACCCATAATAGCACCGAAATGATCATTCCCGAAACTAACTGTCCTGATGAATTTGCTCACGAAGTTCATGAGCCGTGACCGGTCGCCAGTCATATGCTTGGAACAGCCTGAGTCCAGGTATCACAGAACGATTTGAACGATCTGCAGTTGAACACAGACAAGAATGGATAACTGGATAATTGGGATCCCCATGCAAGAATGGGTTCCATTTGGTTAGTAACAATGGTTGGAACACCCACATCAGAAATAGAAGCATTGATATCAGAAAATAAGGCAATGGAATCATTGTGAATAGATGCAGTACTAGTGTCTGTATTAGCCCTGTTCACAGTGTGCTCACTTCTTAAGGGAATAGTTCTACCAGTAGGCATCCATTTTCTAGTGGGCATTGTCTGATTAGTCTTACGACCAACAGGTATCCAATAATAACCTATCTTACTAAATGTTCTTCCTGTGGGTTTCCACTGTTTTCTAACTTTCTTTCGTTTATGCCTTTTAGCCTTCTTAGCATGAATTTTAGCATTAACAATATTAACTGGACAATTAACATCATTAGGCAAAACATTAACACCACATTCATGATTAGAAACAGAATTCAAGCAGACATCAATACAAGGTTTGCAAATAGTATCAGAATTCGAATTAATTACAGTACGCCTATGGCTAATACTAGAATCAACACGTTTCGTTTTATTCGGTTCAAACTTAAAGTTCCTAGATTGTTCTTCTACTCTTTTCCAGTGCACATTCTTAGCTTGCGAGGTCCTATCATTCCTTGTATTGTCTTGAGACTTTGACCTGCTCCCTTTAATGTCACTGATTACTCCTGTAGAGGGAATGGGAACATTAGTTGGTTTTACTACTCTTTGCATCACCTGTTTAGATGTGCTGGGATCTGAACTACATGTAGGCACACTAAGGTTCACTTTCTTAAAACTAGAAGTGCTGGGATTTGTACTCCTAGAAGGCACACTTGAGTTCTCTTTCTTAGCATTGACAGATCTGGAATCTGAACTACTTAAAGGCACACTAAGGTTCACATTCAACACATTGGGCATCGAATGAATATCATACTTGGCATTAGGCATTGAACATGGAATCAAAGGATTAACTCTCTCACCTAAGGACTTTGGGCATATTGTGATCAAGAATTCTAGGATTTCTTGAGATCGTTTGGCATATAAGCATGCATGTCCAATTGCATTATCATGAGGTTTCTCTAACTTATCCTCTTCAACAATCTCACGCAGACATTCTAGGCAATCCTTAAGGGATGAGAAGTATGTTTGAACAACAAGTTTGTTGTTCCTGAGATGAGGAGGGACATATTTCACAGACAAAGCATATTTATTACAAGAGTGAACCTTTGATACACCATTCTCCCCATTGGTCATTGGCATTTTCCCTTTTACCTGACTCTTCAGATTCTCAATTTCCTTTTGCAATGAAGCTATTTGTTCGTTATTTTTGTTACGAGTGACCTTTATTGATTCAAATAACTCATTGAAATGACGTTTAACCTTTTCATTTTCTTCTAGAAAACTTTCGTTTTCCTTTTGTAATGCATTTACTAGGTTTTGAAGATGAAACGTTTGAGAATTCTGAGAATCTAAAGGAGGAGGCATTTGGGAGCCTGTCATATTGTTCGTTTGACCCTTTAATTGAGAGATTTGGGCTTTCAACTTTCTGATCGTGTTGCAATGAGCTTGAATCTGTTCATCACGTTTGTTAATTTGAAAAACTGCATTAAACTCTGGAGCATCTGAGGATGTCTTGATATTTGAAGTTTTGACATTTTCTTTAAGATGTTGATATTTTAGTTGTAAATTAAAATGCTCAACTTCTAGTTTAGAAAAATGTTTAACCAAATTGTCGTGATCATCCAGTTCAATTTTCTCGTTTAGTTCAGAATTAGTTTTTTCAAGCTCAATGACACGATCATGGGAGACTTTCAGGGCAACAGATAATTCATGAAATTGGGAAGCATTAATAGAACAATTTGTAGCAGTGAAAAACACATCTTGAGCAATACATTCAGAAATCAGGTTCTCATTTAGTGTATGCAAGTTCTTCCTCTCAATCTCATTATATTTTAGTGCTCGCTCATAGTCACTAACTTCAACTATCATTGCATCAAATTCCTTTTCCATTCCCTTAATATCAGTCTCTATCCCCTTTTTAAGACTCTCAAAGTGATCTTTTAGAAGTTTAAAGAAAGGCATGACCTCAGTTAAATAGCATTCTTTTGTTTGTTCAAAACCCCTTTCCCCTTCAGTAATCCCAGTGGGTGTGATCCTTTTCTTACAAGTTTTCTCAAAATCAACAAATAGTTGAAAAATAACATATTGACTGATTAAGATCTTGCTTTTAGTAGCAATCGTTCTAGGAACTTGATGCATTGGCGTATTGGGAGGATACACAGTTGCTTTAGGCATTTTCCTAAGGGGAGGGTTTGTTTCAACAATATTTTCTGCTTTCTGCTTATCTAAGTCCATTTTTCAGAACACTTGTTCGGGAGTCAACAATGTTTGAGGCTTAAACATGTTCAAGGAGATCCAATTCTCCTTTTTGTAGTCATGGGGAGTGATAATTACTTTCTTCTCTTTGCATTTAGGATCATTTAGTTTCTTATTCATCTTCTCCCTAGTGATTTCATCTAATTTCTTATCTTTCTCTGTGCACTCAAAGAAACTAGGTTTTTGTCTAGGTTTAAGAATCTCATTGCCATCATAGATCACATTTTGAGATGCTTTTGCTATCTTCCCGTACTCAGGGTTGGGTTTATCTATAATGGGAACACTATGCTTATCGCTTGGAACTCTATGCTTAGTGATCATGTGAGCAGTCTGAATGGTGTTACCTTGTATGTACAACTTGTTTTCAAGTTTGTTTGCAAAGTTTTCAGATTAGAAAAATCTTTCAAGAGTTTTGATTCCTTTGCATTAAATTCTTGCTTAAGCATTTTCACATTTTCTTGAAGTTCTTGTTTTTGTTTAGCAGTTTTAGAAAGCTTTTCTTGCAAGGAATTTAACTCTTGTTTTAATACTTCTTCTCTAAAATTACTTTTTCTAATGATTGCACGCACTTGGTCATCCATTTCCTGCTCATGAGTGGTCAACTCAAATTTTGCACGTTGTTCATAAATAGCAACACGTTCTTTATAGGCATTTAGTTCAGAAATTACAGAATCATCAGGGGCACATGCAGTGTATTCATCAAAAACATAGTCATTGTTGACTGCAGAAGATGCATCACTTGGTACAACTTCACTTTCACTTTGTTTCACATATTGATCAAATGGGACAACATTGATATTACCCATATTTTCAATATTTGATTCAATAGTTTCAGTTGATTGTACTTTGTCATGCATCTTTTGCACATCAGCATCATCGTATAGTTTTAATACCTCTGAGATGAGTTTGTCTTTGGATGGGCCAGCGTGTGGTGAAGATGAGACCTTGGGAGAAACCATTGGAGAAATGCTAGCCATAAAAATTGTGTGTGCAGTAGGTCCATCATCTACATCAGAGTCGTATGCATTACAATCAGCGACTTGAAAGGCATTCTGATGATTGTGACCTATCTCCTGAATAGGCTGCTCATCCACATCTGCATCATAGGTCTTGGCATTGCCCTCAGCAAGAAACAACAATTCCTCTTCATCCAAAGCAGCACCATTATCCTGAGCTTGTACAAGCAGCATCTTATCTCTGAAGTAATCAGCATTCTGTGGACGTTTTGGAGATGTGCAGTTCCTTGCAATGTGTCCCTCACCACCACAGTTATAACATTTGATCGGCTTAGCTTGACCTTGATTACCATTCCTTCCTCGATTCTAATTACCAACATAACCTCTACCAGCTCCACCTCTTCCCTGATCATACTGTCTTTCCTGAACTGGTTGCACCATGATCCTCCCATCTTTAACAGTAGCTTGATTGTGTGGGTTAGATGCTGTTCTGAGGTTGTTGTTGGTTTGTGGGAGAGAATTCATGTTTTGACTAATCAGAAGAGCTAGTTGATTAATGATGTTACCCACGTGTGCATCATCATCAGCTTATTTGAACATAGGATCAGGAATGAGTTTGTGATTACCATTACCCATGGGTATGACTTGTGAGGCTTTGGTTGTGATTCCGATGTTTGAGTAGAAGGCAGTTGAGTCATTAGATGAGCTTGTCTCTCCCTGATTGGTTTTGAACTGATTAAGAATCATTTTTTCAAACATAGCATGTCTCTCATTCTGAAGGAGGAAGGCATAGAGTTGCTCATAGTTTGTATTCTTCAATGCTTTAGTGAGCTTCACAGAGGTGACAAACTTGTGCCATTCGGGATTCATGTTGTTCACAAATTTTGAGTTCAGTTGAATGTTAGGCATCGTCATTCTGATGTTCCTCATATCATTCACCAGCTTATGAAATCTCACATAGTACTCATAGACACTCTCATCTGGTTTCATCTTGAAGTGTTCAAATTCGTCATAGAGTTGTGATTCTCTGTCTTCCATAGTTAATTCAGAACCTGAGAGAAGCATCTTGACATTATCCCATACTGCCTTTGCTTCGGTGTTGTGATTGATCAGCTTGTGGATGTCTTTTGGAAGACCTTGAAGAACAATGTTAGAAGCCCTGATATCAACATCGAATCTCTTTTTCTCCTTATCATCAAGCTCATCATACATCTTTGGTCTGTCCATTCCGTAAATCAGAGTTCCATCTTCAGCAGTATCAAGTACATCTCTAGTCGTCTCAACCCGATATGGTCCTTCATCAATGGATTTGAGAATGTTGACTCCATTTTCCTTTCCAAGACAGTACAATCTGATTCGTTGAGCCCAAGAGTCGTAGTCAGTTCTGTCAAGCATGGGTGGACGAGTATCTGAACCAGCTGCTTGAACATCCTCGGCAACAGTGGAGATGATAGTAGGAACGTTTGTAGACATGTTTCAAGCTCTACGGGATTTTACAATTCTTTGATTAAACCGGGAAATTGATTCTTTCACGGGATTTTACTAAAGCAAAAGAACAACCGTAAGAATGTATCACCAAGAAGTAACAAGCCTAAATGAATAAGTACCTAACCACACAACTCGCTTAAATAACAACTCGCTTAAGTAATCAACTCGCTTAATAGCCAAGTCGCATCAGCATCAACTCGCAACACAGTCAACTCGCTTAATGAATCAAGTCGCTAAATAGCCAACTCGCTTTAGTATCAACTCGCAACACAATCAACTCGCTTGAACACTAAGTCGTTTAAAGAAACTCGCTAGCGTTACAACTCGCTAAATAGCTAAGTCGCTTTAGATCTCAAGTCGCTTAAAGAAACAACTCGCTTAGAACCCAAGTCGCATAAATATCAACTCGCTAAACATCTAAGTCGCATGTACCAACTCGCATCAAATAACAAAGCAACTCGCTTTGAAGAAACACAAGTCCGAGACTCAACTCGCTTAGTCCTTCTTTCACAAATAACCACTTTATTAATCCAAAACAACCAAACCACAATGATTTAAGCCTTCCAATTCAAAACATAACCACATATGATGATCCTAAACACAAAAGTACAAGCAAAATTTAAACTTTACCACTAGAATTTGTCCAAATGAATCAAACTCTCCTAAACCCTTAATACACCAAAAACCTTATGAAATCCACCAAAACAAAGAGCATGAAAGATGAGTGATCAAACCATGGCTCTTGATACCAATTGTAGGATGTTTGATTTCACAAACACTCTAAACCATGATCAAAGTAGGCGTATAAGTATGTTAGAGAGAGAAAGTTCTAGTGAGAGAAAGGAAGAGAGTTGGGAACTATAGTAAGAGAAAGAAAATATTATTATGAGCTCCAACTCTCTACCTTGGGAGGTAGAGAATATTTATAGTCTTACATAAAACGCCACACAACGGGCTGTGGATCAGGCATACAGTGGGTAAAGACCCGTCCGTCCTCCACGGTGTTACTTAACTAAAAACTACTTAACTTAAAATAACTACGACTACGAGCTTTCTAACGATTACATATACTTGAGGTGACCGACTCTTTAATACCTGGAATTTCTAATTCCTAACACAAATTGACAAGATTGTCTTTTCACTCGGTTGACCAAGAATTAACCGAACCCTTGATTCACATAGTTTATGTGATTTGGAATCGATACCTACAAAGGTAGAAATTAGGTACTTCATCGTAATTGTTGATGGTAGTACAAAATATTGTTACTTTTACTTACTTGAGAGTAAGGATATAGACAAGATTGATCTATACAAATAAGTTAAGAATCAACTTATTATCGAAAACAAGGCGGTTCGAAGTGATATTGGAGGTGAATAGTGTCTCCATTTCATGTATGTTCTAAACATGGAATAAGACATAAATTTTTACTCCTTATACGCCACAACATAATTGTTGATAGGAATGAACTGTGCCTTAAAGATATGGTTATGCCATGTTGTTAAAGTCATGGTTTAAGCCATGGCATGTGGGGGAAAGCGGTTTTATTGGCTACTTATCTTTTAGATAAGATCCCCTGTAAGGAAAAGAAGATAATTCTATGAACTATGGATGGGAAGAAAACCATCCTATAAGTAATTACGAATGTGGAGGTGTCTATATGTCCCGGTACCAAGGATCAAAATATTGGACCTAAAACTGTAGATTGCATAATTTTATGATATGATCCTTACACTAGTGCTTATCATTTATTTGGATATGATTAAGAAAATCTGAATATATACAAAGATACGATAATGGAATCAAGGAAAACTTTCATTGTTTGAAAGTGTGTTTCCTTATTTATCTGAGGAAAATGGATGTTCATCTAGACTAGATGATACAACTGTCCATGATGAGAGGCAACTAAATGATGATTTCCTTCATGACGAGAGACATCAAGATGATAATGTTGTTCTGATAAGAGACAAAAAGAGATTGATTTTGATCTCCATGATGTGAGACAAGATCAACTTGGAAGAATAAGTTGAACTAAAAAGAAGCAAACGGGCAAGAAATGGGAAATCGTTTGGACCTAGTTTTGTTTCTTTTATGATTGATAATGAACCTACTTCTTACAAAGAAATGGTAACTTCCTTAGGATGACCTCAATGGAAAGAAGCCATCAAATGTGAAATAGATTTTATTTTACAAAAAGGATACATTATAGCTTGTGATTTTACCTCCTGGTGGTAAACCACTAGGTTACAAATGGTTACCTAACAACCACAAAGGTTGTCGATGGAACCATTGATAAGTAAAAAAAGCAAGATTGGTAATTAAAGGGTTTAGACAAAGAGAATGTCTAACTTACTTTGATACATATTCGTCAGTTACGCGAATAACATCTATTAGGATGGTACTTGCTATTGTTACTTTAAGAAATTTGGAAGTTTATCAAAATGTATGTGAAAATATCATTACTAAACAGGGATTTAGAAGAAGAAATCTACATGAACCAACCTGAGGGTTTCATGACTCCTAGACAAGAGAGTAAAGTTTTTAGGCTTGTAAAGTCATTATATGGCTTAGGAAAAGCTCCCAAACAATGCCATCTAAATCTTTTACCACGTCATGTCAGAACGTAGACTCAAAATTAATGGATGTATGTAGAAAAAAGGAAAGGAAAAATAAACATCGTTGGTATATATGTAATCGTGTGTTTATACATAGATGGTATACTTATCACCGGAAGTGATAACATGGTAAACAAATCCACTAATGAAATGTTGGAGTCAATATTTGACATGAACTACATTGGTTGTTCGATATGGTTCTTGGAACTAAGATCATATGAAACCAGATGGATTTGTTTTGAAATCAAAAACATTATAAGGACAATATTCTTGAGAGGTTCAATGTGGGGGATTCCGGCCTAGCTAGAACTCCAACGACATCTTTTAAATCTATTTGAAATAGAGGTAGAGGTGTTGCCCATTTTGAGTACTCAAAGAATAGTGGGCATCTTATGTGTCTAATGACGTATGTGAGACCTGATTTAGAAGTTATAATCAGGTTACATAAATATACCAATAATTTAAGTGATGACCATTTGAATAATATTACACGAGTACTATGATACTTATGATATTGCATTTTGGAAGATATCGAACTGCTATCTAATGATAGAGTAATGCAAATATGGATTCTTACATAAAAGAATCTAGATCCACTAGATCAGATGTATTGAATCTATGTAGGAAGCTACGTCTTGGAAATCTTAAAAGTATTTCAAATAGACTTTTATAGCTAAATCTATGATGGAATTTGAATTTATCATTTGAGATAAATTTATAGAATATGTGGGATATCTACGTTAATTCGTAGAGGACATACCAAGATGGCGAAAACAGGTAACGACCATCTATATAAAGTGTGATAGTCAATTGGAAATTGACAAAGTTCATATCACAATGTAAAACGGTAAGTCGAGACATATCCATCATAGACGTTGATTGGTGCGACAACTAGTCTCAACTAGAGTTATCACGATTGACTATGTAAAGTCAATACATAACATCGCGGGTCCGCTTACGAAAGGCTTAAGCAGAGAGTTAGTTAGTAAGTCATCTAAAGGTATTGGACTAAAGCCCTTAAAGGAATGAGTTTATATAAAGGAAAACCTAACCCAGTTGACTAGAGATCTCAAGATCTGGGTTCAATAGGACAACCTAATCATATAAATGTGGGGAAGTCACGTCAATGTGGGGGAGTTACTTGACATTGTAACTTCCTAGTCCATTCCTATAATAAATGTGACTTGTTGAGAGGTTAAACATATGGCTTTTATGATTCAAGATGAAATAATAAAGCATAATGATTCAAGATGAATTCGCAAGCATATGGTTTTAAAGATTCAAGATGAAATCACCTATGTGAGAGAAAAGTGGGGTCGCTTTGAAGGGAATTGTGGGGGGCGCAAATCCTAAGAGCTCTTGCAGAACCAGGAAAATGTTCAGGACCATAATGAACATGACTATGAGGACTCAACAATGTTAGGGAGATTTTTCTGTGAAATGTATTGTCGTCTACATAAACAGCAGCTCAGTTCAAAGACATCGCGTCTACTGACAGCTAGGAGGCTAAGTGCATTTCACAAGGGAAGGTTCAAAGAGTCACACCTAACTATCCTTTGCAAGATTCAACTATTGGAATTTCATCGTAATTTTTGAAATTACGACCGATCTCCATTCATGTGGGGGATTGATGGAAAATTGGTTGGCATAAGTGACTTTTGACCAACTTTGGACACAATTATCTATATGTATGTGTCACATATATGAGTAATAGTTTGTAGGTTCGCGTTCTCCTCGAAGAGAGATTCGCAATAAGCCTTTATGTGTCCAAATAAAGTTGATATGAATGAGATATCAGGTTTCAAAGTTAGGCATTTGGTACCATGCTTAAAGAGGAAAAGTAGTTTATTTTCAATCCCACATCGTGTGGGATGGGTAAACTTAGAGGGAGTCTATTGTGTATAAATAGAGGCCCTAATTCCAGAAGTTTTTACACATCAAATCAATAAGTATTATTGATTTCCAACGTAAGGAATACGCATCTCTTAAGATGAAATTCCTGGCAGTTTTGTTAAGTTCGACAATACAACTTACTGTTTTGGCTGTTGTACCCTGGGAAACAGACGGCGAATATGTTTTAAGGGAATCGTGTAAAACACGTGCCTCGGCTTTTAGTGCTTCTTTGTTGATCTCTATTTGGTGATCAAGTAAGTCTTTTGACTATTTTATTATTTTATTTAATTGTCGTTTATCTGCTTACATTCTGTTTGTATTTAATTTTCTGTTATTTATTTACTGTTAATTTTATTTATTGTAATTCAGAATTTATTAATAAAAGTGTAACCGTTTCCCTACAAAAGTTGTGTTGATGATGGATTTTTTTGATCAAAAATGATGCTGATCAAAATGATGAAATTATATTTACGATAAATATGGATGATGATGCTAAAGATGATGACCAAATTTCTGCAAGTTATATAGAATTATATGATGCAGCATTCTTGAGCAAAACGATTTTGAATGCATTATTGTATCAAAATGATGCAAAATCTGTTGGATTAAAAATTTATTAAGAACAAGATGATGCATAATTATATAATCAGTTCTCTTTGTTTAAATATAGCTTTATTAAAATCATATGATGCAAACATTTATTAGAATATTACTTTTTTAGTGATCCTGTATGAATATGATGCATGCTACAATTAAAGTTGAACCAGTACGATGCAAAATTGATTTTAGAATGATGTTGATGATATCAAATTTGGGGGTAAATTGCAAATTTCGTCATTAATGTTTGCAAAAATTGCAAATAACACACTGAGAAAAAAAAATGACAAATTAGCCGCCAAGAGCTAACGAACGTTACTAGTCCTGTTAAGTGGACTCACTCGAATGGTATAATCTTCATTTACTATTTCCTCTAAAAAAACACGTGACAAAATTCGGTTCCAATGCTACACTTTATTTCAATGCCTAAATTTGCAATTGACAACTAAACTTCACAAAAACTCATTGAATAAACATTTAAAGCACTAATTTGCATTCGGTACACACAGCCCAAATGATCTCAATCACTAACAATGACACAAAAATGATAAGGAGAAGGCTTTGTACTTTGGGCTGATGAAGAGGAGTGGGAAAAAGTGTTATCGAACTATGTACTCTCTGATTTAGTTCTTGATGGATTTGGCGATGAACCAATTGATGAATATGGTTCGTATAAGGACATATCTAAGGAGCTGAGAGAAAAGATTCAGAAATGGCTAAGGAAAAAATAATTCTACTATGAAAAGTTGTTGGGTGTTAGTGAAGGGAAGCAAAATCTTGAGGATATCAAGTTACCAAAAGTTGATAATTTGAAAAAGATGATAATAAATTTTGAAGCTTTGTATGCCCATCTCAAGGAAATGAATGAAAAGGAAGGTTGTGGTTGTAGCAAAGTGGGATGAACCAGTAGGAAAATGAGCACCTGTAATGTAGTTTGTGATGGTGGTGGATGTATGTTTATAGTATTTTGGTGAAGCTTAGGTGACAGTGTTTGGTTTATGAATCAGATTTGTAATGGCTGTCAACATGAAATTGGTCAATAAAAATGTTGGTTTGAATTTATGGCTTACTTTGAATCAGAAATTTGGGTTGTTATTGTTATTGATAGTGTTTGTTGTGAATTGCTAAATATATTTGGTTAGTTTTACTTTTACAAGTCAATTGGGTAGGTTAGTTAATATGTTTAGACTTATGAAGTAAGCCTATGAGCCTATGAATAAGGCCTGAATGATTGTAAAGAAGGATCTAGGTGTGTTGCCCTAGCATCCTCTCCTATATATACCCATGTAAACTACTCTTATTATTGTTGGTTATTTCACTTATGCTATTAAACCTTTGTCATTCTCTCTTGTGAGCATAATCGACCAAGTATTGGTTCTCTCATCTCATTTCTATCATTTATACTTGTATTACAACAATCATGGTGAACTAACAGATTTGTTTTATATATAGTTTTACCACCGATTTTACGCGAGGTTTCGTGTTCATTTTCTTAGAATTTATAGGTTATATTGGACAACAAGATGCAAGTACACAATTGGAGCAACACTTATGATTGACTTATTCTTCTTTGAGGAGGATTTAACATTGATTCTACAACGATCATACCGAGCTAATCAGGGGAGTACTAGTTTCTTTTTCTTTTATTTACTTCCTATTATCATAACCGTGATACTTTTGGGGAACATTGGGGACAATGTTCATTTTAAGTGTAGAGAGGGAAAGAAGGGATACCTTAGAAACTATTTGCTCACTTGATATTTGTCTTGTCCTTAGTAATTGTGTAATAAACTAAAAGAAATACTTGTTAGAGCAATTTTAGCACCAATTTTTTAATTATTTATGACATATATGAGCAAAACTTTAGTCTTAATAAAGCATCTCATGGATATGAGTTATATGACTAGCACAAAAACCCATATCACTCAAACTCCACCCCAAAAATGTGAGGTTCGCCTTTAGATCTTTAGGATAAAAGCATTCATCTTTAATGCTTATTGAGTGTACCGGTAGTATATAGATTCTAGAACTTATTTTTGGATGCATTCCTAGATCGCTAGTGAGACTACATTTGTATAGTTAGGATTTACTAAATGATAAGAGGCATTAGGATAACCCTTATTTTAAAAATGTTTAAATAATTACATTAACCACATAGGTTGAGTAATTACCCCACACCCTTGCGATGTACTCATTTTTAGTACACGGTACCCTCAGTTAACCCCTCATAGCCTATCTTTTCGCGGTTCTCGTGATGTTCCAGTTTCCGGAATACCAATCAAGAACATTCTTTACAATCCACCCCAAATGTTACACCCAAATCGCCTTAGCCTTCCTTGTATGCACTTATCTTTAGTGCATTATTGTAATATAGTTAAACCCTTAGTTCAATTATCTAGTTAATTACATGGTTGCTAAGTCGAGTCATATCTTGTATAAATACAGTTTTGGGACGATTGGGACTCATGGGTTAAGTAGTATTTTATGGAGTAACGGGAAGGAATGTCAAATTTAATTTCCCTTATCTACGTAATTAATTACTGCAAGTGTTTTGATCCTCGTAATTCAGATCATTAGTTTAGTTTAATAAAAACTCAAGTGTAGGGAGGTTGCTATAAATCCTGTTAATATAAATAAGCCGTAAAAACGTTTATTTATATTTTACGATCTTCTAATGTTTTGTCGATAACAAACGTAAAATCATTTTAACGAAACAAATAAAATGCGTAAATGACTTGAGCCAATAGTTTACTAACACACTTACGTTTTCACATAAAACACTAAACAAGTAATAGTGATTTTATGATTGAGTAATACATATGTACAACAACTAGTGTTTACATATTGAGTAGATATATACATAATTAGTATATATTATAATGGGTAGAAGTTTAAGTATTTGACCCATTGACCAAATACATTGAATGTTATTGGGTGTAACCCAAAGTCCATAACCCATACCCATGGAGCAGAACCCATAACCCATTGCATGACATCATGCATAAGTCATGAATGGGTATTATCCATGACCCATGGATTTAACCCATGACCCATGGACTAGATGCATTGCACCTACTAGATACATTGTATCTACTTAGATACCTATGGTCCAAAGTCTAGGACCCATGACCCAAAACCCATGGGCAAAGAGGAGCGTGCACTGGACGGATCCCTCACGTAAGGGATCTGTGGAATAGTAGCTTATTTTCCTCTATAAATAGTGAGCCATTTCTTCATTTTGGGTAGGACTCCCACACATACTTTCCCCTAGTATTGTAAATCTTCTAACCTCATATCCTAAGGATCTCTCTATGTAGTTTGTATTTCTTTTTGTGTGATTCTCTAGGTTCCTCTTAGAGGCGAGATCACCACCTCTTGAAGTCGAGCAAGCTCAAGTCCATGAGTTGCCATGCTTCGTCATCATCAAGACTACTGAGGTTCTCTTGTTGATAGTTCTTTCTTCCTCCCTAGAAGTATTGTGTCAAAGGCATTAGTGAAGGATGCCGAAAGAGTCAAGACGAAGGCATTAGTGAAAGGTGTTTAACGTCCGTGTCAAAGGCATTAGTGAAGGATGCCAAAAGAGTCAAGACGAAGGCATTAGTGAAAGGTGTCGAACGTCCATGTCAAAGGCATTAGTGAAGGATGCCAAGAGGGTCAAGTCAAAGGCATTAGTGAAGGATGCCAAGGGTGTACAATTGATAAGGTGTATCGATGTACAAATAGAGATAGGTTGTATCCAAGGACATTGATATCCTTGATGATGTTGTAATAAGGTGTGGGTCTCCTTTCAGGATAGGTGGTGTATAGTATTGGGTAGTAGTTCCTCCTTTGTAATGGAACTTGGTATCTAGCCTTGTACCGGATAAAGTGTAGGCGACGTTGTGATAGGTGTGGTTCTACCTTGTGGAAGAACCCGGTGTCTAGCCTTGTACCGGAAAAAGAGTAGGCGACGTTGTGAAGGCTTCTCCGCCATAAGGAGTTGTGTCGTGTAGTGATTACGAACTCTCAATTAGGTGACTCGGGGAGTGGAGTAGGGCAAGGAAGGTGTCCTTGTAGCCGAACCACTGTAAACACTCGTGTCGTGGCTATGTGTTTCTTACTCTTTATCTTTCCATTACAAATTTACATATCTATCTATCAATGTCCAACATACACATCTAAATAGATTGACATAAGTCGATCTAAATATTTTAAAACGAAGTTTAATCGGTAAAACTATTCAACCCCCCCCCCCTTCTAGTTTTCCACAATTGGCATCAGAGCTTCGTTACCAAGTTTCTTAAGAGTATATAGTACTTTTAAAAACTTAACACGATCTATGTATGTTTGAAAACTACAAGGAATGAACTTCCTTAAAAACAAAAGGTCACGTTTTAAAAAATCGTCATATTTTATAATGTTGGACAATGATAGATCGTTCTAATATTTTCCTTGTTGAGAATTCTCCATACTTGGATTTGGGCACCCTAAGAAGATCATGAAGAATTTCTTGCTAAATACTTCTTTCCTTAAAAAGAATATTTAGCAAAGGTATGATCTTTAATAAATTACAAATATTTTTTTTTTCTTTCTAGACAAATTAATAAGGTCACCCTTCTTAATCATGATTAAGTTTTAGTAGTATCTTTACGCTCTCTTAATAATCACTAAAGTAGTTATCTATATTGAACTCATCATCAAGAATAGTATTCTTCGTTGATCTCTATAGACAAAACTACAAACTAGTGATAATGATATCTCGGCTATTCGAGAGCCTTGGTCATCACTCCTCTCATAAGGATTATTGACATTTCATCTATGTCAATAAGTATCCATGTGAAATTTCTTACATTATGATAAAATGGAATTTTATCATAATCTTTGAAAACTTCCCAAAGAATTATGATTTATTCATAAAAAGGGAACCTCGTCAAATAGGACTAGTATAACCCGTCAAAACCCCAAACCACAAGTTGTTGAGCATAAACATCGACCCTAGGAAATTTAGAACTCCCAAACCAAAATTATCAAGGATCACTTAAGCTGTCAAATTGCTGATTTGCCGTATCCCTGAGCTTGAACAAGCCGGATCCCTCATACAAGGGATCCATGCAACAGAAGACAGCATAAGTAAGAAATGATCACTGTGGAAGTTCCACTACCCACTTTGTTAATACAAATAAACCGTAAAAACGTTTATTTATATTTTACGATCTTTTAATGTTTTGTCGATAACAAACGTAAAATCATTTTAACGAAACAAATAAAATATGTAATTAGTTTGAACTAATAGTTTCTAACACACTTACATTTTCACATAAAACACTAAAACAAGTATAAGTGATTTTATGATTTAGTATTACATATGTACAACAACTAGTGTTTACATATTTGGGTAAAATATACACATAACTAGTATGTAGTATATTGGGTAATATAAATGGGTAGAAACTTAAGTATCATAACCCATTGACCAAATACATTGAATGTAGTTGGGTACAACCCAAAGTCCATGACACATATCAATGGAGCTTGACCCATAACCCATTGCATGACATCATGCTTATATCATATACGGATGATATCCATAACCCATGGTATTGACCCATACCCATATGACTAGGTGCATTGCACTCACTAGATACATTGTATCTAGTAAAAGACCCATGAATCAACCCATAACCCATGACCCATAACCAAAATACCCATGGGTAAAGAGGAGCGTCCCACGGATCCCTAGCTTTACGCTAGACGGATCCCTTGTTGGAGGGATCTGTGGGATCCGGGGAAGGGTAGAATTTTTCCTCTATAAATAGTGAGCTATTTCTTCATTGTTTCTCACCCCTTTCCAACACACTTTCTCTTTGAGTTAAAAACTCTCTAACATCAGATCCAAGAGATCTATGTTTGTAGTTTTGTTTTTGTGTGATTCTCTAGGTTCCTCTTAAAGGCGAGATCACCACCTTTGAAGTCAAGCAAAAGTCCTCTTGTTGATGGTTCTTTTCTTTCTACCAAGAAGTGTAGTGTTGAAGACATTAGTGAAAGATGTCTCAAGTGTCAAGACAAAGACATTAGTGAAAGGTGTCGATCGTCCATCTTGTAGGCATTAGTGAAGGGTGCCTAGAAGTCAAGTCATAAGACATTGGTGAAAGGTGTCTTGAAGATCTAGTTAAAGACGTTAGCGAAAGGTGCCTAAGATGTACATTCAATATGGTGTGTTTCGATGTACAAGATAGATTAGCATTAGATCCAAGGATATTGATATCCTTGATGATGTTGTAATAAGGAGTTGGTCTCCTTTGGGATTAGTCGTTGGTGTAGTGTTGGGTAGTAGTTCCTCCATTGTAATGGAACTCAGTATCTAGCCTAGTACCGGATAAAGGGTAGGCGATGTTGTGGTAGGTGTGGTTCACCTTGGTGTGAAAGAACCCTGTGGTTAGCCTAGTACCGGAAAAATAGTAGGCAACATTGTGAAGGTTTCTCCACCATAAGGAGTTGGTGTCGTGTAGTGATTACGAACTCTCAAGTAGGTGACTCGGGGAGTGGAGTAGGGCAAGGAAGGTGTCCTTGTAGCCGAACCACTATAAATACTCGCGTTGTGGTTTTGTGCTTCTTACTCTTATCTTTTCATTACATACTTCTATATGCTTGTCTATCAACATCCAACACACATCCAAATAGATTGACATAAGTCGATCTAAATAGCTTAAAAGAAAGTTTTAATTGGCAAAACTATTCAACCCCCCTTCTAGTTTTCGACACACTTTACTCTATCAAGACTCACGAACATAAACCTATGTTGATCTCAGTTGAGCAAACGATCTAATATAGAAACTGACTTAAACAAAGACTTATTAAGTATCACGCGGAATTTAATACTTAATCTTAAGAAGAAGAACAATGAACATTCAACACCTCAATATTATTATTAATACGAATACTCTAACCAGTATTAGGGTTTTACAACCTTGAAGTGTATCGATCTTAGATATAAAACATACGTATATCTAATCTAACCTAGGACCTCCTTTTATAGGCTAAGGAGTCCTTTACATAATACAATACGTAACCTACAAGATAAATATCTTTTCTATATTTATCTAATACAAAATATTAAACCGACTATACAAGACTAGCAGTGGTTACAATACAATATCCGTGGTTACACAATACTACTAGTCGCGGTTTTATCATTAACAGTGGATTCAATTTTCTGTCCATGGTTTCAACAACTCTGTCCGAGGTTCCAACACTTAGAATATATCATGATCCAAGGAACCTAAAACCCAACAATCCTCCCCTAAACTTGATACATTCAAATAGAATTCTCAAGTTTCCTTTAAGCTCAAAACATCTGAATGGGAGGATGTAGCCAAACACTTACTAGATTTAAGAATGTTCTCATACTTCAGCAACAAATTGTAAGCTTGACCATCATAGGGCATCAAAATCTTCAAACCACCAGGCTTCACCATCTGAGCAATAACTCCTGGATAATTATTCAATTTGGGATAATCACCTTCTACAAGCATATGAATAACTACTCCAGACATAGTTAACACATGAACTCCACAAGTTTAATATAAAAACCATCTTGTAACATAACCATTGTAGAGTCCTTTCCATTCAGGTTCATCATGAGTTGGTTCAAACAAAATCTTCAAGTGATGATAAACAAGTCTCTCATGATAGTCATCTGGATGTATACTACCAAACTTATTCTTGTAAAGCTTCCAAAGATTCATTAAATCATCTCTATCCAGGTATTGAAGCATTTGTGAAAATTTATGAAACTCAGAAACTTCATTATTGAGTCTTTGAATTTTCCAACAACCTTCACTTCCATTAAGCTCAAATGCATAAGAGATAATTTGATGACTATCTTCAATCTCTTTCAATCTTTTAGAACCAGATGTCTCCTGAATCTCAGATTTTCTCTTTAGATTACCTTTAATCCACTCTTCATCTTTTTCAGAATCCATAAGAGTAAAATTCTCATTATTAATCCTCACACACATCAGATAAAGCTCATGGATTCTTTCAAATGAACATTTACTAAGATTGTCAGGAATATGTATTCCTGAATTCTTAATAATCTTCATCAGTACATTCTGTAACACCCCCGAAAATCTTAATGACAGCGGAAGACTAATTCGGGTGTTACTTGAATGGAGATCATAGTCGATAATCATAGAAAACGACTCAAAAGAGACGTTTTATTAAAATAGTTATCATTCATCGAAAACTCATTGTTTGTTACAAAATATTGTAATTAGATCAAGTGTTTTTCCCAAAAGAAAGATCATGAGTTTGAAAGAAATGATAACTTTTTATGTTTTACACCACCAGATAAGCCTTGCCATGCCCCGTTCCGCACCTTGGTCATAATCTTCACTGATTACCTGAGATAACATGCTTAAAAAGGTCAACAAAAATGTTGAGTGAAGTCCATAGGTTTAAAATAAGTTTGAACACAAGTATAAGATCATGATCATTGTAAACTAACAATATCATAAGAAAATATCACAGATTATTATGCGCTAAGCTCATGAAACCAAAACTCAACTGCATACACCGAATTACCAGTGTACGTAAATATGCCCCAAAGGAGGTAATAGCCAATTACCTAAAGAAATTCGATATGGTGCGCCCCGGTTATTTCTCTATAACCGAAACGGGGTTCGTTATTCCCCATAGTACTATTCACGATATCTACGTTCACTCGCGGTGACTAATGGTTCATGATCAGGGGACTTGTGGCTAACAACTTAGGCAGTACCAATAATCAAGAAGATCAAGCATTTATGAAAAACCCTTGTGTTCTAGTTTAGAGCATGTATCTCCCTCGCGGGGTTTGCAAAAATAAAGTAAAAGCGAGGCTATGAACTCACCTTGATAATAATGCACACGCACAAATAGATCAAGCACAATGTAGCGGAGGTTCCAACTCGAAACCTAAAATGATGAGATGGCGAATCTCAGTACATGAGCATTTTGGTTCGCGACCAAAATAATAGAGCATTGAATATTCTTATTCAATAGATCATTGGATTGTCCAATCCAATAGTGTGCGATCGTGATTAACGTTTAAGTTAATTTACATGCTACATTGCCTTAATTAATGATCCTCACTTACGCATAAGTGAAATGTTCCCCCGTTGTGATCTTAATAGATTTGTTGAGTATTTTAACGTGTTTGAATAAATTCCCCGTGTGTTTTATCGGATTTGACATATATATATAATTATAATCTTATAATATATATAAGTAATACATTTACCGTTATCCGAAATAAAATACTCATAAGATCAAAATACTTGTTTTTACGAAGTTATTATGGGTTTATAAGTTTTTCTAAATTTTTCCCGAATTTACACTTTTTACCCTCAAGTTATAAAAAGTACAAGTTTAGTCCCTATACTTTTAGAAAATGACACTTTGTACCCAAAATGTTATAGGTTTAAAGTTTTCAGATTTGACGCTTTTAGTCCCTCATAAAAACTGTTTTTGCAAAACTATTTTCAAAAGTCGGATTTTTACATTTTTAGCACTATGCTTCATATAAGTACTTGATTGAAGATGAGGGGTGTATTGTGTCAAGTTGTGAAAGTTATAAAATAAAAAGAAGGAAAAGTGCCATAGGAGGGTTTCGAACTCGTGACCTCCCGTTTAACACCATACGCTTCTAACCAACTGAGCTAGACTCTTTATGTGTCTTATTTTTACGTAATACCGTATATAAGGTAAAGGTTTCTGTTTTACAAATCCTAGTATGCATGCTACTGTGATCGTGGCTTGCATGGTTCCAGTTTCTTGTTTTCTTCTCTTCTTCTCAAGCTAGTTAAAGTTATGGTAAGACTCACCTTTCATCTTAGTCCTAGCGTATCATGGGTTCAAACGATGGGAGAAACGAAACAAGTTTAACTTAGATAAAAACGCGACTTTAATCTCGTTGGTGTGTGTCGGGTTTGTGCTTAACATGTTTGCTTGTTATAGTTTTACCACACTAGTGTTTAGTTACTTAATCGGTGCATGAAATAGTGTCTAATATTTAAGATGAAAACGTTTCTAACGTGTATATATGAAATACTAGACATCGAAACATAATAGGAGTTGTATCGAAATAGGTTCGAGGAAAACTTACAATCACTCAAAAGAGTGGTGTGGGAACTCGGATGGGAAGAGACACGCCGAGAAAGACACAACCGATAGTAACCCGAGTATTCACAACAACAATCCCGTGTAACCTCCTAGTTTGCTAGTAACCCAATATTTCTTTTCTTCCTTTTTCTCCTTGCTCGACAGAATACAAGAGTAAGAGTGTGATGTGTTTGTGAGTTGTATAAGTTTAAGTGAAGAGAGTGTATGTTTGTCGTGGGTTTTAAAGAGGTTCAAGTATGGCTTTATCAATTTTTAAGTCTTCTAGTCTTCCTAATCCTAGGCTTATAGTCACATGTTGTATTGAATTTGTTTATGTTTGTGTCTATGTTTCTTGGCGTGGGGTTGAGGGCAGCCAAAATGTAAGGCATGCAATGCCTAGTCAAGTCATTTGAAACATAGTTTCCATTGGTTTATAGAGTCAAGCTTGGTCAACATGGATTAGAGGAGTATTTTATTGGCTTAGGGTGGCTAAGCTTAGGAGTTTGTCTCCTCTTTTGTTCATGCACACACGCAAGAAACAAGGTCAAAGTAGGTGAGAGTATATTTCTAGTTTGGTTACTTGTTTTGGTTTGCTCGGTTATCACAGAAAGAAACACAAAAAAAAAAAGTTATTTACTAACTCTTCTAATGTAAACTTGGGCTTTGGTTGAGTTCTAGTTGGCTTGTATTTCATGGTCACGTCCGGTTACAAAGGCAAGAAACACAAAACATAAAATGTTAACTATAAGATTTCATATTTTCATTAAGTGGTTATGGGCTTGGGGTTTTGATCCGTTTAACGAGGCCCATCAATAAGGAAAGATGGGGAGTTGGGCTCCCTTTGTGATGCGTGAGCTAAGCCAAGGCCCAACAAGAAAATGGTGTAGCTTTGGGTCCGGTTACGAGGCCCATTTATGTGTCGGGTCCGAGTGGTGAAAAGTCCAATGAGTTTTGAGGCCCGATACGAATTTTAATATATTTTTATTATTATTTAATTCGTAATTTTTACAAATTTTTACGTATTCGATACGTATTTTAAGATTATCAGGATAGTAGGGAAATTTATTTAGATCACAACGGTATATTTATGAACGCTCGAGCTGCGTTGATCATGCATATGCCAAATGATATGCAAAAGTGATGTTCAGAAAATTTCATGACGAAATAGATCGTGTTTAATTCTTGATTAAAATGTTAAGTACATTGAAATTTTCCGGGAGCTTACAGTACCTACCCCTTAAGAGAACCGCGTCCCGCGGTTAAACTCGCAGAGGCTGTCATGGGTGATCTAGATGAACAGGTGGGGATACTTGGAACGCATTACATCCTCGCGCTCCCAGGTGTACTCTGCACCTCGTTTCTTATGATTCCATCGAACTTTAACGATAGGAATGCGGCTTTGCTTAAGCCTCTTAACTTCTCTGTCCATGATCTCGACTGGTTCTTCGACAAAGCTAAGTTTGTCATTGAGCTGGATGTCCTTGAGTGGTACGACTAGAGTTTCATCCGAAAGACACTTCTTAAGATTTGAGACATGGAACGTATCATGTACTCGGCTAAGTTCTTCGGGAAGATCAAGTTTATATGCCACTGGACCAATTCTTTGAAGAATTTTGAATGGTCCGACGTATCGAGGTTTGAGCTTTCCTCATTTTCCAAATCTGACCATCCCTTTCCAGGGTGATACTTTGAGCATTACTCGGTCTCCGACTTGGAATTCCATTGGTTTTCTTCGAACATCTGCGTAGCTCTTTTGTCTATCTCGAGCTGCTTGCAATCTTTGCCGTATTTGCATTATCTTTTCAGTTGTCTCTTGGACAATTTCGGGGCCTGTAAGTTGTACTTCTCCAACTTCCGCCCAGCAAACTGGCGATTGGCATTTTCTTCCATAAAGTGCTTCAAAAGGAGCAGCTTTAATGCTGGCATGATAACTGTTATTGTAAGAGAATTCAGCCAGAGGTAAGTGCTTATCCCATCCTTTTCCGAAATCAATCACACATGCTCTTAGCATGTCTTCCAGAGTTTGGATCGTTCTTTCACTTTGCCCGTCTGTTTGAGGATGGTACGCGGTACTCATATCTAAGTTGGTACCCATGGCTTTTTGAAGCGTTTGCCAAAATCTTGAGGTGAATCGGCTATCACGATCAGATATGATAGAGATTGGTACACCGTGACGAGAAAAAATCTCTTTGATGTACAATCTAGCGAGTGTAATCATCTCGTCGTTCTCCTTGATTGGCAAGAAATGAGCGGACTTTGTAAGACGGTCTACAATAACCCAAATGGTGTCAAAACCATTAGAAGTTTTTGGCAACTTTGTGATAAAGTCCATTGTGATTCTTTCCCATTTCCACACGGGAAGTTCTGGTTGAGTTAGCAATCCAGATGGCTTTTGATGTTCAGCTTTAACTTTCAAGCATGTCAAACATTTACTGGCGTATACAGCGATATCAGCCTTCATATTAGGCCACCAGTACAAAAGCTTTAGATCTTGATACATCTTGTTGGGACCAGGATGTATGGAATACTTCGATTTATGTGATTCATGCATGATGAGTTCTCGGATACCTCCAAAGAGTGGAATCCAACTTCGATTTTTGAAACATAGCGTTCCGTCAGATCTCTTCACAAATCCATTCTCATTCTCCGGCATGCCATAAATCTTCTCATTCGGCCTATTTTCTTCCTTAAGGGCTTCGATCTGAGCTTCAAGAATTTTCGATGGTAGGGGTGAATTGATTACCATTCCCAATGATCTCACTCTAAGTGGCTTAGGGCGATCTTTTCTGCTCAAAGCATCGGCAACAACGTTTGCCTTTCCAGGATGGTAACGGATCTCGCAGTCATAATAACTAAGCAATTCAAGCCAGCGACGTTGACGCATATTCAATTCCTTTTGATCTAAGATGTGTTGAAGACTTTTGTCATCAGTGTACACTATACACTTGGTTCCGTACAAATAATGTCTCCATAACTTGAGTGCAAATACCACGGCGCCAAGTTCTAGATCGTGAGTAGTATAATTCTTCTCATGAGTTTTGAGTTGTCGTGACGCATAAGCAATCACTTTGTTCCTTTGCATGAGAACAGCGCCTAAACCCATGTGTGAAGCATCGCAATACACTACAAAATCTTCGGCTCCTTCCGGTAGTGCCAAGATAGGTGCTTCGCAAAGCTTGTTCTTCAGAAGTTGAAAAGCTGATTCTTGATCGTCTCCCCATTCGAATTTCTTCGTTTTCTGGGTTAACTCGGTCAATGTTTTAGCTATTTTTGAGAATCCTTCGATGAATCTTCGATAATAACCAGCAAGTCCTAAGAATTGACGAATTTCAGTGGGGTTAGTGGGTACTGGCCAATTTTTAACAGATTCAATCTTCGAGGGATCCACATGGATTCCTTCACTGTCGATCACATGACCAAGAAATTGGACTGTCTCAATCTAAAAATCACACTTGGAAAACTTTGCGTACAATTTTTCATCCTTGAGTAACTTCAGGACAGTCTTCAAATGTTCCGCATGTTCTTCTTTATTACGAGAGTAGATAAGAATATCGTCGATGAACACAATGACGAATTTATCCAGATATGGTTTGCAGACTCTATTCATGAGGTCCATAAATACAGCAGGTGCATTAGTTAAACCGAATGGCATTACTTGGAATTCATAATGGCCATATCGCGTTCGAAATGCGGTCTTGGGTATATCTTCTTCTCTTACCCGTAACTGATGATATCCAGATCTTAAATCAATCTTCGAGTATACACTCGAGCCTTGTAATTGATCAAACAGGTCATCGATTCTTGGTAAGGGATAGCGGTTTTTGATTGTGAGCTTGTTCAATTCTCTATAATCGATACACATCCGGAATGATCCATCTTTCTTCTTAACGAATAATACCGGTGCTCCCCAGGGTGAGGAACTTGGTCTAATGAATCCTTTCTCAGATAGCTCTTCTAGTTGTTTGGATAACTCTTGCATTTCTGAGGGCGCTAAACGGTACGGTGCTCGTGCTACAGGAGTAGCTCCAGGAATAAGATCGATTTGAAATTCGACTTGTCGAGCAGGTGGGAGTCCAGGCAAATCTTCTGGAAACACCTCAGAAAATTCCTTGATTACAGGTACATCCTCTAGTCGTTTCTCTTCCGACTTCTTTTCTGTTACTTGAGCTAAGAAGGCATAACATCCTTTTTCCATGTACTTTATTGATTTCGCACAGGATATGATACTTAAGTACTTTCTACTTTGATCTCCTTGGATGACTAAGGTTTCACCGTTGATCGGGATATGAACGGTTTTCTCGTCACAAACAATCCTAGCACGGTGTTTGGACAACCAATCCATGCCAATTATGACATCGAAACTTCCAAGTTTGATTGGCAAAAGATCTATGAGGAACGAATGATCTTGTAATAGAATAGGACAATTACGGAGTACGGTGTTGGTTCCTATTATTTTCCCATCGGCAAGTTCTATCTCGTAAGTTGTATCTAAGACGGTTGGGGATATTTCGAGTAATGGTGCAAAAGTAGTACATACAAAACTCTTATCGGCTCCAGAATCAAACAAGATTTTTGCAGAATGATTGTTAAGAGAATACGTACCCGTCACAATGTCAGGGTTCAACGGTGCATCTCCATCTCCTAGCATGTACACTCTTGCACGTGCATTGTTTGTTTGAACGACATTTAACTTTGGGCATTGACTCTTGAAATGACCAGGTTCTCCACATCCATAGCAGTTCATGTTTGCCACAGTGTTGCCTCTTCC
This sequence comes from Chrysanthemum seticuspe, assembly GCA_019973895.1. NCBI lineage: Eukaryota > Viridiplantae > Streptophyta > Magnoliopsida > Asterales > Asteraceae > Chrysanthemum > Chrysanthemum seticuspe. The sequence goes on along the minus strand of BPTQ01000004.1, from coordinate 52,427,913 downwards.
AGGGTTTCGGCAATGCTTACCTTGATGACCTACTTTGTTGCACTTATCGCACTTCACAGTACAAGGTCCAGAATGGTGCATCAAACATCTGTTACACTGGGGATGTGGTCCTACATACCCTTTTCCAGCAGTGGGTGCAGCATAAGCCCTTGCGGCTTCTTGCCTTCGGTTTTGCCGATTGTGGTGTTGATTTCTGTTGTGGTGATATTGATTGTTGTTGTTCCGATTGTTGTTGTTGGATCGATAGTGGTTGGAATTCGAGGTTTTCCGATCATCAAACTTTCTTTTGTTGTCACTTGAGCTTTGTGCATTTGCAAGCTTTAGTATTGGTTCCATAAGACGGTGGGATACAATGACAACTTCTTCAACAGTTCTTGGCTTCGAAGTGATGACATCTCCTTCGATGCTTCGAGGTAAACCTCCGATCAGAGCTTCCAAAAGCTTTTCATTGGTGGGAAACAAATGAGGACATAGAGCTCTCAGCTCATGGAATCTCTTGAAGTATGTCTTGAGATCATTACCTTTAGCAGCCAAGTGGTAATACTCATCTTCGAGTTTCTTGATCTCAGTCCTCGGGCAATACTGTTTCATTAGCAGTTGTTTCAGATCTGACCATGAAATCTTACAAGCTTCTTCCATTCCAATTGGTTGAGCATGGCCTTTCCACCAAGATAACGCATCTTCTAACAAAGTTCCAGTCGCAAACTTGACTTTGCAATCATTTGTGCAGTCACTTAGCAGAAATACAGTCTCGGTCCTCTCAAACCAATGAAGTAAACCAATAGCACCTTCAGTGCCCTTGAAGAATGTCGGCTTGCAGTTCATGAACTCTTTGTAATTACACTTGCGAGTTACAGTGGACTCACTTTGATTTGTTGGAGTGTTAGTTGCATTTGAGTTTGCCATTTCAAGAAGACGTGCAGCTTCTGCGACACGATTCTCTTTAGCAATGCGAGCAGCTTCAGCCTCAAGTGCTGCTTGAGCGACACGCTCAGCTTCAGCCTCTCGAGCAATTCGGGCGTTCTCAGCTTCTCTTGCAATTTCAGCTTCTCTTGCAATTTCAGCTTCACGTGCCTCTTGGGCAATTCGTTCAGCTTCAATGCGTTCAGCTTCGGCTCTAGCAGTATCAGCGACATGTTGTGCTATAGCTGCGCTAACACTTTCAGCGACCATTTTCTGAATAGCTGCGGGAGTGATGGTGGATGAGGTAGCTTTCTTCTTGACCATTTTTCTAAAATTTCCAAGAATAAATACCAAGATTAAGAAATTATCGATCGATGATAAAATTGATTTCATATCATACATTTCATAATAGTCCAGATTACCACTTTAAATTTATGATATGATTTGAATATGATTTTTCTCAACAAATCATAATATATATAAGGACATAAGGATTGGTTCGGCATACATCACCGAGGAATAATAACATAACATTAGAATAATAGAGATACAACCATGGAATACATCGTTACATAGTTTGTTCACAACCATAAGTTACATCATCATAATTCTTGTTCCAAGGTTACAAACCAAAAAGATACAAGCCTTAATGCCTCATATGGCGGCTTTATGATACATACTAAGATAAAGATGACTAGGATCTACGCATCTCCCGATGCGTCATCCTGACGACGACGAATCTCCTCAACCATGGCTGTCAAGTCTCGGATCTGCTGCTCACGGGCTCGATCTCTCGCCTCGAGGTCATCAATCCTCTCCTCCAGAATAGCAGTGTGAGCATGAGCGGATGCAAGCTCGTGATGTAGGACTCTCTCTCGACCCAAAGCAGTCTCTCTCAAGGTACTAGCATCTCGAATAGTAGTCTCCAATCTCCGAGTCAATTGGTTAACGGCCTCTCTCGCCTCCACAATCTGAGTACTCATCATATCAAACACAATCTCAATGGAGTAGCGACCTACCACGAGGTTCTCGACTTCTTCCTCCAAGCTTTCTATCCTCACTAGTGGAATCTCATCATAATGTGCCATGAGCTCATTCAGCTGATCTTCGTGCCTGATAAGTCTCGTAGCCAACAGAGGTATAGTGTGGTGTACTGGTTCACCGGTAACAGGTATAACTGGAGCTGGTGCAGTAGTCGAGCTTTCTCCAAGCTCAAACGAACTAGGTGCTCCCTCGTCTTCTCTCCAACGTCGAAGTAAAGGTATCAAGAATGACCATCGCCTAGCACCGGATTTCTTCCTTGGTCCGGTCTCATTATCCACTTGAGTAGGCATGTCAGGATCAGATGGTGATGGTGAATAGCACTTGATGCAAAGCGGTAAAATTGGCTCACTAAAAGTGTCCAAAGGAGGTGATGCTGTAGGTGGTGATGAAACAGGAACAGTAGTAGTCTGATGATAGAACACAGTAAGTGGCAGTGGTGGTGAAGTAGCAGTAGGTGGAACAGCAGGTGAAACTGGTGATGACTGAGCGGGTGGTGATTGAGCTGATGGTGACTGAGCTGGTGGCATCACATGAGTCATAGTGATGGGTCGTACACGCTTCCTAGCGGTGAGTTTGAAGGTCTTTCCTTTAGGACGTAGTCCATAAGGTACTCCAAACGGCTCAGGTTCATTAGGCTTAAGAACACGAATCCTACGTCGACGACGACGGATAGCTCGGGAAGATGATCCAGAAGAATCTGATGAAGCAGAGTCAGTGTTCTCTGATGACTTGGATGATTCATCATCCACAGCAACATCTGAAGCAGGTAGCCATTGCTGCGACTCATAGTACTGATCTAGGGTCATGGAAGCAAAAGCATTGTACTCTTGAGGATGAGCAGTCATAGCTGGAGCAGTAGGAGTTCGGGCAACCTCACCTTCCTCAAAAGGTTCAGTTTCGTCCGAAACAGCAGCTGGTATGACAGGACTGGGATGAGCTGGCATAGTGACAGTCGTAGAGGACATGGTGTCATCCATCTCGGTGTCTGAGGACAGAACAACTGGGTGGGATGCAGACATGGTACTGTAACAACCCATAAATTAATGTAAGTAAATGCCAAATAATATAATTATTTTAGTTAGCTAAGCAAATCTCCATGCCTAACTTAAAATGAATGCAATTTACTTATGATCTAGTGATGCATCAATCCTAATGCATAGAGCGGTCACGGAAGGGCGTAAGGCAGTGGTGTAAAATAGTCCCGTTTTAAAAATGCGGTTATAGTCCAAATGATTTTGAAAAACTCTTTGGTTCTCTATAACCTTGGCTCTGATGCCAATCTGTAACAACCCCGAAAATCTTAATGACAGCGGAAGACTAATTCGGGTGTTACTTGAATGGAGATCATAGTCGATAATCATAGAAAACGACTCAAAAGAGACGTTTTATTAAAATAGTTATCATTCATCGAAAACTCATTGTTTGTTACAAAATATTGTAATTAGATCAAGTGTTTTTCCCAAAAGAAAGATCATGAGTTTGAAAGAAATGATAACTTTTTATGTTTTACACCACCAGATAAGCCTTGCCATGCCCCGTTCCGCACCTTGGTCATAATCTTCACTGATTACCTGAGATAACATGCTTAAAAAGGTCAACAAAAATGTTGAGTGAAGTCCATAGGTTTAAAATAAGTTTGAACACAAGTATAAGATCATGATCATTGTAAACTAACAATATCATAAGAAAATATCACAGATTATTATGCGCTAAGCTCATGAAACCAAAACTCAACTGCATACACCGAATTACCAGTGTACGTAAATATGCCCCAAAGGAGGTAATAGCCAATTACCTAAAGAAATTCGATATGGTGCGCCCCGGTTATTTCTCTATAACCGAAACGGGGTTCGTTATTCCCCATAGTACTATTCACGATATCTACGTTCACTCGCGGTGACTAATGGTTCATGATCAGGGGACTTGTGGCTAACAACTTAGGCAGTACCAATAATCAAGAAGATCAAGCATTTATGAAAAACCCTTGTGTTCTAGTTTAGAGCATGTATCTCCCTCGCGGGGTTTGCAAAAATAAAGTAAAAGCGAGGCTATGAACTCACCTTGATAATAATGCACACGCACAAATAGATCAAGCACAATGTAGCGGAGGTTCCAACTCGAAACCTAAAATGATGAGATGGCGAATCTCAGTACATGAGCATTTTGGTTCGCGACCAAAATAATAGAGCATTGAATATTCTTATTCAATAGATCATTGGATTGTCCAATCCAATAGTGTGCGATCGTGATTAACGTTTAAGTTAATTTACATGCTACATTGCCTTAATTAATGATCCTCACTTACGCATAAGTGAAATGTTCCCCCGTTGTGATCTTAATAGATTTGTTGAGTATTTTAACGTGTTTGAATAAATTCCCCGTGTGTTTTATCGGATTTGACATATATATATAATTATAATCTTATAATATATATAAGTAATACATTTACCGTTATCCGAAATAAAATACTCATAAGATCAAAATACTTGTTTTTACGAAGTTATTATGGGTTTATAAGTTTTTCTAAATTTTTCCCGAATTTACACTTTTTACCCTCAAGTTATAAAAAGTACAAGTTTAGTCCCTATACTTTTAGAAAATGACACTTTGTACCCAAAATGTTATAGGCTTAAAGTTTTCAGATTTGACGCTTTTAGTCCCTCATAAAAACTGTTTTTGCAAAACTATTTTCAAAAGTCGGATTTTTACATTTTTAGCACTATGCTTCATATAAGTACTTGATTGAAGATGAGGGGTGTATTGTGTCAAGTTGTGAAAGTTATAAAATAAAAAGAAGGAAAAGTGCCATAGGAGGGTTTCGAACTCGTGACCTCCCGTTTAACACCATACGCTTCTAACCAACTGAGCTAGACTCTTTATGTGTCTTATTTTTACGTAATACCGTATATAAGGTAAAGGTTTCTGTTTTACAAATCCTAGTATGCATGCTACTGTGATCGTGGCTTGCATGGTTCCAGTTTCTTGTTTTCTTCTCTTCTTCTCAAGCTAGTTAAAGTTATGGTAAGACTCACCTTTCATCTTAGTCCTAGCGTATCATGGGTTCAAACGATGGGAGAAACGAAACAAGTTTAACTTAGATAAAAACGCGACTTTAATCTCGTTGGTGTGTGTCGGGTTTGTGCTTAACATGTTTGCTTGTTATAGTTTTACCACACTAGTGTTTAGTTACTTAATCGGTGCATGAAATAGTGTCTAATATTTAAGATGAAAACGTTTCTAACGTGTATATATGAAATACTAGACATCGAAACATAATAGGAGTTGTATCGAAATAGGTTCGAGGAAAACTTACAATCACTCAAAAGAGTGGTGTGGGAACTCGGATGGGAAGAGACACGCCGAGAAAGACACAACCGATAGTAACCCGAGTATTCACAACAACAATCCCGTGTAACCTCCTAGTTTGCTAGTAACCCAATATTTCTTTTCTTCCTTTTTCTCCTTGCTCGACAGAATACAAGAGTAAGAGTGTGATGTGTTTGTGAGTTGTATAAGTTTAAGTGAAGAGAGTGTATGTTTGTCGTGGGTTTTAAAGAGGTTCAAGTATGGCTTTATCAATTTTTAAGTCTTCTAGTCTTCCTAATCCTAGGCTTATAGTCACATGTTGTATTGAATTTGTTTATGTTTGTGTCTATGTTTCTTGGCGTGGGGTTGAGGGCAGCCAAAATGTAAGGCATGCAATGCCTAGTCAAGTCATTTGAAACATAGTTTCCATTGGTTTATAGAGTCAAGCTTGGTCAACATGGATTAGAGGAGTATTTTATTGGCTTAGGGTGGCTAAGCTTAGGAGTTTGTCTCCTCTTTTGTTCATGCACACACGCAAGAAACAAGGTCAAAGTAGGTGAGAGTATATTTCTAGTTTGGTTACTTGTTTTGGTTTGCTCGGTTATCACAGAAAGAAACACAAAAAAAAAAGTTATTTACTAACTCTTCTAATGTAAACTTGGGCTTTGGTTGAGTTCTAGTTGGCTTGTATTTCATGGTCACGTCCGGTTACAAAGGCAAGAAACACAAAACATAAAATGTTAACTATAAGATTTCATATTTTCATTAAGTGGTTATGGGCTTGGGGTTTTGATCCGTTTAACGAGGCCCATCAATAAGGAAAGATGGGGAGTTGGGCTCCCTTTGTGATGCGTGAGCTAAGCCAAGGCCCAACAAGAAAATGGTGTAGCTTTGGGTCCGGTTACGAGGCCCATTTATGTGTCGGGTCCGAGTGGTGAAAAGTCCAATGAGTTTTGAGGCCCGATACGAATTTTAATATATTTTTATTATTATTTAATTCGTAATTTTTACAAATTTTTACGTATTCGATACGTATTTTAAGATTATCAGGATAGTAGGGAAATTTATTTAGATCACAACGGTATATTTATGAACGCTCGAGCTGCGTTGATCATGCATATGCCAAATGATATGCAAAAGTGATGTTCAGAAAATTTCATGACGAAATAGATCGTGTTTAATTCTTGATTAAAATGTTAAGTACATTGAAATTTTCCGGGAGCTTACACATTCCTCATCTCACGAATTGTAGGAGGTTTCTTCTTTATATCTTGCTTCTTTTCCTTACTAATCCTCCTTGCCCATTCACCCAAAATTCTAGCTCTTTCCTCATCATCTAACAATGCCCATTCTTGAGTAGTATACTCATCATGTATTTGATTAGAAGCTTGCAGATAGTTTTGTGATTCATACCATTTAGCTAACCATTTCTGAGAAGCCTCCTCCTCTTCTTGCTTTTCTTTTTCTGCAGCTGCTTCCTCGTCAGCTTGTATACCTCTTGTATACTCTTCATCATAAGCAATCTGTTCTGCTACACTTTTAAACTTTAAGACAGGTGCTGCAATACCTTTACCTTTTCCAATGTCTTGCTGAGTCACCTTCTTCTTTAAAGGCTCACCAATAACTAAACTTTTACCTTTGGGTTTGGTTGCAGTAGGTTCAAGAGATAAAATAGGTGCAATGATGGGTGTAGGATTAGATGAGGTTTTGCTAAGATTAATCAATGTACTTGCAGCTTCTTTCTCAACTTCTTTTGATTTGGGTGGTGATACAGAGATGGTTGAAACAATTGTAGAAGTGGTTATGATAGCAGTGGGTATGATTATCTCATTAGAAACTGCAGCAGTGGTTTCAAGAATACTAGCCGTGGTTGCAGACACACTATCAGTGGTTGTAACCTGCACTACCTCATCTTCTACCACAGTCTTCAAACTTTCAAGAACAACTTCATTCCCATCTTTATCAGATACCAAAAATTGTGCTGCTTGATCTCCACTATTCACATCCTCTTCCATATGCACATCCACATCCTCCCCTGAATTCATGCCATCACTCCTCCCATGTTTTGATACATTCTCCATATTCACCAAAGTCATAGCTGGAGAGGAGTTTACCTTTCTTCTCAACCTTCTCATTTTCCTTAAAACATCAATCCCAAGTCTTCTAACTTTCTCCAAAACAAACATCCTATGCTTCAGCCTGCGAATTTCTTGACCCTGAAACACTGTCAACTCTTGAAGACTTGAGATTGTATCCTCCATTTTAGTACATTTAGCCGTCAATTCATTGAAGTGTTCAAGAATATCCTCCCCACTTTGACCTGTGTTAACTGGTCCGAGAGGTGGTTCATTGGAAAAGCCATCATGTACCAGCTTAGGATCCGTCAATTCAGTTTCATGTTCCAAACTATCCTCATCACTTCGAGCTGTGTTAACTGCTCCGAGAGGTGAATCCTTGGATATAGTAAACATAGCATCAGACCGTGCCTGAAAATCTATGCACCCTGAGTCAGCCAGTTGGCTAGGGATTCCTCCACCTGTATTGAGTTCCAAGGAACTCTCCACATTAGGAGTTGCCAAAGGTTGGGTCTTAATGATGTTTCCACTAGCCTGACCAGCATCTAAGCATGAATCAGTAGTGGAAGCCCTTCCAATCATGTCACCTCCACACCGTGTGACAGCCTCATGAACAACACCACTAACACCAGCCTGAGGTAGCTTGGTGCCCTTCTTTCTCCTAGTCCATACGATTGGTATAACAGTGGCTTGGGTTTGACTAGAAGTGGGTTGTGATTCAGTAACAGTGGGAACAATTGCACTATCAGTGGGTTGAGGTGTACTATCAGTAGGTTCAGGTTCTATGGGTTGGGATTCAAGACCTTCATCAAATTCAGGAATAGCAGGAAAGTTAAGCAAATGGGGGAATAAAGGAACATCTCTTGGTTGAAAATTTGGTTTCTGATTCCTCATATGTGCGAAAACCTTAGGAAGCATATAATGCACTTCATACTCCCTAGAATGCTCAACAGGTTCTTCAATTTGACTTTCCACAATCAGTTGCACAAACCTAGGATATAAGAAATATTTTCCCTTCTTCCTAAGATTCTGCACAAACCCTTCATAAATCATCCTAGACCAATTAAACTTCCTCCCATCAGACAAACAAATGATAGCAGTAGCAATTTTGGAAGGGAAGTCATCAAATCCAGTGGTCTTGTTACTTATACACATCAACAACGTATGTATCAAAAACTTCCATTGTTGTGAAAACATGCTCTTAAAAAATTTTACCTTGTCTCCCCTGTGTGTATATCCTAACCTCTCTAAATCATCAAAAATCTCAGCATCTGAAAGATTAACAACACCATCAGCATCATCTAACTTCAAAACCATTCTAATAACCTCCTCATTAACCAAAATATCATTTTCATCCACAACAGTACTAAAAACTTCAACTCCATCAACCTCCTCAAGCTTAGCATTCTCCCAGAATTGTTGTATATAGGCTTTAAGGATTGTTGGTGCTACAGTTAATGCAAAGTGAATAGGACTGTGAATAAGAAAATAAATCATTTGATGAAAACCTTCAGATCGATTGTTCTTGATCAAATTAGCAACTAGGTTATGAGTGTTGGAATACTGATTCGGCATGATGATCGATGATGTGAGTTATGTGGGATTGGTGAATTGAACAGATGAAAGTAGTTTAGGTTTATGTAACGCGCCAATTGGAAGTGATTTGAAGATCAAGTAAATGACCTATCAGTGATTTGGGGATTTAAACGTGTTTCCTCCAAAGTTACCAAACAGCCCCTTAAGTATCCAAAAAATCCGCAACACTAGCAGTGGTTTGAAGACCTCTATCAGTGGATTGAAAATACTAGCAGTGGATACCCAACTTCACTCCAATCAGTTGACCAATAGACATAACAAGCAAATCTTTGTCAATCTTAATGATATCTCACAAAAACATGAAGGATTATAGCATATAACACATTTTTTTTATCACAAAAGCTCTAAAGGTCCAAAGCAAAATCTCCAAACCAAAAGCTCCAAAATACACAACTATCCTTCATACCTGTATATCACAAACATAAACCAAGCACCAAAAAGAAGGTTAAGGTTAGCAGTGGTTAGAGTAAAACTAAAAGTGGTTCCATATACTTAGCAGTTGTTAGCCAATATGCTAAAGACTAAGTCAATATGTTCAACTTTCGGTATTAATTCTTTTCAAAGTCAAAAGACTTCAGTAACTCTTCACCCACTTATACCTTCCCCTCATTTAGTCACAAAAACCATTTATTCTGCCTATAAAATAATCCCAAGGCACAAGCAACACATACAAATTAATCCAACCTTGCTTTTAAACCCTAACTTCTCAAAAATCCACAATCAACATCAATCAGCATGTGGAATCAACCAGAAGTCATCAATCTAACATCCTCCTCCTCCTCCTCATCATCATCATCATCAAGTGATGATTCTAACCCATGGCTTCTTTACGTTCCTCAAGAAGATCCTCGACCTAAAAAGTCCCCCTTTCTCCCTGCATCAGAAGATGATAGTGTGGTAGATCCTAGTGAGTCATCAAGAGGGTCAGATGATTCCACTGAGCGCCTAGAGCCAACCTTCAATAGATTGGTGAGGGAGGAAGCAGAGAGAGCACAACCTTCACCATCCCAACCCCAACCAAGGCCACGTGCCAAAAATCCACCACTTCCAAAGAACAGAGAGGTGGTGATTGGTCTTCCTGCTCCAGGGTCTGGTTCTTCAAACCATGGAAGGAAGGAAAAGGGAAAGGGTGCAGAGGTGAAGGGAAAGGAAAAAGGGAAGATGGAGTAGTTGCTTTATGGTGGAACGAGTAGATGAAACAACTGAAGATTTCTCATATCACAAAAGCATCCATCCTCGTTTTCATCAATCCATCTTTCCATTTGCATTTGTAGCTTCTTCTTTGTGCAAGATATGTAGAACCACCAGCTTTTGTAATAGATGATAGGAATGTTCTTTTATGTCATTTGAAGTTGATTGTCTGCTGTACATTGTTTCTTGACTTAATGAACAACTTCTTAATGTATTTCTCTTGCATCAGTGATTAACTTTCATGTGTCTGCAAAATGGTTAGTGGGAACACAAAGCCACAAACAGTGGTTTGAACATAACTATCAGTGGTTAGAAACAAGAATAGCAATACTAAGATCACATAATAACAGTCCAAAACTTATTCAAACTTTTACAAAACAAGTTGAGATTTAGAGATTAATCATTCCAATACTAACAACAAGGTACTGAAACCTCCCCACATCAAAAGCTTTAGTGAGAAGATCAGCAACATTGAAATCAGTATGGATTTTTACCATTTGAATCAACCTTTTCTCATAACAATCTCTAATGAAATGATGCCTTATCTCAATATGTTTAGTTCTAGAATGTAAAACAAGATTTTTAATGATGCATATGGTACTGTTATTATAAATGTAAATCTTAGTATGCATAAAGTTGTACCCAAAATCCAGCAATTGATTCTGAATCCAAAGAACTTGACCACAGCAACTAGCAGCAGCCACATATTCAGCTTCAGTTGTAGAGTTTGCCATAATAGTTTGCTTTTTACACTGCCATGAAATTAGTCTGCTTCCCAAAAACTTACATCCTCCAGTTGTAGATTTCATATCCAAACTAGCACCAGCATAATCACTATCTGTATAGGCCACCAAATCAAAATGGGAATCCTTAGAATACCAAAGGCCCAATTTAGGATGACCTTTAAGATATCTAAAGATCCTCTTAACAGCATTCACGTGTGATGTATTTGGTGTGACTTGAAATCTTGCACACATACATACTGAGAACATTATATCAGGCCTAGATGCAGTGAGATACATCAAAGATCCAATCATGGACCTATACAACTTCAGATCAACTTTGGGACTTCCATCATCTTTTAGCAGTGGTTTCTGAGTCTCCATAGTTGTACTAATACTCTTCACATCCTGAAACCCAAACTTCTTCAAAATATCTGCTACATACTTGTCTTGACTAATGAAGATACCATCAGTCCTTTGTTGAACCTGTAGTCCCAAAAAGAAAGTGAGTTCTCCCATAGAACTCATCTGAAACTTATCATGCATAAGTTTCTCAAAATCCTTGCATAGCTCCTTATTGGTTGAGCCAAAGATGATGTCATCTACATAGACCTGAACCAATAAAATATCATCCTTGTGCTTCCTAATGAACAAATTTTTATCAATCAATCCTCTTTTAAAGCCATTGTCCATCAAATAAGTAGACAGGCACTCATACCATGCCCTAGGAGCTTGATGCAAACCATACATACCCTTCTTCACCTTGTAAACCTTGTCAGGATGATCAGGATCTTCAAAACCAGGAGGTTGACAAACATAAACCTCCTCATCAATAGTGCCATACAGAAAAGCATTTTTAACATCCATTTGATAGACCACAAAATTCTTGAATGAAGCATAAGCTAAAAATAATCTTATAGCCTCAATTCTTGCAACTGGAGCAAATACTTCATCATAGTCCAAGCCTTCAGTTTGTGTGTATCCTTGAGCAACCAATCTTGATTTGTTTCTTACAACTATACCTCTTTCATCCCTCTTATTTCTGAACACCCATTTTGTCCCAATTGCCCTCTTACCATTAGGAAGATCAACCAACGTCCAAACCTCTTGAAGCTTAAATTGTAGAAGCTCCTCTTGCGTTGATTCTACCCATCCTTCTTCAGAAAAACCTTCTTCCACTCTCTTGGGCTCCTTTTGAGACAGAAAACAAGCAAACAGGCAGTTTTGTAGATCTTTATGACTATTTCTTTTGTGAAGTGATCTTGCAAAGAAACCTTGCTCAGGAAAGGTTTTAGTGTTCTGAACCTTGCTTCTTGTTTGAACAGGGGTGTTCAAATTTCCAAGTATTTGTTCTTTAGGATGAATCTTATGTATCCTAGTAGTGGTGACTGGACTTTCATGAATGACATGTTCCAAATTAGTAAAATCAGCATTGAAGAAATCATCCATGTCTTCATCATCAGTAGGAGTATCAATTTCAATCAAAGCAGGCATGGTAGGATCATGTGGATACTCCTCTTCACAAAATAATGGCTTTGCAGTTGGTCCAAAGAAAGTACTATAACCAGTACTTACAGCCGTGGTTTCACTGGAACTGGCAGTGGTAGAAGTTGGCTTAGCAGTGCTTTCATTATTTCTATCCGTGCTTTTGTTTGGCTTAGCAGTGCTTTCAGAATGCTTTTTGTTTCTTTCAATTTCTTCTACCGACACTGAGTTATCTTTTAATAACTCATCCTTATCTTGATGATGATCAACTTTGCTTTCAGAATTCAATGCATCATCATCAGTGGGACCTTGCTTATCAATGATGGGTGAGACAGAACCAACTTTCCACTTTTCAACCAAATAGAAATCCTTTGGAGAATCAGCTTCCTTGGAATCTGTTTCGGCATTTGAATCCTTTTGTGTACCTGCATTAACATTAGTGGAAGTTCCTGCAATGATAGGCTCATAATTCATAGATTTGGTTAGCATATCAATGTTAAACAGCCATTCTGGTCCTTTGGTCTCAACACTAGGAGTCTCTTCACTAAATTGAACATGTAAGTTCTCTTCAACAATCCTAGTCCTCCTATTGTATACTCTAAAGGCTTTACTATAAGAAGAATAGCCTAAAAAGTATCCATCATCAACTTTTTCTTGAAACTTACCTAGGTAGTCTATGGTATTCAAGATAGTAACAGTACACCCAAAAGGTTTTAGGAATGCAATCATTGGCTTCCTATCATGTAACTGCTCATAGGGGGTCTTATTATGAGGCTTCACTACCTTACTTCTATTCTGCACATAACATGCAGTGCCTACAGCTTCAGCCCAAAAGGTAGTTGGTAACTTAGATTCTGACAACATTGTCCTAGCAGCCTCAATTAGTGTCATATTTTTCCTTTCAGCTACACCATTCTGTTGTGGTGTTCTAGCAACACTAAACTGTCTTTCAATACCCTTAGCTACACAGAACTGATTCATCACATCATTCTTAAACTCAGTTCTATTATCACATCTAATTACATTTGAAAAAAAAAAGTGAGGATTTGATAGATAGGTCGACGGTGGGAGTTTTTATAGGGAAGGAGGAATTTTTGAAATTCGTGTTTTTGTTTTATTATTGAATTAAAAGAAAAACAAACCATAAGTTTTATATACCACGACTTTAGACGAGAATTAAGATACGTATGTAAGAAAAAGGCTTCCTAATGAAGCTTCATGTAAGACATGTAATTTGCACAAAAGATAATCATATAAATACCTAAATAGGTATACTTAATTATCAAGCAAAGTAAAAAGAGAATCATACCTTTAGCGCACTTAGGAATGTCTTTACAAATGACACAGCAAATGTCACTTAGACTATTCCTGCTGCTTTGCGTTTAAGATACCTTCTTAAGGAAGGTATTCTTGTTACCAAGCGACTCCTAAAGCTTGGTGGGTATGAGCTTTTGACTAATCAACATGACAAAGAAGATTAGTGCAATTAAATGAAAAAGTAAAAAAAATGTTGTTATCAACTTAACATCCAAACATATAGTTTTGAAAGACATGGTGTTTGCTTTTATGAAAAACCTTCTTTGTAGTTTTCAATTAACCATGGATCGTATCAAGTTTTTAAAGTACAATATACTTCAATAAACTTGCTAACGAAGCTCTGATGCCAATTGTGGAAAACTAGAAGGGGGGGTTGAATAGTTTTACCAATTAAAACTTCCTTTTAAACTATTTAGATCTACTTATGTCAATCTATTTGGTTGTATGTGTTGGATGTTGATAAACAAGCATATAAAGATATGTAATGAAAAGATAAGAGTAAGAAGCACAAAACCACAACACGAGTATTTATAGTGGTTCGGCTACAAGGACACCTTCCTTGCCCTACTCCACTCCCCGAGTCACCTACTTGAGAGTTCGTAAACACTACACCAATCTCCTTATGGTGGAGAAGCCTTCACAACGTCGTTTACACCTTTTTCCGGTACAAAGCTAAATACCGAGTTCTTTCACACCAAGGCGAACCACACCTATCACAACGTCGCCTACCCTTTATAAGGTACTAGGCTAAGTACCTAGTTCTTTCACTCCAAGGTGAACTACACCTTCAAGGACATCAATATCCTTGGATCTAATGCTAGTCTATCTAGTACATCGAAACACACCATATCGAATGTACATCTAAGGCACCTTTCACTAATGCCTTTGACTAGATCTACAAGACACCTTTCACTAATGTCTTGTGTCTTCACTTCTAAGCACCTTTCACTAATGCTTCTAGTCTTTACTTCTAAGCACCTTTCACTAATGCTTCTTTTCTTGACTTCTAAGCACCTACCACAAGTGCTTATGCTATAGACGATAGATACCCTTCACTAATATCTTCGTCTTGACACTTGAGACATCTTTCACTAATGTCTTCAACACTACACTTCTTTGAAGAAAGAAAGGAATCATCAACAAGAAGACTTCAGTAGCCTTGATGATGAGGAAGTATGGCAACTCATGGACTTGAGCTTGCTCGACTTCAAAGGTGGTGATCTTGCCTTTAAGAGGAACCTAAAAGATCACACAAAAACAAAACTACAAACATAGATCTCTTGGATCTGAGGTTAGTGAGTTTTTAACTCAGGGAGAAAGTGTGTTAGAAAGGGGTGAGAAATAATGAAGAAATGGCTCACTATTTATAGAGGAAAAATCCTACTGTTCCCCGGATCCCACGAATCCCTTCCACAAGGGATCCGTCTAGCGTTAAGCTAGGGATCCGTGGGATGCTCCATTTTACCCATGGGTATTTTGGTTATGGGTCATGGGTCATGGGTTGAACCATGGATCTTTGGCTAGATACAATGTATCTTTGAGTGCAATGCACTTGGTCACTTGGGTATGGGTTGATCCATGGGTTATGGATATTATCCATGTATTATATAAGCATGATGTCATGCAATGGGTTATGGGTCAAGATCCATGGGTTATGGGGTTTGGGTTGTACCCAACTACATTCAATGTATTTACCCAATGGGTTGTGATACTTAAGTTTCTACCCATTTATATTACCCAATATACTACATATTAGTTATGTGTATATTATACCCAATTATGTAATCACTAGTCGTTGTACATATGTATTCCTAAATCATAAAATCACTTATACTTGTTTTAGTGTTTTATGTGAAAGTGTGAATATGTTAGAAACTATTAGTTCAAACCATTTACGTATTTTATTTGTTTCATTAACATGATTTTACGTTTGTTATTGACAACACATTAGAAGATCGTAAAATATAAATAAACGTTTTTACGGCTTATTTGTATTAACACTCCTATTACTCGAATCGAGGCAATCAGAATCTTCTTGGCTAATGCTGCTAGTAAGAACATGGTAGTCTATCAGATGGATATAAAGACGGCGTTTCTTAACGGAGATCTTAAAGAATTCGTTTACGTCAGCCAGCCTGAAGGCTTTGTGAACCCAGAGCATCCTACTCACGTCTATCGTTTGAAGAAGGCTCTTTACGGTTTGAAGCAAGCCCCTAGGGCATGGTATGATACGCTATCAAAGTTTCTTCTATCTACTGGATTCAGCAAAGGAGCAGTTGATCCAACATTGTTCACCAGAAAGTCAGGCAAACATTTAATTCACGTTCAAATATATGTTGATGATATTATTTTTGCCTCGACTGACCCCAATGAATGTGACCGTTTTTCAAGTGAAATGGGTTCTAAATTTCAAATGTCAATGATGGGACAAATGTCATTTTTCTTGGGATTACAATTTTCACAAAGTCCCGGAGGCATTTTTATAAATCAATCTAAATTTGCAAATGAGATTTTAAAGAAATTTGGATTTGATTCTAGTGACCCTGTTGACACTCCCATGATAGAGCGTACTAAACTGGATGAGGACCACTCAGGGATCATGGTAGACCAAACAAAATATCGTAGTATGATTGGATCCCTGATGTACCTCACAGCCAGTAGACCAGACATTATGTTCGCTGATTGCATGTGTGCTAGATATCAGGCTAAGCCTACCAAAAAGCACCTTGAAGCAGTTAAACGGGTCTTTCGGTATCTCCAAGGAACCATCAATATGGGACTTTGGTACCCGAAGGACACCGGTATGTCACTAACAGCCTATGCAGATGCTGATCATGCAGGATGTCAAGATACACGTCGAAGTACGTCTGGAGGTGCTCAGTTTTTGGGTGATAAGCTTGTCAGCTGGTCTTCAAAGAAGCAAATGAGTACTTCTATTTCCTCTACAGAGGCTGAATACATAGCCATGTCATCTTGTTGTGCTCAAATCCTATGGATGAGATCCCAATTATCTGACTATGGCTTTGAATTCAACAAAATCCCTCTGTATTGTGATAATAAAAGTGTTATTGCTCTCTCATGCAACAACGTACAACACTCAAGAGCAAAGCACATCGACATTCGACATCATTTCATCAGGGAGCAAGTAGAAAACGGTGTGGTGGAACTCTATTTTGTGAGGACTGAATATCAGTTAGCAGACATCTTCACCAAAGCTCTTCCTAGAGAACGTTTTGAGTTTATCCTCCCACAACTTGGTCTAAAGAGTCTACAACCGGAAACACTCAAACGTCTTCAAGAGGATGACGAGGAGTAAAGGTCTTTCTTCATCCATCTCTTGTAAATATCTTTTCGAAAACCAAAATACAAACTTACAAAACCTTCAAAAAGCAAAAAGAAAAATATAAAACTTTCAGAAATCCATAAAAACTTGAAAAATCTTGAAGATTTCAAAAAATATTGTCGTTTTGTCATGATTTTCTCGATTCGATAAATATCTACGATCTTTGTGCTGTCATTCAAAGAATGACACGGGACTTTAGATGTGGTTCGAATATTAAAAAAAAAAAAAAAAATATATATATATATATATATATATATATATATATATATATATATATATATATATATATATATATATATATATATATATATATATATATATATATATATATATATATATATACTAGTTTTCGAAGCCCGCCCAATGGGCGGGCATGACATATAGAGTTTCTTGTAAGGAATTAGTTAAGTAGGACTTGTTTGTTTATGTGGTAAACATGAAAATTAGTTGACCGTTATTAATTATTAAGCAATTTGTCAAAAAATAATTTACATTTGCAATTTGTTTATGTTTGTTACTTTTTAGTTTAAAATAAGTGGTCTATATACTTCTTAAGATACTATTGTCCCTCTGTCCCAGAATATAAGTATAGTTTGACATTTAGTATATTTTGATCAAGTATTATATAATACAAATAATAATATTTAAGGTAAAAGTTGGGATTACTTGTACTCATCTAACAAAGTAATTTCATAACTTGCCATCTCGTCAAATGAAAAAAAAGATATAAACGTACCAATTTCTATATTGAATGCATTAACAATGAAAATAAATGAACGTTAAGATTTATAGAACAATTAAAATATACAAAGTAATTTAAGGTAAAATTAAGTCAAAGTTTAATCTCAATGAGACACCGCGCACGTCTGATGAGTACTCATATTACATGCAATTTAATCTACATAAATTTCCATAAGCAATCCCACACACCTCATAGGCTATATAAATAGTGTCGTGTGAAAACACATAGGGATGCTTGTGTGCCCAATTTAACATTTCTGCTATTTTTCCTTCAAAATAATACAACTACACATCCCGATGTCCACCAGAAAAAACCTACACAACAAAGACAATCATAGAAAACAAATTCTTACATTCAAAATGTCACTAAGAGGGTGTTTCGGTCTTCTTGTTTATAGTCTGTTAATAAAAGTGTTGGTTAACACTTATGTTGCGTTTGTAGATAACAGAAATATAAAGAAAGAATACCTGTGAGTCTAGCATCATTATTATCAGCCATGTTTCTCAGCTCACTGTATGCAGCAAAGTCAAATAAATATCTATCATGATCTTGTTGGACAGCATGCAGTCTTTACTGAACATATATCATCTGCTGCTACTCATCTGTGTCCATATATTGCTTATGTTCAACCAGTTCACCCTTCATCATCATCCTCAACTTCCAGTGCAAGTGTTGCTGATGGTCCGACCTACAATAATAATCAATGGAACAGCCAATCAGCATCGAGTGAGATGCCAAATTCTTATGGTCTGCCCACTGTGGATGTACGCTATCACACCCTTTTACCTACATCAAACAACCGGGTAGGTGTAGGTGGCGTTGATCAACCCTCCATGCCATCTATTACGCCCCGAAGACCAGCAAGGACTAATCCTGATATGCAAAAATCAGGTGGCTCATATGTTCATCCATTTGTTGTTGGTCAAAGCGCTGCTGCTAGAGCTCCTAGCGCTGTCAGTTCTTCTATGATTCATCCTTACCCAGGGAGTGCTGCACGGGCACGTAAGCGGAACCAAGCTCTTCAAGCCTATTTTCAGCAATCTAGCAACTTACCTGGCTTGAGAACACCCATGGGTGTCGGTGTCGCTGTGTAAACTCGATTAAAAACGTAATGTTATATAACAGCAACACTAAATGGAGACACCAGCTGTAAGAAATGAAAGTCAGATCATCTCGGTTACAAAGTTCTATGTTAACATACTTACAGTTATCTCGGTTACAAAGTTATATGTTAACACAATAACAGCAACACTAAATGGAGACACCAGCTGTGATATTTTGTTAGTGAACTCACCTACAGTTATATCGTAAGGAACCACATTTTCTTTTGCCCGTTCATAAAGAAGGCTTCTAATGACCGTGTCTTGACCTGATTCTACTCCCAATAAGCCCACTACAAGCTGATCATCGTGATACATCAGAAATGAATTAGTAAACTGTGATTTTAACAAAGAAAAGGTACCTTAGAGGGAGTTTAATGTGCAAAACATATGTTTTGTGTTAGCTAAATTATTCATATATCGCAAAGATGTATTCATTTTAGTTATTTCTTGTAACAATCAAATAAATTTACCTTTCTTGAAACCGGGCTATGGAGTTTAGGATTTGCTTCAACGTAACCGGTAAGGCCAACGTAAGGGATCACATAGCACGAAATAAGATAATTGATGTCATTAGCATAAGGATCAAAAGGTGGAGATAAAGGCTCCCCAAATGCATTATTCATAACAGTTGCGAATGATTCGCTACTTAGATACGGCAAGTCCTTTCTGTAGCAGACATTGACAATGATTAACTATACAACAATATGTTTATAGATAAAAGGGGACGGGTCATTGAGAAGATGCTTGTCACGGTTTTCGTATGGCTTCCATATATAACTTCGGGAAATAACTACAGGCGTCAAGATGGGTGGGTAGGGTAGCAGGTTATAAATGGGTTCCGGCTGAAACAGTTCATATTCAGTACGGTTGAAATGGGTGTTAAAATGTTTTTTGTCCAATTATGTTAAACAATGAATGCATTAATTATGATGAAAGAAGAATATAAGCTAGAAGGTTGCATGCATTATCAATAAATTTTGGGACGACTTCAACCGTCTAACGTGTTCCAAGCTCAATATTTTAACCGACTTTTTTGATATTGAACAGTTCTCTCTTTAAAACCTACCACACATGAAACAAAAACACATATATGTAAAGCTACAGACATAATACCTCAATCCGATGCCTTTTTATGGTATGAGTTGCAGTGCATTCCAACTCTGAAGCCTCCAAACAATTTAAATGCATAAAGCTCTCGTTAGCACTCCAACGTTTCATATTCCTCGTTCCAGTTGTTCCATCTTGGGTTACAAAAGCACTTTCTTGAAGATAATCTTTTATTATAGCAACCAGGTCCTCATCGACTGCAATGCTATCCATCATATTTATAGCTGAACCATTTTGGGTTACAACAACACTTTCTTGAAGATGATCTATTGCCATGGAAACCAAGTCCTCATCAACTTCAACTTTAGATACATTACTTGGTGCAGTCCCTACAATGCTATTCATCATATCGATAGTTGTCCAAGTGGAAATTTAGTCAAGTAAGTAGAGCTCTTGAAAAAGTTATACATGTGCGTATGTAACTATGATTACGGATAAAGTCAAGGGATGATGCATGAACACATCATCATAGAGTTCATTTAGATATCTGGTTCTTTAGTAAATCATTACACTAATAATTTTTAATTTTTATTTTGGCACAAGTAAATTAAGAAAATATCATACCAGTTTAACACATACAGTTGACTTTCTAAATTTTGTGTGCAGTTTATACCTGATGGTATCCTTAAACCTACACATCTGTACGCATATAATTCAAAAGACAATCCTAACATACCACCCCTCGAATTAGGCACCATTCAAGCACATATTTGGTTAGCTTGCGTAAAAATAGAAAACGCTTGGTGAATGAGAGAGTAAAAGTATTTTAATTTAGGTTGTAAACAGGTAACGTTTATTTTACTTTCAGATAATCAGCTTTGTTGCAGCTCAATCAATACAGATTAAAATCAGAAGCATATGTATATATGCAAACGTTTAAAACTGATTATTGCAATTTGAAGTTACAACAATCAGTAATCAGTTCCAAAATGCAAATCCAAAGATATATAACAGTCATGTTACGGATGTTATGTTTTTAGAGCATTGTTGCAAAGAGTGAAGGCACTATCAGCACCGAAATGTCGCAACTGACTTAATGGTATTCTACAAATAAGTATGCAAATAATCTTTTTTAAGATGCGATACAAAACACCAGGCATGGGTAACCACAAAATGAAAGTGAGAACAAAACCTCTATCACATGTAGGGTGTGCTTGTTACCTCGCCGAACATTCATACCCGGCCCTGTCAGTGGTATTGGAGCACTGCTAAGGAGCATCACAGTTGACGTTCTTGCCTAACACAAAAAAACATCATAATATCAATATGCAATCATGATATAGATCACTGCTAAGGAGCATCACAGTTGACGTTCTTGCCTGCAACCTCGAAACTTTTGTAATACACTTATGTATACAAAAGTCAGTGTAAAACACATGTTAATTTATGGAACGTGTATTTATACATCACAGGATTCAAATATTTTGAAGATGACATATGCACACAAGTAACATAATAAACGTTTTCTTACAAACCTGTGATGAAAAAAACACAAAAAGGATCATTAGATGAGATTGTGAGGGAAAAAGGATATTAGGGTTTATGAGAAAAAATATAATGAACCGTATAATTTGTTGTAGGGATTTTTATAATTATGTTTTGTAGATAAATACATTCCTAAAACAATACAAATTTCAAAGAATTTTATTTACTATATGATTCTAATAAAATTAAAGCCATTTATATATTATAGTATGGAACATAATTATAAAAATAACTTGTTGCCTAAGTGGTAAACACACAAGTTATTTATCAAAACAACCAATGTTCAAACCTTGCAAGGGACTTTTTTTATAAACAATTTTCAAAAATGCTTAAAAAAATCCGAAAAATAACAAAAAAAAAAAAAAAAAAAAAAAAAAAAAAAAAAAAAAAAAACGAAAATTAACAATTAATTGCTTAGGTGGCATGAAAATGTTTATGTGGCATTGAGGTGGCATTAATGCCAAATGCCTCCTGTTATATATAATATAGAGATATAAAAATCAAAAAATATTTTTGGGAGAAAGTGAAACGATGGTTTATTGTCATTTCAGGCAATAACCCGCTTTTCAAAGAAAGAACAGAGTCATGCTTTATCTTGTTTTTCAAAACTCTTGCTCGGATTCTATAAACTATTACTTACTATCTAATGAAAACTAATTGCTTTGAAAAAATAACTCGAACTCTATTTTTGAAAATCATCTGGACTTAACGTTTGTCAAAAAATATCTATCTCTCAATCAACAACCTATGTCATTGATTGAGGGGGAGAATGATTTCAATTAAATCAAAATGTTATTTGTCATACAATTGTTTTCAAAAGATAATCATGCATGTTTAATCAATGGAGTTTAAAGTCTCAAAATCTTATCCTTATCAGTTAAAACGTTTTCATAATCAAGTCACAATTCTCCTTAAAAGCTTTCAAAATCAATTTAAATCTACAAAGATCACAAATCTCAAATGATTTGATAATTGTGATCGGGGGAGAATTTGTGATTTAAATTGGATTTAAACTGATAATTCGGTAAATGGTTTTATATGGATGTACAAGCTCTTCTTCCCACATGTGCCAAACGATTTCAAATTTTCCATGCACATGTTGAGGGGGAGCATCTATCTTAAACCACAAAGATTTGAAACGTGATCAATTTATTTCAATGTGCAGTCTTTTCCTAATATGTGCAAAACATTTTCAAATATCTATGCACATATTGAGGGGGAGCAATGATATGTGTCTAAATACACATATATTTTATACTATTTAAACCCACAAAAACAACCAAAAACACACAAATGACTCACAAAATGTTATAAATATCAATGAAATGTGTTTTTATGTGATTCAGGTACAAAAGATTGAAAAACAAGTGAAAAATGATCAATTTCACAACAATTGTCGTTTTCAGTCCCTGAAGTTACACAAATGGTCAAAACTAGTCCCTAAATGTTTTAAATGAATGAAAAGTCAACTTAAGTCCTTGGGGAACCAAAAATATTCACAAATAATCCCTGGATGAAAGTTTACACAAAATGGCAACTTTTACCCTTCAAGTTACAAAATTGGCAAAAATGGTCCCTGGGTATTCAAAAATGGAAATTTTACAAAATATACCCTTGTACTATTCATGAATTAACAATTTGGAACTATTTTGATAACTTTGAGGAAATTACAATTTAACCCCCTAAACTTTGGAAAATTACATAAATGGTCCTCGGGGTATTTTAAATTGTAATAAAATGCAAAATAAGTCCTTTGGTTTATCTAACTTAACAATTTTAGTCCTTGTGATTACTTTGGATATTTTACAGGTTTGACCCTTCAGCTTTGTAGGAATTACATGATTGGTCCTTGTGATTAATAAACCTATACAAATGGACCCTTGTTATTATCTTAGCCAATCCAATATCCAAGCCCAGCATAAGCCCAAAACCCTTTATATTAAAAACGCGGGGTCAACCCATGGTCAAACACCAGACACTGTTCATCATCCCCAACACCAGCCAGTCATCAAAACCAGGGTGGTTTTTGTGCCACCTCCCCCCTCCACTTGCTATACCAGCTCATAACCTACTCCCTTACACCTCTCAAACCTATCCCACTCCATAATAAATGCATCTCCACCACTTTTTCCCTCTAAACCATACTCATCCTCTGTTTTCTTCCATATCACCCCAAGTTGCTCAGGAATATCTCAATTGTTCCCCCTTAGTCACCACTAAACCCCAAAGTTCTTTAATTGTAATATATCAGGCTGCAAGTTATCCCAATGACTTTGGCGCCAAAAAGTGAATTTAAACGGCTAGGATCATATCTGCAATCAAAGGCCAAGATTTAAAGTGGGATTTGACAAGGAAGCTATTGGGAACTCAGAATGCTATAAAAATCAAGAGGAAGACAAAGGATAAACTAACTTTGGTTTTTACCTTAGTTTACGTAGTGTAACCTTTAAATGCTTTCTTTAAATTAAATGTCTTTTACTGTTTTAATGTTGTTATGTTTCCTAAATTAGTGTAATGAATCTTTACTTTCAGTTTAAATTCAGTCTATCTTTCAGTTTCAAATTTTGCTTAATGTCCTTTAAATTTCGTATTTTTTTATTTCATGTTTTATAGTTGTTGTATGAGTTCTATAGCTTCCATAAGCTCTTGACAAAAGCTCACAAAGCTCTTAGAACCATTAAACAAGCTAGACCTTTAAAATTCAGAAAAGTACTAAAAATCAAAGAAAGTCAATGGAAGTCTACTGTGATCCTATAAGCAGTTCTGGGAAATGGAAACTAAGCTAGATGGATTTCTGGTTTCTAGCTTATTGACAGTAAGCTAGGAGTAGTTTTTGGACCTTGGTACTCAGTTTTCACTTTGATCACTTGTAAGTTCCATTATTACCATTTTTTACCCATTTACTGTTTCATTACTTTTCATGCTCAGATTTTCATGATTTCCTGTTTCTATGTTGTTGTTTAGTGTTATTATAGCATAAAATAAGTAGGTTGTTCATTGAGATTCACTTGTGCTTAAAATTAGAAATTATTCAGTTAAAATGCAAATTTGACAAGTTTGTGTTCTTGACTGTGTTCTTGGAAGTTTAATGCTCAATTAGTCTTAATATGTGATAATATAATGTATGGAATCTGGTTTATGCTCAGAATCATTCAAAACTTTGAAGTTCATGTGACAAGTGATAATCAAAGGGATGTTTGGATTTGCTGATAAAATAGTCCTCCAGTGTATGTCTTTAGTTGTTTGTTATTGTTTCATGTTTCATTAGCATCTAATAGCTCAGGTTAGTTATAATATTCAGTCCTAGCTCAGTTAAAAGTCAAATTTCCTTTTAAATTACTTACACAGTTTACTGTCACAGATTTAGCTTGTGAAATTCATAGAATTAGCTTAAAACTTGTTACCATAGATTAATATCACCTTATCATAGCTTATTACATCATATTTAGTCCATAGATTCAGTCCTAAGTTCAATAAAGTCAAACCTTAATGTTCTTGTAAAAAGTCAATTTCTCAAATAGTCATTTTTGAATATAATCTAGAATTTTATTGTGTGCTCATTATTGAGTTTTAGCTTAAAACCTTCTAGGATATTAAAATATTGTTGCTTATCTTAATTTTAAAAATAATAGCTTACTTTCATTTAGCCTTTTAAATGCTTAATTTTTAGCTTAGTTTGAGTCCCTTGTCTAAATACATGCCCTGCACCACAGTTATGCTGTCAAATTCATGAGCTTGCAGAAGCTTGTGGATTTGACCATAGCTTGTGCATTTTACTGTTTTGTGTAACCCTTATGGTTTACTTGTTATGTGTATTCTTACTTTTAAGTTTGTAGCTTATTTAGACACTTTAATTTACCCAACCTTTTTGTCCCACCAAACTCAGTTAACTGAAGCAAACAGTGAACTTGAGTTGTTTTTTAAAAAAAAAGCTCTTAGAAAGCTCCTCACTAAGCTGGATATTGTGAGCTTTGGATTTTCACAAAGCCAAGCTACCATAATCTCTAGTTTAGTGCTTGTTGAGTATTTATAAGCTTATTTGATAAGTTCAATTAGGAGCCTGTATGTTTGCCCATTCACAACAATGGACTGCTTATGCAGTCCATTTACACCATTTCCTTCAAGCTCCTATAAGCTCTCTAGTAATCATGAGCTTGGGTGAATTGGCTTTTCTTAAAGCCAATCCATCCAATTTCATGATCCTGTGACTTATTACACACTTGCAGCTCATTTGATGAGGCTGCAAGTGATTTGAACCTATCACCATTTCAATGAGTAGGCTGGTCATTCAGTTACTCAACCAACCTTCATAAGCTTGTGGAAAGCTTAATAATGGATCAAAGTTTGTGTACATTGGCTTTTTAGGAAGCCTAGGTACCATACTTTCTGGATTTAGTCTTGTCTTTAGCTTAACAGCTTATTTGATAAGCTAATTTTAGCTTAACATTTTGTTCAAATTTATACACTACACTGGTCACTCAGTACCAAGTGGCTTATTTCATAAGCCCTTATAAGGTTCATTAATGAACCTTATTGTATGAATTTTAACTTTTTGGAAAGCTTATCTACCAATCTCAAGGTTTGGAAGCTCATATCTCACATATAAGCTTATTTAATAGGCCTGCTTAAAAGCTTTAACCTTGTCCATTTTTTATGTGAACACTGGGTAACTCAGTGTTCACTAGCTTTTTCACACCTTCATAAAAAGCTCAGCTGTGGACCCCACAGCTTGTGCTTTGGCTTTTTGAAAAGCCAAACACCCCATCTTGCTACCTCAATCTCTACTTTGGCCTTTGAAGCTTATTTACTGAGCTTAAATTGCCAAGACAAAAGACTGCAAGGGGTGTTTGGATCTGTGTACTTTGGGATTGCTTATTAGCTTATCAAAAGCTTATTGGTTAATCCCATTGTATCAGCTTGTTCATAATAGTTCATTATACTTGTACATTATTGCCTTTTGCTTTTGTTTCCTATACATAGCTTATTTCAAGCTTATTTTAAGCTTGAGTTCCAACAGCTAAGCCAAAAGCTTAACTGTTGGACTCATAAGCTTATAATATGCTTATTTTCAAGTTTGTAAAGTTCTCTTTTCATCACACATGTATAATATCAGTACTTATTTAGTTCCAGAAAAAGAAAAAACCAAAAAGACCTTTTAAACCATAAGTGCTAGCTTCTATGTGGAAGCTTATGGCTTATTTAGCCAACTGTTGTGGAAATAAGCTCCCACAGAGCTTATTTCCAAGTTTTGAAAAAGTTGTCTTTATTAAAGTTACTTATTTTAGCTTAATATACAGTTTTGCAAAAAGAAAATAAAAAAAATAAAATGTTTGGCAAAAAGGGGGTAGGCAGGCTCGAACCTGAGACCTCCCCCTTATGAGAGTGTTTAGTGTGTACCTGGATGCCATGCGCCCTTGGGACTTTTTCTGTTATTCCTTTACACAATAAATCTCTTATATACATTTTGCCAATATAAGCTTATACGAGCTTAATAGCTTATTTCTAGCTTATTCTTAGTAGCTTTTTCAGTTTTTGTATTTTTTATAAAAGTGTATTAGTATTAAGTATTTTCTGTAAAAGTTTTAGATTTTTCCAAATAGTTTTAGTATTTTTTATCATTTAATTAGTGTTTTATAGTAATTAATTCATAATAAAAAATATAAAAGTCAAAAAAATATAATTCTTTTTTCTAAAATTTTCTTTTGTTATATAGTACGTAATAAAATTAGTTTTATACTCGTAGGCCTTTTATTTCATAAATTTTACGTTTTATCTTGCGCTCCAGCGTAATTTTTAAACGTAACGCTCGTTTTTGTTTTAGACCACGTTTTTAGATATTTTGAGTTTACGTTTTAGTTAAAATAGTTTATTTAAGTTATTTTGTTTTATAAATCATAAACGTTCATCGATCTGTAAAAATAGTGATAGCGTTTATTTAATAGATTTTAACTTTTTATTTTCTTTAATTTGCATTTAAGTCGCTAAGACATGCAAATCCCTTCTATAGTTATAATCGTTTTGTTTTTATACGTTTACGTTTAATTTATGTTAAACGTACGTTTGTATATCTTTTACGTTTTTAGGTTTCTGATTGTACGTTTTTATTGACATAGCTGTGACAGAGCTATTACTATTCACATTCAGTGTTAGTCAATCAGATTCCTGTTTTTCCTATACTAATATTATTTTCAACAAATCAAAAGTCATTGTACCGGAATATCACGCCTCACCAGGACATAAACGATCCAAGAATACTTTAATCCTTGGTAAACTTGCATTTTCTCCCGGGCTGTCGCCCTTTTATCATCTGTTACGGTTGACCGTTCACAAGCGGTTGATAAGTGTGACGGAGAAATAAAAGAGGGTGGTTCGGGAGGAATCAAATTTTGGCGCCGCTGCCGGGGAGGCTAGCTGCGTATTATGACTTGTATTTTGTACTTTGTTGAAATACCTATCCTTGTATGTAAATTACATATACTTCATTTCATATAAACAATATAAAATACAAAAAGATTTTATGGTTGAAATCTATCTGTGCTTTGATTTGCATTTGACTGTCAATTTTCCTAATCTTGATATTCCTAGGTCTAAATTTTGGCTAAACACCATGTTTACACTAAAAAAGGATTTACTGTGCTTAGTATAATTCCTGGAATGTGATAGATTAGGTTTAAATCAGTATCATGTATTAAAAATCTCATTTAGGTTTTTTTTTAGCCATTTCTTTGTATATATATATAAAAGTTAAAAAATACAAAAACATTTTTCGTTTCTGTTTATATTATATTCAAAAAACCCAAAAAGATTCTCCCTACCTTTATCTTCATAATTCTGTGAGTGAACCCCACTCCAATTTCTCGTCAAATCATTTTCACTTTTCTTACCCATTTCTAACACCTAAGTGTGGGGGTGTGCCCCACATTTCGTACATAGATTTTTAAAACGTTGAGAAAATTGTATATATTAAAAAATAAAATAATTGTTGTGTTTACCCCACTTAGTTTTGAATATTGAGGACAATATTCATTTCTAAGTGTGGGGGGGAAATTCTGGCGAATTTGATCATAAAATGTACCCTTTTAGTCCCTTTTTCCCCCAAAATGTCCAAATTTTAAAATTTTTTTTAGTGGAAGTACTATGTACTAAACACAACAAATGGTAATCAGTCCACCATGTCTAACCCACATAAGGATTGGCTAATCCAGGAGCAAACGGATCTTGGTAAAGATATCTCAAATCCGTTTATGGCTTGCAATTTGCCCAAAATTGTATGGTGTTCAACTCACCATATCTTTAAACTAGTGAAGAGTTGGCTAGCCCGCAAGTTTATGGCTTGTGGTAAAGGCAGTGGAAATCCATAATTGGTAATCGACTCACCAAAGATAATTCTGATAATTTATCTAAGAGTTGGCTAGTCCAGAAGCAAACGGCTTCTGGTAAAGACAAATCAAATCCGTTTACAGCTTATGATTTGCTCAAAATCATTTGGTTATCATTGTACCAAGGTTCTTACTTGAACTGAAACATTTGGCTACTCCAGAAGTGATGGCTTTTGGTAAAGAGTTTTTCAAATCCATTAAGTTTTAAATAAAAGATTGCTAGGGACTAGTAATAGTTTAGTGTGGGGGATTTGATATGTGTCTAAATACACATATATTTTATACTATTTAAACCCACAAAAACAACCAAAAACACACAAATGACTCACAAAATGTTATAAATATCAATGAAATGTGTTTTTATGTGATTCAGGTACAAAAGATTGAAAAACAAGTGAAAAATGATCAATTTCACAACAATTGTCGTTTTCAGTCCCTGAAGTTACACAAATGGTCAAAACTAGTCCCTAAATGTTTTAAATGAATGAAAAGTCAACTTAAGTCCTTGGGGAACCAAAAATATTCACAAATAATCCCTGGATGAAAGTTTACACAAAATGGCAACTTTTACCCTTCAAGTTACAAAATTGGCAAAAATGGTCCCTGGGTATTCAAAAATGGAAATTTTACAAAATATACCCTTGTACTATTCATGAATTTACAATTTGGAACTATTTTGATAACTTTGAGGAAATTACAATTTAACCCCCTAAACTTTGGAAAATTACATAAATGGTCCTCGGGGTATTTTAAATTGTAATAAAATGCAAAATAAGTCCTTTGGTGTATCTAACTTAACAATTTTAGTCCTTGTGATTACTTTGGATATTTTACAGGTTTGACCCTTCAGCTTTGTAGGAATTACATGATTGGTCCTTGTGATTAATAAACCTATACAAATGGACCCTTGTTATTATCTTAGCCAATCCAATATCCAAGCCCAGCATAAGCCCAAAACCCTTTATATTAAAAACGCGGGGTCAACCCATGGTCAAACACCAGACACTGTTCATCATCCCCAACACCAGCCAGTCATCAAAACCAGGGTGGTTTTTGTGCCACCTCCTCCCTCCACTTGCTATACCAGCTCATAACCTACTCCCTTACACCTCTCAAACCTATCCCACTCCATAATAAATGCATCTCCACCACTTTTTCCCTCCAAACCATACTCATCCTCTGTTTTCTTCCATATCACCCCAAGTTGCTCAGGAATATCTCAATTGTTCCCCCTTAGTCACCACTAAACCCCAAAGTTCTTTAATTGTAATATATCAGGCTGCAAGTTATCCCAATGACTTTGGCGCCAAAAAGTGTATTTAAACGGCTAGGATCATATCTGCAATCAAAGGCCAAGATTTAAAGTGGGATTTGACAAGGAAGCTATTGGGAACTCAGAATGCTATAAAAATCAAGAGGAAGACAAAGAATAAACTAACTTTGGTTTTTACCTTAGTTCACGTAGTGTAACCTTTAAATGCTTTCTTTAAATTAAATGTCTTTTACTGTTTTAATGTTGTTATGTTTCCTAAATTAGTGTAATGAATCTTTACTTTCAGTTTAAATTCAGTCTATCTTTCAGTTTCAAATTTTGCTTAATGTCCTTTAAATTTCGTATTTTTTAATTTCATGTTTTATAGTTGTTGTATGAGTTCTATAGCTTCCATAAGCTCTTGACAAAAGCTCACAAAGCTCTTAGAACCATTAAACAAGCTAGACCTTTAAAATTCAGAAAAGTACTAAAAATCAAAGAAAGTCAATGGAAGTCTACTGTGATCCTATAAGCAGTTCTGGGAAATGGAAACTAAGCTAGATGGATTTCTGGTTTCTAGCTTATTGACAGTAAGCTAGGAGTAGTTTTTGGACCTTGGTACTCAGTTTTCACTTTGATCACTTGTAAGTTCCATTATTACCATTTTTTACCCATTTACTGTTTCATTACTTTTCATGCTCAGATTTTCATGATTTCCTGTTTCTATGTTGTTGTTTAGTGTTATTATAGCATAAAATAAGTAGGTTGTTCATTGAGATTCACTTGTGCTTAAAATTAGAAATTATTCAGTTAAAATGCAAATTTGACAAGTTTGTGTTCTTGACTGTGTTCTTGGAAGTTTAATGCTCAATTAGTCTTAATATGTGATAATATAATGTATGGAATCTGGTTTATGCTCAGAATCATTCAAAACTTTGAAGTTCATGTGACAAGTGATAATCAAAGGGATGTTTGGATTTGCTGATAAAATAGTCCTCCAGTGTATGTCTTTAGTTGTTTGTTATTGTTTCATGTTTCATTAGCATCTAATAGCTCAGGTTAGTTATAATATTCAGTCCTAGCTCAGTTAAAAGTCAAATTTCCTTTTAAATTACTTACACAGTTTACTGTCATAGATTTAGCTTGTGAAATTCATAGAATTAGCTTAAAACTTGTTACCATAGATTAATATCACCTTATCATAGCTTATTACATCATATTTAGTCCATAGATTCAGTCCTAAGTTCAATAAAGTCAAACCTTAATGTTCTTGTAAAAAGTCAATTTCTCAAATAGTCGTTTTTGAATATAATCTAGAATTTTATTGTGTGCTCATTATTGAGTTTTAGCTTAAAACCTTCTAGGATATTAAAATATTGTTGCTTATCTTAATTTTAAAAATAATATCTTACTTTCATTTAGCTTTTTAAATGCTTAATTTTTAGCTTAGTTTGAGTCCCTTGTCTAAATACATGCCCTGCACCACAGTTATGCTGTCAAATTCATGAGCTTGCAGAAGCTTGTGGATTTGACCATAGCTTGTGCATTTTACTGTTTTGTGTAACCCTTATGGTTTACTTGTTATGTGTATTCTTACTTTTAAGTTTGTAGCTTATTTAAACACTTTAATTTACCCAACCTTTTTGTCCCACCAAACTCAGTTAACTGAAGCAAACAGTGAACTTGAGTTGTTTTTTAAAAAAAAAAAGCTCTTAGAAAGCTCCTCACTAAGCTGGATATTGTGAGCTTTGGATTTTCACAAAGCCAAGCTACCATAATCTCTAGTTTAGTGCTTGTTGAGTATTTATAAGCTTATTTGATAAGTTCAATTAGGAGCCTGTATGTTTGCCCATTCACAACAATGGACTGCTTATGCAGTCCATTTACACCATTTCCTTCAAGCTCCTATAAGCTCTGTAGTAATCATGAGCTTGGGTGAATTGGCTTTTCTTAAAGCCAATCCATCCAATTTCATGATCCTGTGACTTATTACACACTTGCAGCTCATTTGATGAGGCTGCAAGTGATTTGAACCTATCACCATTTCAATGAGTAGGCTGGTCATTCAGTTACTCAACCAACCTTCATAAGCTTGTGGAAAGCTTAATAATGGATCAAAGTTTGTGTACATTGGCTTTTTAGGAAGCCTAGGTACCATACTTTCTGGATTTAGTCTTGTCTTTAGCTTAACAGCTTATTTGATAAGCTAATTTTAGCTTAACATTTTGTTCAAATTTATACACTACACTGGTCACTCAGTACCAAGTGGCTTATTTCATAAGCCCTTATAAGGTTCATTAATGAACCTTATTGTATGAATTTTAACTTTTTGGAAAGCTTATCTACCAATCTCAAGGTTTGGAAGCTCATATCTCACATATAAGCTTATTTAATAGGCCTGCTTAAAAGCTTTAACCTTGTCCATTTTTTATGTGAACACTGGGTAACTCAGTGTTCACTAGCTTTTTCACACCTTCATAAAAAGCTCAGCTGTGGACCCCACAGCTTGTGCTTTGGCTTTTTGAAAAGCCAAACACCCCATCTTGCTACCTCAATCTCTACTTTGGCCTTTGAAGCTTATTTACTGAGCTTAAATTGCCAAGACAAAAGACTGCAAGGGGTGTTTGGATCTGTGTACTTTGGGATTGCTTATTAGCTTATCAAAAGCTTATTGGTTAATCCCATTGTATCAGCTTGTTCATAATAGTTCATTATACTTGTACATTATTGCCTTTTGCTTTTGTTTCCTATACATAGCTTATTTCAAGCTTATTTTAAGCTTGAGTTCCAACAGCTAAGCCAAAAGCTTAACTGTTGGACTCATAAGCTTATAATATGCTTATTTTCAAGTTTGTAAAGTTCTCTTTTCATCACACATGTATAATATCAGTACTTATTTAGTTCCAGAAAAAGAAAAAACCAAAAAGACCTTTTAAACCATAAGTGCTAGCTTCTATGTGGAAGCTTATGGCTTATTTAGCCAACTGTTGTGGAAATAAGCTCCCACAGAGCTTATTTCCAAGTTTTGAAAAAGTTGTCTTTATTAAAGTTACTTATTTTAGCTTAATATACAGTTTTGCAAAAAGAAAATCAAAAAAATAAAATGTTTGGCAAAAAGGGGGTAGGCAGGCTCGAACCTGAGACTCCCCCTTATGAGAGTGTTTAGTGTGTA
Organism: Chrysanthemum seticuspe; assembly: GCA_019973895.1. Taxonomy (NCBI): domain Eukaryota; kingdom Viridiplantae; phylum Streptophyta; class Magnoliopsida; order Asterales; family Asteraceae; genus Chrysanthemum; species Chrysanthemum seticuspe. Next base: position 52,394,691 of record BPTQ01000004.1, on the reverse strand, counting down.
CCTGGATGCCATGCGCCCTTGGGACTTTTTCTGTTATTCCTTTACACAATAAATCTCTTATATACATTTTGCCAATATAAGCTTATACGAGCTTAATAGCTTATTTCTAGCTTATTCTTAGTAGCTTTTTCAGTTTTTGTATTTTTTATAAAAGTGTATTAGTATTAAGTATTTTCTGTAAAAGTTTTAGATTTTTCCAAATAGTTTTAGTATTTTTTATCATTTAATTAGTGTTTTATAGTAATTAATTCATAATAAAAAATATAAAAGTCAAAAAACTATAATTCTTTTTTCTAAAATTTTCTTTTGTTATATAGTACGTAATAAAATTAGTTTTATACTCGTAGGCCTTTTATTTCATAAATTTTACGTTTTATCTTGCGCTCCAGCGTAATTTTTAAACGTAACGCTCGTTTTTGTTTTAGACCACGTTTTTAGATATTTTGAGTTTACGTTTTAGTTAAAATAGTTTATTTAAGTTATTTTGTTTTATAAATCATAAACGTTCATCGATCTATAAAAATAGTGATAGCGTTTATTTAATAGATTTTAACTTTTTATTTTCTTTAATTTGCATTTAAGTCGCTAAGACATGCAAATCCCTTCTATAGTTATAATCGTTTTGTTTTTATACGTTTACGTTTAATTTATGTTAAACGTACGTTTGTATATCTTTTACGTTTTTAGGTTTCTGATTGTACGTTTTTATTGACATAGCTGTGACAGAGCTATTACTATTCATATTCAGTGTTAGTCAATCAGATTCCTGTTTTTCCTATACTAATATTATTTTCAACAAATCACAAGTCATTGTACCGGAATATCACGCCTCACCAGGACATAAACGATCCAAGGATATTTTAATCCTTGGTAAACTTGCATTTTCTCCCGGGCTGTCGCCCTTTTATCATCTGTTACGGTTGACCGTTCACAAGCGGTTGATAAGTGTGACGGAGAAATAAAAGAGGGTGGTTCGGGAGGAATCAAGCAACTATTTTGAAAACCACATTCTTTATATAACTACTCTTAGATGCAAGTCAACCCCTCAAAGATGAAAATTATTTCTATTACAAAATGATGCTTGATGCACATGTTGAGGGGGGAGCTCTTGTTCTAAAGATATCAAAAACAATTCAGGTACAAAATGCTTTGATAATATATCACAAGTATCTGGATTGATTTTCGAATGGTTTTCAATTGGTTCAAATGGAAGATGAACAATACCAAATAGACCGACCAACTTTACTTTATGTATGGTGATATAAGGACGATAAGGTTAGGTATTTGTTCCCATAATCCGCCAGAACCGGAGGGATATACCCAGGGACAATCCACTAGATAGTGTAGAAGTCCTTAGGAATATTGAAAAAAAGGAGAAAATGAGATATGGGAAGAGTGCACACTAAGACTAGTACTGGAATAAACCCAACAAGGTTCTAGTTATGAAGTCTCGGTAAGCACTGAAGGGGTTGAAGAATGAAAAATAATTGAATGAGAAAAGGGTGAAAATAAATAGCCCTCCAATTATTCAACCTTAGGGCAGATACCGGGTTCAATTCATATGCTACAGGTGGTTACCAAGGTAACATCGGTATTGAAGACAAGACGTCATGGACCCAGTGACGCACTGCACTTCAACTTCTCAAACCACTCAAGTTCCTCTTAAAAGGACTTGTTTCATTCTCACGGGGAACCGACATAATCTATCGACTTTCTCTTAGAGATTGTTGATATTGAAGAAGGAGACCCTCTCCCTAGTCTCAGAAATAGGATCCAAATATGCACAATTGAGTCTAGAGCCACGAGATCATCTATAAATCTCATTAGGAAACTTTCAATGAAGACTCTCTGTTTCACACAATGTGGAAAGAGAGATTATATCTTATGAGTCCTACGCAGTATCCTTGTGGTATTGCCAGAACATCTGAGTGATATGCAAACATATTCACAATGAAGATGGAAAGCCTTCATGAGCCAACATCAAACAAGCTCCTGGTGGGTGGCATGTGAGATCTATCCAATAGATCAACCATGTGACAACTGAACAGAAACAATGGGGCGATTCAATCTTTTGAATCAATCCTGGTTCAGGTTATGGATTGACGGATACCTTTGAAAAACTGGTCGTTGTGCTTAAAAACTCTTTTCTTTAGCACATCGACTGTGTACTAATATTTCAAAATAAAAGGTGTTTATGATTGATAATTGATTTTCTTTAAAACCTTCGTTGTATTGCAAAAACAATTTCTATTGAGCAGTACACGATTGTTTATCAAATCTCTTTTCATCAATCAGTGAATCTCATTTCGCTGGTTTACTCACTCCGTGTTGTCTTCTTTGAGACGTTCCGGTTTGAGAACAGCTAAACCAGCTGCGAAACCCTGTCAAGGAAATTCTTCGGAATTATACCTGATCACAGGCAGTACTTGTACTGATCAACGGGGAACCGTGGGCCGTGTACCTCAATTCAACGAAAGTGATCAAAGACACTTTCGTGCGCTTTATTGCTAACTGTTGTATGCAGGTACGCCCGACGTTTGCAGCTGATCAGAATGAAGCGGTCAATCCATAGCCGCATGCTCACACAACACATTCGTTTCTAAAGAAATCATGATTAGTGCATCAATGACTCTGATATTTTCACTCCATGCTTCTGCTACGCTGCTGCCAATATCATGAATCAACGAAAGCTTCCGCTACTCTGATGAGAATATATCATGATCCAGAATGTGAGCATGTCGGTCCATAAGTCACAACATCACATAATACCAACACCACAATGGAAGAGTCAGAGATTTATGATAGCTGATGATCTCAAAGCTGGCTCAAAACTTATTATCACGTGGATCAGTTAAAGACCTCCACATTGATTATTCAAACATGCAATAATGAAGAATCAATGACTACGAGCTCTTGAGCAAAGAACTACATCAAGAATGCAATAACAATTTTAAATGTAATATCTGTTTGTGTTCAATGTAATTTTAAGATGATCTTGAGGTGACCTCCCTTAGGGGGAGATTGTTCGGATTTAGTAAATCCAGTTATTAAAGACTTGGTCACCTCAAGTATATGTAATCGTTAGAAAGCTCGTAGTCGTAGATTAGTTAATGTTAAGTAGTATTTAGTTAAGTAACACCGTGGAGGACGGACGGGTCTTTACCCACTGTATGCCTGATCCACAGCCCGTAGGTGGCGATTTATGTAAAGACTATAAATACTCTCTACCTCCCAAGGTAGAGAGTTGGAGCTCATAATAAGATTTTTCTTTCTCTCACTAAAGTTCCCAACCTCTAACTTTCTCTCTCTAAAACCTCTTGTATACGCCCCTTTGATCATTGGTTTAGTGTGTTTGCGAAATCCAATATGTTACAAATATGAATGAAAGACTTGAGAACTAAATAAAATCTTACAACTTCTTGGATGGAAAACACCCAAAACCGAAGAACCACTATCTTAAGTCTTTCAATCACCAACAAGTCTTTCAAATCTTCAACCCAACTTGTGATAGCCTTATGAAAACCTTGTGCTTGGTCTTCTAGTTCAGCCCTTAGTCTTGTATAAGTCTTGTTTCAAACTTGTAGCCAACAAATTAACTCTTGTCCTAGGTAGAATACATCATGGCCTTCATCTTCTTAGTATAACTTAAGTCTTGATCCAAAATAAATGATGATAATGGTGCTATGTTGGTGTACGTATAATAGAGAGAGCCAAAGAGATATTTGCATAGCTTTATGCATGTTGATTTCATGCAATTAATATTATAAACCTTGCATGAAATATTAAGGGATATGTATGTTACTATTTAGACACGTATGAACTTTTTGACAGTACTTTGTGATTGTTGGACGATTGCATGCATGATAAGCATCATAACATGGCACGTATGAAAGTATAATGTATCACTACTTTGATAGCATGACACGTTGAAGCATAAATGGGATATTTATGTCACACGTTAGTACAAAGTGATAATTATATTAGTTTAGATATTTTGATAGTATTAATTTACGGGGTGTAGTTTGGTCCCGGTAATTACTAATGTTAAGCCCTTAAGTCACAAAACTTAAAATCGGGTAACGTAAAAATGTAATACTTACAAAAATATTAGAACTTATCAATATACTCCAACTAGGTATATTAAAGGTGTGATAAGTCTGATGGGGTGCGTTTATGTTGTTAAAACCTAATAACGTAGGTTCAAGCACGCGTATTACGTAAAGAGTAAAATGTTTACGTAAAAATAACGAAGTGACAATAGTTCATATAAAATATGACTATTGGTGAAAGTAGAGTATTTTGAACACCTAGACTTATCGTAGTCTTGTGTTGACCACGAGGAAAGTTTACACGATTAAACTTTCATAATTATTAAAGTCACAACTTTAAATAATTATTTATAGCCAAAGGTGAACAAAAATGTTCAGAGTGTAATAATTCGAAACAGATTGAATTATTTAACTTAGGAAATTACTGGTTACTACCAGTTACAGTATTTGCTTTTACGTTAGGGTAAAAGTCAAATAGTAAAAAGTCAAAGTCAACTTTCAAGAAGTCAAAGGGTAAAATAGTCATTTTACCTTAGGGAAATTTACGAGTTGCTACAGCCTCCACTAGTTATGGGAATCATGTCCTCATGATTTAGTTTGTGTTATGAGTTAATGATGTTCCCGAGAAGGGGTGAGGGTACTTCTGTAATGGAACTTCGTCACGTAGTTCAGTGAGTGTTATCTACTAATGGTATATTTTAGTTTATCTTCACGTTCCTACGTGAATTCAGGACCTCTTCTAGACTTCCATTGAGTGTTGACAATAGGAATGCGACTTTTCTTAAGTCGTTTGACCTCAAGGTTCGTGATCTTAGTAGATTTTCCGATAAGATCAAACGTAAATCAATCTGGATCCCTTCCAGAGAAATAGGGGGTGTCTCATCAGTATGACACTTCTTCAGAATGCACACACAAAAGGTGGCGTGTACACTGCAAGTTCGGGTAGTAGCTCGAGTCTGAAAGCTACCAGGCCAATTCTTGCTAATATCGTATAAAGTCCAATATATCTTAAGTTTGGTTTTTCTAATTTCACCAAACGAATCATACCTTACCGCAACGAGGCTTTCAACAAAACCTTAATCCTAGCATGAAATTTTGAAAGTTAACGCTTACATCTGTATAACCTTTCTAGTGATAATGTGTGGCCTAATATTGCAGGGCTAGGAAGTGAATGTTGTTAGATTCCTTACAAGGATTTCGTCAACGACAAGCTCAGAAATTCTAATCAGCAATTGTGCTAAAGATTGCAAAGTCAAGTATGCCGCAAGCATGCTTCTAGACAATGCTTTGTCAGGGTAAAATGTTGTTGCTCAATCTATTAGTATTGAGAATACTCACAAGATTTCTTGGACTAAGTTGAAGAAATTATAATTCAAGAAGTATTTCCCTCGGAATGGGGTATGGATGTGAAGTTTCCTTGTTGTAAGTGTTGTTGATATCACAACTTATATTCGTCTCTTTCAAGAGTTGGCAGTAGTGTGCCCAATGATGGTCTCAACCAATGAGAGGTTATGGGAAGAGTTCATCTGAGAACTTCCACCAAGTATTCAAGAGAACGTTACTTCGTTTGATCACTCACAATGGATGAAACAATTCAGATGTCTCGTAACCAAGTGGATCAAGTTGTGCGAGCTTAGACTACTCAAGGATCCAACAATAGCAAAAATAACAACAGTAACGACAATAGTAACAAACGGTGATGGGATGTGGAAAGTGAGAACCTTTCGAGAAATTATGTTCTCAAAATAATGGCCAACCAATAGGAGAAGCTTGTGGGAGAGCTTATGTGATAGCTGATGGGATATCGTACCTAGTTTGTTAGTTCGAGACTGAACTAAGTCCATTAGCTCAAGAGTGTAACAGCTCGTTAGCTCAATAATATGGAATACTTTGACTTATGCGACTCATGCATAATCAAATTTGTGGCAACCGAATTCTGTTCTTGAAACATCTGATTCTATCAGGTCGGGTTTCAATTAACTTTAACCAATTTCGTTAGCTCAACAAACGGTTCATGTTTGTAAGGATTTGTAACATCAAAAGTGATAACTTAAGAATGAACTTAGGTTGTTCAAATGAGGTCTTAAGATTTTTGCTGAGTGGTAAAACACTATCGTGTTTTCTAGACATTTTCAAAGAATACTTGTGATTCTCGAGTTCGAGTTCATACTCATGTCATATCGGATACAAATAAGCCCACTCATTTATAATTCATTACTTACATAAAGAAGCGTCCCAATTTATGTAAGTAAGAAATTATAAATTTATGGTTCGGCGATTTACAATTTCTTTATTTAAATGAAAAGGCGTCCCAGTCCTTTTAAATAAGGATATTCCAAATCATCCTACTTAAGAATTTCCGACAGAACACTCATACTTAATCGATAAGTTGCAAAGCGATGTATTATGAAACGTCAAAAGTGTTCCAAGAGTATGGAATTAATGTTAACACTCATCTTCGAAGATGAGGAGTTAAATAATCATAGAGAATCAACATAGTGTTCAAAAGAGTCGGTGAATTCATAGTTATGAAGTAGTTTTCTCATAATGTTTGAGAAATACCAGTGAGACCATTGTGCATACACACAATGTCTGAGAAAAAGATAAAACTATTGTGTATCTCTTAATGTCAGAGATATATTTAGGCCAATTGTGTATCTTACGATGTTTGAGATATAAGGAAGTTGCATACTTACAATGTCTTAATAGTAGTGAGACCGTTGTATCAACTACAATGTCTAAGAAAGTTTCGTAGATCACACAAATGTATATGATCGGGGATATCTAGTTGTGCCATAATGCCTTGGAATAGGCATATGTAGCTATGTTTAGTCAATCATTGTCAATCATTTATATAAATAGTCTTTATATAAATAACATAGTATTGTGTTAAGGAGTAGGCATGGCGCACGGAATGTTGAAGACAACAATGAGTGATACGAGTCTAACTATAATATGTAGTTATAGTCTTGGTTCATATGCAACCTGGTTTGAAGCTCTGATACCAATCTGTAACACCCCCAAAATTATCGCAGCGGAAGATTGTGTCACTGGGGTATTACTTCATAGTTCACAACACAAGTTACAGAAAACGACTCTAAATGAGACGTTTTGAAATAAATTATCATTCGATTAAAATATCAGAGTTTACAAACAGAGGTCCCACAAGTTTGTACAATCATAAAAAGTACAACATAAAAGTTGTAAAGTTTTTCGAATGATAATATATGCATCATCTTCAAAATATTTTTCCGTGCGCCTTCAGATGCCATGCCAGCTAATTCCTTTCAAACCTGAGATAACATGCTAAAAAGTTTCAACACAAAGGGTGAGTGAGTTCATAGGTTTGTAAGTACAATAGTTTGATCACAAGATTTCAAGTTTAGTAAAACAGTAGTGGACAATATAGTTTGTAGTATAATCGCAATGTGTACAATTATCTTCTTGAAAGTTATTATTGCTCTAAGCTCATGGAACTCACGACTGACTGTTGTATATATATCACCGGACGATATATATAAATATATAAGTAACTTGCCTCGGGTAGGTATTTTGCCATATACCTAGGTAACCTCAAATATAGTGCGCCTTGTTATTTCTGATAACATAGACGGGTGTGTCAATTCCGATAGGCCTATCCACAATATTTGTGCTCACTCCCAGTGATTAGTGGTCCATGATGTTGGGGACTTTTGGCAAAAACAACTTAGGCATGCAATAATACAGTCAAGGCGTTCATTTTGCAAGTAATTGTCCATAATAAAGCATTTTAACATGTAGTAAAAGCAGTAGCATGTATCTCCCCCAAAAGAGTTTATAAAACGGTTAAACAAAAGCTGGGGCTATGAAACTCACTGTAGTGATCAGCAGCGGAGTCTAACGATATAATGTTTATCAACGGTAGAGTATGACAAGATCACGATCTTTAACGATTACCTACGAAAGCATAGTAATAGCGTTTTAGTATAGTGTACGATATAAGTGTACAAGTATATGTAGTATGTTGGCTTTCAATATGATGTTGTACATGAATCTTAAGTTGATGTATCCCTTAACTGTTGTTTGGTTTATAGCCCCTTTTATAAATAACCTCGTACCATCGTTCGGGCTATCAAAATCAAGAGGTCGTGTAGTGAACGTATGAGGAACCAGGACACTTTAAATCGTAAATCCACAACTCGTCGTTACGACATCCCGAAGAGGCCTCTTTATGATAATGAAATTCCCTACTATTGTAGTACTTATCATTTATAAGCAAGTATTTGACGAGACAAATGTTGTATAACACATGTGTCGTGTTTCATCAAAGACTATTGATTGACTTGTGTGACGATATGATGATATAAGTTGTGTGTAGTGAAGTAGTTTAACATGCCATATGGTCATTTACTTAGTTTGTCAAAGTCTAGAAAAGTCCAATCCAATGAACCAAGTTTTTAAACAAGACTCGACCATTAAGTCCAAACTAGCCGTGCGGCTAAATTATGGTGAAGCAACTTGAGACAACAATAAGGCCATACCAAATGGCTATTTTTAAGTCAAAATACTTGAGACATCAACCTTGGCTTTGTTTTGGCCTCAAAGAATCAAAATACAACTAAATTTTCCATGACCATGGTTGTTTTCTAGTCACAACAGGTCCGTTTAGTATTTGCTGTTTTTAAGACTTTTCGTTCACTTTCTGTTTATGTGCTCCTTGTTTTTGTAGACAAAGTCATTCTGAGCAACTTTCATGCTTTACACTTTTGCTGATTCGTACCAGAAAAGGGTTTAAATCGCGTTTTAAAATCGTATCAGCAAGCTTTCTTGTTTCAGCACTATATTTCCTTTTAGTAACACTTAACTAGGCATAACTTTTTAACCACAAGCCCTTTTTAAGTGATTCAAAAGCCCAAGTTTTACTTTTAACTTCCTCTAACAGCTTCTCAAGCTTAGTTAAGTCCAAAGTCTAAAGTTTACTTATATCAATAGTCTAATTACAAGTATATACTTATATTTCATTGCAGAAAGTTTGGTTGCACATTCAGTCCTGCCAAAACAACCATAAGTTGAGTTCTACAACTTTTTTTGATGCTCGGCTTTCGCCAAACTTCAATTTTAGGTCTTTTCTACATTTCATAAAACTGAGTCGACTTCCATAAATGAACAAAACCATGGGCTTTTCCCAAACGAAATCTGGTGTGCAGATTTTGACATGTTTCGCCATTTTGGCTCTCATTTACTCATCGGGATGAGTTATGAGGTGCGCCACCTGGAGAAACGACCATAAGACATAGCTCTACAATCCTATCTTACTGAATTAACCTCAAAGTTTACTGAGATGATCAGTTTAATCAATCTTTGGGACTGTTGCAGAATTTAGGTTCATAAAACCTACCTAAGGCTTGCTCTAGCTTCTTTTCATGTTACAAACTTCATGTACAACATCAATTATGCCATATTACATATACTACTTGTACAAGGTATAAATTATATCAAAGATGAATGAAAGACTTGAGAACTAAATAAAATCTTACAACGTCTTGGATGGAAAACACCCAAAACCCAAGAACCACTATCTTAAGTCTTTCAATCACTAACAAGTCTTTCAAATTTTCAACCCAACTTGTGATAGCCTTATGAAAACCTTGTGCTTGGTCTTCTAGTTCAGCCCTTAGTCTTGTATAAGTCTTGTTTCAAACTTGTAGCCAACAAATTAACTCTTGTCCTAGGTAGAATACATCATGGCCTTCATCTTCTTAGTATAACTTAAGTCTTGATCCAAAATAAATGATGATAATGGTGCTATGTTGGTGTACGTATAATAGAGAGAGCCAAAGAGATATTTGTATAGCTTTATGCATGTTGGTTTCATGCAATTAATATTATAAACCTTGCATGAAATATTAAGGGATATGTACTATTTAGACACGTATGAACTTTTTGACAGTACTTTGTGATTGTTGGACGATTTCATGCATGATAAGCATCATAACATGGCACGTATGAAAGTATAATGTATCACTACTTTGATAGCATGACACGTTGAAGCATAAATGTGATATTTATTTCACACGTTATTGCAAAGTGATAATTATATTAGTTTAGATATTTTGATAGTATTAATTTACGGGGTGTAGTTTGGTCTCGGTAATTACTAATGTTAAGCCCTTAAGTCACAAAACTTAAAATCGGGTAACCTAAAAATGTAATACTTACAAAAATATTAGAACTTATCAATATACTCCAACTAGGTATATTAAAGGTGTGATAAGTCTAATGGGGTGCGTTTATGCTGTTAAAACCTAATAACGTAGGTTCAAGCACGCGTATTACGTAAAGAGTAAAATGTTTACGTAAAAATAACGAAGTGACAATAGTTCATATAAAATATGACTATTGGTGAAAGTAGAGTATTTTGAACACCTAGAATTATCGTAGTCTTGTGTTGACCACGAGGAAAGTTTACACGATAAAACTTTCGTAATTATTAAAGTCACAACTTTAAATAATTATTTATAGCCAAAGGTGAACAAAAATGTTCAGAGTGTAATAATTCAAAACAGATTGAATTATTTAACTTGGGAAACTACTGGTTACTACCAGTTACAGTATTTGCTTTTACGTTACGGTAAAAGTAAAATAGTAAAAAGTCAAAGTCAACTTTCAAGAAGTCAAAGGGTAAAATAGTCATTTTACCTTACGGAAATTTACGAGTTGCTACAATTTTCTTTATAGTGCACTATTTGTTTTTCAGACACTTTATCAAACTTGGTTTTTAGCTCTAAATATTTGTCTAATGAAATGCACGTATCTGAAAAATTAAGTACCTCATATACCAAAGTCATGTTGATTGGGGTCTCTTCTTCATCTGTCATGAAACTCCAATCATATCCAGCACCATCAACAACCACCATTGCTTTTGAAGAGGAGTTATCAGCATCACTGTGTCTCCCATTGCTCCTAGGGCTTCTGGATTCCCTGGAAAAATGCCCAAGCTTACCACAGTTGTAGGATTCGACCTTTTCCTTGTCAAACCCAGCAACATCTCCATCATTGATCTTAATCTGCCTTCCAGTTTTCTTCATGAACCTTTTTGCCCTCATACTGATCAGGGCAATATTCCATTTGATGTCCATCTCTTCCATGTCATCTTCATGGATTTGTCTCAGATCATCATGAGTGATCTGAGATCCTTGACTCTGTTCAGCTATGAAAGCATAGATTGTGCCTTCATTGATGCCTGCTGCAGTGGATACAGAGCCATCAGTATTAACATTAGTACTAGGAGTACTAACGTCAAAACTGTCCACATCATTGCTAGTGACATGGTGAGCCACAAAGGCTATGTTTTGTGACCCAGAACTGGAAGATGCAGCTGCTTTTCTCTTTATGTCTTGTTCAATCACCTTAAAGCTGTTGAACAGATTATCCAACTTCATGGTTTTGAAATCTGGCTTGTTCTTCCATACAATGACATGAGTGTCCCATTTTGGTGATGGAAGACTTCTCACAAACCTGAGGTTGACATCTTCTATGGAGAACTCCACATCCAATACAGCCAGTTGACTAACAAGTTTTTGAAGCCTATTATAAACTGAGTCAATGGACTCAGTTGCACCAGCAGTGAAGTTTTCAAATTCTTGCTTCAACAGAGTCTTTTGAGTTTTCTTGCTGACAGAATCTCCACCAAATCTGGTTTTAATGGCCTTTAATAGACTCTGAGCATCTTTGTGTTTGTTGAAGGTGAGTTGATGATCATTAGGAATTGCCATAAGTAAAAGACTTCTGGCCTTGAGATCATTTCCTCTTAGAGCCATTTCTTCATTAGTGATAGGATCACCTTTTACTGTAGTAACGGTCTTACCAGCAACTTCTTCAGTGACAGTGCATTTGTAAGAGTCTCCATAGAGCACAATGTTCCACAGCTTGAAATCAAGTACCAAGAAGTACTGCTCTATGCGGATTCTCCAGAGTTCATTTTCATTTAGCTGCAACTTAGGAACTCTGTTAACAGCATTGGATTTGTCAAAATCCATTTCTTCAGATCTGTCACACAGGATCTTCTAAAAACAAAGCTTCGGGACAAAAGCTCTGATACCACTTGTTGAATTCCAAACCTTGGATCTAGAAAACTTAGCTTGCAAACGTGTTAGTTGCCTTGAATGGTTTCAAAACAACAATGAGAAACTTTGTTGTAGATGCACACAAGTATGCGGAATCTACTTGAATGCACTTAGAAGATTAAAGTAAGAACAAGTATAACACCAACAGCTTCAATATTATTAAGTAATAATACGAGTACTCTCCTAGTACTAGGGTTTACAACCTTGAAGCTCTTCTTAAGACGGCTAGAATATGAGATGTGTGTTTAACCTAGCTAGGATCTCCTTTTATACACTGAGGAGATCCCTTACAGAGATAACTATAGACTAAGTATATCATATCTTCTATTGGAATAGAAGATATGTTGTTACAACTCTTACACGACATTCCTTACTTACATCAGTACAAACTTAAAGCTATCAGTACTAACTATCTCACTATCAGTACTAACTAGTTAATACTTATCATATAACACTATCAGTACTAACTCTACTGAAATAAGTATTAACTCCAATAGGCGTATTTCCCAACATTGTGGATAGTTTTGGATGTCTTCTAGCAAGTTATTAAATGATGAAGGGCTGAAGATAAACATTAGTGGCTATATAATGAGAAAGACAAAAGTCTTTCTCATATCTGTTGTTACGCTTTCTCTCTCAACTAAATAATCTCTCTAGAACTCTCTCTTGTGAAACCCTAATCGTGTTGTTGATTCTCTTGATCAAAACACTTGTTACTAATTGTTACGGATAGTTTTCATATTTGATTGAGATCAAATACTAGTTGTTGATTAATTCTATTTGAGAATAGAGATCTGGTGTTGTAATCTTGTTTCTGAAGTAATAAAAAGTGTTTTGTTATCATAAGAATCTGTTTTTCTTCATGGTATCAGAGCCAGGTTGCTCTGAAAATCGTTTTTTGAAATATTAGGGTTTTGCTAAATTGGTTTTTTTTTAATTCATTGGTTCTTGGTCAATTAACTAGTGTTAATTGATAGATCTTGTGGTCAATTTTGTTAATCTTGAAGTTTTCTAGTAAACGCCTAATTTCTGAAAAATTAGGGTTTGGTATATTTTGGGACTTTTGTGATTAAAGGCTTCTGTGATCGATTAAGATTGGTTAATCAATAAGATCTGGTGATTTGGTTAAGATTGGAAGTGGTTCTGGTGATTTACCCTAATTCCAAAAATTAGGGTTTGTTGGTTCTTGGATCTTGGTTCTAGGTTCTTGCTGTATATCTGCTATATCCCTAGACTAAGTGAATCTAGGGTATAGTAGGTCTGATATTCCGCTGCTGACTGATAATTGCGTGCTCTGTAACACCTCTGTCACTCTTTCTTTAATTTCTGTTCTTATTTTTCTGCTTATATTGCCGGAGGATAGGTTTTGGGATTATTGGAAGTTGTGATTGGTTGTTGGTTAAGTTAGTTAGTCTTTTATTTTTTCTTGATTCTTTATTTGTTTTGTGCTTGTGTGCGCCCTTGACCTACTAGTTGTTGATATTTGATTGAGATCAAATACTAGTTGTTGATTAATTCTATTTGAGAATAGAGATCTGGTGTTGTAATCTTGTTTCTGAAGTAATAAAAAGGGTTATGTTATCATAAGAATCTGTTTTTCTTCATGGTATCAGAGCCAGGTTGCTCTGAAAATCGTTTTTTGAAATATTAGGGTTTTGCTAAATTGTTTTTTTTTAATTCATTGGTTCTTGGTCAATTAACTAGTGTTAATTGATAGATCTTGTGGTCAATTTTGTTAATCTTGAAGTTTTCTGGTAAACGCCTAATTTCTGAAAAATTATGGTTTGGTATATTCTGGGGCTTTGTGATTAAGGCTTCTTGTTGGTTCTTGGATCTTGGTTCTAGGTTCTTGCTGTATATCTGCTATATCCCTAGACTAAGTGAATCTAGGGTATAGTAGGTCTGATATTCCGCTGCTGACTGATAATTGCGTGCTCTGTAACACCTCTGTCACTCTTTCTTTAATTTCTGTTCTTATTTTTCTGCTTATATTGCCGGAGGATAGGTTTTGGGATTATTGGAAGTTGTGATTGGTTGTTGGTTAAGTTAGTTAGTCTTTTATTTTTTCTTGATTCTTTATTTGTTTTGTGCTTGTGTGCGCCCTTGACCTACTAGTTGTTGATATTTGATTGAGATCAAATACTAGTTGTTGATTAATTCTATTTGAGAATAGAGATCTGGTGTTGTAATCTTGTTTCTGAAGTAATAAAAAGGGTTATGTTATCATAAGAATCTGTTTTTCTTCATGGTATCAGAGCCAGGTTGCTCTGAAAATCGTTTTTTGAAATATTAGGGTTTTGCTAAATTGTTTTTTTTTAATTCATTGGTTCTTGGTCAATTAACTAGTGTTAATTGATAGATCTTGTGGTCAATTTTGTTAATCTTGAAGTTTTCTGGTAAACGCCTAATTTCTGAAAAATTATGGTTTGGTATATTCTGGGGCTTTTGTGATTAAAGGCTTCTGTGATCGATTAAGATTGGTTAATCAATAAGATCTGGTGATTTGGTTAAGATTGGAAGTGGTTCTGGTGATTTACCCTAATTCCAAAAATTAGGGTTTGTTGGTTCTTGGATCTTGGTTCTAGGTTCTTGCTGTATATCTGCTATATCCCTAGACTAAGTGAATCTAGGGTATAGTAGGTCTGATATTCCGCTGCTGACTGATAATTGCGTGCTCTGTAACACCTCTCTCACTCTTTCTTTAATTTATGTTCTTATTTTTCTGCTTAGATTGCCGGAGGATAGGTTTTGGGATTATTGGAAGTTGTGATTGGTTGTTGGTTAAGTTAGTTAGTCTTTTTATTTTTTCTTGATTCTTTATTTATTTTTTGCTTGTGTGCGCCCTTGACCTACCACTTTAGTGGCAAGGAAAACCTAGGAACTGCTTTCTCTTCTTAATCTGTGTGCTTGTTTTTTGTTTTCTTGGAATCATGTCTGTTCATAATTCTATTCATGGTTATACTGATGATGAGTATGAACCTGATAACCCTGTCACTTTAATAAGTAAATTGGATTTGAGTCATCCTTTACATTTACACCTAAATGATTCAGCTTCTTTAACTGTTGTTTCAATAAAACTCAAAGGAAATGAGGATTATAATGTCTGGTCCTATGCTATGCTTTTAGCATTAGAGGGCAAAAATAAAACTGGTTTTATTGATGGAACATGTAGAAGGTCTAATACTGATGAAGTTTTGGGAAGACAATGGGACAGGGTTAATGCTATTGTTTTTGGATGGATTCTAAATTCCATCTTTGAAGAGTTGTTTCTTGGTCAAATTTTTTCTAAAAGTGCTTCTGGTGTATGGAATGAGTTAAAAGATACTTTTGACATGGTTGATGGTTCTGTTACTTTTTACCTGCATCATAAAATAAACTCATTAACTCATAATGGTACTACTATCTCAGAATATTTTAACAAATTGAGTACTTTGTGGAAACAATTTGATGCTATGGTGCAATTACCTAGATACACTTGTCATGCTGCTGATGATTTTAAAAAGCATAATCAACTTATGAAACTAATGCAATTTTTAATGGGTCTGGATGATACTTATATGCAAATAAGGAGTAATATTCTTTCTAGAGATCCTTTCCATGATGTTAAAGGTGCTTATGCTATTATCAGTAGTGAAGAGAGTCATAGAAATGTTGTGTCTGGAAGTACTAGTAGAAATCATAATTCTGCTTTTGCTACTAGAGTTGTGAATCAAGTTAATAATCAGACCAGTTAATCTACTAGACCTATTAATCAGAATGCTCAGTCTAATAATCCAACTGCTAATTTTAATAGAGTATCTAATAATATAAGAAATACTTGTTCTACTCTTGTTTGTGATCACTGTGGTTTTAATGGCCATATTCAGGACAGATGTTTTAAATTGATTTGACATCCTCCAAATTTTGGAAAAAAAGGGTAACAATAATAGACCTCAGAATACTCAAAAAAGGTTTTCTAATAATAATTTTGTGGGATCCAGTTCATCTTCTGGTTTTACGGATGAACAACTTACTACTCTCATTTCTCTTATCAAAGATAATACAGTCAAAGGAAATAGTGTGCAGGCCAATATGGCAGGTACTTATTTTAATAATAGTAGGGTTTTTAATCGAAATTTTCAAAAGTTTTTTTCAACTAATAGCAATTTGAAATCCGAACTTAGTTCTGATGGAAAGATTGTGGATTCTGGTTCTAACCAGCATATGACACATTCTCACAAGGAATTAATAAATGTTTTTGATATTTCTCATCTTAAAATAAAAGTTGGTCATCCTAATGGGACAAAAGCTTAAATTACTAAAATTGTGAATCTAAAGTTAACAGATTCTTTAATATTATATGATGTTTTGGTTATTCCAGAATATTGTGTCACTTTAATTTCTGTTCATAAACTGGCTAAAGATAATAAGATTGTGGTTGCCTTTGATGAGAATAAATGCTATTTCTTGAATCAGGATTTGAATCTGGGAAACGTTCTAGGGACTGGTAATCAGTCTGGTGGTTTATATTATTTCAATTCTTGAGGTATCTCTTTTAAAAGTCATAACTCTTTTGTTCAAAGCTCTCTTTCTTATTATGACTGGCACTGCAGGCTTGGTCACCCTGCAGACCTTGTTCTAAATGTTTTAAAACCTGATTTGAAGTTTAAATCAAAGGATCAAAACTTAATTTGTGAAACTTGTCAAAGGGCTAAGCGAACTAGAGAACTGTTTCCTTTAAGTGATCATACTTCTACTATTTTAGGTGAACTTGTTCATTTAGATCTTTGGGGACCTTATAAGGTTGCTAGTAAAGAAGGGTACAAATATTTTTTGACTATTGTGGATGATTACACTAGGGCTGTATGGGTATATTTACTTAAAACTAAGGATGAAACTCTTCATTATATCACTATCTTTTACAATATGATTGCAACCCAGTTTGATAAAAAAATTAAGACTTTTAGAAGTGATAATGGTATTGAATTTGTTAATCATTTTTTTCAAAGTTATGTGAGGAAAAAGGTATTACCCATCAGACCTCTTGTGCATACACTCCACATCAAAATGGTATTGCTGAAAGGAAACATAAGCATCTTTTGAATGTTGCTAGATCCCTTCTGTTTCAGGGGGAATTCCTCTTAAGTTTTGGACTGAGTGTGTTCTTACTGCTACTTTTCTTATTAACAGATTGCCTTCATGTGTGCTTAATAGGAAATCTCCTTTTGAGATATATAATAAGAAACCTACTCTTTGTGATTTAAGAATGTTTGGTTGTTTGTGTTTTGCTACTATTGTTAATAATCATGATAAATTGAGTAGCAGATCTGAAAAATGTGTTATGATGGGGTATTCTAATTCTAAAAAGGGATATAGGTTATATAGTCTTGATAAGCATCAGTTCATCTTTTCTAGAGATGTCAAATTTTTTGAGTCTATCTTTCCTTTTAAAGAATCTACTGCTGATAAGAACAATACTACTTCTGAAAATGTTTTTCAAGACTTAAATTAGTTGAACTTTTTTGATGTTGATACCCCTGAACTACCCAATGATGAAAAGCGAGTAGAGCCTAATCTGAATAGTAATACTGAGTCACCAAGTGAAGGTAGCTACTCTCCTCCATCTGGTAGAGACCATGTCACTGATCATAACAGTGACAGCAATGTCTTTGCTGATGAGGATGAGCTGGTAACTACACTTGAAGAAAATATAAATTCTGAGGCTAATTTGAATCATGATTCAAATTCTCCAGTTCAGGAAGAAGTACCTTTGAGAAGGTCTTCTAGACCCTCTGTTTTTCCTAGAAATTATAATGATTTTGTTGTTGAATTTAAAGTTAAGTATGGTATTGAAAAGTTTATGAATTATTCTAAACTTAATTCTAGAAACTATTGCTTTACAGTTCAGTTGAACAAAAGTCATGAACCAAAAAATTATTTTGAAGCTGCTAAATCTATCTATTGGACTGATGCTATGAATAATGAAATTGAGGCTTTATATAGAAATGATACTTTTGAAGTCACTGTTTTAACTCCTGGTAGAAAAGCTATAGGAAGTAAGTGGGTGTTTAAAATAAAGTATAAGTCTGATGGAGAAATAGATAGATATAAAGCTAGAGTTGTTGCTAAAGGATATAATCAAAAAGAAGGAGTAGATTATGAGGAAACTTTCTCTCCTGTTGTTAAAATGGTCACTGTTAGATGCTTGCTTAATGTTGCAGTTCAGAATAATTGGCCTATTTTTCAACTTGATATTAATAATGCTTTTCTTTATGGTGATCTTGATGAGACTGTTTATATGAAATTACCAGAAGGGTTCTTTCCTGAAGGTGATAATAGAGTATGCAGACTTAAAAAATCTTTGTATGGTTTAAAACAAGCTCCTAGACAATGGAATGCTAAACTTACATCTGCTCTTATTGAAAATGGCTTTACTCAAAGTAAAAGTGATTATTCTTTATATACAAAGTCTAAAGATGATGTGTTTATTGCATTACTTGTTTATGTTGATGATATTATTGTTACTAGGAATAATATTGATGAAATCAACAATTTCAAGATCTTTCTTAAAACTAAGTTCATGATTAAAGATTTAGGAAAGTTGCAATATTTTCTTGGCATTGAAGTTGCTGAGACTGACAAAGGAATTTGTTTAAACCAAAGGAAGTATTGTTTAGATTTGCTAAGTGAGTATGGTATGCTTGGTTGCAAACCTTCTAAAACTCCTTTACAATCTAAACTTGTTATTTCTAATGAAGCTACTGATAATGATCCTTTACTTGATAATATTACTGATTATCAGAAGCTTATGGGAAAGCTTATTTACTTGACTAATATTAGACCTGATATTTCTTATGCTGTTCATTGTTTGAGTCAGTTCTTATGTTGTTCATTGTTGAGTCAGTTCATGCATTCTCCACTTAAGTCTCATCTCGGAATAGCTTTAAAGATACTTAAGTATCTTAAAGGAGCCTTACTAAGAATTCTGGTATGTCTCTTCTTGCCTATTCTGATGCTGATTGGGCTAAATGTATTATGACTAGGAGGTCTGTTACTGGCTATTGTGTATTTTTGAATGGGTCTTTAGTATCTTGGAAAAGTAAAAAGCAACCTACTCTCTCAAAAAGTTCTACTAAAGCAGAGTATAGAGCTCTTGCTTCAGTAACCAGTGAAGTGATTTGGATTATAAAATTTTTGAAAGATCTTAATATTTCTGGTCTTTTACCTGTTCCACTTCATTGTGATAGTAAATCAGCTATCAAAATAGCAGCCAACCCAGTTTTTCATGAAAGGACTAAACATCTTGAGATTGATTTGCATTTTGTTAGAGAGAAGATTTTAAATGGTGTTGTTAAAACTGTTAAAGTAGATTCTGCAAATCAAATTGCAGATATCTTTACAAAAGGGTTGGATACATTACAACATAATTTTTTGGTCAAAAATCTTAGCATGTTTGATATATATCAATTATCAGATTAAGGGGGGGGGGGGTGTTGAGATTTATAATCTAAAGCATAATGAATAATCTGATAATGCTTACTATGTTGCTTATTGTTGTTGTTTTAGTCTTGTATGCTGGAGAGAAGTCTAAGAGATGGATATTGAAGGTTTTATATCTGGAGGGACTTGAAGCATAAAAGTGTTAAAGTTGTGGATAGTTTTGGATGTCTTCTAGCAAGTTATTAAATGATGAAGGGCTGAAGATAAACATTAGTGGCTATATAATGAGAAAGACAAAAGTCTTTCTCATATATGTTGTTACGCTTTCTCTCTCAACAAAATAATCTCTCTAAAACTCTCTCTTGTGAAACCCTAATCGTGTTGTTGATTCTCTTGATCAAAACACTTGTTACTAATTGTTACAGATAGTTCTGATATTTGATTGAGATCAAATACTAGTTGTTGATTAATTCTATTTGAGAATAGAGATCTGGTGTTGTAATCTTGTTTCTGAAGTAATAAAAAGTGTTTTGTTATCATAAGAATCTGTTTTTCTTCTATTGACACTCAAGTTAAATACAATTGTCCTATGGGCTACAATCATTGACGCTCTTCAAAAGAGACTTGACAACCACCCTCATGAAGTAAACGTTTTGTGCATATGATTTAGTCCAGATAAAAAGGATTTACAACGTCCGCAATTATCTAATGCATGTCCAAAGTAAACTAAGAGAGTTGATAACAACATCTTAATTTAATGCAATTATGTGATCAGAAAGCATTTAGGCTTACACTTTGAGCATCACGTCAAAGCTTATAAATTAATATTTGGGTCCCTTGATTCATACACACATTTGACTTGATTCATACACACTTATAGGTCAAAGGGTGTATTAATGATTACCTTTTATCATTAACTTATCATTATCATTAAATAATGATTACCTTTTATTAATATTAAATAATTAAAACCTTTTTTATTTATTTTTCTCTAGTTTTATAATTAATTTATTTTGTTTTTACTTCTAGTTTAATTTTTTTTTCAATGCATTATCGGAACACAAATTGTTAACGACAAACTAAATTGTCTATTAAAAAATGAAAACATGTAACGATTGTAATAACTTTATAAAATAAAAAGTCATTAATACATTCGTTTATCATTCTAAATAATTTGAGGATACATGTGTTGTCGACTTAAATACATAGTCTCCCATGCGGATGCGGCCTCAGTTTTGTACCTCCTCCATTGTTGGTGATTTGGCGGGATTGGACAACTTTCATCTAGCGTTACATGAATGTAATGAGCATCCCTCACATGTGCAATCACAATGGGGCCACTTTCTTGTGATGGGTTTGGACCAGACCACCTATTTTCGTTGAGACGAAGACCGACGGCAACTGACCGAAATCCACAATTTCCATCACCTAACACATCATGAAAACTGATGATGTATTGATGGAAAAGCCTTGGAATATACTTCATCAAATCTTCGCTATTAGAATCTGGAACGTATGAAATATGTCTCTCATATGAATTACTTCTATCAGGTTCTTGGACGTATGAGTTGTGTCTTACGTATGAACTGTGTCTCGCGGGTTCTTGGACGTATGAGTTGTATCTTAAAGGTTCTTCGTTTAAATCTGGGATTGGATCGCGAGTGTAACTTGTTTGATAATTCGAGTATGAACTATGTCTTTCCGGTTCCACATTTAAATCGATCCCAACAAACCTGGCCGACTGACTGCATGCTTGAGGAACACATTTTTGTCAAAAAATGACATTGTTGAGTAGACAACGAAATCACTGCAAGTTACTGTATAAAAGAAAACATAAGATATCTTCAAACAACAAATTTATACAATAACAGTTGGTAAATTATAACAAAAAAAAAAGAAAGAAAATAAATACAAGTATTTTATAATAAAGCTCAAATTAGACTATAAAACCCACACAAGCCCATCTAAAGTCTAAACCCTATTTCACTTACCTTCTCCCTCCCACCAACACAAAAAAGAGTCGTTTCCTGCAACTGTCAAAAAAAAAAATTAACAGGTAGAAACTTTTTTCATTAGTTTTTTGTGTTTCAATGGAAGAATGTATGTGTTTCTTTGCGTCCAACATCTACTGCCTCCACCCACCTGCTGCCAATCGCTGGTCAATTGCGGTCAAACTCACCGGCAACAACCGACTAACAGCTGCGTAGGTCCGGCAAATTGCCACCTCCGGTAGTTTTTGTATGTGCATTTACTAGTATGTTGGCTTTGTGAAAATAAATGGGTGTTTCCAAAATTCGACAGAATTGTTTAAAGATGAATTTTACCTAAATTGTTGATTGATAGCCAAAAGTAATTATCTGATGAACTAAAAATTTGAGTTAGAAGTTAACATGAGTTAAAACTCAATCTGATTAGTAAGTTTATATATAAGTTAAGTGTTAGTTAATTTTATTAAATTTGTTTAGTTAGAAGTTAGAATTTATGAATGTGTCAATTAAAAAAAAATCAGCTTTTTAGAATATCTAAAAGTTGACTTATGTTTTCAAGACAATTGCATTTTGTTAAAGTTTCGATGCAGTCAATTTTTATATTTGACCTATTAAAGTGTAGTTAATATAGGTCTTAAATTGGTCAAAGGGTGTATGTAACGAAGAACCTTTAAGATACAACTCATACGTCCAAGAACCCGCGAGACACAGTTCATACGTAAGACACAACTCATACGTCCAAGAACCTGATAGAAGTAATTCATATGAGAGACATATTTCATACGTTCCAGATTCTAATAGCGAAGATTTGATGAAGTATATTCCAAGGCTTTTCCATCAATACATCATCAGTTTTCATGATGTGTTAGGTGATGGAAATTGTGGATTTCGGTCAGTTGCCGTCGGTCTTCGTCTCAACGAAAATAGGTGGTCTGGTCCAAACCCATCACAAGAAAGTGGCCCCATTGTGATTGCACATGTGAGGGATGCTCATTACATTCATGTAACGCTAGATGAAAGTTGTCCAATCCCGCCAAATCACCAACAATGGAGGAGGTACAAAACTGAGGCCGCATCCGCATGGGAGACTATGTATTTAAGTCGACAACACATGTATCCTCAAATTATTTAGAATGATAAACGAATGTATTAATGACTTTTTATTTTATAAAGTTATTACAATCGTTACATGTTTTCATTTTTTAATAGACAATTTAGTTTGTCGTTAACAATTTGTGTTCCGATAATACATTAAAAAAAAATTAAACTAGAAGTAAAAACAAAATAAATTAATTATAAAACTAGAGAAAAATAAATAAAAAAAGGTATTAATTATTTAATATTAATAAAAGGTAATCATTATTTAATGATAATGATAAGTTAATGGTAAAAGGTAATCATTAATACACCCTTTGACCTATAAGTGTGTATGAATCAAGTCAAATGTGTGTATGAATCAAGGGACCCTTATTTTTTTGCAGACAAAAGTGCTTCTTTTCACTTCTTTCCTCTTCTAAATTTCAGACATTATCTATCACTTCTTACCTCTTCTTTCACAACCCCTACATTTCTTTCTCAATATCTTACATCTCTTTTACGTTTCGTCTGTCTTTTTACGTTTTCGCCCGTTTTTTTACGTTTTCGTCCGTTCTTTTACGTTTTCGCCCGTTTTTTTACGTTTTCGCATCTTTTTTACGTTTCGTCTGTCTTTTTACATTTTCGTCCGTTTTTTTTACGTTTTCGTCCGTTTTCTCACATTTTCGCCCGTTTTCTTAAGTTTTCGTCCGCTTTATTACGTTTACGTTCGTTTTTTTTTTTTTTTTTAATCTTTTCGTCTGTTTTTTTATGTTTTCGTCTGTTTTTTTTTACGTTTTCATCCCTTTTTTTACGTTTTCATCCCTTTTTTTACGTTTTCATCCGTTTTTTTACGTTTCTTTCGTTTTCTTACGTTTTTGTCCGTTTTTACCTTTTTTTTTTTACGTTTTTGTTTGTTTTTTTACGTTTTCATCCTTTGTCTTACGTTTTCGCCTGCTTTTTTATATTTCGTCCGTTTTTTATGTTTTCGTCAGTTTTTTGTCCGTTTTCGTCCCTTTTCTACGTTTTCGGCCTTTCTATTTACGTTTTCGTCAGTTTTCTTACATTTTCGTCCGTTTTCTACCACTTTTTTACGTTTTCCTTCATTTTTTACGTTTTCATCCGTTTTTTACGCTTTCGGCCGTTTTTTATGTTTAGTCCGTTTATTATATTTTCATCTGTTTATTTTACGTTTTCATCCGTTTTCATACTATTTTATAAGTTTTTTGTACGTTATTTTATCTTACCTAACAAAACGTAAGATAATGTATGAAAACAGATGAAAACGAAAGAAAACAGACGAAAACGTAAAAAAACAAACGAAAACGTAAAAAAACGGTCGACGACGTAAATAAAGACGAAAACATTAAAAATGGTCGAAAACTTAAAAAACCGACGAAAACGTAAAAAACAGATGAAAACGGACGAAAACGTAAGAAAACGGACTTAAATGTAAAAAACGGAAGAAAACGTAAATACATACAAAAACATAAAAAATCAAACGAAAACGTAAAAAAATGATGAAAACGTAAAAATACAGACGAAAACGTAAAAAACCAGACGAAAACGTAAGAAAATGGACTAAAATGTAAAAAAAACGGACGGAACCGTTAAAAAACAGACGAAAACATAGAAAATGGAGGAAAACGTAAAAAAACAGACGAAAACGTAAAAAAAAGTAAAGAAACAGACGAAAATGTAAAAAAATGGTGGAAAACGTAAAAACAGATGAAAGCGTAAAAAAAGACAAAAACGTAAAAAAAATAGACGAAAATGTAAAAAACAGACGAAAACGTAAAAAACGGACTAAAACGTAAAAAAACAAGCGAAAACGTAAAAAAATTGACATATACGTATAAAAACAAACAAAAACTTAAAAAGGGGTCGAAAACTTAAAAAAACAGACGAAGACGTAAAAAATGGACGAAAATTTAAAAAACGGTCGAAAATGTAAAAAAATACCAAAACGTAAGGAAACCAATGATCCATTTGACCCATATGACAAAAGGATTTATAGCACAAAATACGGTCAATATTGGTATATTTTGAACCATTATGTATTTTCTTTAATACTTCGTATTTTAAGCGATTGCTTGTTTTGCACTCAATAGCACAAAAAACTAAAGAAAAAGAAAAAGGAATAAAGAAGATAAAGGAAGAAGTACTTCAATATCACAAAAAACAAACGGTCTTCTTCTTGTAGATGAAGAGCTTAAATGTACCTTTTCTTTTGCAGACATGGTTTGCAGATGAAGAGGTAAAGCTCTTAAAAAACAAAAAGATGTGTGTCACTGCTCATGATAATTCATTATCATTTTATCACATTAGTATTTAGTACCATTACAAGTGCCGACCAACCGACATTTCACTAACAACCATTCTGCTAGTTTGCAAGGATCCGATGTTGTGTGATCATTTTTGAATTCGGCTTTTTATAAACTGGTTATCAATCTTGTTATCGAGAGATATTGACGAAATTCGAATTATTTGAGCCTGAAAACTGTTTCATGAAAAACAATTGCAATTCCCAGCGAAGCCTTTATTCACAGTTTCACAACCAAAAAAAAAGGTTGGATCCATTTCATTAAATAAATGATTTTATGTGGTGCCATTCCATCACTGCATCACTTTCCGGTCTTGATTAGTTAACTTTTACCTAAAGAAAGAAAAGATAAACAATGAAAGATGAAATCTGCCATAGAAAATATTATGAGAATGAAAGAATTTGAAGTAAGCCAAAACCCATTAAATCTTTTAAACAAATAATCTTACAAACAAAGAATAAAAGTTGTTAAACAACCAATCCAATTTTGTTCTGTGGTGGAATTACACCAGAAAGTAAACACGTGAAAATAGGCAGTGAAGTGGAAGTGGAAGTGGTGAAAGATTATTAGTGAAAATATGAGAATGTGGTAAACATTAGATTAATAGTGAGAAGATTATAATAGTCATTGCATCTTGTTTTTATGTGTGCGAATTAATTTGATCCGTAAGTGATGAAGCCAGGATTTTACATACGGGTGGGCCAAATATCGACATAGCAAGATGAATAGAACATCGTCATGATAAAATGATATAGTTCTGGTTTCTTTTTTAAATGCATGCATACTACACAACATAACTTACAAATAAAACTTGAATGTTACATGTAATAAGATTTTGATCTAAAAATTGTACTAAAATGTGCTTTCAAATTAATTTGAAGCATCCAACGAATGATAATACCTTTAGTTACATGTGAAAAACAAAAATAAAGATCTAAGAAATCTGTGAAATATGCACTTTTAAGTTTAAATAAATGAAATGTTATGATAAATGTGTGCTACAATCAAGATTAAATTATATCTTGTGTTTTAATCCTCATATGATCATATCTCAATTGGATGGGTCAATTTATCTATTAACTATTTAATTTTAAATTAATAGTATATGTGGCTCCGTCACTATGATCCGTGTACATATCACTTCCCTTTCTAAAAACTCTTTCATATTAATAGTTGTCAATATTTGTATTTTTCTTATGCTCCTTTTTTGTACAAAATTACAATAATGCACATTTTATCCAATATTCAGATACGCGCTTCCATCTTTCATAGTTTTGAGTTCTAGGGGATTAATGACTTGAGTTTTGATGTTACTAAACGCAATGAGCTAATATTTGAAAGCCATGGTTTTTACGCACGCAACTTCGAAAGTCATGCATTAACAGAGACCATTTTTACTCAATTTGTTTCCTCATAATTTGCTTTAGTTTTTGGATGATTAATGGCTTAAGTTTAAGTTTTGGTGTGATTAAATACAATCAATTTATGCTCCCATGGTTTATATTCCAAATGTATGACATAAAGGAGAGATTATATGTTTAAATACACTTGTGTTTGACAAAAATAGATTGTGCTGGTACGGGTGCTGATGCTGATGCTGGTGCTGAAAAGATTATAAAAAAAATATTATTTTTATAAACAACATGAACTAACTTTTTATTTTCAGAGATTATGAAATATTATTTTTTTTATAATCTCTTATAAGTTTTGTCTGCCAAACAAATATTATTTAAAAAGTAACTTATTTTTTTAAAAATAAACATAATCTCTCCATAATCTCATGTGCCAAACATAATGTATGACTTTTCATTTGCAAAAAATGTTTGGTGTTGAGAAGTTTCAATATAAATTCGCTTAATTAAGCCTATGACGATGTATAGTGATATGTAAAAAAATAAAAAAATAATAAAAAAAATAAAAAAATAAAAAATAAAAAATCTATAATAGAAAAAAAGTTCAATACATTATTTGTTCGAACATTAATCATTTGTTCAACAATCTTATATGAGAACATAACAATAAAAATATTCAATATTATGTTTTTGAAGTTGGGAATGGATGGTTATGGACTTATGGTTTACAACAATACTAAATCAGGTAGCTAAACAAATTAACGTACAATTAATACTTTTAATCACATTAAAGGGTTATCAAAGTGCTTTCAAGTTACAATGGTTTGGTTTAGTATCGGAGAAATTTAGTGAGAAGAAAATCTGAAATAAGAAGAATGATAAAAAATATCAGTCAAATATTTATGAGAGGGAGAAGTTTAAGAGGAGATGCATCTATGTTTATAGATGCATCCGAAATATGCGGTTGTGGTTTATTCTCATCTTTCTTATTTTAATTTTATTTTTACATTTGATCCTTACTCTAGTATAGTATTCTTTTCATTTGCTTATAAATATTAAGTTACCAAAAATGATAATGCTAACAATCCCACTAAAGAGTTATTTTTTATGTAACATACGCATTGAGTGTTTGGGGATAGTCGATTGTTTGGTTTCCCACGTTCGATAACGACCGAAGGTGTGACCGAGTCACGAGTTGAGGTAACACTCACGAGCCGACTCGTTGGGTGTGCGTATTATTCGTGAGAGAATAATCTGAGTCATTTTGTTCAAATACACAATTTGATCTTCACTTTAAAACTTTACGCTTAACATTATGTAACAAAGAGTTACACAATATTTGTGCATGTACATGCTTTGCGAATAAAGCCTGTAAAACCGCTTGTACATGACAAAACCATTTCTGTATAAACGCATAAAATTGCACGATAGACTTATACTTGAAGGATTTACGTTGAACATTACATGCTTTGCCAATACACAATTAGATTTATACTTCAACGATTTATGCTGAAAATTACGTACGGAACAATTCTATACAAACTGCGTGCATCACATGGGTCTGAACCCCTCGTTAATAAAAAGATATAGATAGTATTAATTAAATATTTTTAAGAGTACTCATTTTGTTAATTAAAAAGTACAACTGTCAATTAAAAAACTCGAGAAATGATGTGGTGTTAACGTTTAGATGCTCGTAACCATGCTTATATATCGGTTCTCTATATTTATTCAAATAATTTGTAAGTTGTCTACACTTTTTTGTGCTTTTACCAAAGAAAAATCTAGAGGGATGGACTTGGCTAAGTTCTTTCACACGAATGGAGGAATTGGAGATACAAGTTACTCAAGTAACTCGGGACTTCAGGTGTCACATTTCATTCCTGCATAGAAACTGCACACAAAAACATTTATATTCACCAAACACATTTTTTTCAAAGTTTGAATTTATATCATATAAACTAAACATTTGTTAAAGTTTTTGGGGGCAAGCGGGTAAACATATAAGAGTTTTCTTAATGAGGTTACATGGGGACGGTGAGTTTTTTGACTCAGATTAGCGGCTTAACCAACAACGAAGGTATCTTGTAACTGTTTTCGACCTTTTCCCTACCAGCTTCAAATGTGTATTTGTGAGGTTTAAACCTTAAACCTCTTGTGAAGAGGTTTGACACCTTACCAATAGGCAATTTGTTGAAGTTTTTTGTGTAACCATTTAATAATAAAGCCAATCAAAGATGGTTGCGACATGTTAATTAAGGGGTCATATATAGAGTTTCTCGTGTTTCAAGTGCAGGTTTGCATTACATAGGCCAGCCAAATATATATAAATCTTATGCACTTCAATAGTATTTAATGAATGATCTAAAACTCGATTTTTTCCGAAAGGATATTGTCTATCGTCATTCAAGAAAGATTAAAAGAAATTACATTGAACATAATAATGTCGTTACTGCGTCTGCAGGAAAGGGAGGCCTTTTTGTAAAATAGGTCATGTGTTTGATCTCAACTCTTTGGGTTAGCAAGAAACAACTGAGTATTGGATGAGGTGTGATTCTTAAGTAGAGTCGCACGAGGCTCAAAATGGACCTTTGGTTAAGATTGCCCGTCAAACCAACCTTTTTTTTATGAATTAATGAAACTCGTATATTTTTACTTTTCCATAGAGAATGGGTGTGATGAAAACGAAAGGGGTGATAGAGCAAGCAATAAGCGACTTATGTCGCAGCAACGGTAACTTTCTCAAAACCCTTGTTATGGCTGATCTTGGATGTTCATCTGGACCAAACACACTTCTAGTAGGATCTATGGTAATCGATGCAGTGGCCAAGACTAGCCTCGAGCTGGGCCTTAAATCTTCTGAAGTTCAAATCAACTTAAACGATCTTCCAAACAATGATTTCAACACCATTTTCAGCGCATTACAAGAGCTCCAAGAAAATAAAACCACTGAGAAAATCATAGATGAACACCATCCACCAATATGCTACTTCACTGGGGTCCCTGGATCATTTTACAGAAGGCTTTTTCCTGCTAATACTCTACATTTCGTCCACTCTTCGTACAGCTAGCCTTCAATGGTTGTCACAGGTGCGTTTATATCTCTCTATGTAGATTATTCGGAGCAAAAATACTTACAGTATGATGTAATTTTTCAATTTAAGTAGCTTCCTGAGCTAGAAGAGATCAATAAAGGGCACATATACTTATCAAGTACGACCCCAGAAAGTGTAAGTAAGGCGGCGTACTATGAGCAATTTCAAAAGGACTTTCTGGCATTTTTGACGTGTCGTGCAGAGGAGATTATGGGCGGAGGGCGGATGGTTTTAACATTAGGAGGGAGGACAACTGATGCTTGTGGCGAAGAAAGCTATCAACTTTGGAGGCCATTAGCAATGGCTCTTCAGGAGATGGTATTTGAGGTAACTAAAGTATTCATTAATCTTGTTTTAATTTTAGATATCGAAGATATTACTTTTAGTAATGCTCTGTCTATGTTCAAGTTGTAACCAATTACCTGCCATTCCTTTGACAATATTGCTTTTGAATAATTTTTGGAACAACGGTCCTCTTTTAACACATCAAGTAAATTGTTCACAAAAATAGGTGTTGAGTTTATGATATATAAAATAAAATAAAACATAAAGACATCAAGAGTACACAGCGGAAGACTTAAGATCATAACAAATAAATTAATTAACTGAAAGTATGCGTAACGTACCTCTTGCGAATATCAAATCTCTCGAGCAAAGCAAACCACCCTCGAGCAAAGCAAACCAAAGAAGTACTAAATGGTGTAAGAATAATGTCTTACAACCACGTTCTTGTACACACGAATTAACCAACGAATCAAGCGATTGCTAGATCTAACACAAGCCCTCGTATATGCAAAAACAAAACCGAACTCCCTAACAAATGGGGTTTTCGGCCAAGCTATGCAAAAGAAAGAGAAGAGAGGAGATCTAGGTTAATTCAATGCACAAGGTGTGAATGAAACCCTAGACCCTACCCCTCCTTATATACTAGAAGTAAAACTTAGAGGACAAGTTAGGGGAATATGAGGCCTTTGAAAGCCTATGGCCGGCCACCTATAGGAGCCCAAAGCCCATCCCATAACTTTCCCAAGTTTCCATTTCTAGTCCTTCTCTTTCCATTTTTAACGGTCGTTAGTCATTTTTCTCCGTTAAATACATAACGATCGTTAACCGGACTTAATGTGTAATAATTAATCGTAAACATAAACATTAATTATTAACTTTAATTCTCATTCGCTAATGTGTGCAATCCCGTGGTCACGAGTTCGAATCCGGACATTCACATGTTTGTAAATATATACATTTCCAACAGCTCCCCACTTGGATATGTTTACAAAACGTGAAATGACATTGGTTAGCGTCTAGCAACACGCCAATGCCCCGGTACAACTCGTGTATGGTTTTCTGGAGAAAACCAAGTTTGATGATTCATCATCATATTCATCCTTTTGTTTCTAATACCATGTTAATAAGAATATGGATCTCACTCATTTCTTAATTAACTATTCTGTTTCTCGCTTTATGATTTATTAAGATTACCAATTCTTCTAAACAGAAGACCTTGGGTATGGCCATACAACATCTTAACAATCCTACGAGGGGCCCAGTAGTATTAAACTTCAAAATGAATTTGAAGGAAACAAATCCCATTTTGACTACAAGCAGGATTCATAAATTTCGCACGAACTTGGTGGAGCGAGAAGGTTCCTTCACACTTGGTCACCTAGAAAGTTTTGAGATTAACTGGGAGGCTTGGAATAGAAAGAGCTATGACAATGACTCATCGCAATTGAAAGACACAGAGTGTCATGTCATAGCACACGTTCAGTGACGGACCAAGGAAAATAGGATGTGGGGGGCAAAATTTTTTTTTTTTTACAATATCAACAAAATGCAAAAGAAAAAAATAGAAATGTAATGATAAATCGAGTATTTTTACTTTACATGAAGAATTTATAAGGCTTTAAAGAGTTAAATGTTGTATTTTAATATGTGAGTGGGGGGCGATTTGAGTTTTTGGTGGGGGTCATTTTGGAAAAAAGGTCAAAATTAAATAAAAATTACACTAATGTATCAACTTTTTTGGCTAGCCATGGGGGGCGCCTGCCCCCCACTCTTACATGCTAGATCCGTCCCTGCACACGTTGTGGCAAAGGCTATTAGAGCCGGGACTAAGTCTTTGGTTTCTAATCACTTTGGTGGTGCAATAGCCGATGACATTTTCATGAGGTATGAGAAATTTCTCACGGAGAGAATGTCCACCGAGAAGAAAGAAGCTATTGTCTCAATTACTATCTCCTTAACTAAAAAGGCAAATATTTAAGCGTGTGTGGTTGTTGAGGGTACTTATAAGTTATAAGTGCAACAAATAAAGGGTAATTCAAAATTTTCTCCATAGTGATTGTATTATAAATCTTGTTTTTCTCGATCATGTCCAATTTAAAGTGTCAAAGGCAATATCAAAAGTGATTGTGCTTTTGTATGATCAAGTGAAACTATTGTCTTAGACAATAAACCAGCTTTAGAGGAACTAAAGTGTTCCGGATTACAAAAGTGAAAACCTGTCGCTCAAAAAAAACAAGGGCAAATGTTTTTAAAAGGTATCATATTTGCCACTATTTGTTTTTCTGGGTAGCAAGCAAATTTTTTTGCTCATACGGGTACTTTTCTTTCAAATTCATCATTTTTAAAGTATTTTGCGACATTTTTGCCCCTTTCAGCTAATAGGATTTTTTTTTTCCGAAGGGCAAAAATGTCACAAAGTACCTTAAAAAGGATGAATTTCGAAAAGTACCCCTAAAAGCAAATTTTTTTGTTCGGTATCTAGAAAAACAAATGACGGCAAGTATGATACTTTTATAAAACATTTGCCCAAAAAACAACACTAAACAAATCACAGGAATGCATTACGATTGCAAGATAAGTTTAGATTTCGATATTGAACCTCCAAGATTTTGCTCAACGAGAAAAAAATCAAATTAATCTATTATGTAACTGTCATTAGAACTGAAGAAAGCATAAAATTAGCTCAACGAGAACTTCCACTGATCAAGATAAGATATGTTGTAAATCTTCAGGATCAGTAAGCGAGCTATCATGTGATGGGCTCGCCACATCTATATCCACAACTGATATAGAGCTAATTAACACTTGATGACCGCGTCTCATTTACATACACAATGGTTGCGCATTTAACACTTGCTTGGCCTGCCTTTTCCGCAATAGCTGCTTCCATAAAAGCTGCCTCCACAAGAGCTACTTGTCTAGCTAAAGAGCTACTTAATTTCTCAACTGCAATTTCCAATACAATCTCTGAAATATGTGAGAACCTACGTGTATTCCAATCTACGGGCTCTGGAAATTGGAAGGAAATGGCTTAGGGTTCAGTCGGGCATAGCTAGACCATGTGTCTTTTGGTTCCGATGTTACGACCATCTAATACTGTCGACCAAGTGATTTGGCATGCAATAATTACCTCATGATCGAAGACATTAAATGTCACCTTTAGTGTACCTGTAATAAATATAAAAATGACCCAACTAATTACCATGATGAAAATCTAATAAATACTAATGGCCTAGTTCCAACATTTTTCTATTTAAAAAATGTTGGTAACAAGTGTTTCATATAAATACTATTTGCCAAAAAAATTGAATGCATATCGATATGTGGAAGAGCTCCTCTTACCTTCTTTAGAGACTTTCTGAGCCAAGGCAATACTTTCTGCAAGTATCATACTCTGGGTTTTGTATTTAAATTTAAAGTTATGATCCTCAACATTTATAAGCAAAGTAAACATCCTACCCATCAAGTATGTATCACTTACAATGAGGTTAAACTGGATCTCACAATCGAGATTAAGGAGACCAAGTCAAAAGAGAATGATAACGAAGGCCAAAGACTGATACAATAATGATGGCTACAGAACATAAAAATATCTATTGGTGTATGGCATTAGGAAAATGACTCAAAGCATATATAATGTTCTAAAATTTTTGACCGTTAGCCAACGGTCATATTATAAGCTTGGAAAAAAATACTTTTGAATAGTGATATTAAGCTTAAAGGGATTTGTAATGACAAATAATATAGCCGTTAGACAAATAAAAGTATTTGTTGCATTTATTGAGGAATTAAGTAAGTTGATTATTATTTTTACCGTTCGGCTAACGTTGTTAACACTTCCTTTTAAGAGGATGTCGAATGTGGAATGGGTTCTACCAAGATGGAAACTTCATTTGTCTTTAATCATGGAAAGCTCAACATAATGTTTTATAGTATAGCCTAGTTGTGTGTGTTTGATCTATTTTTGTATCTGCTAGGCTTTTTGTGTTCATGAGATTGCACGTCAATCTGATGTATAGTCATTTGAAGCACAAATGGTGCGTTGTTTGTTATAGTCAATATGGTGATTTGCCATATTGCCTAAACTTCATTGATTATTAATATACTTTACCAGAGTAAAATAACCTTTACCAAAAAAAATTATAATTTACTAATTTTTAAATGCATACTTAATTTTTTAAGTAGAACAATATCTAAATTGTTTCATTTGTTGACCGTTAGCCAACGGTCATATTTTAAACATGGAAATCTTTTGACCGATATCAAGATTAGACAATGACCTTGGTGATGTATGTCTTGTGCATATATTGCATATAATCTACCAATTGTGTAATGTATTTTACGGATATTGGAGTTATACGTATAACATTCCAAAGAATGAAATATAATACAATGGCTAACACATGCCAAAAGCTATAAGATGAAGCTAATTGATTTGTTTATAAATGACAAAGATAAACTTGTGTATCACGTAACGATTAAGACATTGTTATGTGATACACAAGTTTGTCTTTTTTAAACTAATCAATTAGCTTCATCTTATAGCTTTTGGCGTGTGGTCATAGACAACTATTGTATAATACATCATTCTATGGTATATTTTTATGGTTGCTACTAGTTAGATATATTATATCTGTCGTCTAACTCGTTTTGTTAGCAAGTACCAACCCCAAACGAGGGGGAGCATACATCAAGGGGAGCCTTAGCGTGTTCTCGAAATTCTTTTTTCTTTGACAAAAAGGGAAAGAAATGGGATAAACTCAACTAAAACTTGTTAATAATATTTTTTTACTTAAAATGAGTTTATATTTTGTCATCATCAAAAAGGGGAGATTGTTGATACAAATAATGTCTAAAAATGTTATTTCTATTTTTTGACGTCTCTACGTTTTGATAATAACAAAATGTAAAAACGCTTTACGTCAAAATTGATGTAAAAAAGTTTTTTGTCGTAATATTCCGTTTCGAAGTAAATCACTCTAGGTAAGAACAAACGAATTTACAATTTGACAAATGATCAAAGAATTAAATTTTAAGTAATAAACTTCACATTTTTAATGTGACAAAATATTTTTTCAAAAATACATTTTACAAATTAATTTTTGAATTAAAAAGAAATATTTTATTTGAAAAAATAAGTTTAAATATCCCAACAGATATTTTCCCCTAAAATAGCTCCAAGCATCCCTAAATAAACCTTCACTACTAAAAACAAAAATTGGAGTGCTTTTGTCTGGGACGGCACCACTAAACCGGACAGTACCATTAAATTTGACGGTACCATCTTGACCTTAACAGTATTGTCACCTGTAACGGCTATATTTTTCTGGCCTATAAATACTGGACCATTTTACATATTTAAGGCATCTTTTTTCGCACAAAACTTTTTTTTTTATCTAAATTCACTCTTTCTAGTTTCGATTCTTTGTTCATTTAGTTACTTTTCCAATCATCTAAACAAGTGATTACCTTCAATTCTCTACTAGTGAAAGAGAAGAACACACCGTGTCAAGAAGATACAAAGTGTTGTAGTGTTAGCGTAGTGCACTCGTAACATTTGTTACTTACTTGTTGTATATCGGTATACATCAAGTTGTTCATCATATTGTTTATTTAGATAGTGTGGATCATTGTGATCTTGTCGAGATCGGGAAGATCTTATGTAGTTTATGTTGATAGTGAGTAGATCGTGAAGATCATGTGTAGATCGGGTAGATCGTGTGTAGATCGTGTATAGATCATGTGGATCTTGTAGATTGCGTGATTTGTGAAGATCGGGCAGATCGTGAATGAGATTGGTACTAGCTAGATTAGTACTCGACATTTAGCTTAGTGTCAAAAATTGTGATAAGCGATGTTCTACGGTTTTCTCCACCTGAAGGGAGTTTGTTGACATAGTGCTTTGAACTCTTGAGTTGGGTACTCGAGGAATGGAGTAGGGCAAAGAGGAGCTTCGTTACCGAACCACTATAAGTATTTGTGTCTGAATTTGATCATTTCATCGCTTACTTTTTATCTTGCACTTTATATTTTAGTAATTATTGTTTGTTTATTCTAGTATAGTTATATTGTGTTCATACTGCAATCAATTGATTTCACAAAATCTCGAATCAATGTTTTCCAAAAAGTAAACTTTATAACGAAAATAAAAATGGAAAAACTATTCAACCCCCTCTAGTTTTTCACACAATTTACCTGGACCCCGTACTTTAGTTGAGTACTCCTGACCTAACAACGAAGGCTACTGAAACACCATTTAGTATACAGAAGAATTCAATTTAACAACCTTGAGATCCAGTACCATCCGGTTGGTGTAAATGGATGTGCTTTCCATTGACTGCGATCCGAATATCCAAATCAACACCGTAAGGATATTCTTCAAATCGTAGATTCCATTGACTTGCGTCTCTTCCAATTATCTCTACATGATCAAGCTAGCAATTGGCTTGAGCATCTACCTATAACACCCTAAAACCGGGCCTAAGGGTATTATTACAAGAATGCCATTTGAATGGTTGACTATGACTTTTATATGTTTTACGGACTTACGGGATTGGTTAGTCAAACCCGATAGTCAAACTATAAGTGTTAATGTTATGTAAATGGTTATAGAAAATATGACGTGTCACATTTATAAAAAAAAGGTACTTAAGGGACCTAAGTTGCCAAGTGCTAAACATGTTATAATGTATGGTGTGGCCAAAATAGAAAGAATGAGACTTGAAGGACCTAATGTGCCAATTAGGCAAACATACCACCTACATATGTCTGGACCCTTCTCCTTGTATCATCAGATTTCCAAAATAATTTAGGTGTGTATGTATGTGTCGTGAAATAAAAAAAGGGGGGAAAAGACAAGGTAGTCTTGATGATCAAATTGAGGAGGTTTAAGAGTTTCAATCCAAGAGAAATGTTGCTAGAAATAATCCTTGCAAGTAAGTAAGCTCTAATTAGTGCTTAATTGATGATTGGAAGGTTAGGGTTTATGAACCCTAATTGGGGGAACTGGGTAAATGATGTTTATAAGCTAAATTAAGAAGTTATGATGAATATGGTTAAGTATTACTGAAGTTAAATTAATAAGTTAGTAGGATTAATTATCATGTAATCATCATATGATTATGCGATAATTAGTATTGGTTAAAAAAAGGGGTTATGGTTATTATGGCCATGTCATAGTTGATTAATTATGTGTTTATGTCTATAGTGGTGTTGGCTTAAATGTCAAGTATGGAGAAGATGATGTCCTTGGTTTCACTAGCTTGGAATTAAGATAAGTAAACCGGTCATTATATGTTGTTATATGATTCTACACATTATATGTTTATGTGATTTTGTTATGCTAAGAAATGGGGTAATTGAATATATGTTTATGTAAAGTGTGGTTGAGACTAGTTTGGCTTAATTATTCATGAAGGTTAGGCAAGGTGGATTAGGCTAAGGTATGTTGATGTTGAACCATAGGAAATGTTTTACTTAAGTGAATCAAGGTACGTGTTAATGTTTAATGATTTGAAATGGTTAATGAGTTATGATGTATAATGTATGAATGGATATGATAACATGTTATGAACGCATTACTTACTAATCCTTGTGCTTACAGTTTTAAGATGTTAATGTTTTGTAGGTTTAAATGTGAAGTAAAGGAAATGCTTGGAACTAAGGGTTAAGGTTGGATTATGCAAAAGTTTAGAAGATTGATAAGAAGGTAGAGCTTAGGTAGATACCGAGCTCATGACAAGGTTGTCCCCCGAGAGTCATAAAAGGTTTTGTTAATACAAATAAGCCGTAAAAACGTTTATTTATATTTTATGATCTTCTAATGTTTTGTCGATAACAAACGTAAAATCATTTTAACGAAACAAATAAAATACGTAAATGGTTCGAGCCAATAGTTTTCTAACACACTTACGTTTTCACATAAACACTAAAACAAGTATAAGTGATTTTATGATTTAATAATACATATGTACAACAACTAGTGTTTACATATTGGGCAAATATATACATAACTAGTATGTATTATAATGGGTAATATAAATGGGTAGAAACTTAAGTATTTGACCCATTGACCAAATACATTAAATATAGTTGGGTACAACGCAAAGTCCATGACCCATACCCATGGAGCTTGACCCATAACTCATTGCATGACATCATGCCTAAGTCATACATGGTTTTAATCCATGGCCCATCGTTTTTATCCATGAACCAGGGACTAGATGCATTGCATCTTAGAGATACATTGTATCTACTTTGATACCATGATCCATAACCCATGACCCAAAACCCATGGGCAAAGGGGAGCATCCCACGAATCCCCAGTATTGCACTGGATGGATCCCTCAAGTGAGGGATCCGTGGAACAGTAGACATTTTCTCTCTATAAATAGTGAGCCATTTCTTCATTGTTTCTTACCCCTTTCTCACATATTTTCTCTTTGATTTATAAACTCTCTAACCTCATATCCAAGTGATCTATGTATGTAGTTTTGTTTTCGTGTGATTCTATAGGTTCCTCTTAAAGGCGAGATCACCATATTTTGAAGACGAGCAAGCTCAAGTCCATGAGTTGCCATTCTTCGTTATCATCAAGACTACTGAGGTTCTCTTGTTGATAGTTTTCTTCTTTCTCATAAGAAGTGTAGTGTTGAAGACATTAGTGAAAGATGTCTCAAGTGTCAAGACGAAGATATTAGTGAAGGGTGTAGATCGCTCGTATTGAAAGCACTAGTGAAGGGTGCTTAGAAGGCAAGGCTAGGGGCATTAGTGAAGGGTGCCTAGAAGTCAAGTCACAAGACATTAGTGAAGGGTGTCTTGAAGATCGATTCAAAGGCATTAGTGAAAGGTGCCTAAGGTGTACATTCGATATGGTGTGATTCGATGTACATGAAAGATTAGTATTGGGTCAAAGGATATTGTTATCCTTGATGATGTTATTATAAGGAGTTGATCTCCTTTGGGGTTAGGTGTTGGTGTAGTGTTGGGTAGTAGTTCCTCCGTTGTAATGGAACTCGGTATCTAGCCTAGTACCGGATAAAGGGTAGGCGACGTTGTGATAGGTTTGGTTCTACCTCGTGGAAGAACTCAGTATCTAGCCTTGTACCGGATAAAGAGTAGGAAACGTTGTGAAGGTTTCTCCACCATAAGAAGCTGGTGTTATGTAGTGATTACGAACTCTCGAGTAGGTGAATCGGGGAGTGGAGTAGGGAAAGGAAGGTGTCCTTGTAGCCGAACCACTATAAATACTCGCGTTGTGGTTTTGTGCTTCTTATTCTTTATCTTTTCATTACATATTTATATTTCTATATGTTTGTTTATCAACATCCAACATACATCCAAATAGATTGATATAAGTCGATCTAAATAGTTTAAAACAAAGTTTTAATCGGTAAAACTATTCAACCCCCCTTCTAGTTTTCTACAATTGGCATCAAAGCTTCGTTACCAAGTTCCTTAAAGTATATTGTACTTTAAAAACTTGATACGATCCGTGGTTAATTGAAAACTACAAAGAAGGTCTTTTATAAAAATAAATACCATGTTTTTAAAACTCTTTGTTTGGATGTTGATTAGATGACAAACATTTTTTTTATTTAATTGTACTAATATTCTTTGTCATGTCGTGTTAAAGCTCATACCTACCAAGCTATAGGAATTGCTTGGTAACAAGAATACCTTTCCTAAGAAGGCATCTTAAACACAAAGGAGCCGGAATTGTCTACTGACATTTGTTGTGTCATTTGTAAAGACATTCCTAAGTGCATTAGAGGTATGACTTTCCACTTATCTCTAAATAACATTAGCTTGATAAATAAGTATGCTTACATAGGTATTTATATGATTATCTTTTGTGCATATTCATATATTACATGTAGCTTCATTAGGAAGTCTTTCTCGCATACGTGTTACCTTTTTCGTCTAAAGTCAAGGTTTATAAAATTAGTGTTTTAACTTATTTAATCCATAAATCATATCTTTCTAATAATAAAACAAAACACAAATCTCAAAAATTCCTCCTTCCCCATAAAAACCCCATCCGACGTCCACTCCACCAAATTCTCATTTTTCAAATCTTCCACTTTCAAAAATTACCTTTCATTCAAAACTTCATCCTCCTCCTCATTTCATCTCATCTCAAACCAAAATCAAGAAGGTTCTTCATCAACATGCTTTACGTCGCTCTTGTACTCATCGCCCTAACACTCATCGCTCTCGTGTTTCCTATGATGAAGTTCACGTATGGAGACATATATTTTGTGTTGTTAATCTACATTGGTGTTATATACCCAATCCTTTGTATCGTCCTTAGCATTGAAATAAAATATTACTAATGTTCTAGTTTATCTAGTAAATTTCTCATAATGTGTTTGTCATTTATTTTGCTTTATATCTCTCGTAACTTTTGATCTTGAGACACTTTTGAAACCAACAATGCATGCTATAGTAAAAATTGGCTAAAATACATACCTTTGTATAAACATATAAGATGCTAAAACCCTTTTTCGTCAAAACCTGTTTCTGTCACTACAAATCCACGGATCTCTGTAGATATACTAGCCGGATCCCTTATAGGAGGGAACCGTGAGAACCATCCTTCTGGATAACAGTATTTCATGCAAAATAAAAATCTTTTTATTCCTAAAAGAAATGTTCCACTAAAATGTCAAACATTAAGTGAGTTACCATTGTTAATAAACATCTTGTAAAAACGTTAGGTAATCATTGTTTTGCCCGTAATACGTCACATCCTATTAACTCTTCTTTCCTATAGGTATCGCTATGTTGCATGAGTACGAGTTTGATTTTTCACTCACTAGCGTCTACACTCCTAACATCTCTCTTGAGCCCAACACACCTGGCAATCATGTCCGTGGGTTCAATAATCTCGAAACCCGTCATTTCCACGAAGGATGTATTGTCAAAACCCCTCTACAATTCGAAGAAGGTATCAATACCTCCTTCCGAACCATATTACTAAAATGTATTCTCGAAATTAACAAGAAAATATGTCCAAGGTTTGTATTGGAATTCTTCTGTCAAGTTGAACTCGTTCGTAACGAGGATCGCTCTCTATCTCTTTGGTTTTGGATCAAAAACCAAAAGTTTGTTTTAACCCTTGGGCAATTTGCTCACATCCTCCAAATTCCAAATCATGGACAATGTGCCTTCACTGATGATTGGTCTCTTGATTCTCTCTTCAACTTTCGTGAAGAAAATAGTCCATATTGTTCACACATACCTTCCCCGGAAGACTTGACTCGCATAATATGCAAACCCCATTACTCCGATCCAACCATATCTATACACGGGATATCTGAGAAGAGTACAAGGCTCTTGCACTCATCCTACGTGAAAATGTTTGGAGTCTTATGGGAAATCGAGAAATCCTTCCCGCTTGTTGTGCTCACATAATGTATTGTTTGCTAACACAACAACCATACAATCTCGCCTACTTCTTCGCAAGGCGAATTTAAATCTTCAAGGCTCTAAGAACAAACTAATCCCTTATAGAATGTTCTTGACACGCCTTTATCATCACATCATGTACTTCCACCCTCAATTTCAAAGTCCGTTGTACGTACTTGTGAACAAGATGAGGGAACCTCTAAACACATATCTCATGAAGACTTTCTTCAATTCCAAATCGGCGAACACTCATAAACCATTTGATGATCCATCTAGCGAAAACGCTCAAGGAACTTAGCTTTCTTTCAAAATAGGGTCAATCCTTAGTATCCATGTATCAATGTAATGTAATTTCCTTCATGAAATAAGACATTTTACATTTTGATATCTCTACACTAATGTTAGAACTTCTTAGAAAAACCCTAACTTTGAAATATGATGCATTATGCAACCCTTGTATACCTTTTGTAAAGGTTCTGCTTAGCAGAGAGACGGATCCCAAAGTTCGTGCTAGACGGATCCCTACTCTTAAGGAACCGTGGGATCCGGCAAACAGAAATGAAATTGCAATCATTGTATTTCAAAACATGTCCTTAGATCACTTCACACTAAGGTAGACATAGTGCCTTAATACAAATTGAGCCCTTATCAAGTTGAGTAAACTTTTCGTACTCACACATAACTCACTTAGATCACACTCAAAACACCTGTAGATCTATCATCTCACCAAAACTCATTACTCTTCCGCTCTTATACTCACACATAATCCCTCACATGTTAAAGCATCTAGCTTTAGAAACCTTTCAACGATAGCAAATTGATTGTAGTCATCCTTACCTCATAATAGGTCGAAATGGGTCAAATTCTATCTTTTCCATCTTAAGCTTTTAGGATATCTTCCAAAACATTATATTAAGTTACTATCTGGTCTCTAGGATCATTTAGCTCCATTTGACACTCTCAAATCTTTAGTGTCATCCTTGGTCACTCATTGGGACTCATAAAAGTTCCAATTTCTTCCATGAAAGGCTATCATTAGCTACATAACTCATTGCCCTTAAGCATTTAAATACCCTTTCATTTAAGATACTTAGATGGACTGAAACACTCAAGAAGGTATAGGATTTGGACCTTACAAACATCATTGTTATCTTTTCCTAGCTGCTGAGAGACGTATCCCTAGGAATGGCCTAGACGGATCCCTCATTGGAGGGAACTGTGGGATCGGTATGACAGATTCATGTCAACTTTAGCTAAAACAATCATTTCAAGCACATCTTGCTAACTTGAACACTCCATCTCATCTTAATTAAGTTCCTAGATCAGTACAACTCTGAAGTTGACTCTTGTGCATGCTAATCATCACAATCCAATGAATTTTAGTGGCTTAAGTCTTGAATGCACTTGCCAAATCCCTTGCTTTATAAACCACATTGTAAGGACTCCTAAACTTATCATCTTCATCTTCATTTTCAGCACTTAAAAACCTTTACAAACTTCTTTGAATCATCTCATCATGTGAAAATCTCCAAGTGGTAACTCATCCACCAAAGGACCACCCAAGAAAATTGCTCGTGTTGTACACAAAATTTCTTCAACCGAATCATCTCCGGTCAAATTAACAAATGCTAGGATTTCTCCTCCACCAACTCAACCATTCAAACCAATCCATAAAAGGATAGTTCCCACAAAACTACCAATGTCTAACACAACCATACCTCCTAAACCAAACAATCCTATTTCTACCAAACCATCACCATTGGTGCCTAGAGCCCTATCATTCACCACTCCAATTTCATCACCACATCTCTACAATCTAGAGGATTTGCCTCCTAGGCCATCTCATCCTCCACCACCGGCAACACTCTTCTCATTAGGAGGAATAATGGAACAAAATCAAGGTGTTGAGTCAACACTAGCTCCGGCTTCCTTTTCACTGTTACCATCAAATAATCCCTTTTGCATTACGAGAAATTATCAAAGTCAACCACTTGACCACATGGAAGTTGACACCTCTCTACCACCACGATTATTCTTGGTTGAGCCATCTTCAAATGCGCCTCCACCAATCTCTCCATCGTTTGAGGCTCCTCAACCCGCTTCACTTGATCCTTCACATCAAGCAATTTCATTTCTTCCGTCACCACTACCTAGCAATGACAAAGATTGTTATCATTGTCAACATGTTGAACGTTTGCTACATGAAGTACGGGAAGATCAACGTTTCATGTTTTATCACCTCCTCGAACGTTTCGACGAGATTAAACCTAAACAAACTTAAGCTAGAGGATTTTAGTGGTGTCCTAGTATCAAGCGTAACTT
Organism: Chrysanthemum seticuspe; assembly: GCA_019973895.1. Lineage (NCBI taxonomy): Eukaryota > Viridiplantae > Streptophyta > Magnoliopsida > Asterales > Asteraceae > Chrysanthemum > Chrysanthemum seticuspe. The sequence goes on along the minus strand of BPTQ01000004.1, from coordinate 52,351,269 downwards.
AGATAGTCTAGTAACTCCAAGTCATGCATCGTTCATTTTCTTAGTTTTTAGAGTCATGTATATCATATCTCTAGTTTTATTAAATGAAATTACCTGATATTTTCTATATTTTTGAGAATATGATTAGTTGGTATAATACATATCTCACTTTGATGTTAACATTATTTGTTATATCTCCATTGCTGAATCTTGTCATCAGACAGACGAATCCCTCGAATTTGCCTAGACGGATCCCTCCAAGGAGGGAACCGTGGGATCCGTGCAACAGAAGATCAATTTTCTGCTAACTTGAGTCTTATTTGCAGGAAATTATGCATTATATACTTGTCTTCTAACCTTTGTTTTGTAGGTTTTCAATTGACACATTGTTAATACAAATAAGCCGTAAAAACGTTTATTTATATTTTACGATCTTCTAATGTTTTGTCGATAACAAATGTAAAATCATTTTAACAAAACAAATAAAATACGTAAATGGTTTGTACTAATAGTTTCTGACATATTCACATTTTCACATAAAACACTAAAACAAGTATAAGTGATTTTATGATTTAATATTACATATGTACAACAACTAGTGTTTACATATTTGGGTAAAATATGCACATAACTAGTATGTTGTATATTGGGTAATATAAATGGGTAGAAACTTAAGTATCATAACCCATTGGGCAAATACATTGAATGTAGTTGGGTACAACCCAAAGCCCATGACCCATGGAGCTTGACCCATAACCCATTGCATGATATCATGCTTATATAATATATGGATAAATTCCATAACCCATGGTTTTGACCCATACCCATATGACTAGTTGCATTGCACTCAAGAGATACATTGTATCTAGCTAAAGACCCACGGATCAACCCATGACCCATAACCAAAATACCCATGGGTAAAGGGGAGTGTCCCACGGATCCCTAGCTTTACGCTAGACGGATCCCTTGTGGAAGGGATCCGTGGTATCCGGGGAACAGTAGAATTTTTCCTCTATAAATAGTGAGTCATTTCTTCATTGTTTCTCACCCCTTTCTAACATACTTTCCCCAAGAGTTAAAAACTCTCTAACCTCAGATCCAAGAGATCTATGTTTGTAGTTTTGTTTTTGTGTGATCTTCTAGGTTCCTCTTAATGGCAAGATCACCACCTTCGAAGTCGAGCAAGCTCAAGTCCATGAGTTGCCATGCTTCCTCATCATCAAGACTACTGAAGTCTTCTTGTTGGTGATTGATTTTCTTTTGCTAAGAAGTGTTGAAGACATTTGTGAAAGGTGTCTTAAGTGTCAAGACGAAGATATTAGTGAAGGGTATCTATCGTCCATATCATAAGCACTTGTGGTAGGTGTTTAGAAGTCAAGACTAGAAGCATTAGTGAAGGTTGCTTAGAAGTCAAGACACAAGACATTAGTGAAGGGTGTCTTGAAGATCTAGTCAAAGGCATTAGTGAAAGGTGGCTTAGATGTACATTCGATATGGTGTGTTTCGATGTACAAGATAGATTAGTACTAGATCCAAGGATATTGATATCCTTGATGATGTTGTAAAGGCGTAGATCTCCTTGGGATTAGTCATTGGTGTAGTGTTGGGTAGTAGTTCCTCCATTGCAATGGAACTAGGTGCTTAGCCTAGTACCTAATAAAGGGTAGGCGACGTTGTGTAGGTGTGGTTCACCTTGGTGTGAAAGAACTAGGTACTTAGCCTAGTACCTTATAAAGGGTAGGCGACGTTGTGTAGGTGTGGTTCACCTTGGTGTGAAAGAACTAGGTACTTAGCCTAGTACCTTATAAAGGGTAGGCGACGTTGTGTAGGTGTGGTTCATCTTGGAGTGAAAGAACCCGGTGGTTAGCCTAGCACCGGAAAAAGGGTAGGTGACGTTGTGAATGCTTCTCCGCCATAAGGAGATTGGTGTAGTGTTTACGAACTCTCGAGTAGGTGACTCGGGGAGTGGAGTAGGGCAAGGAAGGTGTCCTTTTAGCCGAACCACTATAAATACTCGCGTTGTGGTGTTGTGCTTCTTACTCTTATCTTTCATTACATACCTGTATATGTTTGTTTATCAACATCCAACACACACATCTAAATAGATTGATATAAGTCAATCTAAATAGTTTAAAAGGAAGTTTTAATTGGTAAGACTATTCAACCCCCCCTTCTAGTTTTCCACAATTGGCGTCAGAGCTTCGTTACCAAGTTTCTTGAAGTATATTGTACTTTAAAAACTTGATACGATCCATGGTTAATTGAAAAATACAAAGAAGGTTTTTCATAAAAACAAACACCATGTCTTTTAAAACTATACGTTTGGATGTTGATGTGATAACAACATTTTTCTTATTTACTTTTTCATTTAATTGCACTATTCCTCTTTGTCATGTTGATTAGTCAAAGCTCACATCTATCAAGCCATAGGATTTGCTTGATAATAAAGATTACCTTCCCTAAGAAGGTATCCTGAGCACAAAGGAGCTGGAATTGTCTTCTGACACTTGATGTGTCATTTGTAAAGACATTCCTAAGTGCATTCGAGGTATGACTTTCCACTTATCTCAAAATGACATTACCTTGATAAATAAGTATGCTTACTAAAGTATTTATTTGATTAATTTTTGTGCATATACATGCTTTACATGTAGCTTCATTAGGAAGCTTTTTCTCACATACGTGTCACTCTTTCGTCTAAAAATCATGGTTTATAAAACTTGTGTTTTGTTTTACTTAATCCAAAAATCATATCTTTCTAATAATAAGACGAAACACAAATATCAAAAATTCCTCTTTTCCCATAAATACTCCCACCGTCGACCACTCTATCAAACCTCTACTTTTTCAAATATTCACATTTCAAAAATTTGCTCTCATTCAAAACTTCATCTTCCTCTACATTTCATCTCAACCGAAACCAAGAAGAATCATCTTCAACATGGTTTACATCGCCTTCGTGCTCATCGTCTTAACACTCATCGCACTTGTGTTCCCTATGATGAAGTTCACATACGGAGACATTTACTTTGTTGTTAATCTACATTGGGGTCATATACCCAATCCTTTGTATCATTCTTAGTATTGAAATGAAATATTACTAATAGTCTAGTTATCTAGGTTATTATTATCATAATGTGTTTATCATTTTTCTTTGTTTTATTTCATTCTCTCGTGATACATTAGAAGACATGTATGCATGTTAAATGAAAATGTAGGCTAAATTACATATCTTGATATAAAACTATGAGATATAAAAATCTATGCTTTTCATCATAAAATCTGTTTCTGTAACTACAGATCTACGGATCCCGGAAGATATACTAGCCGGATCCCTTTTGTGAAGGAACCGTGGGATTCGTCCTACTGGAGAACAGTTTTTCATGCAAATTAAAAACCAGTTTTCTTCTAAAAGTAATACTCCACTAGAACGTCAAACCCATAAGTGAGTTGAATGTCATTGTTGTTAAAAACCATTGTTAATAAAAATCTAGTAAAAACATTAGATAATCATAGGTTGACAACAAACATCACTTTCTATTAACTCATCTTTTCTATAGGTTTAACTATGACGCATGAATATGAGTTTGATTTTTCACTCACTAGCGTCTACACTCCAAACATCTCCCTTGAACCCAACACACCTGGCATTCATGTCCGTGGGTTCAATAACCTCGAAAACCGTCACTTCCACGAAGGACGTATTGTAGACACCTCTCTACAATTCGAAGAAGGTATCAATACCTCCTTCCGAGCCATAGGACTAGAATGTCTTCTTGAAATCAACGAGAAGATATGTCCAAGGTTCATAATGGAATTCTTCCGTCAAGTTGAACTCGTTTGTAACTAGGATCGCTCTCTATCTCTTTGGTTTTATATCAAAAACCAAAAGTTTACTTTAACCCTTAGGCATTTTGCTCACATCCTCCGAATTCCAAATCATGGACAATGTACCTTCACTGAAGATTGGTCTTTTGATTCTCTCTTCAACTTTCGTGAAGAAAATAGTCCATATTGTTCACATATACCCTCCCCGGAAGATTTACATCACATTATATGCAAACCTCGACCATATTACTCTGATCCAAACATTATCTTCACACGAGACATCCGAGAAGAGTACAAGCCCCTTGCACTCACGTGAAAATGTTTGGAGTCTTAGGGGAAATCGAGAAATCCTTCCTGCTTGTTGTGCTCACATAATATATTGTTTGCTATACACAACAACCATAAAATCTCGCCTACTTCTTCGCAAGGAGAATTGTAAATCTTCAAGGCTCCAAGGATAAAATCATCCGTTATGGAATCTTCTTGATGCGCCTCTATCATAACGTTATGCATTTTCATCCTCAATTTCAAAGTCCGTTGTACGTACTTGTGAACAAGATGATGGAACCACTAAACATATCTCTCATGAAGACTTTCTTCATCCTTGATTCCACCAACACTCATCAACCACGTGATGATACTCCTAGCGAAAACACTCAAGGAACCTAGTAGTTTTTAAAATAGGATCAATCCTCTTGTACTCGTGCTTTATCAATGTAATCCTATTTCTTTCATGAAATAAAACATCTTACATTTTAATATCTTAGTGTTAGAACCCCTTTAAACTAACCTTGGAATATAATGCATTGTCAAGATCATTGCGTACCTTTAGTAAAGGTTCTGCTGAGCAGATGGACGGATCCCAAAGTTTGTGCTAGACGGATCCCTACATTTAGGGAACCGTGGGATCCGGCAAACAGAAAATGCATTTGCAAGCATTTTATTTCAAACATATCCTTAGAACACCTCACACTAAGCTAGACATAGTGTCTTAAGGCAAATTAAGTCCTTATCAAGTTAAATCCTTCCTACTCACACATAACTAACCTAGATCACACTCAAAGACGCTTGTATATCTATTGTTTCATTTTAATCCATTACTCTTCCGCTCTTAAGCTCACACATCATTTTTCACATGATCCCTCATATCTAAACGTTGGAAACCTCCTATAGCAAAATCGATCATAATCATCCTTACGACAAATTTGATCAAAATTGATCAAATCCTAGTTTTTCCATCTTAAGCCTCTAGGATATTTTCCAAAGGATTTATCAAAGTCACTATCTGATCTCTAGGATCATGTAGCTTCAATTGACACTCTCAAAATATTTAGTGTCATTTTTGTTCATTCATTGGTACTCATGAAAGTTCCAATTTCTTCCGTAAAAGGCAATCATTAGCTACATCACTCATTACCTTCAAGTACTCAAGCACCCCTTCATTTAAAACACTTAGGAGAACTGAAACACTCAAGATGGTATAGATCTTAGACATTAGAAACATCATTTCTATTCTTTCATAGCTGCTGAGAGCCGGATCCCTAGGATTAGCCTAGACGAATCCCTCTGAGGAGGCAACCGTGGGATCCGGATGACAGATTATGTCAAACCTTGCTAAAACAATCATTTCAACTCATCTTTCTAACACAAACACTCCATCTCATTTTTAAATAAGTTCCTAGATCAGTACAAACTATGAAGTTGACTCTTGTGCATGTTAATCATCACATTCCAATGAATTTTAGTGGCTTAAGGCTTAAATGCACTTGCCCAATCTCTTGCTTTATAAACCACATTGTTAGGACTTCCATAGTCATCACCTTCATCATAATTTTCAGCACTTAAGAAACCCTTACAAACTTCTTGAAATCATCTCATCATGAGGAAAACTCCAAGTAGTAACTTATCCACCAAAGAACCACCCAAGAAAATTGCTCGTGTTGTACACGAATTTTCTTCAACCGAATCATCTCCGGTCAAGCCAACAAATGCGAGGATCCCTTCTCAACCAATCAAACAAACTCCTAAAAGGATAGTACCCACAAAACAACGTATGCCAAACACCACCATACCTCCAGGCCAAACAATATCATCTCCACCAAACCATCACCATTGGTTCCTAGAGCTATTTCTTTTACATCCCCACTATCATCACCACACCTCTACAATTTAGAGGATTTTCCTCCTAGGCCATCTCATCCGCCTCCACTGACAACATTCTCCTCATTAGGAGGAATAATGGTACAAAATCAAGGTGTTGAGTCAACACTAGCTCCGACTTCCTTTTCACCGTTTCCATCATATAATCCCATTTGGATTATGAGAAATCATCAAAGTCAACCACCCGACCATATGGAAGTTGACACTTCTCTACCATGACCATCATTCTTGATCGAGCCATTCACAAATGCGCCTCCACCAATCCCTCCGTCGTTTGAAGCCCCACAAGCCGCTTCACTTGATCCTTCGCATCAAGCCATTTTATTTCTTCCACCACCACTACCTAGCCATGACAAAGATTATTATCATTGTAAACATGTTGAAAGTTTGATACATGGAGTACGAGAAGACCAACGTTTCATGTTCTATCATCTCCTCGAACGTTTCGACGAGATTAAACCTAAACAAAACTTGAGCTAGAAGATTTTAGTGGTGTCCTAGCATCAAGCGATAGTTAGTCTAGAAATTCCTAGTCATGTATTTCTTAGTTTTTAGAGTCATGTATATCATAACTCTAGTTTTATTAAATGAAATTACATGCTACTTGCTATATTTCTGAGTATATGATTACGTTGTATTCATATCTCACTTTTGTGATAACATTAGTTGTTATACCACCATTTTCTGAATTTATTCATCAGCCAGACGGATCCCTCTAATTTACCCAGACGGATCCCTACTAGGAGGGAACCGTGGGATCCGTGATACAGAAAACTATTTTTCTATTAACTTAGATCACATATGCATGAAATTGTGCATTATACTTGTTTTCTAATCTTTGTTTTGAAGTTATTCAATTTACACATGAAGACTTTGACATCCTAAAGCTAGGTGGAGCTTTGTGTCAAAGCAATACATTGCAAATTACTTGCAATATTAGGATTACATTTATTGAAATCCCTTTCCAAAATTGCAATCATCAAGGGGGAGCACATTCATCACTTAAACGAAATCTTTTTCAAACTTAGTTGCAAATAAACTAGCCTAGTATTACTTTCTTGACGCCCTTACATAGGGATGGACTCGTCAAGGGGGAGTAAAGACGAGATCCTTTCCCGTTACTTGCTCTCTATTTCTTTTAATTTCTTTCACATGTTTTTCCTAAAACAATATGTTAGTTTCCTTTCGAAGCTCTTTTTGTTTCTCCTTAAAATAATTTTACGTTTTGTCATCAACAAAAAGGGGGAGATCGTTAATACAAATAAGCCGTAAAATGTTTATTTATATTTTACGATCTTCTAATGTTTCTCTCTATAAATAGTGAGCCATTTCTTCATTGTTTCTTACCCCTTTCTCACATATTTTCTCTTTGAGTTATAAACTCTCTAACCTCAGATCCAAGTGATCTATGTATGTAGTTTTGTTTTCATGTGATTCTTTAGGTTCCTATTAAAGGTGAGATCACCATCTTTTGAAGACGAGCAAGCTCAAGTCCATGAGTTGCCATGCTTCGTTATCATCAAGACTACTGAGGTTCTCTTGTTGATAGTTTTCTTCTTCAATGCTCTAAGAACAAACTAATCCCTTATAGAATGTTCTTGACATGCCTTTATCATCACATAATGTACTTCCACCCTCAATTTCAAAGTCCGTTGTACGTACTTGTGAACAAGATGATGGAACCTCTAAACACATCTCTCATGAAGACTTTCTTCATTCCCGAATCGGCGAACACTCATCAACCATTTGATGATCCATCTAGCGAAAACGCTCAAGGAACTTAGCTTTCTTTCAAAATAGGGTCAATCCTTAGTATCCATGCTTTATCAATGTAATGTAATTTCCTTCATGAAATAAGACATCTTACATTTTGATATCTCTACACTAATGTTAGAACTTCTTAGAAAAAACCTAACTTTGAAATATGATGCATTGTGCAACCCTTGCATACCTTTTGTAAAGGTTCTGCTTACCAGAGAGACGGATCCCAAAGTTCGTGCTAGACGGATCCCTACTCTTAAGGAACCGTGGGATCCGGCAAACAGAAATGCAATTGCAATCATTGTATTTCAAAACATGTCCTTAGATCACTTCACACTAAGGTAGACATAGTGCCTTAAGACAAATTGAGCCTTTATCAAGTTGAGTAAACTTTTCGTACTCACACATCACTCACTTAGATCACACTCAAAACACCTGTAGATCTATCATCTCACCAAAACTCATTACTCTTCCGCTCTTATACACACACATAATCCCTCACATGTTAAAGCATCTAGCTTTAGAAACCTTTCAACGATAGCAAATTGATTGTAGTCATCCTTACCTCATAATAGGTCGAAATGGGTCAAATTCTAGCTTTTCCATCTTAAGCTTTTAGGATATCTTCCAAAACATTATCTTAAGTTACTATCTTGTCTCTAGGATCATTTAGCTCCATTTGACACTCTCAAATCTTTAGTGTCATCCTTGGTCACTCATTGGGACTCATAAAAGTTCCAATTTCTTCCATGAAAGGCAATCATTAGCTACATCACTCATTGCCCTTAAGCATTTAAGTACCCTTTCATTTAAGATACTTAGATGGACTGAAACACTCAAGAAGGTATAGGCTTTGGACCTTACAAACATCATTGTTATCTTTTCCTAGCTGCTGAGAGACGTATCCCTAGGAATAGCCTAGACGGATCCCTCATTGGAGGGAACCGTGGGATCCGTATGACAGATTCATGTCAACTCTAGCTAAAACAATCATTTCAAGCTCATCTTGCTAACTTGAACACTCCATCTGATCTTAATTAAGTTCCTAGATCAGTACAACTCTGAAGTTGACTCCTGTGCATGCTAATCATCACAATCCAATGAATTTTAGTGGCTTAAGTCTTGAATGCACTTGCCAAATCCCTTACTTTATAAACCACATTGTAAGGACTCCTAAACTCATCATCTTCATCTTCATTTTCAGCACTTAGAAACCTTTACAAACTTCTTTGAATCATCTCATCATGGGAAAATCTCCAAGTGGTAACTCATCCACAAAAGGACCACCTAAGAAAATTGCTCGTGTTATACACAAAATTTCTTCAACCGAATCATCTCTGGTCAAATCCACAAATGCTAGGATTTCTCCTCCACCAACTTAACCATTCAAACCAATCCCTAAAAGGATAGTTCCCACAAAACTACCAATGTCAAACACAACCATACCTTCTAAACCAAACAACCCTATTTCCACCAAACCATCACCATTGGTGCCTAGAGCCCTATCATTCACCACTCCACTTTCATCACCACATCTCTACAATCTAGAGGATTTTCCTCCTAGGCCATCTCATCCTCCACCACCGGCAACACTCTCCTCATTAGGAGGAATAGTGGAACAAAATCAAGGTGTTGAGTCAACACTAGCTCCAGCTTACTTTTCGCCATCACCATCAAATAATCCCATTTGGATTATGACAAATTATCAAAGTCAACCACCCGACCACATGGAAGTTGACACCTCTCTACCACCACCATCATTCTTGGTTGAGCCATCTTCAAATGCGCCTCCACCAATCCCTCCATCGTTTGAGGCTCCTCAACCCGCTTCACTTGATCCTTCACATCAAGCAATTTCATTTCTTCCATCACCACGACCTAGCCATGACAAAGATTGTTATCATTGTCAACATGTTGAAAGTTTGCTACATGAAGTACGGGAAGATCAAAGTTTCATGTTTTATCACCTCCTCGAACGTTTTGACGAGATTAAACCTAAACAAATTTGAGCTAGAGGATTTTAGTGGTGTCCTAGTATCAAGCGTAACTTAGATAGTCTAGTAACTCTAAGTCATGTATCGTTATTTTCTTAGTTTTTAGAGTCATGTATATCATATCTCTAGTTTTATTAAATGAAATTACATGATATTTGCTATATTTATGAGAATATGATTAGTTGGTATAATACATATCTCACTTTGATGTTAACATTATTTGTTATATCTCCATTGCTGAATCTTGTCATCAGACAGACGAATCCCTAGAATTTGCCTAGACGGATCCCTCCAAGGAGGGAACCGTGGGATCCGTGCAACAGAAGATCAGTTTTCTGCTAACTTGAGTCTTATTTGCAGGAAATTATGCATTATATACTTGTCTTCTAACCTTTGTTTTGTAGGTTTTCAATTGACACATCAAGACTTTGACACTCCAAAGCTATGGGGAGCTTTGTGTCAAAGCATTACATTGCAAGATCATTTGCAATATTAGGAGTACATTTCATGACGTCCCCTTGCAAAGTTGCAATTATCTAGGGGGAGCATTATCGTCGCTAAGACAAAACCATTTGCAAACATGGTTGCAATACATTAGCTTAGTAGTTTTTATTTACTTGACGTCCTCGCAAAGGGATGGACTCGTCAAGGGGTAGTTAAGACGAGAACTCTTCCCGTCACTTGCTCTCTATTCTTTTTTTTCACATGTTAAAAAAAAATAAAATAAATAAACAATGTGTTAGTTTATTTTCGAAGCTCTTTTTGTTTCGACAAAAGGGGGAGAAGAAAGTAAAAACTACAAATTCAAACTTTTACGAATTTTAGTTTTTCCTTAAAATAATTTTATGTTTTGTCATCAACAAAAAGGGGATATTGTTAATACAAATAAGCCGTAAAAACGTTTATTTAAATTTTACGATCTTCTAATGTTTTGTCGATAACAAACGTAAAATCATTTTAACGAAACAAATAAAATACGTAAATTGTTCAAGCCAATAGTTTTCTAACACACTTACGTTTTCACATAAAACACTAAAACAAGTATAAGTGATTTTATGATTTAATAATACATATGTACAACAACTAGTGTTTACATATTGGGGAAATATATACATAACTAGTATGTATTATAATGGGTAATATAAATGGGTAGAAACTTAAGTATTTGACCCATTGACCAAATACATTAAATATAGTTGGGTACAACCCAAAGTCCATGACCTATAACCATAGAGCTTGACCCATAACTCATTGCATGACATCATGCTTAAGTCATACATGGTTTTAATCCATGGCCCATAGTTTTAATCCATGAACCATGGACTAGATGCATTGCATCTTAGAGATACATTGTATCTACTTTGATACCATGATCCATAACCCATGACCCATGACCCAAAACCCATGGGCAAAGGGGAGCGTCCCACGGATCCTCAGTATTGCACTGGACGGATCCCTCAAGTGAGGGATCCGTGGAACAGTAGACATTTTCTCTCTATAAATTGTGAGCCATTTCTTCATTGTTTCTTACCCCTTTCTCACATATTTTTTCTTTGAGTTATAAACTCTCTAACCTCAGATCCAAGTGATCCACGTATGTAGTTTTGTTTCGTGTGATTCTCTAGGTTCCTCTTAAAGGTGAGATCACCATCTTTTGAAGACGAGCAAGCTCAAGTCCATGAGTTGCCATGCTTCGTTATCATCAAGAATACTGAGGTTCTCTTGTTGATAGTTCTCTTCTTCAAGGCTCTAAGAACAAATTAATCCCTTATGGAATGTTCTTGACACGCCTTTATCATCACATCATGTACTTCCACCCTCAATTTCAAAGTCCGTTGTACGTACTTGTGAACAAGATGATGAAACCTCTAAACACATCTCTCATGAAGACTTTATTCATTCCTGAATCGGCGAACACTCATCAACCATATGATGATCCATCTAGTAAAAACGCTCAAGGAACTTAGCTTTCTTTCAAAATAGGGTCAATCCTTAGTATCCATGCTTTATCAATGTAATGTAATTTCCTTCATGAAATAAGACATCTTACATTTTGATATCTCTACACTAATGTTAGAACTTCTAAGAAAAACCCTAACTTTGAAATATGATGCATTGTGCAACCCTTGCATACCTTTTGTAAAGGTTCTGCTTAGGAGAGAGACGGGTCCCAAAGTTCGTGCTAGACGGATCCCTACTCTTAAGGAACCGTGGGATCCGGCAAACAGAAATGCAATTGCAATCATTGTATTTCAAAACATGTCCTTAGATCACTTCACACTAAGGTAGACATAGTGCCTTAAGACAAATTGAGCCCTTATCAAGTTGAGTAAACTTTTTGTACTCACACATAACTCACTTAGATCACACTCAAAACACCTGTAGATCTATGATCTCACCAAAACTCATTACTCTTTCGCTCTTATACTCACACATAATCCCTCACATGTTAAAGCATCTAGCTTTAGAAACCTTTCAACGATAGAAAATTGATTGTAGTCATCCTTACCTCATAATTGGTCGAAATGGGTCAAATTCTAGCTTTTCCATCTTAAGCTTTTAGGATATCTGGTCTCTAGGATCATTTAGCTCCATTTGAGACTCTTAAATCTTTAGTGTCATCCTTGGTCACTCATTGGGACTCATAAAAGTTCCAATTTCTTCCGTGAAAGGCTATCATTAGCTACATCACTCATTGCCCTTAAGCATTTAAGTACCCTTTCATTTAATGTTAGGAATTAGAAATTCCATGTATTAAAGAGTCGGTCACCTCAAGTATACGTAATCGTTAGAAAGCTCGTAGTCATAGTTATTTTAAGCTAAGTAGTATTTAGTTAAGTAACACCGTGGAGGACGGACGGGTCTTTACCCACTGTATGCCTGATCCACAGCCCGTTGAGTGGCGTTTTATGTAAGACTATAAATACTCTCTACCTCCCAAGGTAGATAGTTGGAGCTCATAATAATATCTTTCACTTTCTCTCACTAAGTTCCCTAAACCTCTAACTTTCTCTCTCTAGAATTCCACTTATACGCCCACTTTGTGTTATGGTTTGATGTGTAAGTGAAAACCAATATCTTACAATTGGTATCAAGAGCCATGGTTAGATCATATCTTGCACATCTTTGGATTTCTAGTGGTTTTTAGGTGGTTTTTGAGTTTGAAAAAGTTTAGTGATTTGTGCATCATTTGGTTGATTTCTTGTTTTAAAGCTTGGATTTTGTTAGTACTTTTATGTTTAGAATCATCACAAGTGTTTAGGTTTTCATTTGGTAAGCTTGAATCATCTTGGTTGGGTTGTTTTTGGATTGAAAAGTGATGTTTGTGATGTTTTCTTGCTAGCGACTTGACCTACGGATTTCTTTCTTGCTAGCGACTTGCTTTATATTTTTGTAGCGAGTTACAGTTAGTGGAGTTAGCGACTTAGGCCTAGCGACTAATAGTACAAGTAGTGGATGCTCCACTACGGGTAGCGACTTGGTGTTAGCGACTTGGTGTTAGCGACTTGGTAAGTAGCGAGTTGCTATTTAGCGACTTGATTCATTAGCGACTTGTATCTTAGCGAATTGCTGCCAAAATTTTGCTAGCGACTAGAGGCTTAGCGAGTTGCTATTTAGCGACTTGTCTTTTGTTTAGCGACTTGGGAATTTAGCGACTTGGTGGAATAGCGAATTAGAAGATAGCGACTTGGTGCATAATTTTCTAGCGACTTGGGTGATTTCTTTACGGTTTTCTCTTGATTTAGTAAAATCCAGTGAAAGAATCTATTTCCCGGTTTAATCATAGAGTTATAAAATCCCGTTTAATTTGTCATCATGTCTACCAACGTTTCTACAATCATCTCCACTGTTGCCGAGGATGTTCAAGCAGCTGGTTCAGATACTCGTCCACCCATGCTTGACAGAACTGACTACGATTCTTGGGCTCAACGAATCAGATTGTACTGTCTTGGAAAGGAAAATGGTGTCAACATTCTTAAATCCATTGATGAAGGACCGTATCGGGTTGAGACGACTAGAGATGTACTTGATACTGCTGAAGATGGAACTTTGATTTACGGAATGGACAGACCAAAGATGTATGATGAGCTTGATGATAAGGAGAAAAAGAGATTCGATGCTGATATCAGGCTTCTAACATTGTTCTTCAATGTCTTCCTAAAGACATCTACAAGCTGATCAATCACAACACCGAAGCTAAGGCAGTATGGGATAATGTCAAGATGCTTCTCTCAGGTTCTGAATTAACTATGGAAGACAGAGAATCACAACTCTATGACGAATTTGAACACTTCAAGATGAAACCAGATGAGAGTGTCTATGAGTACTATGTGAGATTTCATAAGCTGGTGAATGATATGAGGAACATCAGAATGACTATGCTTAACATTCAGCTGAACTCAAAATTTGTGAACAACATGAATCCCGAATGGCACATGTTTTTCACCTCTGTGAAGCTCACTAAAGGATTGAAGAATACAAACTATGAGCAACTCTATGCCTTCCTCCTTCAGAATGAGAGACATGCTATGTTTGAAAAAATGATTCTTAATCAGTTCAAAACCAACCAGGGAGAGACAAGCTCATCTAATGACTCAACTGCCTTCTACTCAAACATCGGAATCACAACCAAAGCCTCACAAGTCATACCCATGGGTAATGGTAATCACAAACTCATTCTTGATCCTATGTTCAAACAAGCTGATGCTGATGCACACGTAGGTAACATCATTAATCAACTAGCTCTTCTGATTAGTCAAAACATAAATTCTCTCCCACAAACCAACAACAACCTCAGAACAGCATCTAACCCACACAATCAAGCTACTGTTAAAGATGGGAGGATCGTGGTGCAACCAGTTCAGGAAAGACAGTATGATCAGGGAAGAGGTGGAGCTGGTAGAGGTTATGCTGGTAATCAGAATCGAGGAAGGAATGGTAATCAAGGTCAAGCTAAGCCGATCAAATGTTATAACTGTGGTGGTGAGGGACACATTGCAAGGAACTGCACATCTCCAAAACGTCCATAGAATGCTGATTACTTCAGAGATAAGATGCTGCTTGTACAAGCTCAGGATAATGGTGCTGCTTTGGATGAAGAGGAATTGTTGTTTCTTGCTGAGGGCAATGCCAAGACCTATGATTCAGATGTGGATGAGCAGCCTATTCAAGAGATAGGTCACTATCATCAGAATGCCTTTCAAGTCGCTGATTGTGATGCATACGACTCTGATGTAGATGATGGACCTACTGCACACACAATTTTTATGGCTAGCATTTCTCCAATGGTTTCTCCCAAGGTCTCATCTTCACCACAAGCTGGCCCATCCAAAGACAAACTCATCTCAGAGGTATTAAAATTATACAATGATGCTGATGTGCAAAAGATGCATGACAAAGTACAATCAACTGAAACTTTTGAATCAAATATTGAAAATATGGATAGTATCAATGTTGTCTCATATGATCAATATGTGAAACAAAGTGAAAGTGAAGTTGTACCAAGTGATGCATCTTCTGCAGTCAATAATGATTATGTTTTTGATGAATTCACTGCATGTGCCTCTGATGATTATGTTGTTTCTGAACTAAATGCCTATAAAGAACGTGTTGCTATTTATAAACAACGTGCAAAATTTGAGTTGACCACTCGTGAGCAGGAAATGAATGACCAAGTGCGTACAATCATTAGAAAAAGTAATTTTAGAGAAGAAGTATTAAAACAAGAGTTAAATTCCTTGCAAGAAAAGCTTTCTAAAACTGCTAAACAAAAACAGGAACTTCAAGAAAATGTGAAAATGCTTAAGCAAGAATTTAATGCAAAGGAATCAAAACTCTTGAAAGATTTTTCTAATCTGAAAACTTTGAAAAACAAACTTGAAAACAAGTTGTACATACAAGGGAACACCATTCAGACTGCTCACATGATCACTAAGCATAGAGTCTTAAGCGATAAGCACAACATTCCCCTTATTGAGGAACCAAATCCAGAGGTCATTAAAAAGGCTAGAAATGCTCATAAGGTTCTTTATGATGGCAATGAAATCCTTAAACCTAGACAGAAACCTAGTTGCGTTGAGTGCACTGAGGAAGATAAGAAATCAGATGAAGTCACTAGGGAAAAGATGAACAAGAAATTAGATGATCCTAAATGTAAAGAGAAGAAAATAAAGATCGCACCCCATGATTACAAGAAGGAAAACTGGATTTCATTGAACAAGTTTAAGCCTCAGACATTGTTGACTCCCGAACAAGTTTTTTGGAAAATGGATTTAGATAAGCAGAAAGCTGAAGATATAGTTGAAACAAACCCTCCCCTTAGGAAAATGCCTAAAGCAACTGTGTATCCTCCCAATACACCAATGCATCTAGTTCCTAGAACGATTGCTACTAAAAGCAAGATCTTAATCAGTCAATATGTTATTTTTCAACTATTTGTTGATTTTGAGAAAACTTGTAAGAAAAGGATCACACCCACTGGGATTACTGAAGGGGAAAAGGGTTTTGAAAAAACAAAAGAATGATATTTAACTGAGGTCATGCCTTTCTTTAAACTTCTAAAAGATCACTTTGAGAGTCTTAAAAAGGGGATATAAACTGATATTAAGGGAATGGAAGAGGAATTTGATGCAATGGTAGGTGAAGTTAGTGACTATGAGCGAGCACGAAAATATAATGAGATTGAGAGGAAGAACTTGCATACACTAAATGAGAACCTGATTTCTGAATGTATTGCTCAAGATGTGTTTTTCACTGCTACAAATTGTTCCATTAATGCTTCCCAATTTCATGAATTATCTGTTGCCCTGAAAGTCTCCCATGATCGTGTCATTGAGCTTGAAAAAACTAATTGTGAACTAAACGAGAAAATTGAACTGGATGATCACGACAATTTGGTTAAGCATTTTTCTAAACTAGAAGTTGAGCATTTTAATTTACAACTAAAATATCAACATCTTAAAGAAAATGTCAAAACTTCAAATATCAAGACATCCTTAGATGCTCCAGAGTTTGATGCAGTTTTTCAAATTAACAAACGTGATGAACATATTCAAGCTCATTGCAACACAATCAGAAAGTTGAAAGCCCAAATCTCTCAATTAAAGGGTCAAACGAACAATATGACAGGCTCCCAAATGCCTCCTCCTTTAGATTCTCAGAATTCTCAAACGTTTCATCTTCAAAACCGAGTAAATGCATTGCAAATGGAAAACGAAAGTTTTCTAGAAGAAAATGAAAAGGTTAAACGTCATTTCAATGAGTTATTTGAATCAATAAAGGTCACTCGTAACAAAAATAACGAACAAATAGCTTCATTGCAAAAGGAAATTGAGAATTTGAAGAGTAAGGTAAAAGGGAAAATGCCAATGACCATTGGGGAGAATGGTGTATCAAAGTTTCACTCTTGTAATAAATATGCTTTGTCTGTGAAATATGTCCCTCCTCATCTCAGGAACAACAAACTTGCTGTTCAAACATACTTCTCATCCCTTAAGGATTGCCTAGAATGTCTGCGTGAGATTGTTGAAGAGGATAAGTTAGAGAAACCTCATGATAATGCAATTGGACATGCATGCTTATATGCCAAACGATCTCAAGAAATCCTAGAATGCTTGATCACAATATGCCCAAAGTCCTTAGGTGAGAGAGTTAATCCTTTGATTCCATGTTCGATGCCTAATGCCAAGTATGATAATCATTCGATGCCCAATGTCTTGAATGTGAACCTTAGTGTGCCTTTAAGTAGTTCAGATTCCAGATCTGTCAATGCTAAGAAAGAGAACTCAAGTGTGCCTTCTAGGAGTACAAATCCCAGCACTTCTAGTTTTAAGAAAGTGAACCTTAGTGTGCCTGCATGTAGTTCAGATCCCAGCACATCTAAAAAGGTGATGCAAAGAGTAGTAAAACCAACTAATGTTCCCATTCCCTCTACAGGAGTAATCAGTGACATTAAAGGGAGCAGGTCAAAGTCTCAAGACAATTCAAGGAATGATAGGACCTCGCAAGCTAAGAATGTGCACTGGAAAAGAGTAGAAGAACAATCTAGGAACTTTAAGTTTGAACCGAATAAAACGAATCGTGTTGATTCTAGTATTAGCCATAGGCGTACTGTAATTAATTCGAATTCTGATACTATTTGCAAACCTTGTATTGATGTCTGCTTGAATTCTGTTTCTAATCATGAATGTGGTGTTAATGTTTTGCCGAATGATGTTAATTGTCCAGTTAATATTGTTAATGCTAAGAAAGCTAAAAAGCAAAAACGAATGAAAGTTAGAAAACAGTGGAAACCCACAGGAAGAACATTTAGTAAGATAGGCTATTATTGGATACCTGTTGGTCATAAGACTAATCAGACAATGCCCACTAGAAAATGGATGCCTACTGGTAGAACTATTCCCTTAAGAAGTGAGCACACTGTGAACAGGGCTAATACAGACACTAGTACTGCATCTATTCACAATGATTCCATTGCCTCACTTTCTGATATGAATGCTTCTATTTCTGATGTGGGTGTTCCAACCATTGTTACTAACCAAATGGAACCCATTCTTGCATGGGGATCCCAATTATCCAGTTATCCATTCTTTTCTGTGTTCAACTGCAGATCGTTCAAATCGTTCTGTGGTACCTGGACTCAGGCTGTTCCAAGCATATGACTGGCGACTGGTCACGGCTCATGAACTTCGTGAGCAAATTCATCGGGACAGTTAGATTCGGGAATGATCATTTCGGTGCTATTATGGGTTATGGAGACTATGTTGTTGGCAAAAGTGTTATCTCCAGGGTTTACTATGTAGAAGGTCTTGGTCACAACTTGTTCTCTGTTGGTCAATTCTGCGATTCTGATCTAGAAGTAGCCTTCAGAAAACATACGTGCTTCGTTAGAGAACTTGATGGTAAGGAACTTTTAAGAGGTTCACGTGGTTCAAATCTATACACCATCTCTATCGAAGATATGATGAATTCTTCTCCAATTTGCTTGCTGTCAAAGGCCTCTAAAACAAAGTCATGGTTATGGCATCGTCGTCTCAATCACTTGAACTTTGGTACCATCAATGATCTCTCCAGAAAGGACTTAGTTGTAGGTTTACCTAGACTCAAGTATGAAAAGGATCATCTTTGTTCAGCATGTCAATTGGGAAAAAGCAAGAAGTATGCCCATAAACCAAAACCTACTAACTCTGTCACAGAAGTTCTTCATATGATTCATATGGATTTATGTGGACCAATGAGGGTGCAGAATATCTTTGGGAAGAAATATGTGTTAGTTGTGGTTGATGATTACTCTAGATTCACATGGGTCAAGTTCTTAAGGACAAATGATGAAACTCCTGATATCATCATCAAACTCATCAAACAGCTGCAGGTTCGACTTAACAAAACAGTCAGAATAATCCGAACAGACAATGGAACTGAGTTTGTCAACAAACAACTCAGTGAATTTTATGAAAGCGTTGGAATCAGCCATCAAAGAAGTGTTCCACGAACTCCTCAACAGAACGGTGAAGTTGAAAGACGAAATCGAACTCTTGTAGAAGCCGCTAAAACAATGCTGATTTACTCAAAGGTTCCAATGTTTCTCTGGGCTGAAGCTATTGCCACTGCATGCTACACACAAAATCGTTCCCTGATTCACACTTTTCATAGAAAAACTCCATATGAACTTGTCCACAACAGAAAACCTAATCTCTCTTTCCTTCGTGTGTTTGGTGCATTGTGTTATCCAAGTAATGAGGGACAAGACTTAGGCAAACTTAGAGCTAAAGCAGACATTGGAGTATTTGTAGGGTATGCTCCAAACAAAAAGGGATACCGAATCTACAACAAAAGAACCCGAAATATCATGGAAACAATTCAAAACAGTCCCATTGGTTCATCCCTTGTTCCAAACTCTTCTCAAGAAACTCCATATGTACCTCCATCTGAAGATGATTTAAAGAAATTGTTTGATCCTATGTTTGATGAACTTTATGATCCAAGTACTAATGAGGTGTCGATTCCTACAACAGAGGCTGCTCATATTCCAGTGAATGAAGTCAATCCCTCAGTCTCAATATCTTTAAGTCAAGATGCACCTGCTGCTGATCCTTCAGTCTCATCAACAAATCATCATTCTTCAAATATACATAATGGAACTGTTTCTGGCATCAATGATGAAGTTAATCCCTTTGCTGCTCCTGAAGATGCTCCATTTGAAAACATATTTGCTCCTGAATCTTCATCAGAACCATCTTCTTCAGGAGACATCGACTCTGCTACCTCAGTCCCTCAACAACTGCCACATGAACACCTTAGAAAATGGACTCACGATCATCCACTAGACAACATCATTGGAAATCCCTCTCGTCCTGTATCAACACGGAAACAACTTGCAACCGATGCCTTATGGTGCTTCTTTAACTCTGTACTCTCAAAGATCGAACCTAAAGATGTTAAAACTGCTATGAATGAAGACAGCTGGTTTAATGCCATGCAAGATGAAATTCATGAGTTTGATCGATTAGATGTATGGGAATTAGTACCAGCTCCAGATTGTGCTATGATCATTGCTCTTAAGTGGATCTTCAAAGTAAAGCTTGATGAGCATGGTGATGTCTTGAAAAATAAGGCTAGGTTAGTGGCTAAAGGTTATCGTCAAGAAGAAGGTATTGACTTTGAAGAATCTTTTGCTCCAGTTGCTCGAATCGAGGCAATCATAATCTTTTTGGCTAATGCTGCTAGTAAGAACATGGTAGTCTATCAGATGGATGTAAAGACAGCATTTCTGAACGGAGATCTTAAAGAAGTCGTCTACGTCAGCCAACCTGAAGGATTTGTGAATCAAGAGCATCCTACTCATGTTTATCGTTTGAAGAAGGCTCTTTACGGTTTAAAGCAAGCTCCAAGGGCATGGTATGATACACTGTCAAAGTTTCTTCTATCTACCGGATTTAGCAAAGGAGCAGTTGATCCAACATTGTTCACCAGGAAGTCAGGCAAACATTTAATTCATGTTCAAATTTATGTTGATGATATTATTTTTGCCTCGACAGACCCAATGGAATGTGATCGTTTTTCAAATGAAATGAGTTCAAAATTTCAAATGTCAATGATGGGAAAAATGTCATTTTTCTTGGGATTACAAATTTCACAAAGTCCCGGAGGCATTTTCATAAATCAATCTAAATATGCAACAGAGATCTTAAAGAAATTTGGATTTGATTCATTGCTAGTAGACCAGACATCTTGTTCGTTGTTTGCATGTGTGCTAGATACCAGGCTAAGCCTACTAAAAAGCACCTTGAAGCGGTTAAACGGGTCTTTCGGTACCTCCAAGGAACCATCAATATGGGTCTTTGTTACCCGAAGGACACCGGTATGTCACTAACAGCCTATGCAGATGCTGATCATGCAGGGTGTCAAGATACTCGTCGAAGTACATCTGGAGGTGCTCAGTTTTTGGGTGATAAGCTTGTTAGCTGGTCCTCAAAGAAGCAAATGAGTACTTCTATTTCCTCTACAGAGGCTGAATACATAGCCATGTCATCTTGTTGTGCTCAAATCTTATGGATGAGATCTCAATTATCTGACTATGGCTTTGAATTCAACAAAATCCCTCTGTACTGTGATAATAAAAGTGCTATTCCTCTCTCATGCAACAACGTTCAACACTCAAGAGCAAAGCATATCGACATTCGAGATCATTTCATCAGGGAACAAGTGGAAAAAGGTGTGGTGGAACTCTATTTTGTGAGGTCTGAATATCAGTTAGCAGACACCTTCACCAAAGCTCTTCCAAGAGAACGTTTTGAGTTTATTCTTCCACGTCTTGGCTTGAAAAGCCTTCAACCAGAAACACTCAAACGTCTTCAGGAGGAAGACGAGGAGTAAAGGTCTATCTTCATCTATCTCTTGTATATATCTATTCGAAAATCAAAATACAAAATTATAAAACCTTCAAAAATCAAATA
The DNA here is from genome assembly GCA_019973895.1 of Chrysanthemum seticuspe. Classification (NCBI taxonomy): domain Eukaryota; kingdom Viridiplantae; phylum Streptophyta; class Magnoliopsida; order Asterales; family Asteraceae; genus Chrysanthemum; species Chrysanthemum seticuspe. The sequence goes on along the minus strand of BPTQ01000004.1, from coordinate 52,329,593 downwards.
GAAAAATATAAAACCTTCAAAATCCATAAAAAAATAAAACTGGAAAATTCGAAATATCTTCAAAAAATATTGTCAATTTGTTATGCTTTTTCTCGGTTCGACAATATCTACGGTCGTTGTGCTGTCATTCAAAGAATGACACGGGACTTTAGATGGTGTTCGAATTCTTAAAAAAAAAAAAAAAAAAAAAAGTTATTTTTGGGAGAAAGAGAAACAATGGTTTATTGTCATTTCAGGCAGTAAGCCATTTTTTAAAGAAAGAACAGAGCCATACTTTATCATGTTTTCAAAATTCCGTGCTCTGATTCTACAAACCTTTATCTCATGAAAACTAACTATGTTGAAAAATAACTCGGACTCTATCTTTGATAATCACCGGGACTTATTTGTCAAAATATCAATCTCAATCAACAACCTATGTCATTGATTGAGGGGGAGAATGATTTCAATTAAATTAAAAAGTTATTTGGCATTAAATTGTTTTCAAAAGATATTCATGCATGTTTTACCAATGGAGTTTAAAGTCTTTAAATCCGATCCTTATCAGTTAAAACGCTTTCATAATCAAGTCACAATTCCCCTTAAAAGCTTTCAAAACCAATTTAAATCTATAAGAGATCACAAATCTCAAATGATTTGATAATTGTGATCGGGGGAGAATGTGTGATTTAAATTGGATTTAAACTGATAATTCGGTAAATGGTTTTATAAGGATGTACATGCTCTCCTTCCCACATGTGACAAACGATTTCAAATTTTCCATGCACATGTTGAGGGGGAGCATCTATCTTAAACCTATGATTTGAAACGTGATCTCTTATCTCAATGTGCAGGTTCCCTCTAGTATGTGCAAAACTCTTTTCAAATCTCGAAGCACATATTGAGGGGGAGCAAAATCATGAAAACCTCATCCTTCCCCAAAATGCTTTATCTACTTGATTTGATCAGGAAGTGATGTTGATATCTTTTAGAATATGGTAATCAAAGAAGTAAATTCTTCCTCTTGCCTCCGTGTGCAAAACGATTTCAAACATTTGATGCACATGATTGAGGGGGAGCACTTGTTCTAAAAATATCAAAAACAATTCAGGTACAAAATGTTTTGATAATACATCACAAGTATCTAGATTGATTTTTTCAAATGGTTTTCAATTGGTTCAAATGGCAGATGAACAATACCAAGTAGACCGACCAAACTTACTTTATGTACGGTGATATAAGGATGATAAGGTTAGGTATTGGTTCCCATGATCCACCAGAACCGGAGGGATCTACCCAGGGACAATCCACTAGTTAGTGTAGAAGTCCTTAGGTATGATGATAAAAGGAGAAAAATGAGATATGGGAAGAGTGCGGACTGAGACAGAGCTAGTATTGGAACAAACCCAACAAGGTTCTAGCTATGAAGTCTTAGTAAGCACTGAAGGGGTTGAGGAATTAAAAAGAATTGAATGAGAAAAGGGTGAAAACAAATAGCCCTCCATTTATTCAACCTTAGGGCAGAAACCGGGTTCAATTCATATGCTACTGATGGTAACATCGGTATTGAAGACAAGACGTCATAGACCCAGTGACGCACTGCACTTCAACTTTCCAAACCACTCAAGTTCCTCTTAAAAGGACTTGTTTCATTCTCACGGGGAACCGACATTATCTATCGACTTTCTCTTAGAGATTGTTGATATTGAAGAAGGAGACCCTCTCCCTAGTCTCTGACACAGGATCCAAATATGCACAAATTGAGTCTAGAGCCACGAGATCATCAATAAATCTCATTAAGACACTTTCAATGAAGACTATCTGTTTCACACAATGTGGAAAGAGAGATTATATCTTGAGTCCTACGCATTATCCTTGTGGTATTGCCAGAACATCTGAGTGATGTGTTTACATATTCACAATGAAGATGGAAAGCCTTCTGGAGCCAACATCAAACAAGCTCCTGGTAGGTGGCATGTGAGATCTATTATATAGATCAACCATGTGACAACTGAACAGAAACAATGGGGCGATTCAATCTCTTGAATCAATCCTGGTTCAGGTTATGGATTGACGGATACCTTTGAAAACCCGGTCTTTGTGCTTAATAACTCTTTTCTTTAGCACATCGACCGTGTACTAATTTTTCAAACCAAAAGGTGTTTTTATGATTGATAATTGATTTTCAATAAAACCTTCGTTGTATTGCAAAAACAAATTTCTATTGAGCAATACACGATTGTTTTTCAAATCTCTTTTCATCAATCAGTGGACTTAAATTTGCTGGTTCACTCACTCCGTGTTGTCTTCTTTGAGACGTTCTGGTTTGAGAACAGCTAGAGCAGCTGCGAAACCCTGTCAAGGAAATTCTTAGGAATTATACCTGATCACAGGCAGTACATGTACTGATCAACGGGGAACCGTGGGCCGTGTACCTCAAATTCAACTAAAGTGGTCAAAGACACTTTTGTACGCTTTATTGCTAACTGTTGTATGCAGGTACGCCCGACTTTTGCAGCTGATCAGAATGAAGCGGTCAATCCATAGCCACATGCTCACATGATACATTCATCTCTCAAGAAATCATGATAAGTGCATCAATGACTCTGATATTTTCACTCCATGCTTCTGCTACGCTGCTGCCAATATCATGAATCAACGAAAGCTTCCGCTACTCTGATGAGAAGATATCATGATGCAGAATGTGAGCATGTCGGTCCGAAAGTCACAACATCACATAATACCAACACCACAATGGATGTCTCAGAGATTTTTGATAGCTGATGATCTCAAAAGCTGGCTCAAAATCATTATCACGTGGATCAGTAAAATACCTCCACTTGGATTAACCAAACATGAAATGAGAAGAATCAATGACTACGAGCTTCGGTGCAAAGTACTACATCAAGAATGCAAGAACAATTTTTAATGTAATATCTGTTTGTATTCAATGTAATCTTAGTACATGATTGAGGTGACCTCCCTTAGGGGGAGATTGTTAGGAATTAGAAATTCTAGGTATTAAAGAGTCGGTCACCTCAAGTATATGTAATCGTTAGAAAGCTCGTAGTCATAGTTATTTTAAGCTAAGTAGTATTTAGTTAAGTAACACCGTGGAGGACGGACGGGTCTTTACCCACTGTATGCTTGATCCACAGCCCGTTGAGTGGCGTTTTATGTAAGACTATAAATACTCTCTACCTCCCAAGGTAGAGAGTTGGAGCTCATAATAATATCTTTCACTTTCTCTCACTAAGTTCCCTAAACCTCTAACTTTCTCTCTCTAGAATTCCACTTATACGCCCACTTGTGTTATGGTTTGATGTGTAAGTGAAAACCAATATCTTACATTTAAGATACTTAGATGGACTGAAACACTCAAGAAGGTATAGGCTTTGGACCTTACAAACATCATTGTTATCTTTTCCTAGCTGCTGAGAGATGTATCCCTAGGAATAGCCTAGACGGATCCCTCATTGGAGGGAACCGTGGGATCCGTATGACAGATTCATGTCAACTCTAGCTAAAACAATCATTTCAAGCTCATCTTTCTAACGTGAACACTCCATCTCATCTTAATTAAGTTCCTAGATCAGTACAACTTTGAAGTTGACTCTTGTGCATGCTAATCAGCAAAATCCAATGAATTTTAGTGGCTTAAGTCTTGAATGCACTTGCCAAATCCCTTGCTTTATAAACCACAGTGTAAGGACTCCTAAACTCATCATCTTCATCTTCATTTTTAGCACTTAGAAACCTTTACAAACTTCTTTGAATCATCTCATCATGAGAAAATCTCCAAGTGGTAACTCATCCACTAAAGGACCACCCAAGAAAATTGCTCGTGTTGTACACAAAATTTCTTCAACCGAATCATCTCCGGTCAAATCCACAAATGCTAGGATTTCTCCTCCACCAACTCAACTATTCAAACCAATCCCTAAAAGGATAGTTCCCACAAAACTACCAATGTCAAACACAACCATACCTCCTAAACCATACAATCCTATTTCCACCAAACCATCACCATTGGTGCCTAGAGCCCTATCATTCACCACTCCACTTTCATCACCACATCTCTACAATCTAGAGGATTTGCCTCCTAGGCCATCTCATCCTCCACCACCGGCAACACTCTCCTCATTAGGAGGAATAATGGAACAAAATCAAGGTGTTGAGTCAACACTAGCTCCAGCTTCCTTTTTACCGTCACCATCAAATAATCCCATTTGGATTATGACAAATTATCAAAGTCAACCTCCCGACCACATGGAAGTTGACACCTCTCTAACACCACCATCATTCTTGGTTGAGCCATCATCAAATGCGCCTCCACCAATCCCTCCATCGTTTGAGGCTCCTCAACCCGCTTCACTTGATCCTTCACATCAAGAAATTTCATTTCTTCCATCACCACTACCTAGCCATGACAAAGATAGTTATCATTGTCAACATGTTGAAAGTTTGCTACATAAAGTACGGGAAGATCAACGTTTCATTTTTTATCACCTCCTCGAACGTTTTGACGAGATTAAACATAAACAAATTTGAGCTAGAGGATTTTAGTGGTGTCCTAGTATCAAGCGTAACTTAGATAGTCTAGTAACTCCAAGTCATGTATCGTTATTTTCTTAGTTTTTAGAGTCATGTATATCATATCTCTAGTTTTATTAAATGAAATTACATGATATTTTCTATATTTCTGAGAATATGATTAGTTGGTATAATACATATCTCACTTTGATGTTAACATTATTTGTTATATCTCCATTGCTGAATCTTGTCATTAGACAGACGGATCCCTAGAATTTGCCTAGATGGATCCCTACAAGGAGGGAACCGTGGGATCCGTGCAACAGAAGATCAATTTTCTGCTAACTTGAGTCTTATTTGCAGGAAATTATGCATTATATACTTATCTTCTAACCTTTGTTTTGTAGGTTTTCAATTGACACATGAAGAATTTGACACTCCAAAGCTAGGGGAGCTTTGTGTCAAAGCATTACATTGCAAGATCCTTTGCAATATTAGGAGTACATTTCATGATGTCCCCTTGCAAAGTTGCAATTATCTAGGGGGAGCATTATCGTCGCTAAGACAAAACCATTTGCAAACATGGTTGCAATACATTAGCTTAGTAGTTTTTATTAACTTGACGTCCTCGAAAAGGGATGGACTCGTCAAGGGGTAGTTAAGACGAGAACTCTTCCCGTCACTTTCTCTCTATTCTTTCTTTTCACATGTTTTTTTTTTTTTTTTTTTTTTTTTTTTTTTTTTTTTTTTTTTTTTTTTAAATAAATAAATGTGTTGGTTTATTTTCGAAGCTCTTTTTGTTTCAACAAAAGGGGGAGAAGAAAGTAAAAACTACAAATTCAAACTTTTACGAATTTTAGTTTTTCCTTAAAATAATTTTATGTTTTGTCATCAACAAAAAGAGGGAGATTGTTAATACAAATAAGCCATAAAAACGTTTATTTATATTTTACGATCTTCTAATGTTTTGTCGATAACAAACGTAAAATCATTTTAACGAAACAAATAAAATACGTAAATGGTTCGAGCCAATAGTTTTCTAACACACTTATGTTTTCACATAAAACACTAAAACAAGTATAAGTGATTTTATGATTTAATAATACATATGTACAACAACTAGTTTTACATATTGGGAAAATATATACATAACCAATATGTATTATAATGGGTAATATAAATAGGTAGAAACTTAAGTATTTGACCAATTGACCAAATACATTAAATATATTTGGGTACAACCCAAAGTCCATGACCCATACCCATGGAGCTTGACCCATAACTCATTGCATGACATCATGCTTAAGTCATACATGGTTTTAATCCATGGCCCATAGTTTTAATCCATGAACCATGGACTAGATGCATTTCATCTTAGAGATACATTGTATCTACTTTGATACCATGATCCATAACCCATGACCAATGACCCAAAACCCAAGGGCAAATGGGAGCATCCCACGGATCACCAGTATTGCACTGAACGGATCCCTCAAGTGAGGGATCCGTGGGATCCGTGGAACAGTAGATATTTTCTCTCTATAAATAGTGAGCCATTTCTTCATTGTTTCTTACCCCTTTCTCACATATTTTCTCTTTGAGTTATAAACTCTCTAACCTCAGATCCAAGTGATCTATGTATGTAGTTTTATTTTTGTGTGATTCTCTAGGTTCCTCTTAAAGGTGAGATCACCATCTTTTGAAGACGAGCAAGCTCAAGTCCATGAGTTGCCATGCTTCGTTATCATCAAGAATAATGAGGTTTTCTTGTTGATAGTTTTCTTCTTCCTCATAAGAAGTGTAGTGTTGAAGACATTAGTGAAAGATGTCTCAAGTGTCAAGACGAAGATATTAGTGAAGGGTGTAGATCGTCCGTATTGAAAGCACTAGTGAAGGGTGCTTAGAAGTCAAGGCTAGAGGCATTAGTGAAGGGTGCCTAGAAGTCAAGTCACAAGACATTAGTGAAGGGTGTCTTGAAGATCCAGTCAAAGACATTAGTGAAAGGTGCCTAAGGTGTACATTCGATATGGTGTGATTCGATGTACATGATAGATTAGTATTGGATCAAAGGACATTGTTATCTTTGATGATGTTATTATAAGGAGTTGATCTCCTTTGGGGTTAGGTGTTGGTGTAGTGTTGGGTAGTAGTTCCTCCATTGTAATGGAACTCGGTATCTAGCCTAGTACCGGATAAAGAATAGGCAACGTTGTGAATGTTTCTCCACCATAAGGAGCTAGTGTTGTGTAGTGATTATGAACTCTCGAGTAGGTGACTCGGGGAGTGGAGTAGGGCAACGAAGGTGTTGTAGCCGAACCACTATAAATACTCGCGTTGTGGTTTTGTGCTTCTTACTCTTTATCTTTTCATTACATATTTATATTTCTTTATGTTTTGTTTATCAACATCCAACATACATCCAAATAGATTAACATGAGTCGATCTAAATAGTTTAAAACAAAGTTTTAATCGGTAAAACTATTCAATCCCCCTTCTAGTTTTCCATAGGTTTAATGTTTATAGTGTCAAGTATTTGAAATGTTTTAAGAGTCATTTCACATGTTTTAATGTATGTTAAAGAGTTATGTTTAAGTGGTGTATGCAAACGGGTCAAAACGAGTATTTTGGCCTAATACCCGTCACTTTGTAAAGGACGTTTCCGTGGGTTATTATGACCAATTTTATGCATATATTTGATGTTTATAATGACCTAATGATTTCTGGAAGTTTTGGTGTTATAGAAGTCGTTTTCCGGAAAATGGGTCAAAAGTACATAAAAGGGATATGCAGAAAAAGGGGTGATTGGGACAAGGTCTATTTTAATCCATTTTGTGTCAAACGGGTCAAGAATGTTTGGAAAAACAATGTGTTAATACAAATAAGCCGTAAAAACGTTTATTTATATTTTACGATCTTCTAATGTTTTGTCGATAACAAATGTAAAATCATTTTAATGAAACAAATGAAATACGTAAATGGTTGGAACTAATAGTTTCTAACATATTCACATTTTCACATAAAACACTAAAACAAGTATAAGTTATTTTATGATTTAATATTACATATGTACAAAAACTAGTGTTTACATATTTGGGTAAAATATACACATAACTAGTATGTAGTATATTCGGGAATATAAATGGGTAGAAACTTAAGTATCATAACCTATTGGGCAAATACATTGAATGTAGTTGGGTACAACCCAAAGCCCATGACCCATGGAGCTTGACTCATAACCCATTGCATGACATGATGCATATATCATATATGGATAATATTCATAACCCATGGTTTTGACCCATACCCATGTGACCAGGTGCATTGCACTCAAGAGATACATTGTATCTAGCTAAAGACCCATGGATCAACCCATGACCCATGACCCATAACCAAAATACCCATGGGTAAAGAGGAGCGTCCCACGGATCCCTAGCTTTACGCTAGATGGATCCCTTGTGGAATGGATCCGTGGGATCCGGGGAACAGTATAATTTTTCCTCTATAAATAGTGAGCCATTTCTTCATTTTTTCTAACCCCTTTTCTAACATACTTTCCCCTAGAGTTGAAAACTCTCTAACCTCAGATCCAAGAGATCTATGTTTGTAGTTTTGTTTTTGTGTGATCTTCTAGGTTCCTCTTAAAGGCGAGATCACCACCTTTGAAGTCGAGCAAGCTCAAGTCCATGAGTTGCCATGCTTCCTCATCATCAAGACTACTGAAGTCTTCTTGTTGATGATTGTTTTTCTTTTCCTAAGAAGTGTTGAAGACATTTGTGAAAGGTGTCTCAAGTGTCAAGACGAAGATATTAGTGAAGGGTATCTATCGTTCATATTATAAGCACTTGTGGTAGGTGCTTAGAAGTCAAGACTAGAAGCATTATTGAAGGGTGCTTAGAAGTCAAGACACAAGACATTAGTGAAGGGTGTCTTGAAGATCTAGTTAAAGGCATTAGTGAAAGGTGCCTTAGATGTACATTCGATATGGTGTGTTTCGATGTACAAGATAAATTAGTACTAGATCTAAGGATATGGTGTGTTTTTCTTTTACTAAGAAGTGTTGAAGACATTTGTGAAAGGTGTCTCAAGTGTCAAGACGAAGATATTAGTGAAGGGTATCTATCGTTCATATTATAAGCACTTGTGGTAGGTGCTTAGAAGTCAAGACTAGAAGCATTATTGAAGGGTGCTTAGAAGTCAAGACACAAGACATTAGTAAAGGGTGTCTTGAAGATCTAGTTAAAGGCATTAGTGAAAGGTGCCTTAGATGTACATTCGATATGGTGTGTTTCGATGTACAAGATAAATTAGTACTAGATCTTCTTTGGGATTAGTCGTTGGTGTAGTGTTGGGTAGTAGTTTCTCCATTGCAATGGAACTAGGTGCTTAGCCTAGTAACTAATAAAGGGTAGGCGACGTTGTGTAGGTGTGGTTCGATGTACAAGATAAATTAGTACTATATCTAAGGATATTGATATCCTTGATGATGTTGTAAAAAGGAGTGGATCTTCTTTGGGATTAGTCGTTGGTGTAGTGTTGGGTAGTAGTTCCTCCATTGCAATGGAACTAGGTGCTTAGCCTAGTAACTAATAAAGGGTAGGCGACGTTGTGTAGGTGTGGTTCACCTTGGTGTGAAAGAACTAGGTACTTAGCCTAGTACCTTATAAAGGGTAGGCGACGTTGTGTAGGTGTGGTTCACCTTGGAGTGAAAGAACTCGGTGGTTAGCCTAGCACCGGAAAAAGGGTAGGCGACGTTGTGAAGGCTTCTCCGCCATAAGGAGATTGGTGTAGTGTTTATGAATTCTCGAGTAGGTGACTCGGGGAGTGGAGTAGGGCAAGGAAGGTGTCCTTGTAGCCGAACCACTATAAATACTCGCGTTGTGGTTTTGAGCTTCTTATTCTTATCTTTCATTACATACCTTTATATGTTTATCTATCAATATCCAACACACATATCCAAATAGATTGACATAAGTCGATCTAAATAGTTTAAAAGGAAGTTTGTTTACCTTAATTGTTTTATTAGAAGTGCTGGTCATTCACGTTTAGGAACTTTGTAACGTGTGTTAGATATCGTGCTAGAATAGTCAACGGGCTCGTGGATTGGACTAAGCTAAATGGGTATTAGTTTAGTCCAATCCACGTTACAATGGTGTAATCCCTTTTTCTTTATCAAAAACAGTCACTCCACAGACTTTGCCTATCAAAAAATGAATTATCAAAGGTTTTGAAAACCCTGTTTTTGATAAAGAAAAAGTGATTACACCTGGCATTTCTAGGACTAGTACAAGGAATGTGACCAAAAAATCCAGTTAAAGAATCTGTTGGTTCTAACAAAATGGTCATTTGAGGGGTGTGCTTGAAAGTGTGTGTGTGTGTGTTTTCTTTGGAGCAATATACAACTTATTGTTTATCTTTATCTCTTCACATACATACGCATAACATATCTTATATTCAAGTCACCATCTTTCTTTCTCTCTTTCTTATTTACGCATATTGTGTTTGTGGTTTCACGTGTTCATCTTGTTGTATAAGTGTTGGGTTTGTGATAAGATTGATAAAAGTAAGGTCCTACAATTGGTATCAATCGCCTAACAATGGTTTAGGAGTGTTTGGTTGAAGTTTTTTGTTTTTGTACGTGTTACGCGTAGTGTTAGTTCTCAAAGATTAACGCATAAAACTTTTATTTTTGCACTTAAATCTTCAATATTCTTATGGTCTAAGGTTTATATAGTGTTAAAGATTCTAGTTTTGGCAAAAAGTTCGAAGCTTTACGTGTTTTAATTCGGTTTTAAACTCGTTTTGATTTCGTTGTTCATTTCTACGCGTAAGCATAAAAAGCATTTTGGGTGTTTAAGTTCAATACTTTCTTGCTATTTGAGTGTTTTGGAAGCTATCTGTGCAAAAGAAATCGGTTGAATCATTGAAATTTTTTTACGCGTAAGTCAAAACCCTAATCTTACGAGTAAGAAAGTCAAAACCCTAGTTTTCTACGCATAACTTTTTGGTAACGAATCTTCGTGCAACAAAGGTGACTCAGTGCTTCCCTCACTTGGATAAGTGTGTGGAACACTTCGACTTTCGGATATCTTTTACGCTGTGACAGTGTAAAGGATTTTTGGTTTTAAACCAACTCTTACGCATAAGTAGAAAGCTTACGAGTAAGCACTCTACGCATAAGTTAACTCTTACGCGTAAGGTACTCTAATTCTACGCTTAACGTTTACGCATAAGACTTACGTTTAACCTTAAGTTTACGCGTAACTTGGATTTCTACGCATAAGGATTTCTAAGCCTAAGCTCTTTACGCATAAGGATTCCTACGCATAAGATCCTACGCATAAGCATCCTACGCATAAGCACTCATCTCTACGCATAAGAACAGTTTTACAAGTAAGATTGTGATCAAAACTTCAAACGGCTATAACTTTTGAACCGTAACTCCGTTTTCAGCGATCTACCCATCAAAACGATCGTGAGAAAGAGGAGAATAGACCGCCGAATAAAGTTTATTCGGGTCAACCTTCAAGTCCTAAAAATGCTCCGAACAGAAGTTATTGAGGTTTTTAAGTTTTGGGATTGAGTCGTAGAATAGCAACGTACTTTTCCAAGTGTCCCGTTCTGGTACGTGTACTTTTTTTAAGCTGTAGAATAGTAATGTACTTTCTATAAGTGTCTCGTTCTAGTACGTGTACTTTTTTAAGTCGTAGAATAGCAATGTACTTTCCATAAGTGTTCCAATTTAGTACGTGGGGTGACATACCAAAATGGAACACTTATGGAAGTATGACGTACCAAATTTGAACACTTATGGAAAGTACATTGCTATTCTACAACTTAAAAAAAGTACACGTACCAGAACGAGACACTTATAGAAAGTATATTGCTATTCTACATCTTAAAAAAAGTACACGTACCAGAACGAGACACTTGGAAAAGTATGTTGCTATTTTACGACTCAATCCCTTAAGTTTTTAGAGAAAATTTTCACTACAACAACCAAGCTTAATCTTCATCCAATACAACTCCTTTATCGTTGAATCGATCCTACATCAACTTTATCAGATCATACCTTCATCAATGGCAACTCAACAAGACATTCATGCAGCCGGTGCCAAAAACCGTCCTCCTATGTTGGCAAAAGGTGGTTATCTTCAATGGAAAAGTCGTATGCTTCGCTACATCAAGACCAAACCTAATGGAAAACTCATGATTAACTCCATTACGAATGGACCCTTCAAGCCTCGACAAATCCTAGACCCTGGAACTCCTGACGTCCCACCATCTTATCATACTCAAACTGAATCAGAATACACTGAAGAGGATCAGAAGCAAGTCGATGCAGATGACATGGCAATTCATATTGTCCAACTGGGTTTACCAATAGACATCTTTGCTGCTGTAGACAGTTGTGAAACTGCTTTTGATATGTGGGAACGTGTTAGACGACTTTGTCATGGAACAGAAATTGGTCAACAAGACACAGAGAACAAGTTGCTAACTGCTTGGGAGAAGTTTACATCTACTCCAGGAGAATCCATTGAATCCTACTATGGAAGGTTCTGCACTTTAATGAATGAGCTGATCAGAAACAAATTGACACCCAGAACTATCGTGAGCAACATCAAGTTCTTGAACAATCTACCAGAAGAATGGGGACGATATGTCACTATTGTCAACCAAACAAAAGACTTATATCAAGTGAACTTTGATCAACTCAATGATTTTCTGAAACAAAACCAAAATGAAGTGAATGAAGTCAGACAAGAAAGATTAGCAAAGAATCATGATCCATTGGCACTCATTGCAAAGACTCAAACTCCAGTGAATACACAACAACAAGCTTCATCATCTTCCACTAACAACAACTTGCAGCAATACATCCCTCAACAACAAAACTATCCACCAGAACAACAACATTACCAGGAACAAGGAATCACTGATCTTGAAATGGAACCCGAAGAATCTTTGTCACAAGTATTTTCTTTATTGGGTAAGGCATTCAGCACTCGCTATTCCACACCAACTAACAACAACCAAAGGATTTCATCAAACACTCGCAACAGGCAAATTGCACAGCCGGGTGTGAATATGGGTAATCAAGGACAAATGGTTGGAGTTATTGGGAATCAGCAGGGATATGCTACTGGATTTCGCATGGGTAATCAGGCGGTTCCGTATCAGGGTAATCAGTTGGGTCAGAATGTTGGAAATCAGATGGGTCAGAATGTTGGGAATAGAGCAGTGGGTAATCAGAATGGGAATGTTGCAGCTCCAGTCATTGGGAATTATGGAAATGTGAATCAGGGTAATCAGGTTAAGTGTTATAACTGTCAAGGAATGGGTCACATGGCACGAAACTGTCCCACTAAGCCACACAAGAAGAATGCTGAGTTTCTTCGGAAAGCTATGCTGTTAGCACAGAAGCAAGAAGCAGGGATGCAGTTAAGTGCTGAGGAAAATGATTTTTTGGCTATTGTGGATGATTTGGAAGACCTCGAGGAACTTAATGCAAACTGCATCTTCATGGCAAATCTTCAGTAGACTAAGTACGACACTGATTCTGACGCACCTCCTGTCTATGACGCCAACGCAGTATCAGAGGTACCAATCATTGATCCATGCTATAACAATGTCATATTTGATGTGTTTACTCATGACGAACAGCATTCTGTGACATCAGCACCTACTTATGATACATACCTGGACAATCCGAGTTGTAGCAATACTAACTCTGAGAATCCAGATGTGGATCCTAGTGGAGACTGTGTGGCACAAAATACTGAGACTGATGAGGAAACACGTACTTATTTTGAATCATTAATCAATAAATGTGGCATTGAAATTGAGAAAGTTAGAACGGTCAATCCCGAAGTTAAGGCCGCGAATGCTAAATTGACCGCTGAGCTTGAGAGTTACAAGGAGAACGCAAAAGCCTTTGAATTTCAGAAAAACAAAGAATCAGAATTAGAAATTGGTTATCGAAATTTGGTTTCTAAAGAACAACTATTGCAAATCAAGTACAACACACTCGATGTGAATTTGAACTTGAAAATTAAATCTTTAAACAAGGAAATTTCTGATTTAAATAACCAACTTTCTAAACAAAAAGAAATGTTTTTTAATCTTGAAAAAGAGAAGAAGCAGTTGATTACTGATTTTTCAAAACGAGAAGATTCTCTTCTTGATGAAATTCTTGATAAAAATGAGAAAATCCAAACTTTGGAAAATTTGCTTCTTAAAACGGGTCATTCTGCTCAAACAATCAAGATGCTTTCTAATCAAGTAAATCCACGTTTTCATACTACTAATAGAATGGCACTTGGTAACGACCCTTCTTCGTTCCTCAAGAAAGCTAAGAAATCACAGAATGTGTTAAACAATGGAAATGTTTTGCATAAACCCATAATTGTTCGTGATTCTCTTGAAACGTTAGAACTATCTGAGGAGAGTAGATCAAAAATGAAACAAAAGAATTCGGAAATCAAACCTATTGATTATAACAAATGGAACAAAATTAACGGAATTACTTTTGTTAATCAAAAAGAAAAGTCAAAGTTTTCCATCACACCAAGTGTTTCAAACAAAGAGTCAACACCTGTTTCAAAATCTGTTTCAAACCCAGATGTTGTCTCAAATTCTCTTTCGAACATTGAACAAATGTCTTCAAACAATCCTTTTAACACAAGTGATGCGAGAAGTATTTTAGACAATGTGAAAACTAGAATTGCGGATCTTCAAGACACTGTTAAAACTAAAACCACTATTACACCTAACAACTGGTTCTCTAGTTTTGACATAGAACAAAGAAAGATTTTTGAAACTCAAATTGCCCCTCAGCTGAATGCCATCAGTGCAAGGGTAATTCATTTTGAACAAGCATTTTTGAAAGAAACAGTTGACTTTGTTAAGGACCATAAATCCCTGGTAAAGCAAGCTAATGACTGTGTTGAACAAATCAAAGTTTTGGAAAATTTAAATGACTCTCTCTTCGAAGATGTTCTGACTACTGATATTATGTCCATCATTTTGCAAACATATTCTGTTGAAGATCATGAACGACTCCAGTCTGAGACCTCCAAAATTGTTTCAAAATATGAAAAAGCACTTGAGAAACTTGAAAAAGAAAATGTCTCATATTTTAAACAGCTTGATAGAAAACTGAGGAATGCAAGTATGACAAATTGTCGTATGAGCGTGCCTACAATGACATGAAAGGGAAAAATGATCTTTTGAGGGCTCAGCTGGAATGTCAAAAAGGAAAGGCAGTGGATACTAAGATTTCAAAACCATTGACTGAGGAGAAAGCAAATGTTCCCAAACCGGTTTCAAAACCAAAAATGTCTATTTCTATGCCTCCTCCGAAAGTCAATGAGAAAAATGTTTCATCTAAACCAGTCACTCCACCTGCCTTGCCTAAACAAAATGTTGATAAAGGAAAAGCGGTTATTGAGAAACCAAAAGTTTTAGCTCCTGGCCTTTTTAAGATGAGTACCACTAATGCGTCTGCCTCCACATCTAAAACATCTGGAACAAATGACATAAGTTTAGAAAAGCACTCTAAAGAGACTAGGAAAGCTGAAACCACTTCTCAAGATAAGATTGTGAATCCTAATGAGTGTGCCTTACCTTCTACAGGACTAGGAAGCACCTCTAGGAGCAGCAGACTAAAGCCTAAGAGCAATACAAGGAACAATAGAGTCTCGCTTGCCTCTAAGAGTAGTCGCTTGAATAAAGAGAAGAAAGTAGAAGAACACCCTAGGAACTTACCGCTTTGTAATAAGAAAGACATTTCATCTGAATGTAATGAACCTATGAAATCTGCTAAGTTTAATGAATCTGTTGAATCAGTTTGTTTAACTTGCAAGAAATCTTTAACTAATGTTCATGATGATTATGTTTCTAAGAATGAGATTGTTAAGCCTGTTAAGAATAATGTTCCCAAAAGAACTTATGCTAAACGAATAGGAAGACTAGTCGCGAGACTTAGGCTTTACACTACTGATAGGGAGCATAATGTTTACTTTAGGGATGACATTTGGAAACCCACGGGTAGAACTTTCACACTCGAGAATGGTAGAATGAGTGATGCACCTGTCTTACCTATAGATGACTTCTATGAGTGTGATCAGGATTTTACCTCTAACCCAAGGGAACCAAAATCAAAACGGTTTCCAAAATCTTCTTCTTCTGTTATTGGCAGGTTATCGAAATATGTCTTTGGATCGTCGACTCGGGTTGCTCCAAGCACATGACGGGAACCGTACGTTTCGGAAATTTCGTCTTGCAATTCATGGGAACCGTACGTTTCGGGCTGCTGATCAATTTCGTCTGGCAATTCATGGGAACCGTACGTTTCGAAAATGATCATGTAGCAGCTATCATGGGTTATGGAGATCTACCTTTTGGAAATTATTTGATCACTCGGGTTTACTATGTCCAAGGGTTGGGATACAATTTGTTCTCAGTCGGGCAGTTCTGTGATGCAGATTTAGAGGTTGCTTTTAGGAAAAATGCTTTCTTTGTTAGAAACTTGGATGGCACTGATCTCTTAACTGGGAATCGTGATACAAACTTGTATGCTATCGACATCAATCAAATGGCCTCTTCATCACCAATATGTCTTATGACACGAGCATCTGGAACACAGTCCTGGTTGTGGCACAGACGGTTATCCCATCTCAATTTTGACACCATCAACAATCTTGCCAAAGACAACATCGTCAATGGACTTCCAAAGTTCAAATACACCAAGGATCACTTATGTCCATCATGCGAACAAGGAAAAAGCAAAAGAGCATCATATAAACCCAAAACCGTACCTATTTCGGAAGCAAGGTTGCATATGTTGCACATGGACTTATGTGGCCCAATGAGAGTTGAAAGCATTAACGGGAAAAAGTATATTCTTGTTATCGTTGATGATTATTCAAGATATACATGGGTTAGGTTTTTGAGATCAAAAGACGAAGCACCAGGAATCATCATTACCTTCATGAAACGTATTCAAGTACTTCTTCAAGCTCCCGTAAGAGTTGTAAGAACAGACAACGGCACATAATTCACAAATCAGGAGTTAAGAGCTTATTTTGAAGATGTTGGAATTACTCATCAAACATCAGCAGTTAGAACTCCACAGCAAAATGGGGTAGTTGAAAGAAGAAATATAACTCTTGTGGAAGCTGCTCGCACAATGCTAATTTATTCTAGTGCACCGTTATTTCTATGGGCTGATGTTGTTGCCACTGCTTGTTTCACTCAGAACCAATCCCTTATCCATCCAAGATTCAATAAAACCCCATATGAGCTTGTGAACAACAGAAAACCTGATATCTCTTACTTTCACGTGTTTGGCGCTTTGTGCTATCCTACGAATGACAGAGAAGATCTTGGAAAACTGAAAGCTAAAGGTGATATTGGAATCTTCATTGGATATTCAGATAACTCGAGGGCATTCAGGGTGTATAACAGAAGAACTAGGAGGATCATGGAGACGATGAATGTGAAATTTGATGAACTTTCACACATGGCTTCTGAGAGACTCGCTCTAGAACCCGCACTAAACCAGCAGACTTCTGGACACATCAGTTCAGGACTCATACCTCAAAGAGCTCAATCAACTTCGTTTGACAATCCTAAAGAACAAGAATGGGAGAATTTCTTCGAGTTAATGTTCGATGAATACTATGGTGGAACTTCGACAAATGCATCAAAACATCATTCCGCTGCACCCGCTCAAAATCATCCTCCACCACCAACAGAAGATGCATTTACAACGGTCGAAACCAATGCACCAACTCCATCTACATCATCTACATCTACTACAGTTATTGCACCCGTTCTACCAGCAGTTGATGAGCAAAACCAAAACCAGAACGATGCAACGTTAGATGAAGACTTATTTGAAAACCCGTTTGCTACAGAATCAGCTGAATCATCCTCAAGCTTACGAGAACCATCTACTTTGCATACGTTTAACCAACGGTATCCTTCTACTATGAAGTGGACAAAAGACCACCCAATTGAACAAGTTATTGGTGAACCTTCAAGGCCAATTCAAACGAGACGTCAACTTGCCACCAATTACGACTTATGCATTTACCTTTGCTCAATTAGCAATATCGAGCCAAAGAAAATTCGTGAGGCAATGGAAGATCCCGCATGGATAAAAGCGATGCAGGAGGAACTTCTCCAATACCGTCTTCATGACTCATTGGAAATGGTTCCAAGACCAATTGACATTCGTGTCATTGATCTCAAGTGGTTATGGAAGAACAAAAGGGATGAAGAGATGACTGTAATTCGCAACAAAGCTCGTCTTGTGGCCAAAGGATACAGACAGGAAGAAGGGATAGACTTTGAAGAGTCATTTGCGCCGGTAGCTAGACTTGAAGCAGTCAGGATATTCTTAGCCTATGCAGCTCACAAAAATATCACGGTTTATCAGATGGACATTAAGACCGCGTTCTTGAATGGAACTCTGAAAGAAGAAGTGTACGTGAGTCAGCCAGAAGGCTTCATCGACTTGGAACATCCAGACTACGTCTACAAACTCAAAAACGCAATCTATGGATTGAAACAAGCTCCGAGAGCGTGGTATGACGAACTTTCCTCTTTCCTTATCCAAAACAATTTCACCAAAGGAACAGTTGATCCTACCTTGTTTACACAAAAATGAAAAAACGACATTTTGATTGTTCAGATTTATGTGGACGACATCATCTTTGGGTCCACTAATCCGAATCTTTCAAAACATTTTGAAAATCTCATGAAAAGCAAATTTGAAATGTCCATGATGGGGGAACTAAAATTCTTTCTTGGTTTACAAATACATCAGTCCCCTCGTGGAATTTTTATAAATCAAGCTAAATACACAACTGAGATTTTGAAAATCATGGTATGGATAATTGTGACTCGGTCGAAACACCAATGGTAACTTCACCAAAAATTGGAGCCGATTTGTTTGGGAAACCTATTGATCCGAAGAAATATCGGAGCATGATTGGTTCTCTCATGTATCTTACTGCTAGTCGACCAGATATTCATTTTGCTGTTTGCTTATTAGCACGGTTTCAGGCAAAGCCTAACGAACTGCAACTCAAAGAGGTAAAACGGATCTTTCGGTAGCTGAAGACATCCATTCACATGGGACTTTGGTATCTGAAGGAATCCGGATTTGATCTAATTGCTTTTTCAGATGCGGACCACGCAGGTGATCAAGTTACAGCAAAAAGTACATCTGGAGGAGCACAATTTTTGGGTGAAAAGTTAGTAAGATGGTCTTCAAAGAAACAAGATTGCACTGCACTTTCAACCGCTGAAGCTGAGTATGTGTCTCTATCTGCGTGTTGTGCTCAAGTTCTATGGATGAGAACACAACTCACAGATTACGGCTTTACTTTCGATAAAATACCTATGTATTGTGACTCGAAAAGTGCCATAGCCATATCATGCAATCCTGTTCATCACTCAAAGACTAAGCATATCCATGTCCGCTACCACTTCATCAAAGAGTACGTCGAAAATGGTACTGTTGAATTATTCTTCGTGAAGACTGATTACCAACTCGCCGATCTATTAACTAAAGCCCTTCCAAAAGAAAGGTTTGACTATTTAGTTCGACGAATTGGAATGCGAAGCCTAACCCCTGGGGAGTTAGAACGTCTTCTCGAATCTTCTTGAAAATGATTTTTCCAAAAAGCTTCGCTGTAAATATTTTTGAAAAACAAAATACAAAATTTGAAAAACCAACAAAAGAAAAATATAAAAATATAAAATCTCTCAAAAATACAAAAACAATAGAAAATCAAAAATCCAAAAAATATTCTTCTCACGATATGTCTCTTGTATAATCGATATTCTGTACGTTTCTAGAAATGTCATTTAACAATGATACGGGCATGTACAGATGCTTGAGCGAGAGTCCTTTAATATGTTTTCTAAAACATGTCATTTCTCAAAATTTCTTCATAAAATGGCTTTCGTATACATCAGTACGAAACCCGGACCGAAATGATGACTTTTGATTATTTCACAAATCAAAACTCGTGTTTTTTAATGAAAATCACTAGTGTACGCTTCAGTGCACTACACTTAAAAATGGTGAGAAATCATCATAATCTTGAGCACCTTTTCAAGATTGTTCAAAAAGATTTTTCAAAATCTTTCAAAATACTTTGTGCTCAAGATAACTCCCTCTAAACCCTTTAATTGATTATGCTTTATTAAAGGGGGAGTATAAAACCAAAATGTTCCAAATTCATGCTTAAATCAAATCCGTTTGTCTCCCCAAAAGATTCTAAAATGTTGTTTAATCCGATGATATCAAAAATATCACGAATTTGCTATTTTTGAGGGGGAGGAGACGTGATTAAAATGTGATCAAAAAGTTTAATGCTCGTTGTTTGAATCTCAAAAAGAGATCGACTCAGTTGAAACCAATGAATTGACGAAGAAAAATATACCATCTCCAGAAACTTTCTATGTACTTGACCAGGACGGGTAATAATATCAAGCTAGTTCTCTAGTGATGTAAACGTGTCTCGAATAGGTCTCGTTCATTTAAAGTCGATCAATTCAAAAGTGCGAACTCTACCCTCTATGTGCAGATTTCTGTCAAAACATATAAGCACATGTGAAGGGGGAGTGTTTCTAAAAATATAAAACTCACGGAGTGTTGCAAACATGTTTTCTATCATAAACACTCTGAGAGATTTTCATGAAAAACGGTTTTATGGCAACAATAGGACAGTCATGGAGTTATAAGGTGACTAAGAATAGGATATTCGTCCTATGATGCGCCAGAGCCGGAGGGATCTACCAAAGGACATCACCAATAGTTAGTATTAGAAGTCCTTAGGTATGATTGAAAAAAGGAGTAATGTGAGAAAGGAGAAAGAAGGGGTTGAAGAATTAAAAAGAAATGTGAAAGAAAGGGTGAAAAGAAATAGCCCTCCATATTCAACCTTAGGGCAGAAACCGGGTTCAATACATATGCTACTGGTTGTCACTAGATGACACTGGTATTGAAGACAAAGACGTCATGGACCCAGTGACGCACTGCACTAAACCTTCTAGCCACTCAATTCCTCTCAAAAGGATTTGTTTCATTCTCACTGGGAACCCTACATAATCTATTGACCTTCTCTTAGAGTTGGTTGGTATTGAAGAAGGAGACCCTCTCCCTAGTCTCCGCTCAGGAAAACCAAAATGCACTAATTGAGTCTAGAGCCACGAGATTCATCAAAAGATCTCATAGGAACACTTGACATGACATCGCTTGTTGTTCATCAATAAGGACACAAGTGATATATTATAGAGTCCTACGCAGATCTTAGCAATCTGCCAGAACATTTATGAGAAGTTTCACATCTGTAATCTTCAGTGATTGAATGGAAACTCCTGCCAGGGTCAACATCAAGTAGCCCTGACAGCAGGTCACTTCGGTAACTCCCCGTGGATTACGCTTAGTGTGTCTCAAACGGTCTACAGTCGTGGAGTGATGCTTCGGTGTACTTCAACGACTCATCTGAACTGTAGATGTACTTCGGTATATCGTGTTATCTCACTTGTGGGACTCCAGTTCAGGAACGGCCTTTGTAAGAATTAGAGATGCCGGAATCCGCTTATCACTAACTTGTTTTTATGTTTTCTTCTTATGGAAGCTCCGGAGCGGATTGATCGTGCAGATTTTCCACATGCTCATACCAACAACACATGAAAGTTCTCATCAAAATCAAAGGCAACATAAATTTAAAGATGATTCTTCGTCAATGTCAAAGAATCTTCAAAGTTTAAAGACTCGAGAACTACATCATTGGTAACCAAAAGACAAATAGAAGTGTGAGCATGGTGGAGAAAGGCGTGGAGACACCTAACCAACGAAGTTGACAATGGCAGACAACCACATTATCTGATCACAAAGCATGAAGGAACAAAGAATCAAGACTATTCTATATCTACGCACAAAGTTCAAGCTCGAGAAAAGTAAAGACCAAATCAAGTGGAGCATCGTTTGAATGACCAACCCTTAGGGGGAGATTGTTAGCCTTAATTGTTTTATTAGAAGTGATGGTCATTCACGTTTAGGAACTTTGTAACGTGTGTTAGATATCGTGCTAGAATAGTGAACGGGCTCGTGGATTGGACTAAGCTAAATGGGTATTAGTTTAGTTAAGCTTGCCTCATATCCAATCCAACCCATTTCCAAGCCCACGAAGCCCATGGAAAGCTTTTTAGGGCATCATGTATTCCAACTATAAATACCCCTCAAATGGTCATTTGAGGGGTGTGCTTTAAAGTGTGTGTGTGTGTGTGTGTGTGTGTTTTCTTTAGAGCAATATACAACTTATTGTTTATCTTTATCTCTTCACATACATACGCATAATATATCTTATATTCAAGTCACCATATTTCTTTCTTTCTTTCTTATTTACGCATATTGTGTTTGAGGTTTCACGTGTTCATCTTGTGGTATAAGTGTTGGGTTTGTGATAAGGTTGATAAAAGTAAGGTCCTACAAAGTTTTAATTGGCAAAACTATTCAACCCCTCCTTCTAGTTTTCCACAATTGGCATCAGAGCTTCATTACCAAATTTCTTGAAGTATATTGTACTTTAAAAACTTATACGATCCATGGTTAATTGAAAACTACAAAGAAGGTTTTTCATAAAAACAAACACCATGTCTTTTAAAACTATACGTTTGGATGTTGATTTGATAACAATATTTTTCTTATTTAGTTTTTCATTTAATTGCACTAATCCTCTTTGTCATGTTGATTAGTCAAAGCTCACATCTATCAAGCCATAGGATTTGCTTGATAATAAAAATTACCTTCCCTAAGAAGGTATCTTGAGCACAAAGGAGTTAGAATTGTCTTCTGACACTTGATGTGTCATTTGTAAAGAAATTCCTAAGTGCATTCGAGGTATGACTTTCCACTTATCTCTAAATGACATTAGCTTGATAAATAAGTATGCTTACTAAGGTATTTATTTGATTAATTTTTGTGCATATACATGCTTTACATGTAGCTTCATTAGGAAGCTGTTTCTCACATACGTGTCACTCTTTCGTCTAAAAATCATGGTGTATAAAACTTGTGTTTTGTTTTACTTAAACCAAAAATCATATCTTTCTAATAATAAAACAAAACACAAATCTCAAAAATTCCTCCTTCCCCATAAATAAACCATCCGTCGACCACTCTATCAAATCCCCACTTTTTCAAATCTTCCAATTTCAAAAATTTCCTCTCATTCAAAACTTCATATTCCTCTCCATTTTCATCTCATCCGAAACCAAGAAGGATCGTCTTCAACATGGTTTACATCGCTCTCGTGCTCATCGCCTTAACACTCATCGCCTTAACACTCATCGCACTTGTGTTCCCTATGATGAAGTTCACATACGAAGACATTTACTTTGTGTTGTTAATCTATATTGAGGTTAGATACCCAATCCTTTGTATCATTCTTAGTATTGAAATGAAATATTACTAATAGTCTAGTTATATAGGTTATTATTATCTTAATGTGTTTGTCATTTCTTTTGATTTATATGTTTCATATTCTTTCGTGATACATTAGAAGTCATGTATGCATGCTAAAAGAAAATGTAGGATAAAACACATATCGTGGTATAAATTGTATAACCTATGTTTTTATCGAATTTGTTTCTGTTACTACAGATCCACGGATCCCGAAAAATACACTAGCCGGATCCCTTTTGAAAGGGAACCGTCCTACTGGAAAAACTGTTTTTCATGCAAAATAAAAACCACTTTCTTTCTAACAGTTATATTCCACTAGAATGTCAAAACCATAAGTGAGTTAAGTGTCAATATTGATAAAAACCATTGTTAATAAAAATCTAGTAAAAACATTAGATAATCATTGGTCGACCACAAACATCACTTTCTATTAACTCATCATTTCTATAGGTTCAACTATGACGCATGAATATGAGTTTGATTTTTCACTCACTAGCATCTACACTCCGAACATCTCCCTTGAACCTAACACACCTGGTAATCATGTCCGTGGGTTCAATAATCTCGAAAATCGTCACTTCCATGAAGGACGTATTGTAGACACCTCTCTACAATTTGAAGAAGGTATCAATACCTCCTTCCGAGCCATAGGACTAGAATGTCTTCTTGAAATCAACGAGAAGATATGTCCAAGGTTCATAATGGAATTCTTCCGTCAAGTTGAACTCGTTTGTAACGAGGATCGCTCTCTATCTCTTTGGTTTTATATCAAAAACCAAAAGTTTACTTTAACCCTTGGGCATTTTGCTCACATCCTCCAAATTCCAAACCATGGACAATGTGCCTTCACCAAAGATTGGTCTCTTGATTCTCTCTTCAACTTTCATGAAGAAAATAGTCCATATTGTTCACACATACCGTCCCCGGAAGATTTAAATCGCATAATATGCAAACCTCGACCATATTACTCCGATCCAAACATTATCTTCACACAGGACATCCGAGAAGAGTACAAGCCTCTTGCATTAATCCTGTGTGAGAATGTTTGGATTCTTAGGGGAAATTGAGAAATCCTTCTAGCTTGTGGTGCTCACATGTTGTACTGTTTGCTAACACAACAACCATACAATCTCGCATATTTCTTTGCAAGGCGAATTGTAAATCTTCAAGGCTCCAAGAATAAACTCATCCCTTATGGAATGTTCTTGACGCGCCTCTATCATAACGTTATGCACTTTCATCCTCAATTTTAAAGTCCGTTGTACGTACTTGTGAACAAGATGATGGAACCGCTAAACCTATCTCTCATGAAGACTTTCTTCATTCTTGATTCCACTAACACTCATCAATCACGTGATGATCCTCCTAGCGAAAACACTCAAGGAACCTAGTAGTTTTTCAAATAGGATCAATCCTCTTGTACTCGTGCTTTATCAATGTAATCCTATTTCCTTCATGAAATAAAACATCTTACATTTTGATATCTTAGTGTTAGAACCCCTTTAAACTAACCTTGGAATATAATGCATTGTCAAGATCATTGCATACCTTTAGTAAAGGTTCTGCTGAGCAGATGGACGGATCCCAAAGTTTGTGCTAAACGGATCCCTACATTTAGGGAACCGTGGGATCCAGAAAACAAGAAATGCAACTGCAAGCATTGTATTTCAAACATATCCTTAGAACACCTCACACGAAGCTAGACATAGTGTCTTAAGGCAAATTAAGTCCTTATCAAGTTAATTAGATCCTTCCTACTCACGCATAACTCACCTAGATCACACTCAAAGATGCTTGTAGATCTATCGTATCACTTTAATCCATTACTCTTCCGCTCTCAAACTCACACATCATTTTTCACATGATCCCTCATATCTAAACGTTGGAAACCTCTTATAGCCAAATTGATCATAATCATCCTTACGTCAAAATTGGTCGAAATTGATAAAATTCTAATTTTTCCATCTTAAGCCTTTAGGATATTCACCAAAGGATTAATCTAAGTCACTATCTGATCTCTAGGATCATTTAGCTTCAATTGACACTCTCATCTTTAGTGTCATCCTTGTTCATTCATTGGTACTCATGAAAGTTCTAATTCCTTCCATAAAAGGCAATCATTAAGCTACATCACTCATTACCTTCAAGCACTTAAGCACCCCTTCATTTAAGACACTTAGGAGGACTGAAACACTCAAGATGATATAGATCTTAGACTTTAGAAACATCATTTCTACTCTTTCATAGCTGCTGAGAGCCGGATCCCTAGGATTAGCCTAGACGGATCCCTCTGAGGAGGGAACTGTGGGATCCGGATGACAGATTATGTCAAACCTTGCTAAAACAATAATTTCAACTCATCTTTCTAACTCAAACACTCTATCTCATCTTTAATGAGTTCCTAGATCAGTACAAACTCTGAAGTTGACTCTTGTGCATGTTAATCATCACATTCCAATGAATCTTAATGGCTTAAGGCTTAAATGCACTTGCCAAATCTCTTGCTTTATAAACCACATTGATAGGACTTCCATAGTCATCACCTTCATCCTAATTTCCAGCACTTAAGAAACCCTTACAAACTTCTTGAAATCATCTCATCATGAGGAAAACTCCAAGTAGTAACTTATCCACCAAAGAACCACCCAAGAAAATTGCTCGTGTTGTACATGAAATTTCTTCAACCGAATCATCTCTGGTCAAGCCAACAAATGCAAGGATCTCTTCTCAACCAATCAAACCAATTCCTAAAAGGGTAGTACCCACAAAACTACCTATGCCAAACACCACCATACCTCCTATGCCAAACACCACCATACCTCCTAGGCCAAACAATATCATCTCCACTAAAACATCACCATTGGTTCCTAGAGCTATTTCTTTTACATCTCCACTATCATCACCACACCTCTACAATTTAGAGGATTTGCCTCCTAGGCCGTCTCATCCTCCTCCGCCGACAACATTCTCCTCATTAGGAGGAATAATGGTACAAAATCAAGGTGTTGAGTCAACATTAGCTCCGGCTTCCTTTTCGCCGTTTCCATCATATAATCCCATTTGGATTATGAGAAATCATCAAAGTCAATCACCCGACCATATGGAAGTTGACACTTCTCTACCACCACCATCATTCTTGGTCGAGCCATTCTCAAATGCTCCTCCACCAATCCCTCCGTCGTTTGAAGCCCCAAAAGCCGCTTCTCTTGATCCTTCGCATCAAGCCATGTCATTTCTTCCACCACCACTACCTAACCATGACAAAGATTGTTATCATTGTCAACATGTTGAAAGTTTGATACATGAAGTATGAGAAGACCAACGTTTCATGTTTTACCATCTACTCGAACATTTTGATGAGATCAAACCTAAAAAAAACTTGAGCTAGAAAAGTTTAGTGGTGTCCTAGCATCAAGCGATAGTTGGTTTAGAAATTCCTAGTCATGTATTTTTTTTGTTTTTAGAGTCATGTATATCATAACTCTAGTTTTATTAAATGAAATTACATGCTACTTGCTATATTTCTGAGTATATGATTACGTTGTATTCATATCTCACTTTTGTGATAACATTAGTTGTTATACCACCATTTGCTGAATTTATTCATCAGCCAGACGGATCCCTCTAAATTACCCAGACGGATCCCTACTAGGAGGGAACCGTGGGATCTGTGATACAGAAAACTATTTTTCTATTAACTTGGATCACATATGCAGGAAATTGTGCATTATACTTGTTTTCTAATCTTTGTTTTGTAGTTATTTAATTTACACATGAAGACTTTGACATCCAGAAGCTAGGGGGAGCTTTGTGTCAAAGCAATACATTGCAAATTACTTGCAATATTTAGGATTACATTTCTTGACATCCCTTTGCAAACTTGCGATAATCAAGGGGGAGCACATTCGTCACTTAGACGAAATCTTTTGCAAACTTAGTTGCAAATAAACTAACCTAGTATTACTTTCTTGATGCCCTTACATAGGGATGGACTCGTCAAGGGGGAGTAAAGACGAGATCCTTTCCCGTTACTTGCTCTCTATTTCTTTTCATTTCTTTCACATGTTTTTCCTAAAACAATGTGTTAGTTTCCTTTCGAAGCTCTTTTTGTTTCGACAAAAAGGGGGAGAAGAAAGTAAAAACTACAAATTCAAACTTTTACCACTTTTAGCTTTTCCTTAAAATACTTTTATGTTTTGTCATCAACAAAAAGGGGGAGATTGTTAATACAAATAAGCCGTAAAAACATTTATTTATATTTTACGATATTCTAATGTTTTGTCGATAACAAACGTAAAATCATTTTAACGAAACAACAGAAATACGTAAATGGCTTGAACTAATAGTTTCTAACATATTCACATTTTCACATAAAACACTAAAACAAGTATAAGTGATTTTATGATTTAATATTACATATGTACAACAACTAGTGTTTACATATTTGGGTAAAATATACACATAACTAGTATTTAGTATATTGGGTAATATAAATGGGTAGAAACTTAAGTGTCATAACCCATTGGGCAAATAAATTGAATGTAGTTGGGTACAACCCAAAGCCCATGACCCATGGAGCTTGACCCATAACCCATTGCATGACATCATGCTTATATCATATATGGATAATATCCATAACCCATGTTTTTGACCCATACCTATGTGACTAGGTGCATTGCACTCAAGAGATATGTTGGGAATTATGCGAAGTAGGATTTTTGCTGTCATTACTGCCGATGGATTCTGCTGAAGTAGAAGCAGAATCTGCTGAAGAAGACATTCTGCTGAAGTGTTAATGCAGTGTCTTGTTACTACTGAAGGGTGGAAGCTGACTAGGATCAGCATGCGCTGCTTTATTTAAATGCTAACCCATCATTATTCTTGTATTGCCCAAGGTTAGCATGGGTATCATTGTACTGCTTAATTTTATCTAGTGCTTTAGTCATTAAATGCATACTTGAATGTTTAGTCGATTGGGTAGTAATAGTTTTAGGGTTCCTTGTCTATAAAAGGAACCTCATAGTTTGTAATAGATAACTCATCTGAAACATAGAGTTTCAGTTAATAAAAAGATCCATAAAGGATCTAAGTGTTCTTAGTTATAACAACTTGTATTTAATTTCCGCTATATAATACGGGTTGTAGAGATTGTCTTTTAGTCTGCTTATGATTACATAGGCAACACTAACGATCCATGAGTGCTTAAGATCTGTCAAGGTCTGAGAGATTACAACAAGTGATATCAGAGCCTCGGGAGAGTCTCTACGATACTGAGAACCTTATTTACCTCACCCCCATACAACCAATAACATATTCACCATGCTTGGAACTAATGATGAATCAGAAGTCACCACCAACAACAACATCAAAAACACCACCTCCATGCAGCAACTTAGTCTCTCCAACAGTAATGGCAAGTTTCCTTATTTGAAAAAGGAAGAGTATGATCTGTGGACCATGAAGATGCAGAACTGGATCTCCAATATTGATTGGAATCTATGGGAGATTGTGAAGAATGGTAACAGTCTGAAGAAGACCATCCCAGATCTTGATGGTAAGTTTACCATTGCTCCTCCCAAAACTGCTGAAGAGGTTTTAGCTGTGCAAAGAGAGCACAAGGTAAGAACCATCCTCCTTCAATCTATTCCTGAAGATCACTTGGGTGATTTTCACCACATGGTTGATGCAAAGGACATCTGGATGGCTCTTAAAGCAAGGTTTGGTGGAAATGATGAGTCCAGGAGAATGAGGAAGTCAATGCTGAGACAACACTTCCAAGAGTTCAATATCTCTGAAGAAGAAGGTATCCACAAGGGATACGACCGGTTTCACAAGATTCTGAGTCAGCTAAACCAGCTGAATGCAAAGCCTGACAATGATGATAGCAATTCGAAGTTCCTACGATCTTTGCCTCCATCATGGCTACATGTGAGTATAGCCCTGAAAGCTAAAGGTGGGCTGGACATGCTCACTTTTGATGAGCTATACAACAAACTCAGATCTCTTGAACCTGATGTCAGATCTCCCTACCGTGCATCCTCTTCTGGTCATTCAGCCTTTGTTGGGACATCCCACTCGAATATGATGATGCATGCTTCAAGTCCATCTTACTTACCATCATCATCCTATCGTCCCACTCCATCACATCCTCAAGCTAAATCTGGCAGTGTATTGGAGGATGTTCTTCATTCATTTGTTGTTGATTATGATACTCAGCAGCACCTGGTATATGAAGACTTTGATCAGGTGGACCCACTTGAAATGGAGGAGATGAAGCTGAAATGGCAGGTGGCCATGCTTTCAGTAGATATCAAGAGATTTGAAGAGAAGGCAGGAAGGAAGTTTGGATTCAAGGGGAAGGATCCAGCTCGTTTTGACAGGAGAAAGGTCAAGTGTTTCTCTTGTCACCAGATGGGTCATTTCTCAAGGGAATGCAAGGACAGGAAGAGTGGAGAGGGAGCTAGCTACCATTCATAACAGCAGAATCAGAAGGGAGCTAGCACTTCAGCAGCTCTTATTACCATGGATGAACAGGTCAACTGGGCTACACATGAACCTGTGAATGAGGAAGCTGCTGATACAGAGAAGCTTGGATTACTGGCCAGATGCACTTCAGAAGATAGGCATGATCAGTTTGCCTTCATGGGACTTTCTCAGGTACACAATTGTATATTTGGTTGTAGTGAAAGATACAATGAACTGAAAGAAGCTTATGATACTATGAAACCTATATACAATGAATGCTATGTTGATAATGAAGCTTATAAACTTTCATTAAAAACATTAGAAAGACAAAAGGTATGGTTTCAAAAGAATCAGATAGCTTATGAAGAAAAGATTAAGGTGTTGCAATTTGATCTAGATATTGCTAATATTAACTTTAAACGCACTGAAAAGGAAAAAGCTAATGCTATTACTGAGAATCTAGAGCTTAAAGAGAAACTTGCTGAGGAAGTAGCTAGACATAAACAATGGTTAATATCAGGTGACAATCTAGCTAGAGCACTTTATAGTAGTCAATCAGTGACCTCAGGAATAGGTTTAGGTTTTCAAAAGTATGTTAGATTAGAAGCTAGGCAAGATGGGCGTAAATCTACACCTGCAGGCTTAGAACATTTTAAAAAGGAAGGTGATTTACATGCTGTCCCTGGACCTATTAGAGGTGAATTCATGCCCACTGACTTGTCCATTACTGCTGACTTTGATGGATCACACCATCTGTATGGCAAAAAGTCAAAAGACTTGCCTGCCAACGATGCTTCATCTTATGACTTTGTCTCTTTCTCTGACATTGACAATTCATCGGATCAATGGTCTACTTCCAGCTATGATCCAAGTGATAAGTCAGACCTTCTCGAGCCCTCACCTGAGCCTACACCCAAGCCTGCACCCAAGTCTATCAACAAGCCTTCCAGGATAGCTGCTGAGAAATCTGTTTCCCCTGAAGACTTGTCTTTTAAATCTTTGAATAATATGTATGTTAAAAACAATTCCTTTAATGTTTCTGGTTTAAGTACTTCTACATGTAATCGAACATCTTCTTTGTTGAATACATCTTCCAAAAGGAAGACATGTTTTGTTTGTGGAAGTAAATTTCATTTAATTAAGGATTGTGATTTTCATGAGCAAAGATTAGGTGCATGTGCTCCTCAGCAGAAACCTAGACCTGTGTGGACCAATGTTAAAAATATTCCACCTTATGTCCCACAAGCTACTTATACTGACTCTCCTTGGAGGAGATCAGCTAATAGACCTAATGTGCAACCCACTAGCCTATACTTTAAACATGGTTATTGGCCTGCATATGTTGACTCTATGAATCATGGGAAAGGATGTAGGGGTATTGCTGTCAAGTCCTCAGCAGGTTGTTCTTGGAAAAATAAGGGATCTAACTTTCAATGGAAACCCAAGAACAATGGTGGATCTTACTCTTTTGCTAGACATAAATCTTATGATCCACAAGGCAGGTTCAAGTCAGCAATGACTTGAGCCTCCTTCGTTAACTAACATTCTTTTGTAAATATTGTTTGTTCTATAGTATCATCCTCTTAAGCATAAAGATATTGGTATCGTTGATAGTGGCTGTTCAAGAAGTATGTCTGGAAATAGAGATATGATGCACAATTTTGTTCCTATTGAAGAAGGAGGGAATGTGACCTTTGGTGGAAGTGATGGTAGAATTACTGGAAAAGGCACCATCAAGACACCGCTACTGAACTTTGAGAATGTGTACTATGTTAGGGAACTTCTGAACTTCAACTTGTTCTCAGTCTCACAAATTTGTGACACCAAGAACAAGGTACTCTTCTCTGAAGATGAATGTCTTGTACTTTCTAAAGAATTCAAGCTTCCAGAAGATTCTTCAATTCTGCTGAGAGTTCCTCGAACTCACAATCTATACACATTCAACCTCAATGAAGTTCACCCTGAAGGTGACCTCACGTGTTTACTGGCTAAAGCATCATTGGACGAGTCTAAAAAATGGCATAGGATAATGGCTCATGTGAATTTCAAAAAAATAAACACTCTCTCTAAAAGGGGACTTGTCGAAGGTCTTCCCACCAAAGTTTTCTCCAATGATCATAACTGTGTTGCATGCAACAAAGGGAAGCAACACAGAGCATCCTGCAAAGCGGTCACTGCAGTGAGCATTATCTTTGAGCCTCTTCAGCTGTTACATATGGATCTATTTGGTCCAACTCAAGTCAGAAGCATTGATCACAAGTACTATTGTTTGGTTATCACTGATGGATATAGCAGATTTTGCTGGGTGTTCTTTCTAAGGACTAAAGATGAAACAACTCCAGTGCTGAAAGACTTCATCACCCTCGTTGAAAATCAGTTGAACAAGAAGGTTAAAGGAATTCGGTGTGATAATGGGACAGAGTTCAAGAATGCCATTATTATAGAACTTTGTAGGTCTAAAGGGATAAAGAGGGACTATAGCAATCCAAGAACCCCGCAACAAAATGGGGTAGCTGAAAGAAAGAATAGGACCTTGATAGAGGCTGCGAGATCAATGCTTATAGACTCTAAATTGCCCACTATGTTCTGGACTGAAGCTGTTGGCACAGCTTGCTATGTGCTTAACAGAGTCTCCATTACTAGACCTCACCTCAAAACACCATATGAACTTCTCTTTGGGAAGGTTCCAGTCATTCATTACCTCAAACCTTTTGGTTGTCAAGTGACCATTCTAAACACCAGTGATCCTTTGGGGAAGTTTGATGAGAAAGCTGATGATGGTTATATAGTGGGTTATTCAGCAAACAACAAGGCTTACAGAGTGTATAACTTATCTGCCAAGAAGATAGAGGAGACCTTGAACCTGAGATACCTGGAAGATAAGCCCAATGTTCAAGGAC
Source organism: Chrysanthemum seticuspe (assembly GCA_019973895.1). Taxonomy (NCBI): domain Eukaryota; kingdom Viridiplantae; phylum Streptophyta; class Magnoliopsida; order Asterales; family Asteraceae; genus Chrysanthemum; species Chrysanthemum seticuspe. The sequence continues at coordinate 52,297,226 of BPTQ01000004.1, read as the reverse complement.
AGGGTCATGTGTGGTCTTTTGACCTCGACTACGTAACTGATTATCTGGGTTATACTAGACATATGGCTAACCAAAGTGCAGGCTCTCAAGAATCTCCCACTAACAATGCAGGTACCTTGGATGCTGACTTTGGAAGTGAATTTCAAGATGATGAACAACCCATTCTTGTGCCTTCTTTCTCCCCTAACAATGTTGCAGGTAACTCTTCTAGAGATATTTCAGCTGAAAGTAAAGATGAATCACACTATGCTGAGGACCTTGCTAGGCTTCAGACTCAAGAGTTTGCAGCTAAGCTTGAAGCTGAGAAGGTGAATGGGGAGTTTACAAATGAGGCTGTCAGTGGAAACCATGTTTCTGCTGACACTGATGCGGTTTCTCCCATTGTCGTCAAATCTGCTGAAAGCTCGTCTGTTACTACTCCTATTCCTACTCGAGTGTCCACAGACTTTGGGGAACCATATACTCGGTTTCCAAGTCCTTCAGATCTTGGAAATCATCAACCCAAATCTGGCATTTTCACCTCACCTTCCTATGACACAACGTTTGTACCAACTGTGACTAATCTTGAACCTACCATTGAAGTCAACCCCACTGCTACTAAAAGAATCAACATAACTCACCCTCAATCCAATATTATTGGAGACATTCTAGCTCCTGTTAGAACTCGAAAGGCTATCTCTAGTCCTAAATTTGGACAGGTTGCTTTTCTCTCCTATGTCTCAAATCAGCAAATAGACAATCACACAGACTACAAGCATTGTCTGTTTGCGTGTTTTCTTTCCCAAGTAGAACCAACCAATGTCTCTCAAGCTCTTGAAGACTCAAGTTGGATTGAGGCAATGCAAGATGAAATGCAACAGTTTCAGAACCAACAAGTTTGGATCTTGGTACCTTTACCAGATGGCAAATATGCTATTGGAACTAAATGGATTCTGAAGAACAAAAGAGATGCAAGGGGTGTGGTTATTAAAAACAAAGCAAGACTAGTAGCTCAAGGTTACAGGAAAGAGGAAGGGATTGATTATGATGAAGTGTTTGCACCTGTTGCTAGAGTAGAGGCCATTCAAATTTTCTTGGCCTATGCATCCTACATGGGATTCATGCTATATCAGATCGATGTTAAAGGTGCTTTTCTGTATGGTGAGATTGAAGAGGAAGTTTATGTCACACAACCCAAAGGATTTGAAGACCCAGATCATCCTAATCATGTTTACAAAGTCGTTAAAGCTCTCTATGGACTTCATCAGGCACCAAGGGCATGGTATGCTAGGCTTTCATCATTTCTACTGAAGCATGGCTACAGAAGAGGTGCCATTGATAAGACTCTTTTTCTGAAGAAGAACTCGACAGACATCATACTTGTGCAAGTGTATGTGGATGACATCATTTTCGGATCCACTAAAGAAGCTTGGTGCAGGGAATTCGAGGATCTGATGAAGGGAGAATTTCAGATGAGTGCTATGGGGGAGCTTACTTTCTTTTTGGATCTCCAAGTTCAGCAGAAACAGGATGGGATATTTATCAGTCAGGATAAATATGTGCGGGACATGTTGAAGAAATTCGGTATGGAAGGTGTCAGGACTGCCACAACACCTTATGAAGCTCCAAAAACAAAAGCCAACAATGATCCAGATCTACATGTGAATGTTCATTTATACAGATCAATGATTGGTTCATTAATGTATCTAACAGCTTCAAGGCCTGATATTACCTTTGCTGTAAGTGTGTGCTCTCGACATCAAGTCACTCCACTTACTTCCCATCTCAATGCAGTCAAGAAGATCTTTAAGTACCTCAAAGGTCAACCTCATTTAGGCCTTTGGTACCCAAAAGAGTCTCCTTTTAAGTTGGAAGCTTATAGTGACAGTGATTATGCTGGTGAAAATCTGGATAGGAGATCCACAACTGGAGACTGTCAATTCCTTGGAAAGAGATTGATTTCTTGGCAGTGCAAGAAAAAAACTGCTGCTGCAAATTGCTGTGGACAGGTCCTTTGGATTCAAAACCAACTGCTGGATTATGGGTATAACTTCATGAACACAACTCTTTTTATTGATAATCAGAGTACCATATGCATTGTCAAAAATCCAGTTTTTCACAGTAGAACCAAACATATTGAAATCAGACACCACTTTATAAGAGATGCATATGAAAAACATTTGATAAATGTGGCTAAAATTCATACAGATGATAATGTGGCAGATCTGTTAACAAAAGCTTTTGATGGACCAAGGTTTCAACACCTTGTGGTCAGTATTGGAATGCTTAACCCTTAACTGCAAAGTTTAAGGGGAGGCATAGGCCTCAGGGGAGGCATATGCCTCAGAGGAGGATTTCTTTCTTTGTTTGTTTGTTAGTTTCTTAGTTAAAAAAAAAAAAAAAAAAAAAAAAAAAAAAAAAAAAAAAAAACTAACTTTCTCTTGCAGGTTTGTTGTATTTTGTTGATGGTTTTTAACTCACCAGATATACCTTGTGTATGTCAAAGAGTTGGCTAGTCCAAAGGGTACAGCTTTGGTAAAGACACATCAAATTTGTTGATAGCTGTAATGGTTTGCTCAAAATCATAGGGTCTGCAACCACCCATGCTTAATTGCTGAGAGTTGTATGGTCATCAATTCACCATGGTCTATTCCTTTTTGGAATCCAAGAATTGGCTAGCCCACAAGTATATGGATTGTGGTAAAGGCAATTATCCCCATATTTGGTTATCAATTCACCAATTCTAAGAATTGACTAGTCCTGAGCAAACGGCTACAGGTAAAGACACATCAAATCCGTTTATATAGTTGCTGATTTGCTCATAAATCAGATGGTTATCAATGTACCATAGTTTACGGACTTAAACATCTGGCTACTCCAGTAGAGATGGCTATTGGTAAAGAGACATCAAATCCATTATTTTCAATGATTCACCTCTCACAGGAGATAACACACCTGGATGTGATGAGAATAGTATGCAACTGATGAGTATTGATGTACATTATGTCTTTTGTTGCTGCAAAGACCAGGCGCTTCAAAGTTTGATCATCATAGAGATGAGATTATTATTGGTCCTCTGCTACTGATGTGTGAAAACAATCCTCTAGTACTAAAGTCTCAAAGATCTTTCAAGGTCAGGAAACTGGAACTTAACCAAGTCAAATTACAGTTTAGGGGAGGATTGTTGGGAATTATGCGAAGTAGGATTTCTGCTGTCATTACTGCCGATGGATTCTGCTGAAGTAGAAGCAGAATCTGCTGAAGAAGACATTCTGCTGAAGTGTTAAAGCAGTGTCGTGTTACTACTGAAGGGTGGAAGCTGACTAGGATCAGCATGCGCTGCTTTATTTAAATGCTAACCCATCATTATTCTTGTACTGCCCAAGGTTAGCATGGGTATTATTGTACTGCTCAATTTTATCTAGTGCTTTAGTCATTAAATGCATACTTGAATGTTTAGTCGATTGGGTAGTAATAGTTTTAGAGTTCCTTGTCTATAAAAGGAACCTCATAGTTTGTAATAGATAACTCATCTGAAAAATAGAGTTTTAGTTAATAAAAAGATCCATAGAGGATCTAAGTGTTCTTAGTTATAACAACTTGTATTTAATTTCCGCTATATAATACGGGTTGTAGAGATTGTCTTTTAGTCTGCTTATGATTACATAGACAACACTAACGATCCATGAGGGCTTAAGATCTGTCAAGGTCTGAGAGATTACAACAAGATACATTGTATCTAGCTAAAGACCCATGGATCAACCCATGACCCATGACCCATAACCAAAATACCCATTGGTAAAGGGGAGCGTCCCACGGATCCCTAGCTTTACGCTAGACGGATCCCTTGTGGAAGGGATCCGTGGGATCCGGGGAACAGTAGAATTTTTCCTCTATAAATAGTGAGCCATTTCTTCATTGTTTCTAACCCCTTTTCTAACATACTTTCCCCTAGAGTTGAAAACTCTCTAACCTCAGATCCAAGAGATCTATGTTTGTAGTTTTGTTTTTGTGTGATCTTCTAGGTTCCTCTTAAAGGCGAGATCACCACCTTTGAAGTCGAGCAAGATCAAGTCCATGAGTTGCCAAGCTTCCTCATCATCAAAAATACTGAAGTCTTCTTGTTGATGATTGTTTTTCTTTTCCTAAGAAGTGTTGAAGACATTTGTGAAAGGTGTCTCAAGTGTCAAGACGAAGATATTAGTGAAGGGTATCTATCGTCCATATCATAAGCACTTGTGGTAGGTGCTTAGAAGTCAAGACTAAAAGCATTATTGAAGGGTGCTTAGAAGTCAAGACACAAGACATTAGTGAAGGGTGTCTTGAAGATCTAGTTAAAGGCATTAGTGAAAGGCGCCTTTGATGTACATTCGATATGGTGTGTTTCGATGTACAAGATAGATTAGTACTAGATCCAAGGATATTGATATCCTTGATGATGTTGTAAAGGAGTAGATCTCCTTGGGATTAGTCGTTGGTGTAGTGTTGGGTAGTAGTTTTCCACTGCAATGGAACTAGGTGCTTAGCCTAGTACCTAATAAAGGGAAGGTAACGTTGTGTAGGTGTGGTTCACCTTGGTGTGAAAGAACTAGGTACTTAGCCTAGTACCTTATAAAGGGTAGGAGACGTTGTGTAGGTGTGGTTCACCTTGGAGTGAAAGAACTCGGTAGTTAGCCTAGCACCGGAAAAAGGGTAGGCAACGTTGTGAAGGCTTCTCCGCCATAAGGATATTGGTGTAGTGTTTACGAACTCTCGAGTAGGTAACTCGGGGAGTGGAGTAGGGCAAGGAAGGTTTCCTTGTAGCCGAACCACTATAAATACTCGCGTTGTGGTTTTGTGCTTCTTACTCTTATCTTTCATTACATACCTTTATATGTTTATCTATCAACATCCAACACACACATCCAAATAGATTGACATAAGTCGATCTAAATAGTTTAAAAGGAAGTTTTAATTGGCAAAACTATTCAACCCCCTTCTAGTTATCCACACAATGTATATGGTTAAGTGTTTGTAAAGTGGTTAAAATAGTTGGAGAACTAGTGGAGAACTAGTCAGAGTCAGTTTTCGAAAAATCATATCTTTAAAATGGTAAGTCGTCATGAATCCTGCCACCTAGAGTTTATAAGGTAATTGAGTCTAGTTTCATTTAAAAGTAGTTTCCAGGTCTGAATGTTTATAGATTTTTGTTAATGGTCAAAAGAGTAACAGCAGGTCAGTTTTAAGTCAAGTCGTTTCTGCGTAAAAGTTTAAATTTCAATGATTTTAAGTCGTGTCTTATTCAAGGGGTGTTACACTAACCGCGAGATCCATCTCGACTAGGGATGATATCACTTCTCGTTTCGTTGCCTAAATTTTCCCACCGGGAAGAACTACCAATCTAAAGAATGACATCTTGATGTTCCAACAACATCACATAGAAACTCTTAATGACGCATGGACTCATTTCAAGTACTTACTCTAAAAAGTCCCTCATCACGACAATGATTTTTAGCTTCAAGTCCAAATCTTTTATGATCATCTCAACTATTCCACTAAGTAAGCCATTGACCATTTGCAACACAAGCATCTCATCGTATTTAAACATGGCCTGATAAGAAGGGTATTATTATATGCAACGCAAGAATCTCATCGTTGATGTGCGGAATGGTTGAACCACAATTAAGTTTTACAACGCTCCTAGGCGGTGTACCTAACCTTGTAGTGTAGTATAGGCAAGACTTGGGGGATTGATCATTCTTTATACGAATAGTGAAGCAAGTTCGAATTGTATGTAGATTTAAGTCTAATAGCTGAGGGAAGATTATATTTGTTTTTTATATTTTATTGGAAAGCAAGTAAAATCTTGGGTATTGTAAGAGGTTCGTTTTAAAACTATAATAAAAGTAAATAAAGAGTAAAGTAAATTGGTGGTGAACTTCTTATAAGAAGAAAAAAGTATTTACCTAGAATCTCATTACTTCCTTGTTATATCTTGCTATGTTGTTGAATTGTCACGTCCTTGCCTAATGTAATGTGAAGTATTTCTAAATACATGTTCTGGTATGGTTAGTCCTACAGCTATAAACTAGCCTAAGTGAATGACGCTTATCTGATTTGTCAAGATCACCCAATAACTAACCTACACAATAATTGCTCACCCAATTAACAACCTAAGACATAAGTAATCAATTAGTCATGTTGTAGTGGACATTCAAGCTAGTCTAGTTTTAACAGTTTTCCAACTCCTAACACACACACCATTAAACAAGAGATGACAATAAAACAATCAATAACTAGGTTTCATGCAATCCTAAGTAAATACTAAGTATATTAGCCAAGCATAGTAATAGAAAAAGAAGCAAATTAACAAATCAAACAATAACACATAGACATGATTGAATGATTGATTAATAACTTATCTTAATAATACATGAGTTTTTCAATGGTAAAAAAGGTCTAAAAAGCTGCTAAAACTGACCCTAGCTCGATGGTATAAGTTCCTACAAATTTGCTTTGCAAGTACCTAAAACTCGAAAAGATACGATTTAGGGCAATATATGATCAAATATGTACGAGTTTAGAGGCTAAATGACCCCTTAAAAATGTATAAATTACACCTCATCAAATGTCCCAACACTTGGTATTTGCTTGTCCTAAAGCAAATGTTCTTTTATTCTAATAAAATTAAAAATTCGGGGGCATTTAGCATTGGTTTAAAGATAGTTTATGGCACAACCCGTTTGACAATACACTTTTAACAGTTTACACAAGCACATAAATTATAAACTAGCACCTTACATTTAGTTACTTTGTTTTTGTTTACGAGTGATTCAATCATCCAACCAAGTGATTACCTTCATTCCTCTACTAGTGAAAGAAAAGAAAACACCGTATCAAGAAGATACAACGTGTTGTAGTGTTAGAGTAGTGCACTCGTAACATTTGTTACTTACTTTTTGTATATCGCTATCCATCAAGTTGTTCATCATCTTGTTTATTTAGATTGTGTGGATCATTTTGATTTTGTAGAGATCAGGAAGATCTTATGTAGTTTGTGTTGATAGTGAGTAGATCATGAACATCGTGTGTAGATTGGGTAGATTGTGTGTAGATCGGGTAGATCGAGTATAGATCATGTGGATCTTATATATTGTGTGATTTTTGAAGATCGCGTAGAGCGTGAGTGAGATTGGTACTAGCTAAATTAGTACACGACATTTAACTTAGTGTCAAAAATTGTGATAAGCGACATTGTACGGTTTTTTCCACCTGAAGGGAGTTTGTTGACATAGTGCTTTGAACTCTCGTGTTGGATACTCGAGGAATGGAGTTGGGAGAAGAGGAGCTTCGTTACCGAACCACTATAAGTATTTGTCTCTTACTTTGATCTTTTCTTCTCTTACATTTTATCTAGCAGTTTATATTTTAGTAGTTATTGGTTTTTTTTATTATAGTATAGTATATTGTGTTCATATTGCGATCAATTGATTTCACAAAAGCTCGAATCAAAGTTTTTCAAAAAGTAATTTTATAACGAAGTTCAAAACGGGAAAACTATTCACCCCCTTCTAGTTTTTCACGAAAATTACCTATATCCCGCACTTTAGGTGAGTACTCCTGACCTAGCCACGAAGGCTACCAAAACACCATTGAGTATACAGAAGAAGCCAATGTGACTACCTTGCGATCCAACACCATCCGGTTGGTGAAAAAGGGATGTGCATTGCATTGACTTCGTTCTGATGATTCAAATCAACACCGTAAGAATTTCTTAAAATCGTAGATTCCATTGACTTGCGTCTCTTCCAATTCTTTCTACATGATCAAGCTAGCAATTAGCTTGAGCGTCTACCCACGAGATCCATCTCGACTAGGGATGATCTCACCTCTCATTTCATTGCACAAATTTTCCCACCGGGAAAACTACCAATCTAAAGAATGACATCTTGATGTTCCAAAAACATCATGGAGAAAATCTTAATGATGCGTGGACTCATTTCAAGGACTTACTCTAAAAAGTCCCTCATCACGGCATTGATTTTTAGCTTCAAGTCCAAATATTTTAGGATCATCTCAACTATTCCACTAAGTAAGCCATTGACCATTTGCAACGCCGGCATCTCATAGTTGATGTGCAAAATTGTTGAACCACAATTAAGTTTTAGAACCCTCCTATGTAGTGTACCTAAACTTGTAGTGTAGTATAGCTAAGACTTGGGGGATTGATCGTTCTCTATAGGAATAGTAAGGTAGGTTCGAATTGTATGTCGATTTAAGCCTAAAAGTTGATGGAAGATTATTTTTGGTTTTATATATTTTATTAGAAAGCAAGTAAAATCTCAGGTATTGTAGGAGGTTGGTTTTAAAACTATAATAAAAGTAAATTACAAGAACAATAAATTGGTGGTGAACTTCTTATAAGAGGAGAAGCGTATTTACCTAGAATCTCATTACTTCCTAGTTATATCTTACTATGTTGTCGAATTGTCACGTCCTTGACTAATGTAATGTGAAGTATTTCTAATTACATGTTCTGGTATGGTCAGTCCCACGTCTATAAACTAGCCAAAGTGAACAACGCTTATCTAATTTGTCAAGCTCACCCAATAACTAACCTACGCAATAAACACTCACCTAATTAACAACCTAAGACATAAGTATTCAATTAGACACGTTTTAGTGGACGTTCAAGCTAGTCTAGTTTTCAATTAACAGTTTTCCAACTCCTAACACGCACACCATTAAACAAGACATGACAATAAAACAATCAATAACTAGGTTTCATGCAATCCTAAGTAAATACTAAGTATATTAACCAACCATAGTAATAGAAAAAGAAGCAAATTAACAAATCAAACAATAACACATAGACATGAATGATTGATTGATTAAATAACTTATATTAATAATACACGAGTTTTTCAATGGTCAAAAAGGTGTAAAAAGCTGCTAAAAACCAACCCTAGCTCGATGGTATAAGTTCCTCAAAATTTGCTTCCCAAGTACCTAAAACTCGAAAAGATACAATTTAGGGCCATATATGATCAAATATGTACGAGTTTAGAGGCTAAATGACCCCTTAAAAATGTATAAATTACACCTCATCAAATATCCCTACACTTGGTATTTGCTTGTCCTAAAGCAAATGTGCTTTTATTCTAATCAAATTACAAGTTCGGGGGCATTTAGCATAGGTTTAAAGAGAGTTTATGGCACAAACCGTTTAACAATACACTTTTAACAATTTCAACAAGCACATAAATTATACACTAGCACCTCACATAAGTGTTTGGATTCTCTCATCTCTCGGATATATAAGTCATATAACAATATGGTAACGAGAAAATGTACACTCACTACATGTCATAGCACATAGATTACCATAGGCTTGATAAAGGATCAAACCTCCACCGCTTTTAAAGGGTTGTAATGTTAGGTTTAGGGTACAGAAAAACACGATTAAGGGATATGGGGGAATTTTTACTGGTTGCAAGCTAATTACTTATACAAAGTGGTGTTGCTAAGCCAAGACTCAATAGACAAACACTACTCTCTTCCGTTGCTTTTTTTGACACTTTCTTTACTTAAACATAAGTAGGATGGCATTTTTTTTTCATTCACTTTTGCTCTGGCATCATTGTGATCTGCTTTCATAATAATATAACATAATTAAATTGGTAATAACTTGACAATAAATAAACTAATAATACTAATGACCCAAATTAAGAGGATCAATACACATGGAGTACTTAAACATTAACATACGTATGGGGGTAATAATTTGACGTCTTCCCTATTACTCCATAAATAATGTACTACCTTGAGTCTCAATCATCCCGAAACTGTATTTACATGATATAACTCGACTAAGCAACATCTAACCAACTAGACAAATAACTAATGGTTTAACTATTGGTTTCACAATAATGCACTAAAATGAGTGCATACAAGGGGGTTAAGGCGATTCGGGTGTAACATTTTAGTGCGGTATAAACAATGCTTTTTATTAATATTCCGGAATCCATCAAAATATCACGAGAATCGCGAAATGATAGGCTCAGAGGGGTGTAGTAGGGGTATTTTGTACAAAAAATGATTATATAGAAAGGGTGCAGGGGCAATTACATGACTAAAGAAGTCAATGTAATTATAACAAACGGTTGAACCGGTTCCGGCAAAAAAAAAGTAAAAAAACCAGGTTTTTAAAAATGGGTTAACCAGTTAGACCCGTTGGGTTTTAAGTGACTCGGGTCAACCCAGTTCTCGAAACCCGGTCGGGATTGTTTTTTTTTTTCATTTTTTAATTAAAAACAGGGTTGCCCCAGTGTTCGAATCGGTTGAAACGGATTGACCCGGTGGTCGAACCGGTTGACCCGGTTGTAAAATATAAATTGTTTATTAGAAAACCGGGTTGACACGGCGGTTGAACCGGTAACCGGTGAATCGGTAACCGGTGACTTGACCGGGTCAATTAAAAATCAGTTTTTCAAAACATTCGTTAGGACTTAGGAGTAAAAAGAGTGGAAAACTAGATATTGGGACATGATGGTTTACATCTGGTGATAGTAGACCGACTAAAGGGCAAAAGAGAGTGGGTAAAAGCAATTAGGGGTAGTTTTTTTTTATTAAAGTGTACATATCCAAAGGGTTGGTAGATGCAATTTAATAGCAACTACAATTATATATATGAACTTTCGAATAAGCTCATCATACCTTTGAGAGCATGTACACGTGGCATCTTTCCATCGCGTCCTACCTTTTATACATTAACAAGATTTACCAAACTAAGAGGTTAAATGTTACTACTAATAATTTCTTTGTATATAGTAAACTTTTGGTGAAAATGTAATTAACAAACTATTTAACTTAGAGGTTTTACTAAAACTTTGTTGACACTTTTAGGGTATCAATGAAACTAATATAACACAAGAAACGTTTTCTAACGAACAATGTCATGTTCCGTTATATTTTTTTAACGATAGCTTGGCTACAATTTTTGTAGTCAGTTAGCTACAATCTATCACAAAAATACACAAGCAATAAATCAGGGACCCACAGAAAAAGGTAGAGACCCACAAAAAGAATCAAGAACCCACATTTATAGCACAAAATTGTAGCCAATTGGCTACAAAACATTGTAGCTAATATATTAACATATTTTTTTTACAAATTTATATTAGTACATGTTACATACAGTGGGTATTTCTCAATTTATTTATCTCCATCTGTAGAAAAAGAAGTATGAAAAATTATATTCATACACATTGACAAATTAATATCTATATTATTAATTAACTCATCAAGAAAAAAATCAAATTAATCTATTAGGTAAATGTTACTAAAACTTTAGAGAGCATAAAATTAGCTCAACAAGAACTTCCAGTGATCAAGACAATATCTGTTGTAATTATTCAAGATCAGTAAGCGAGCTATCATGTGATGGGCTCGCCACATCTATATCCACAACTGATATATGTTAGACCGTATGTTTACATTGAAATCCGTAAGTTTAACTTTATTATTCACCATTATTTATAATGGCAAAACCCTAGATGTCTTAAACCCACAAACCGGGCTTGGGCCTATTTATTCTCTAATACTCCCCCGCAGTTCGAGCGGCGAAATCACGAAAGCTCGAACTGGAGTAGGAAACTAAAAAAGCAAAATAAAACAATAACCAAAATAAAACGGGATAACCCAAAGTATCCCAAACAGTCGTCTCGGGAATAAGAACCCTATATTCGACACCAACGAAAGTCGTCTCGGGAATAAGAACCCTAGATTCAACACCAATAAAAATCATCTTGTGAATAAAAACCCTAGATTTGAAACCAACAAAAGTCGTCTCGGGAATAAGAACCTAGATTCGACACCAACAAAAATCTTCCCGAAAATTAATACCCTAGATTCGACATGAAACAAAAACAAACAATTAAATAACTCTATATATATATACATATATATATATACATATATATATATATATAGATACATATATATATACATATATATATATACATATATATATATATATATACATACATATATATATATACATACATATATATATATATATATATATACATATATATATACATATATATATATACATATATATATATATACATACATATATATATATACATACATATATATATATACATACATATATATATATACATATATATATATATATACATATATATATATACATATATATATATATACACATATATATATATATATATATATATATATATATATATACATATACATATATATATATATATATATATATATATATATATATATATATACATATATATATATATATATATATATATATATATATATATATATATACATATATATATATATATATACATATATATATATATACATATATATATATATATATATACATATATATATATATATATATATATATATATATATATATAATTGCAGTTTGGATCTACACTATCTTCTTCAGGCGACTTCTAACTTTATAATCACAAACAAACAAACATCTTTCACTATCTTCCTGGCGTGTCACATCCAAGCGAATAAGTTTCCCTTTCTTTTGTTTTTTCTTTTTTTTTCAACTTGTAACTATAACAAGCAATTAAAAAAATAGAAAAAGGGGTACGAGCAGTAGTAGAAGAAGAGAGGTAGGGTGACGGGGTGCGATAGAGACGAAGGCTCACCATAGCCATCTAGGTCTGAGGATCAGACCCGCTCCGATACCATGTTAGACCGTATGTTTATATTGACACCCGTAGGTGTAACTTTATTATTCACCTTTATTTATAATGGCAAAACCCTAGATGCCCTAAACCCACAAACCGAGCTTGGGCCTATTTATTCTCTAATACTATAAAGATAATTAACACTTGATGACTGCATCTCATCTATATCCACAATGGTTGTGCATTTAACACTTGCTTGGCCTACCTTTTCCGCTAAAGAGCTACTTAATTTCTCACCTGAAATTTCCAACACAGTCTCTGCAATGTATGAGAGGCTAGGTGTATTCCAATTTACGGGCTGTGAAAATTAGAAGGAAGTGGCGTAGGGTTCAGTCGGGCATAGCTCGACCATGTGTCTTTTGGATCCGATGTTACGACCATCTCTCAATAATGTCAACCAAGTGATTTGACATGCAATACCTCATAATCAAAGACATTGAATGTCACTTTTATTGTACCTGTATTAAATATAAAAACGACCCAACTAATTACCAGGATGAAAATCTAATAAATACTAATTACCTAGTTCAAACATTTTTCTATTTAAGAGATGTTGGTAACAAGTGTTTCATATCAATACTACTTGCCAAAAAAATTGAATGCATATTGATATGTGGAAGAGATCCTTTTACCTTTTTTAGAGACTTTCTGGCAGGGTAGTACTTTTAGCAAGTATCTTACTTTAGGTTTTGTATTCAGATCTAAAGTTATGATCCTCAACATTTATAAGCAAATATAACATCCAACCCATCAAGCATGTATCACTTACAATGAGGTTAAACTGGATCTCAGAATCGAGATTAAGGAGACCAAGTCGAAAGAGAATGATAACGAAGGCCAAAGACTAATACAATAATGATGGCTACAAAACTTAAAAAGTATCTATGGGTGTATGGCATCAGGAAAATGACTGAAATCATATATAATGTTCTAAAACTTTTGACCGTTAGCCAACAGTCATATTATAAGCTTGAAAAAAGAAGACCTTTGAATCGTGATATTAAGCTTAGAAGGTTTTGAAAAGAAAAAATGACATAGCCATTAGAAAAATAAAAGTATCTTTTGCATTTATTGAGGTATTTAGTAAGTTGATTATTATTTCTACCATTCGGCTTAAGTTGTTAACATTTCATTTTAAGAGGACGTCGAATGTGGAACGGGTTCTAACAAAATGGAAACTTCATTCATCTTTAATCATGGAAAGCTCAACGTAATGTTTAATAGTATAGCCTAGTTGTGTGTTTTTTATCTATTTTTGTATCCGCTAGGCTTTTTGTGTTAATGAGATTGGCACGTCAATCTTGTGTATAGTGGTTTGAAGCACAAAGGGTGCGTTGTTTGTTATAGTCAATATGGTGATTCGCTATATTGTCTAAACTTTATTGATTATTAATAAACTTTACGAGAGTAAAATACCCTTTACCAAAAAAAAGTATAATTTACCAATTTTTAAATGCATAATTAATGTTTTAAGTAGAACAATATAAAAAAGGTTTCATTTATTGACCATTAGCCAAGGTCATATTTTAATCATGGAAATATTTTGACTGATATCATGATACAATGACCTTGGTGATGTATGTCTTTTGCATATATTGCATTTAATTTTCCAATTTTGTAATGTATTTTACTGATATTGGAGTTATACGTATAATATACTAAAGAATAAAGTATTATAAAATGGTTACCAAATGCCAAAAGCTAAAAGATGAAGCAAACTGATTGATTTATAAATGACAAAGATAAACATGTGTATCACATAACGATTAAGATATTGTTATGTGATACAAAAGTTTATGTAGCAACCCGTAATTTTTCATAAGGTAAAATGACTATTTTACACATTGACTTTTTAAAGTTGACTTTTGACTTTGACTTTTGACTATTTGACTTTTACCGTAACGTAAAAGCAAATACGATAACCGGTAGTAACTGGTAATTTTCCTTGTGACCAACACAAGACTACGATAAGTCTATATGTTCAAAATACTTTATTTTCACCAATAAATCATAATTTATATGAACTATTACTATTTAATCATTTTTAAGTAGATATGTTACTTTTTACGTAAGACGCTTACTCAAACCTACGTTATTAGGTTTTAACAACATAAAAGCACCCTATTAGACGTATCATACATTTAATATACCTAGTTAGAGTATATTGATAAGTTTTAACATTTTTATAAGTATTACATTTTTAAGTTACCTAGTTTTAAGTTTCGTGACTTAAGGGCTTAACGTGAGTAATTACCGGGACCAAACTACACTCCGCTGCTGATCACTACTGTGAGTTCATAGCCCCACTTTCTATTACTTAATTTTTTTACAAACCCTTGGGGGAGATACATGCTTTATTTTAAACCAAACACATTACTTTCAAAATATATACTTGTCTTATTGTTTTATTAGCACTAAGTTACCGCATTTGCCAAACTTAAGTCCCTAAATCATGAATCATTAATCACGAGTGAAGTGGGCATGAATATTGTAGATAGATCTATCGGGATTGACGAATCCCATTTGTGTTGATCGGGTAGGCAAACAAATGCACTATATTTGAGTACATTAGGTAAAATGGCAATTTTACCTATTAGGGCACGTACCAACAGTTTCACCAATTAATTTTGGAGCAACTTAACGCCTTGATTGCATGATGCTTAGTGAAATAATAACTGTTTTGTTTTCAACATTATAGGTGTAAAACAACGTAACCCACACAAACATTATGTGTTCAACTTTTAACAATAAACCTATGGATTCACTCAACCTTTGTGTTGACAGTCTTAAGCATGTATTTCAGGTCCATATTGTACGAGGCTGGCACGGAGAAGCACGGATACTCAAGAAGGCTATAAATTTTATTATTATTCGAAAATCAATTTAATGTATTTTGTAAACTTGGAACCATTTGGTACCTCATCTTTGTAAACTCTGATATTTATATAAATTGAATGATAAGTGTTTTAAAACGACTCCATTAGAGTTCATTTTCTATTGTTATGACTGTTGTACCATGAAGTAACACCCAGTTTGAATTCCACTGCGTATCACGAAGTTGGGGGTCTTATAGATTGGTATCAGAGCCTTAATTATAGAGAAACGGGTCTAATTGTGACCTAAACTATAACTACTTTTACAAACAAAAACATTTTATAGCCTTCCGTTCTCCGTGCCTTCCATCCTCCAGACGATTATGTGACTTTTAGGCATTTTAAGCTACACAAACACACTAGTATATTGATATATACACTCGACATAATTTCAACCATAAACGATGTACTAAACATATCTGTGTATGCTTATTCTAAGGCATTACGACATAATCTTATTTTCCCAATCTCCCAATCATGCATCTACTAGTGCATTTTAGGATTACGAAACTTTATCCAAGACATTGTAACTGATTACAATGGTCTTTGTTGGATCGATGTACTCTAATCAAACTAACTTAAATAGCTTGTTAAGATTTAACAACCTCGGATAAATCCTAAGTTATTAACAATGAAACACTGAGCAAACTCTATTAAGTATGCGGAATTTTCTTAACAAAGCTAAGAAGAATAAATTTAACTTTAAACAATTTTATTGATAACTCTAACTCTGCTTATTATGCAGACTCTTTAACAACTCTAATAATATCGAACTTCTCTAAAACTCTAATAATATCACGTATATCTAATATCAATCTAGGGGTCCTTTTATAGGCTCAAGGATAACCCTAAACGATTTACAATTCTTATCCTTGTACATCAAGTAAACAATACTTAGAAAGTTCTAGATAAACATTACTTTCTATCTTTAATCTAATACAACCGACTTTAATCTTTGCAGTACTTTGATGATAAGCAGTACTTTGACTTTTACTTAGCAGTACTTTGACTTCTTGCAGTACTTTATCTTTCTGCAGTACTTTGTTAATCTTCAGTACTTTAATCTTCTGTATCCCAAAAATCCTCCCCTAACTTGAATTCGACTTGCTTGATTTTAAGTTCCTTTGTAGATTTAGCTTTAACATCTTTATCTTCAAAGAGGATTTGTGACTTTATCTTTGTAGATTTTCTGCTTATATCATCATCAAAGTAGTCTTTATTTGTATAATTCTTTTCAGCATCAAACAACAATCTTATTTCTTTTCTGCAACATTCAGCAAGCTCCATCTTTTCAGCAACATAAGACAATTTGTACATTTAATTCAGTTAAGTTTCAGTCTATTCTCATCACTTCCAGGTGTGTAAACTCCTGTGAGAGGTGAATCATTGAAAATTTAATGGATTTGAGTTCTCTTTACCAAAGCCATTAACTCTGGAGTAGCCGAATATTTTGATGTGTAAGATCATGGTACACTGATAACCATACGATTTTTAGCAAATCATCAGCTATCAACAGATTTGAGTTGTCTTTACCAAAAGTTGTACCCTTTTGGACTAGTTAGTTCTTTCATCATGGTGAACTAATTACCATATAATGGTTTTTCCACAGCCTTTACCACAAGCCATTTTCTTGTGGGCTAGCCAACTCTTCACATTACTGATATGGTGAGTTGATTACCATCCAACTTATTAGCAAGTTGTCAACTAAAAACGGATTTGAAATATCTTTACCAGAGCCGTTTGCTCATGAATTAGCCAATCCTTTTGTAACCATGGTGGATTGATAACCTATTTGTATTACCATCTCAAAAACCATTTATTTCTTTTAACCTTTGTTTCAAAACATTTATTACTTAACAAAAGTTTTTCAAAATCAGTAACTGGTTTAAAAACTGCAAGCAGTACTTTGATGAAAGTAATGTTTGATCAGCAGTACTTTGAATAAAGTACTGATATATCAAAAATTTAATCAATTAAGATTCATACCAGTTATTCATCATCATCAGCAATTGTAGTCCATCTAATAAACAGCTTGATAACCAGACATGCTATTTCATTATCTTCTTCTACTTCCATTCCATGCTCCAGCATCCTCCTCATAAGTTCTGGTGTAAGAGGATATCTTCTATCAGCTAACATATGAATCATAATTCCATCTTCTAGCTCTAGAACATGTACTCCAGATTCTTCAAAGAATCTCCAGCTAACAATCTCCCAATTCTCTTGATTCTTCCAAATTTCAGCAGTGCTTTGTTCTTCAGTTTCCCATACAGTTGTGAGATCTCCAAGCAATACTAAACCAACTCCTTCTGATGGATTTTGTTCAAAGTAATCTCGCACCACATGATATAAATAAAATAAATCCACTCTATCTATGATGTGCAATAAATCCCATAGCCTATTGAACACTTGAAGCTTTCATCAGCTCTATGAAACATTAGATAACTTCCATCTTTGGATTCTACAACTTCAAAAGCAATAATTTGGGATCTGTTCATTTTCATCTCAGCATCATCTGTAGAATACTCAAAATCCACTATTCTTAAGTAATTCTTTAGTTCATCATTAGTATCAGATCGTAACTCAACTTTCTCTTTCTTTGATGACTGTATATCTTCAACTTCAGTTTTTCTTTTTCTTTTTCTATCTTTTTCTTTCCAAGCAGCATCATCTTTATAATCCTTGATGCTTTCAACACTTTTCTTATAAGCTTCCCTAACAGCATCATACAATTCTTTCATCTCCAAATAATTAAACCTCTGCAATCCTTTATACCCTTGACTTTTTAAATAAGCCATCATTGCATTTCTGTCTTTAGCTCGATTTGGTCTTCTTGGTAGAAATCTAACAGGAATAGGTGACTCTAATGGTTCATCAGCTTCAGCATTCAATTCCTCTTGCAATTTCTTAGCTGCTTCTTTATTCTTAGCTTCTTCAATTTCCTTAGCTTCTCTTTCTTTAGCATTTAATTCCTCTTGAAACTTTCTAGCTGCTTCTTCATTCATAGCAACTTGAGCAGCTCTTATCTGAGCTAAAGTAGGTTTCTTTTTCTTCTTTGTCTCTATTAACTTGCCCTTTCCTTTATCTTTTGGATCAATAACAGGTTTAGAAACTCTTGGTTGTTCCTCTTCTTGCACTCCTAGAATACTAACACCCCTTGGCTGTGATAAACCTTGCAAAATTACAGCAATGGTTTCATCATCACTTGCAGTATGTATAGGCTTGAGAGTGTCAGCTTCCTTTTCAGGTATAACTTCTGAAGGACCAGCTTCTTCTTCATGTGGAATAGTTGAAGGATCAGCTTCCTCTTCAAAGTCTAACATCCTTGGTGTAACCAATTCTTGTCTATAAGTTCCAGTAAAAGGAGTACTTTGATCAGCAGTACCTTGATCATCAGTACTTTGAACTTGAACATCAATAACTTGTTCCTCAGTTTCATGAATAACCTGTTCTTCAGTTTCTTCAGGCTGAATATTTGTTCCTTGAACTTCAGTCCTTTCATGTTCTTCAGTATCTTGAGGTTCTTCAGTACCTTGAGATTCATGCTCCTTAACAACATCTTCTTTCAAATTCTTTTCTACTAAATTCCTCCCCAATTGGACAGAAGATGTTTGGTGAACCTTTTGACTTTTTGACTTCTTAAACTTCCTTTGCTGCTTCTTTTTAGATTTGACCTAAAGACTATGATGTTGAACCACTGGCCAGACACAATTCTTGAGTCGTCGAAACTTGAGCTTCAACTTCTTAAGTTGTTTAGCTTGAGCAATAGTTGTTTTCTTCAATTTGACTAACTCCCGTGTCAGTACATAATTATCCAATGTCAAACCTTCACGAGGTATAGTATGTGGATCATCTCCTTGAATTGGGGAATGTTCCTCTGGTTGTGAATCATGAACAGATTGTTGAGGAGATGGAGAAGGTGAAACTGCAACATCAGCTTGAACTTCAGTACTTTGCGAAGCTTGTGATGCAGTACCTTCTTGAGATGCAACACTCTGAGAAGCAGTACCTTGAGATGTAGCAGTACCTTTTGAAGCAGTACCTTCTCTATCTTCATCTTCTTCAACATCAACTCTGACAGCTTGAACAACTTCCATCATAGAAGTAGTTAAGGGAGTGTCCCGTCCAGTGAATAGATCACTCTTCCTAGCCATGAAAGTGAAAATCTTGGCTTGTTGTACCACAACAGGCAAAAGACTTGTAGGTTTAGGTACATCTGAAAGTTTTTAATTGAGAAATACTTGAACAAATCATGGATACTGTCACACCCCCAAATTACCTGTTTTGCAGCGGAATGGAATTCCTGGGGATTGACTGTCATAGCATCACAATCACAGTTATATTGAACGACCTAAAGTGTCGTTTGGAAAATACATCGTTTGATTTAATAAAACTATCAGAGTTTACAAAGTAGGTCCCAAATGAAAATCAACTTGTGCGGAAATAAGTTTGTTACAATTCAAACGATGTTTTAAAGTACGTAAAACCCAAGTGAGACGCGTCGTCATCGCGACTACATGATGTGTCCAAATGCATGCCATGAAGTGAATGCCTTAGATACCTGAGATAAAAACATGCTAAAAAGTGTCAACACAAAGGTTGAGTGAGTTCATAGAGTTTGTTTTGAAATGAAAAGCCTTCCAAAATTGTTTATGCAGCAAAGGCATTGTAAATCCACTCAGTTCCAAGTTCCGCCCATACAAAACTTGCAACCTGTGTATTCACAACCCACTGCCAAAATGTGTATAGTTTGTGTTCCAGCCCACATCGTCAAATGAATTCACAATAGTACCTAACTCGACGTAGAACCATAGCACTTAATCAATAAACTAGACCTAATGTATCAGTAGTCAACTGATTTAGAACGTTATACGACGTAGAACCAAAGCACATAATCAATAGCACCTAACTCAATGTATCAGTAGTCAACTGATTTAGAACGTTATACGACGTAGAACCGTAGCAGGCAAACAAGAACAATTGATATAGTATAACCTTTGATTTAGAAACAATGGTAATCATGGTAGCATTTAGCCTTAAAAATCTAAAGTACTTATGAAAAATAGTTAAGCATGTATCTCCCCCAAAACAGTACAAAACAATTGAAAGTGGGGCTATGAAAACTCACTTGGTAAACTGGAATAATGGCAAAAGTGAGTACACCGAGGTATAATGTGATGCGTTAATCTGGACCTATTACGAATGATATGATATGTCATGAGTTGCAATGTAATGTTATGCATGCATTTCGTATGTTATTTATACCATTTGCGGGTTTTGAAAATAATACTTGTCGTCGAAAAATACTCTTTTGACGTCTTGACTCTTCAAAAATCACTTTACAAGTTTTTACGTCAAAATGTCATCCTACAATGGTTTTATAATGATTTATGGTGAAATTATCACTTTTCGTCGCAAAACAATGTCGTCGGAATTTCCATGAAATTAACAAAAATGGCTTTGGAAAACTAGTCGTAAAATGGTGTACGTCGATCGTTAGAGAACGAACTCGACGGTTTTGGAAAGTTTGTATCGAAATCTAAAAGTTTCAGTTCAGGAGTTTTCGTCCAAAAGGTCTCGAACATAAAGATAATAAGGGTTAAAGATAGTGATTTTGGCTAATTGTTGTGCAGAAAATGAGTTTCGGCCAAGTTTGAACATCCGTAATTAATTTACTACAACTCCGCTTTACAAACAGCTTGTCGTTTTGAAAAATATGGCCGGTGAACTTGATTTTACTAGAAGACATTTCGTTCCAAAAAGTTTCACAACCTCGTTAAAAACAGCCTCAAACATGGTCGTTACAGCTAATGTAACACTTGTAACGTAAAAATAATATAGTTTTTCAGAAAATAATAGTTACGGCAATTTTATAAAAACGTGCATATCTTTGTCGTTTCAAATCCGTTTTCTACGTATAATATGTCCTTAGCTTCGTATCGAAGTAAACTAATATATTTTTGACAAGTCGAAATAATTTGTGAAGCTTAAGGCTCGTTTTTGAACCGAACAATGCAAAAATATGTTGCTGAAATTTCAGAAAACTATAAATTTCGTCGTCAAACTTTAAAAATCCATAACTTCTTCGTTATAACTCCGTTTTTATCCGTTCAAGCGGCCACGGATTCGTTTTAAAGTATATTTTCTAAATATCAAGGCCAAAGTTTCGTACCAACTGTCGGTTTTTCCAGAAAAATGAAACAAGGACAGAACCTATTTTATAGTTATCGAAAATAGTTTTTCTCGGACAAAACCTATTCTAATCCCTTCAAATCAACTCCAAAGCTAATCTAATCCTACCATACACCTTCTTAGGGTGTCATGGGTTCCTAATCACCATCAAGACCAATGAATACCAAGGGGATATTTATAGGATGACCAAATATATATATACTCTAAAATCATGAAAAATGGTATAAATCACATATGTCTTGCATGTTGCTCCAAAAATGAAAAGATACATATGAAATGAAAAAGGAAACATGAAAATGGAAGAAACATGCTTACAAGTGAATATGATGAGGTGCAAGTAACAAGGTTAAACCTAAACACTCTTGGTTTTTATTTCAAAACCTTATAAAGAGTATTAACTAGATTGATAATTACTTGAACTTGAGAAAAATGATGATCCCTTTGTGATCTTCTTGAATGGCCGGTCATGAGAGGAGAGAAAGAATGAGAGAAAATTTTTCTAACTTGAATAAGTAAGTATGAATAATTGAAATGAATGTGATATGAATTTAAGGTAATGTATAGACTTAGACAATCAAAGAAAAATCATGCTAACATTTATTGTCCACCCCTCCCCTTGGCCGGTTATTAGGGGAGGATGTCCACCAAATATATATATATATATATTTTTTTTTTAACTTTTACTTGTATATAATTTGTATAAAATTTGACAAAAGTGTAAGTAATTGTGTAGAAAATGTACAAGTAAAGGTAAATGGAAATTTTTGGTACAAGTAAGTTTTTAATAAGTCAAAATAGAATGTAATGAGATAATAAAAATTGTAAAAATACATTCCTTGTGAAATTTGAGTGATAAAAATAATTATCGTATAATTTTTAAGAAAACGTCGTAATAATTTAACTTTAACGATTTATGTATCAAATAAATTTGAAACACTAGGAAAACTAAAAATATAGTTTTTATAAACTAAATGTAAGTTTAAAAATACATCGGGATCATTTTTGAAAGTAACGGATTAAATATTCAAAATATTAACTCACGCGATAACGTTTATTTAATATAAAAATTACGCGTTTAAAGTGAAATGAAATGTCGTGAATGAACTAATGAGATGCAAATGATGTCAATGAAATGTAGACTAATCTTAGTCCATATGAAATGTACGTGATGTTATGATCATGAATTCGCCGCTAAACCTTAAAGGTTACGCGAATTTGAAACAAGTAAACCAAGTTTACTATAAATGTTGAAATAGTGAGGCATGAATTGTGTCGAGAAATGACCTGAAATTACGAGTTGTCACATTCGCCCATCCAAAAAGGAATTCAGTCCCTGAATTCAATCGTTGTTAGTCTATCGGGTTTAGGGTTTGATGAGGCAAGCCTTCCCATTCTCAAGCAAAACCCTCAAAAGACTTTTTGGTAACAGATTTTTACTTAATCTCACAACTCATCAAACAAGAACTGTCATGAGATTAGGCTAAATCGGTTCGAGTAACGGGTCTTTTGAAAATTTGGCTCGGTCATAGAATTGCTTACACATATAAGCCTACTACTCCCTTCATTGCATGATTCTTCCTGAATTAGACATAGGTGATCAGGCTATGTATAATTTAGGAGTAACTATGCAATGCTTGGACTAATCGACTCATATGATGTTTGGTGTTAAGTCAACTTGGTGAGAATTTTTTTTTTTTTTTTTTTTTTTTTTTTTTTTTTTTTTTTTTTTTTTTTTTTTTAGGAATGACAGGGCATTCACCACATTGGAGTATGAAGAAAATAATGGAATGGGCATTAAAAGGCATCCATGTGACAATCGATATAAAATGAAAGTAAATAACTCGAAAAATGTACGTATAAATCGCATGTAAAGTGAACATGCACTAGTGATGAAATGATGAGATGCTATGATGATGTAGTTATAGTCTAGGGTCAATGATGCAACCTAGTTCTCTATAACCGAAGCTCTGATGCCAATCTGTCACACCCCCAAATTACCTGTTTTGCAGCGGAATGGAATTCCTGGGGATTGACTGTCATAGCATCACAATCACAGTTATATTGAACGACCTAAAGTGTCGTTTGGAAAATACATCGTTTGATTTAATAAAACTATCAGAGTTTACAAAGTAGGTCCCAAATGAAAATCAACTTGTGCGGAAATAAGTTTGTTACAATTCAAACGATGTTTTAAAGTACGTAAAACCCAAGTGAGACGCGTCGTCATCGCGACTACATGATGTGTCCAAATGCATGCCATGAAGTGAATGCCTTAGATACCTGAGATAAAAACATGCTAAAAAGTGTCAACACAAAGGTTGAGTGAGTTCATAGAGTTTGTTTTGAAATGAAAAGCCTTCCAAAATTGTTTATGCAGCAAAGGCATTGTAAATCCACTCAGTTCCAAGTTCCGCACATACAAAACTTGCAACCTGTGTATTCACAACCCACTGCCAAAATGTGTATAGTTTGTGTTCCAGCCCACATCGTCAAATGAATTCACAATAGTACCTAACTCGACGTAGAACCATAGCACTTAATCAATAAACTAGACCTAATGTATCAGTAGTCAACTGATTTAGAACGTTATACGACGTAGAACCATAGCACATAATCAATAGCACCTAACTCAATGTATCAGTAGTCAACTGATTTAGAACGTTATACGACGTAGAACCGTAGCACGCAAACAAGAACAATTGATATAGTATAACCTTTGATTTAGAAACAATGGTAATCATGGTAGCATTTAGCCTTAAAAATCTAAAGTACTTATGAAAAATAGTTAAGCATGTATCTCCCCCAAAACAGTACAAAACAATTGAAAGTGGGGCTATGAAAACTCACTTGGTAAACTGGAATAATGGCAAAAGTGAGTACACCGAGGTATAATGTGATGCGTTAATCTGGACCTATTACGAATGATATGATATGTCATGAGTTGCAATGTAATGTTATGCATGCATTTCGTATGTTATTTATACCATTTGCGGGTTTTGAAAATAATACTTGTCGTCGAAAAATACTCTTTTGACGTCTTGACTCTTCAAAAATCACTTTACAAGTTTTTACGTCAAAATGTCATCCTACAATGGTTTTATAATGATTTATGGTGAAATTATCACTTTTCGTCGCAAAACAATGTCGTCGGAATTTCCATGAAATTAACAAAAATGGCTTTGGAAAACTAGTCGTAAAATGGTGTACGTCGATCGTTAGAGAACGAACTCGACGGTTTTGGAAAGTTTGTATCGAAATCTAAAAGTTTCAGTTCAGGAGTTTTCGTCCAAAAGGTCTCGAACATAAAGATAATAAGGGTTAAAGATAGTGATTTTGGCTAATTGTTGTGCAGAAAATGAGTTTCGGCCAAGTTTGAACATCCGTAATTAATTTACTACAACTCCGCTTTACAAACAGCTTGTCGTTTTGAAAAATATGGCCGGTGAACTTGATTTTACTAGAAGACATTTCGTTCCAAAAAGTTTCACAACCTCGTTAAAAACAGCCTCAAACATGGTCGTTACAGCTAATGTAACACTTGTAACGTAAAAATAATATAGTTTTTCAGAAAATAATAGTTACGGCAATTTTATAAAAACGTGCATATCTTTGTCGTTTCAAATCCGTTTTCTACGTATAATATGTCCTTAGCTTCGTATCGAAGTAAACTAATATATTTTTGACAAGTCGAAATAATTTGTGAAGCTTAAGGCTCGTTTTTGACCCGAACAATGCAAAAATATGTTGCTGAAATTTCAGAAAACTATAAATTTCGTCGTCAAACTTTAAAAATCCATAACTTCTTCGTTATAACTCCGTTTTTATCCGTTCAAGCGGCCACGGATTCGTTTTAAAGTATATTTTCTAAATATCAAGGCCAAAGTTTCGTACCAACTGTCGGTTTTTCCAGAAAAATGAAACAAGGACAGAACCTATTTTATAGTTATCGAAAATAGTTTTTCTCGGACAAAACCTATTCTAATCCCTTCAAATCAACTCTAAAGCTAATCTAATCCTACCATACACCTTCTTAGGGTGTCATGGGTTCCTAATCACCATCAAGACCAATGAATACCAAGGGGATATTTATAGGATGACCAAATATATATATACTCTAAAATCATGAAAAATGGTATAAATCACATATGTCTTGCATGTTGCTCCAAAAATGAAAAGATACATATGAAATGAAAAAGGAAACATGAAAATGGAAGAAACATGCTTACAAGTGAATATGATGAGGTGCAAGTAACAAGGTTAAACCTAAACACTCTTGGTTTTTATTTCAAAACCTTATAAAGAGTATTAACTAGATTGATAATTACTTGAACTTGAGAAAAATGATGATCCCTTTGTGATCTTCTTGAATGGCCGGTCATGAGAGGAGAGAAAGAATGAGAGAAAATTTTTCTAACTTGAATAAGTAAGTATGAATAATTGAAATGAATGTGATATGAATTTAAGGTAATGTATAGACTTAGACAATCAAAGAAAAATCATGCTAACATTTATTGTCCACCCCTCCCCTTGGCCGGTTATTAGGGGAGGATGTCCACCAAATATATATATTTTTTTTTTAAACTTTTACTTGTATATAATTTGTATAAAATTTGACAAAAGTGTAAGTAATTGTGTAGAAAATGTACAAGTAAAGGTAAATGGAAATTTTTGGTACAAGTAAGTTTTTAATAAGTCAAAATAGAATGTAATGAGATAATAAAAATTGTAAAAATACATTCCTTGTGAAATTTGAGTGATAAAAATAATTATCGTATAATTTTTAAGAAAACGTCGTAATAATTTAACTTTAACGATTTATGTATCAAATAAATTTGAAACACTAGGAAAACTAAAAATATAGTTTTTATAAACTAAATGTAAGTTTAAAAATACATCGGGATCATTTTTGAAAGTAACGGATTAAATATTCAAAATATTAACTCACGCGATAACGTTTATTTAATATAAAAATTACGCGTTTAAAGTGAAATGAAATGTCGTGAATGAACTAATGAGATGCAAATGATGTCAATGAAATGTAGACTAATCTTAGTCCATATGAAATGTACGTGATGTTATGATCATGAATTCGCCGCTAAACCTTAAAGGTTACGCGAATTTGAAACAAGTAAACCAAGTTTACTATAAATGTTGAAATAGTGAGGCATGAATTGTGTCGAGAAATGACCTGAAATTACGAGTTGTCACAGATACATCAACCATTTGGAACCATGAGTGATGTGTGAAAGCATTCCATCCAGAATTAGCCTTGAAAAATTGAAAACACGATCAGTAGCCAATCCTACTATAGCACATGCTATGTTAGATCCAAATTGCTCCCATGATGTACTTTTAGCACTAATACAATGAAGCAACACATGCACCAAAAACTTCCAGTGAGGACAAAATAAAGGTTTCCTGAATGTTTGTTCAGTTAAGGACCCTTCATAACCAATGTGCCCAAAAGTATCCCAAATTAGTTACTTATCAAAACGAACAGCCCCATCAGCATCTTCAAACAATAAGTCTTCACGAATAGAGGCTTCAGTAATCTTGACATTTTTCCCAGCAACCATAGCATGAATATATTCTTCATCATTCTCCATATGAACCCTAGCAGTTTCCCTAAATTGTTGAATCCAGGGCTCAATAACATCGGGTTCTACTAAAAGCGCATAACTAATTGGCGATCCAGTAAGAAAATCGATAATATCATGAAAGATCACATTCGCTTCAGTCTTGTCTAAATTCGCCACCATGTTGTGTTTGGAAACAATATTACGACCCGCGATTGATGATTATATGATCACAGAAAGAAATAGAACAAATAATATAGGTGAAAGTGAGAGAAATATGGAAAAGATTAGGAGATATCAATATGAGAGGGAAATTCGGAGAGTAGTTATTTATAGGTGAGATTTGAAAAATCACAGCTCGTAATAACTAAGTTACCGTTAGGGTAGTTTTCCCCTCAATTTGACCGTTGGAACAGTACTTTGATAAGACAAACAGCACTTTCCACGTGTGCAGTACTTTCCTTTGCAGTACTTTCCAAGCAGTACTTTCATAAAATTAATAATCAATACTTTTCCATTCTCTTACTTACAATACCAAACACTTATAAAACAGAAACATCCTCCCTTTAAACAATGCATAAGACTATACTTACACTAAATAGTCCTCCCCTTAAATGTAGCTCAGTAATTGATCATGCCAATACTCACCACCAAGTTATTGAATCTTGAAACATCAAAGCCTTTGGTGAGTAGATCAGCTACATTATCATCTGTATGCACCTTGACAACATTAATGAGCCTATGCTCATAACAATCTCTGATAAAGTGATGCCTAATCTGAATATGCTTTATCTTGGAATGATAAACAGGATTCTTCACAATGTAAATTGTACTCTCATTATCAATATTGATAGGAGTATTCTTGAAATTGAAACCATAATCCAAGAGTTGATTATGCATCCACAACAGCTTGCAGCAGCCACATATTCTGCTTCAGTTGATGATGTTGCTGCAATTGTCTGTTTCTTGCATTGCCATGAAACTAATCTTCTTCCAAGATATTGGCATCCACCTGTGGTTGATCTTCTATCATAGTTATCACCTGCATAATCACTATCTGAAAAAGCTTCTAAGTAAAAAGGTAAATCCTTTGGATACCACAACCCCAACTTAGGTTGTTGTTTCAAATAACTAAAAATTCTCTTTACTGCATTCATATGAGAAACCTTCGGTGAGACTTGATATCTTGCACATAGACAAAGAGCAAACATAATATCAGGTCTTGATGCAGTAAGATACATAAGACAGCCAATCATTGATCTTTATAACTTGACTTCAACTGGTTGTCCATCTTCGTCCTTGCCCAATGAGTTGATAGATTTAATAGGTGTAGTAACAAGCTTCATGTCATCAAAATTGAACTTCTTAAGTATGTCAGATACATACTTGTCTTGACTTATGAAAATTCCTTCCATTGACTGCTTAACTTGAAGTCCCAAAAAGAAAGTTAACTCACCCATTGAACTCATTTGAAATTCTTTCTGCATCAGTTGCTCAAACTCCTTAACCATGGACTGTTTAATAGCTCCAAATATGATATCATCAACATAAACTTGTACTAACATGATAACCTTCTTGTCTCTCTTGATAAACAAAGTCTTATCAATAGCTCCTCTCCTATAACCATGTTGCAATAAAAAGGTAGAAAGCCTTTCATACCAAGCTCTAGGTGCCTGATGTAAGCCATACAGAGCTTTGACAACTTTGTAAACTTTGTTTGGATGTTTAGGATCCTCAAAACCAGGAGGTTGTTTGACATATACTTCCTCTGTAATCTTGCCATATAAAAAGGCACTCTTGACATCCATTTGATAAACCTGAAATCCCATATAAGAAGCAAAAGCAAGAAAGATTCGAATTGCTTCTATCCTTGCTACAGGAACAAACACTTCATCATAATCAACTCCTTCTTCTTGTCTGTAGCCTTGTGCAACTAACCTTGCTTTGTTTTTAATAACATTCCCTCTTTCATCTCTCTTGACTCTGAACACCCATCTTGTACCAATGACCTTCTTACCATCACGAAGATCACATAGTACCCAAACTTCTTGAAGTTTGAATTGTAGCAGTTCTTCTTGCATAGCTTCAACCCAACTTTCTTTATTCAATGCTTGAGAAATATTCTTGGGTTCCTCTTGAGAGATAAAGCAAGTAAACATGCATGTTTTATGGTCCTTATGATTCAGCCTTTTCTGTTTATAGACAAAGCTAAGTAAAACATTATGAGGTTTAGTAAAACTCTTAGCTTTGTGTCTTGTCAGCACTCCAGAAGTAGAAGGACCAATGATTTGATCAGTAGGATGATTCTTATGAATTCTTAAGTTTGGAGACTGTGGAACTCCATAGGTATCATCCAAATTAGTGAAATCAGTATCTTCATTGGAATCTGAGAAAATACCTTCAACTTCAAACTCATCATCAGTATCTTCTAATCCAGACATGGTAGGATCATCCAAAGCATCCAAAGTGCTGGAAATTGGTGCAGCAGTACTTTGGTCAAAAGTACTGTCCAAAGTACTGTAAGAGTATTCTGCAGTTTTGTTCTTTGTCTTTGCTTCTTCATAAGCTCTTCTTTTTTCATCAGTATAAGAATGTGCTAAAACATCTTGAAGAAGCATCTAATTAAGTTCTTCTTGAATAGATTGATCCTTAGCAGACAATGAGGATTTTGGCTTATCAGTATTTTTCTTTGGTTCCACAGTGATTGGTTCTTCATCAGGAACAGCATCAGGACTAATATGAACTCCATGAACAACATACTGTAAATCTTCTTTATTGTGTATAGGTTGATTTTCTTCTCTAACAGGTACATAATTCATAGAAGGAGTTAAAACTTCAAGATCAAACATCCAATCAGGACCTTTACCCTTCTGATTGTCTTGATCTTCTAAAAACTCAACATGAAGACAATCTTGAACCTTCTTAGTGACTCTGTTGTACACTCTAAAGCCTTTACTGTTGGTACAATATCCCAGTAAATAACCTTCTTCTGACTTGCCATCAAACTTACCCAGATTATCAATTGTATTCAAAATAGTAAGAGGGCATCCAAAAGGCTTCATAAATCGAATGTTGGGTTTGTTGCCCATCAGCAACTCATAAGGTGTCTTCATCTGTGGCTTAGTAACTGATACTCTGTTAAGTACATAGCAAGCAGTACTTACAGCTTCAGCCCAGAATTGAATAGGTAGTTGTGAATCTGCTAGCATGGTTCTGGCTGCTTCAATCAAAGTCCTGTTCTTTCTCTCTGCAACACCATTCTGCTGTGGTGTTCTGGCAATACTGAACTCCCTCTTGATTCCTTTGTTTGCACAAAATTCATCCATAAGCTTGTTCTTGAATTCAGTTCCATTGTCACATCTAATACCTCTAACCTTGAATCTCAATTGGTTTTCAAGTGCTATTATGAGAGTCTGAATTGCATCAAAAGTATCATCGTTAAATCCCAAGAAAAATACCCAACTAAATCTACTGCAATCATCTGTGACAAATAAGCAGTGCTTCTTCTTGTTCAAACTTGTAACAGATACAGGACCAAATAGATCCATATGTAACAGCTCCAATGGTTCTCTAACAATCCTTTCCTCATGCTTCTTGCAGGAAGCTTTATGTTGTTTACCCTTCTTACATGCCAAACAAGAGTGATCATTCTTGTAAGTCTTTGAAGGTAAACCTCTAACTAAATTCCCTTTGACCAGTTTGTTGATATTCTTGAAATTCACATGGCCCAATCTTCTATGCCACTGATGTGCTTCTTCAGATGTTGCTTTTGCCATATCTAGACTATACACATCATTGGTTCTTGGTACTCTAAGAACTACCAAGCCATCATCAACAGACTTGAACTCAGGGGAAAGGATGAGACATTCTGTGTCAGTGAATAACACAGGATGCTTTTTATCACATATTTGAGAGACTGACAATAAGTTGAACTTGAGCTCCTTCACATATCTAACATTCTCAAAATCTATACGCCCTGCTTTGATGGTTCCTTTTCTAGTAATTCTTCCTCCATTGGGATCATTCCCAAATGCGACTCGTCCTCCACTAATGGATCGAAAATCTGACAGAATCTCCTTGTCTTCTGTCATGCTTCCAGAGCAACCACTATCCACAATAAGATGATCTTTAAGCTCCTCTCCTGGGTTGCCATGTACAAAGATTTAGAGAGTTAGTTTCTTATGACCAAAACTTTCTGGATTTTCAACAGAACTCTCTTTTGCAAATTCCCACTATTTTTTAAAACATGATCCATAATTATCTTATGATTTTTAGCATGTGGATTGTCAAAACTTTCTGGATTTTCAACAGAACTCTTTTGCAAATTCATTCTCTTTTTCTTGTATTATAAAAACATCTGATTCACTTTTTGTTGAAAGTACTGTTTGTCCCTATGCAGTACTTTCTCTCTTAACCCATTCGGTTTTAACACTTGGTTCCTGTGATCTAGATTCCCTATGTGAATTATAATACCTTTTAGGTTGATTATAATGAGATCTCCTAGGGTTCCTGTTCCAAGCAGTGTTAGCAGTACCTTGTTTGAATTGAGCAGTACTTTGAGAAGGTACTGCTTGTGAAGGTATTGGAGATTTAGAAAAAGGTCTTCTCTAGTGAGGGTACCTATGGTCTGGTGAGAAATTGCTGTGATTAACCCTATTTGAATTATTCCAGACTGGTTTGTTCTCTCTAGGTTTCTGGTTGGCAGACATGTTATTTGGAAATTTTCTAAGGTATTTTGAGTGATGTTCACAATCCTTGATTAAATGATTAGGACTAAAGCACACAAAACATAGTTTTTGACCATACTCCCAAAGTGACTTCTTCTATGTCTATGACCAAAACTATTTTGCCTTCTAGGTGAATGATTGAACCTGTTTTGACCAAAGTTATCCCAAAAAGGTTTAGCAGTACTGTTTTGAAAAGGTTTTCCTGAAGGTACTGCTTGTGGAGCAGTACTTTGAGTTGTAGGTACTGCTTGACTTTGAACATTGTTTTCAACAGTTTCTTTTGGGGTTTCAGACCTAGATTGACCTTTAAGTTTCTTTCTAAACTCTAAGCTGTCTACTCCAAAACGAGAAACATCAGGTCTTACGGGTTGATGACTACCAGTGGGATGTGGGACAGCATGATAACCCTTATCTTTCTTATATTCTGGAGGTGGTTCACAAGTTGAATCCTCATTACTAGATGTGTCTACATAATTAATGAGTTCATCATCACTAGTAGTTATATCCTCTAGGTCATCACCAGATTGATTCTCTTCTATGTTATCAAAGTCCATACCAAAACCTAAGCCAGTTCTAATATAAGCTCTTCTCTATTTTTGAACATAAGTAACATGTGACAGACCAGATTCTTTCCAGGCATCAAACTTTGCTAACAAATCATCTCTTTCCTTAGTCAATTTCTCAATTTCAGCAATTTTACAATTTATTTTCCATTCACTTAGTTTTAATTGGTAATCCTGTTGTTCATACTTTTCAGCCCAAGCCATTTCATTATTTTCATGTGTTAATATTTTGGATTCCATTGACTCTAAAGTTATTTGATAACCAGCTACCTCAGACCTAGCCCTAACACAATTATCTCTTTCAATCACATAACTGCCAAGTAATTTTTGATAAAAATCATGACAATTTGAGCATACCTCAGAGATAGGGGATGAACTAGATGAAGTAGCCACCATTGCAAGTATAACAGGATCATCTTCACTCTCCAAGCTCCAATCAAATCCTCCAAAACCATCTCCGGATTCCAAAGCAGCATGATCAGCTTCCTCATCAAAGGCAGTGCTCCAATCCAATTCTTCTACTGAATCTACAACTGCTTCTTCCACTGCTACCATACAGTAGGTCACTGGTTCATCATCAAACTCTTCACTCCAGTCAACCTCTGATAAATTCTCTTGAGCAACCAAAGCCTTTGTTTCAGTAACAGGGATTTCTTTTAGCTCCAGCTTTGGTTTCTCAGTCATCCTGTTTGCTTGATACTTAGCAAACATGCACTCCCTTTCAAAGTGTCTAGTCTTTTGACAATTGAAACATTCAATTTTGGATTTGTCAAAAGTGATTCCCTATTTTGGTTTGAAGTCAATGCTCTTTCCTATTTTCTTCATGTACTTCTTGATCCTTGCAGTGATCAAAGCAACTTGCCACCTGATATCAATTTCTTCTAAAGCATCCTCTTCAATCTGGGAGAGATCTTCTTCATAAATTACAGGTAAAGAAGCTTGCTGTGCAAAGAAAGAGCACACAACTTCATCTGAGTGCATGGTAGTAGTTGGTGGGGCTTGTTGAGGATAGGTGGAGGGAGTGAAAACAGCAGTACTTTGAGCAACAGTACTTTGAGTAGGAGAAGCAGTACTTTTGGTGGAAGTACTGCCCCTCTTTTTAGATGATAGAAAAGCAATACTGTGAGATTTGGAACTGGTTTGACCATTCATCTCATGCTCATATACCTTTAGATGATTGTAGAGATCATCAAAGTCCATAACATCCAAACCTGGTTGTCCTCTGATCATTGTAGCTATCACATGCCATGATGATGGCAGACTCCTTAAGAACTTGAGATTAGCATCTTCAACTGAAACTTGTGCTTTGTATAATTCCAACATGTTTAGAAGATTTTGAAATCTATCATATGCAGCATCAAGACTCTCTCTTTCACCAACAGTGAAAGTTTCAAACTGTTGCTTCAACATATTTCTGTGCATTTTCTTAGAAGCTTCATTCCCTCCAAATCTTGTCTTGAGAGCAGCCCAGAGCTGCTTAGCATCTTTAGCATCATGGAACTTGAGAAGATGACCATCTGGAATGACAGACAAGAGAATGTTGAGTGCCTTCTCTTGATTCCTTAATGTTGCTGCTGGTAAGACTGCCTTAGGTGCTTTGGGTTGTCCAGGAACATCAATAGTTTCTGGAACTTCTTCATTACCATTGACAATTACATTCCATAGAGCATGGTCTGTAATGGCAATGTACTGCCTCATCTTCATACACCATAGGTGCTATTCGCCCTTCTTGATGACAGGAATCCTTATTGAGGTGATGGAAGGTGGTGGAACAGAATCAGTCGACATCTTTAGGTTTTAGGGTTTCTTCTTAGTCAGAGTTTCCACACAAGCTCTGATACCACTTGTTGGATCGATGTACTCTAATCAAACTAACTTAAATAGCTTGTTAAGATTTAACAACCTCGGATAAATCCTAAGTTATTAACAATGAAACACTGAGAAAACTCTATTAAGTATGCGGAATTTACTTAACAAAACTAAGAAGAATAACTTTAACTTTAAACAATTTTATTGATAACTCTAACTCTGCTTATTATGCAGACTCTTTAACAACTCTAATAATATCGAACTTCTCTAAAACTCTAAGAATATCACGTATATCTAATATCAATCTAGGGGTCATTTTATAGGCTCAAGGATAACCCTAAACGATTTACAATTCTTATCCTTGTACATCAAATAAACAATACTTAGAAAATTCTAGATAAACATTACTTTCTATCTTTAATCTAATACAACCGACTTTAATCTTTGCAGTACTTTGATGATAAGCAGTACTTTGACTTTTACTTAGCAGTACTTTGACTTCTTGCAGTACTTTATCTTTCTGCAGTACTTTGTTAATCTTCAGTACTTTAATCTTCTATATCCCAACAGTCTTTCCTACTTCCCAGACATTGTGAGATACATTGGTCTCATTCATTTTTCAAACACTGTAAATCCTACAGTGGTCTCTATTACATTCTCAGACACTGTAAATCCTACAGTGGTCTCAATTACATCCCCAGACACTATAAATGAAACAATGAACTCATTTATTCCTTAGACATTGTGGGTTACACAATGATCTAATTTATTTCTCAAGACATTATGAGTTACACAATGATCTCTCTATCATTTGGCAAGACATTGTGAGTTACACAATGACCTCTCCATCATTTCTCAAGATATTGTAAGTTACACAATGATCTCTCCATCATTTCTCAAGACATTGTGAGTTACACAATGGTCTAATTTACTTCGCAAACATTGTAAGTTATACAAAGTCTCTAGTAATTATCTTATAAAACCTTATGTGATATTGTTTTACATGAAACTCGTCACAATCTAACGATTCCCCAATGGAAATACAAGAAATAGGATTATTAAAGGACAAACTGACTCATCATCTAGAAAAGCTGAAGTTCAGCAACTTTCTCTACATTCATAAAAATTCTCTTTTGAAACCTTCATTGTTAAATGTCCGTGATGCTATCCAAATATGAACTATTTTAGAATTACTTAAAACTTCCTTTCCACACGTATCTACCCATACTATCTTTTATGCAATGGAATGTGAAAACATATGTTACAAGTCTTATATGGCCGGGACTTGCAACTGAATGGTTTGATATCGCCTTTGCTTGTGGATAGTTTCTCAAAAACTGTGGACATATCACGAGTATACCTAATTTAGGTATTTGGAAAATTTATCGAACCTCAGCTAAATATAGTCTAGTCACCTATATTTAACCTAGGGACAGTGGAACTAGTCTGACTAACTATGTTCGACTTAAATTTTTCAAACACTGAGAATAGTTATACAAGGGTTATATTCAGGTTAATTTCCTACTTGAACTCGATAAACCACCAGAATTCATTAAAAAGATCTAGAGACATGATAGTTTCTTACCACTCAGCGAGATCTTAACACTTATTTATACTACCTAGTTTCATTCTTGAAAGTTTTCATTTATGAAATAATCCTAACTACTATCTTGGAATAGTCATCAAATCTTCTCGTCATTTCTTAGAAGTACTAACCTGATTTGGTTTCAAGGTTATCATTCCGCCATAATCCTTTTAAATTTCACTTATGATTTTAAAGCAAACTTGACATCTCTACCTAAGAATAATGGTAAACACACACTACACTCTTATAATCATCAACATATCACTTCATTATCTAAACCCCATTATAAGTCAGTATGTAAAACTTCACAGTATCATGTTTCTTTCAAACACTAGTAAACATAAACACTAGACGATATAGCCTTCATCTCAAAACTACCTAATACATGACCGATTTTGGAAGTGGTTTGGACAACCACTTGCCACTATCAAGACTTTCCTACAACGACAGTTATCACATCATTGTAAACCATTTCACATCAACAATATCTTACACCATTGATTAACAACAGTTACCTTAACAACAACAAAACTATTCCATTTCAGGCACTATATAGACGAAAGTATCAGTAAACCAATTGCTGGACTAAGGTGTTCAGAGATCACACACGAAACAACTAATGAAATCATACAAATACAAATTAGGCTGCATGCCGCACACTATCGCCTAAAACAAAAATTTCATAGATGTAAGGCGTTAATATTTACCAAAAACTCCATGTTAGAAATTAAGGTTTTGTTGAAAGCCTCAAATACAATAATATATTATTCCTTTTGAGAATCGGGAGAAGCTAAACTTTAGGTATATTGGACTCTATAAAATTTTAACAAAACCCTTTAGATTATCAACTTAAGCCACCACCAAAAACTTAGAATGATACATAACACATTCTATGACCAGAAACTTGAGAACGCAAAGATTAAAATTCGGCGCATACACCCACATTTTCCTAGACACTTCAACATCGAATAACACACACTGAATTCCGGGACGGAATTCCCTTAAGGGGTAGAGACTGTAGCAACCCGAAATTTTTCATAAGGTAAAATGACTATTTTACCCTTTGACTGTTTAAAGTTGACTTTGACTTTTACTATTTGACTTTTACCGTAACGTAAAAGCAAATACGATAACCGGTAGTAACTGGTAATTTTCCTTGTGACCAACACAAGACTACGATAAGTCTATATGTTCAAAATACTTTATTTCACCAATAAATCATAATTTATATGAACTATTACTATTTTATCATTTTTAAGTAGATATGTTACTTTTTACGTAAGACGCTTACTCAAACCTACGTTATTAGGTTTTAACAACATAAAAGCACACTATTAGACTTATCATACATTTAATATACCTAGTTAGAGTATATTGATAAGTTTTAACATTTTTATAAGTATTACATTTTTAAGTTACCTAGTTTTAAGTTTCGTGACTTAAGAGCTTATCGTTAGTAATTACCGGGACCAAACTACACTCCGCTGCTGATCACTACTATGAGTTCATAGCCCCACTTTCTAATACTTAATTGTTTTACAAACCTTTGGGGGAGATACATGCTTTATTTTAAATCGAACACATTACTTTCAAAATGTATACTTATCTGATTGTTTTATTAGCACTAAGTTACCGCATTTGCCAAAATTAAGTCCTTAAATCATGAATCACTAATCATGAGTGAAGTGGGCGCGAATATTGTGGATAGATTTATCGAGATTGACGAATCCTATTTGTGTTGACTGGGTAGACAAACAAACGCACTATATTTGAGTACATTAGGTAAAATGGCAATTTTACCTATTAGGGCACGTACCAACAATTTCACCAATTAGTTTTGGAGCAAGTTAACACCTTGATTGCATGATGCTTAGTGAAATAATAACTTATTCGTTTTCAACATTATGTGTGTATAACAACGTAACCCAACTTTTAACAATAACCTATGGATTCACTCAACCTTTGTGTTGACAGTCTTAAGCATGTATTTCAGGTCCATATTATACGAGGCTGGCACGGAGACGCACAGATACTAAAGAAGGCTATAAATTTTATTATCATTCGAAAACCAATTTAATGTATTTTGTAAACTTGGAACCATTTGGGACCTCATCTTTGTAAACTCTGATATTTATATAAATTGAATGATAAATGTTTTAAAACTACTCCATTAGAGTTCGTTTTCTATTGTTATGACTGTTGTGCCATGAAGCAACATCCAGTTTGAATTCCGCTGCGTATCACGAAGTTGGGGGTGTTACAGTTTATGTCTGTCATTTTAAACTAATCAACTAGTTTCATCTTATAGCTTTTGGCGTGTGGTCATAGACAACCATTGTATAATACATCTTTCTCTTGTATATTTTTATGGTTGCTACTACTCCTACTAGTTAGATATATTATATTTGTCATCTAAATCGTTTTGTTAGCAAGTACCATTGCTCGATTCCTTGGTTCCTTTCAAAAGAGGGGGAGCATACATCAAGGGGGAGCCTTAGCGTGGTCTCGACATTCTTTTTGCTTTGACAAAAAGAAGGAGAAATGTGATAAACTTAACTAAAACTTGTTACTAATATTTGTTTACTTAAAATGAGTTTATATTTTGTCATCATCAAAAAGGGGGAGATTGTTGATACAAATAATGTCTAAAAACGTTATATCTATATTTTCAATGTCTCTACGTTTTGATAATTAACAAAATGTAAAAACGCTTTGCGTGAAAACTAACAAAAACAAGTTTTTAGTCGTAATGTTACGTTTCGACGTAAATCACTCTAGGTAAGAACAAACAAATTTACAATTTAATAAATGATTAACGGATTAAATTTTATGTTCTAAACTTCACATTTTTAATATGACAAAACATATTTTCAAAAATACATTTTACAAATTATTTTTTAATTAAAAAATATTTTATTTGAAAAAATAAGTTTAAAAATCCCAACAACTATTTCCCCCCAAAAATAGCTCCAACGATCCCCAAATAAACCTTCATTACTAAAAACAAAAATTGGAGTATTTTTGTTTGGGACGGTACCACTAAACCGGACGGTACCACTAAATTTAACGGTAAAGGACTTTAACAGTATCGTCACCTGTAACAGCTATATTTTCTTGCATATAAATACTGGACCATTTTACAGAAATAAGGCATCCTTTTTCACACAAAACTTCTCATCAAATTTCACTCTTTCTAGTTTCGATTCTTTGATCATTTAGTTACTTTGTTTTTGTTTACGAGTGATTCAATCATCCAACCAAGTAATTACATTCATTACTCTACTAGTGAAAGAGAAGAACACACCGTATCAAAAACATACAACGTGTTGTAGTGTTTGAGTAGTGCACTTGTAACATTTGTTACTTACCTGGGAATATGCCCATTATACCCTAAGAGGTTAAATGTTACTACTAATAATTTCTTTGTATATAGTAAACTTTTGGTGAAAATGTAATTAGCAAACTATTTAACTTAGAGGACTTACTAAAACTTTGTTGACACTTTAGAGGTATCTGTGAAACTAATATAACACAAGAGACGTTTTCTAATGAACAATGTCTCGTTCCATTATATTTTTTGCGGATAGCTTGGCTACAAATTTTGTAGCCAATTAGCTACAATCCATCACAAAAAATACACAAGCAATAAATCAGGGACTCACATAAAAAAGTTGGGACCCACAAAAAAGTGTAGCTAATATCTTCCCATATTTTTTTACAATTGTATATTAGTACATGTACATACAATGGGTATTTCTCAATTTATTTATCTCCATCTTTAGAAAAAGAAGTATGAAAAATTATCTACATTCGCATTGATAAATTAATATCTATATTATTAATTAACTCAACGAGAAAAAATATCAAATTAATCTATTATGTAACTTTTATTAAAACTGAAGAAAGCATAAAATTAGCTCAACAAGAACTTTCACTGATCAAGAAAAGATCTGTTGTAAATCTTCAGGATCAGTAAATGAGCTATCATGTGATGGACTCGCCACATCTATATCCACAACTGAGATAGAGCTAATTAACACTTGATGACTGCGTCTCATTTACATCTACAATGGTTGTGCATTTAACACTTGCTTAGCATGCCTTTTCCACAATAGTTGCTTCCTTAAAAGCTGCCTTCACAAGAGCTACTCGTCTAGCTAAAGAGCTACTTAATTTCTCAACTGCAATTTCCAACACAGTCTCTGAAATATGTGAGAGCCTACGTGTATTCCAATCTACCGGCTCTGGAAATTGGAAGGAAATGGCCTAGGGTTCAGTCGGGCATAGCTCGACCATGTGTCTTTTGGTTCCGATGTTACAACCATCTCCAAATACTGCCGACCAAGTGATTTGGCACGCAATAATTACCTCATGATCGAAGACATTGAATGTCACTTTTACTGTACCTGTATTAAATATAAAAATGACCCAACTAATTACCAGGATGAAAATCTAATAAATACTACATACCTAGTTCAAACATTTTTCTATTTAAGAAATGATGGTAACAAGTGTTTCATATCAATACTACTTGCCAAAATTTTTTGAATACATATTGATATGCGGAAGAGCTCCTCTTACCTTCTTTAGAGACTTTCTGAGCCAGGGTAGTACTTTCTGCAAGTATCTTACTTTGGGTTTTGTATTCAGATCTAAAGTTATGATCCTCTACATTTAAAAGCAAAAATGACATCTTACTCATCAAGCATGTATCACTTACAATGAGGTTAAACTGGATCTCAAAATCGAGATTAAGGAGACCAAGTCGAAACAGAATGATAACGAAGGCCAAAGACTGATATAATAATGATGGCTACAAAACTTAAAAATATCTATGGGTGTATGGCATTTGGAAAATGACTCAAAGCATATATAATGTTCTAAAA
Organism: Chrysanthemum seticuspe; assembly: GCA_019973895.1. Lineage (NCBI taxonomy): Eukaryota > Viridiplantae > Streptophyta > Magnoliopsida > Asterales > Asteraceae > Chrysanthemum > Chrysanthemum seticuspe. Next base: position 52,256,305 of record BPTQ01000004.1, on the reverse strand, counting down.
AATTTGACCGTTAGCCAACGGTCATATTATAAGCTTGATAAAAAATACTTTTGAATAGTGATATTAAGCTTTGAAGGATTTGAAATGATAGAATGATATAGCCGTTAGACAAATAAAAGTATCTTTTGCATATATTGGGGTATTAAGTAAGTTGATTATTATTTATAACGTTCGGTTTAAGTTGTTAACATTTTATTTTAAGAGGACGTTGAATGTGGAACGGGTTCTAGCAAGATGGAAACTTCATTCGTCTTTAATCATGGAAAGCTCAACGTAATGTTTTATAGTATAGCCTAGTTGTGTGTGTTTGATCTATTTTTGTATCGGCTAGGATTTTTGTGTTCATGAGATTGGCACGTCAATCTTATGTATAGTGGTTTGAACCACAAAGGGTGTGTTGTTTGTTATAGCCAATATTGGTGATTTGCAATATTGCCCGAACTTCATTGATTATTAATATACTTTACCAGGGTAAAATACCCTTTACCAAAAACAAATGAATTTACTAATATTTAAATACATACTTAATGTTTTAAGTAGAACAATATCTAGAATGTTTCATTTGTTGACCGTTAGCCAATCGTTATATTTTATAAATGAAAATCTTTTGATTGATATCATGATTAGACAATAACCTTGGTGATGTATGTCTTTTTCATATATTGCATATAATCTACCAATTGTGTAATGTATTTTACCAGGCCTGGATATGAGACTGTGTGGGTTGCCCAACCGCACAGGGCCCAATAATTTTGAGGGGCCTCAAATTCTGGAAATAACCCAATATATATGTAGCTAAACTGCTAAAGGTATATTATGTGTCATATAAGGCCCAATAGAACTAGCAGGATATTCATTCTTACACTTATATAGTTTTATGGAAGTGTAAAACTTCATACCATCAAGCGATGTAGGACGTTTGATTTTTTCATTTGCTTTATTGTTCATCACATATTATTGAATGTCTGAATTGGATTAGAAATTTTTTAATTGTTGTAAATTTAAAGAAGCATTGTACACTTCTTGGTTTTAAAAAGAAAAAGAAATAAAATTTTGTTTTTAGAGGCCCTATTTTACAATCACGGATAGGGCCTCCAAAATCCATGGGACGGCCCTGTATTTTACGGATATTGGAGTTATACGTATAATATACCGAAGAATGAAGTATTATACAATGGTTACCACACGCCAAAAGCTATGAGATGAAGCTAATTGATTGGTTTATAAATGACAAAGATAAACCTGTGTATCACATAACGATTAAGACATTGTTATGTGATACACAAGTTTATCTTTGTCATTTTAAACTAATCAATTAGCTTCATCTTATAGCTTTTGGCGTGTGGTCATAGACAACCATTGTATAATACATCATTCTCTTGTATATTTTTATGGTTGCTACTAGTTAGATATATTATATTTGTCGTCTAACTCATTTTGTTGGCAAGTACTATACCATTCCTTGGTGCCCTCCAAATGAGGGGGAGCATACATCACGGGGGAGCCTTAGCGTGGTCACGACATTCTTTTTGCTTTGACAAAAAGGGGGAGAAATGGGATAAACTCAACTAAAAACTTGTTAATAATATTTTTACTTAAAATGAGTTTATATTGTCATCATCAAAAAGGGGGAAATTGTTGATACAAATAATGTCTAAAAAAGTTATTTCTATTTTTCGACATCTCTACGTTTCGATAATAACAAAATGTAAAAATGCTTAACGTCAAAATTAACGTAAACAAGTTTTTAGTCGTAATATTCCGTTTTGACGTAAATCACTCTAGGTAAGAACAAACAAATATACAATTTGACAAATGATCAAAGGACTAAGTTTAATGTTCTAAACTTCACATTTTTTATATGACAACATTTTTTCAAAAATACAATTTGTAAATTATTTTTGAATTAAAAAGAAATATTTTATATGAAAAAATAAGTTTAAAAATCCCAACAGCTATTTTTCCTCCAAAATAGCTCCAAGCATCCCCAAATAAACCTTCATTACTAAAAACAAAAATTAGGGTGCTTTTGTCTGGGACGGTAACACTAAACCAGACGGTACCATTAAATTTAACGGTACCGTCTGGACTTTAATAGTATCGTCACCTGTAACGGTTATATTTTTCTTGCCTATAAATACTGGACTATTTTACAGATTTAAGACATCCTTTTTCACACATAACTTTCTGATCTAAATTCACTCTTTCTAGTTTCGATTCTTTGATCATTTAGTTACTTTGTTTTTGTTTATGAGTGATGCAATCATCCAACCAAGTGATTACCTTCATTCCTCTATTAGTGAAAGAGAATAACACTCCGTATCAAGAAGATACAAAGTTTCGTAGTGTTAGCGTAATGTACTCGTAGCATTTTTTACTTACTTGTATCGGTATACATCAAGTTGTTCATCATCTTGTTTATTTAGATTGTGTGGATCATTGTGATCTTGTAGAGATTGGGAAGATCTTATGAAATTTGTGTTGATAGTGAGTAGATCGTGTAGATGTGTAAATCGGGAAGATCGTGTGTAGATCGGGTAGATCGTGTGTAGATCATGTAGATCGAGTATAGATCGTGTGGATCTTGTAGATTGTGTGATTTGTGAGGATCGCGTAGATCGTGAGTGACATTGGTACTAGCTAGATTAGTACTCGACATTTAGCTTAGTGTCAAAAATCGTGATAAACGATGTTGTACGGTTTTCTCCACCTGAAGGGAGTTTGTTGACATAGTGCTTTGAACTCTCGAGTTAGGTACTCGAGGAATGGAGTAGGGCAAAGAGGAACTTCTTTACCGAACAACTATAAGTAATCATGTCTCGGTTTGATCTTTTTATCTTGCACTTTATATTTTAGTAGTTATTGTGTTTTATTCTAGTATAGTTATATTGTGTTTCTATTGCAATCAATTGGTTTCACAAAAGCTCAAATCAAAGTTTTTAAAAGGTAAATTTATAACGAAGTTAAAAACGAGAAAACTATTCAACCCCCTTTCTAGTTTTCCACACAATTTACCTAGACCCCGTACTTTAGGTGAGTACTCCTGACCTAGCCACGAATGCTACCAATACACCATTGAGCTTACAGAAGAAGCCAATGTGACTACCTAGCGATCCAACACCATCCGGTTGGTGCAAACTGGATGTGCATTCCATTGACTTCGTTTCGAAGATCTAAATCAACACCATAAGGATTTTCTTAAAATCATTGATTCCATTGACTTGCGTCTCTTCGAATTCTCTCTACATGATCAAGATAGCAATTTGCTTGAGCGTCTAACTGCTGGATCCATCTCGACTTGGGATGATCTCACTTCTCATTACATCGCACAAATTTTCCCACCAGGAACAACTACCAAGCTAAATAATGACATCTTGATGTTCCAACAAAATCATGGTGAAACTCTTTATGACGCGTGGAATCGTTTCAAGGACTTACTCTAAAAAGTCCCTCATCAAGGCATTGAATTTTAGCTTCAAGTCTAAATTTTTTATGATCACGTCAACTATTCCACTAAGTAAGCCGTTGACCATATGCAATGCAGGCATATCATCATGTTTAAATATGGCCCGAGAAGAAGGGTATTATCATATGCAACGCATGCATACCATCGTTGATGTACGGAATGGTTGAACCACATTTAAGTTTTACAACCCTCTTAGGTAGTGTACTTAACCTTGTAGTGTAGTACAGGAAAGACTCAGGGGATTGATCGTTTTTTATATTTTATTGGAAAGCAAGTAAAATATCGGGTATTGTAGGAGGTTGGTTTTAAAACTATAATAAATGTAAATAACAAGAAAAGTAAATTGGAGGTGAACTTCTTATAAGAGGAAAAACGTATTTTCCTAGAATCTCATTACTTCTTAGTTATATCTTACTATGTTGTCGAATTGTCACGTCCTTGCCTAACGTAATGTGAAGTATTTCTAATTACATGTTCTTGTATGGTCAGTCCCACGTCTATAGACTAGCCTAAGTGAACGACGCCTATCTGATTTGTCAAGATCACCCAATAACTAACTTACGTAATAAATACTCACCCAATTAACAACCTACGACATATGTAATCAATTAGTCATGTTTTAGTGGACGTTCAAGCTAGTCTAGTTTTCTCCAGCCAGTTTTGAAACTCCTAACGTTCACATCATTAAACAAGAGATGACAATAAAACAATCAATAACTAGGTTTCATGCAATCCTATGTAAATACTAAGTATATTAGCCAAGCATAGTAATATAAAGAGAAGCAAATTAACAAATCAAACAATAACACATAAACATGATTGAATGATTGATTAAATAACTTATCTTAATACTACATGAGTTTTTCAATGGTCAAAAAGGCCTAAAAAGCTGCTAAACATTGACCCTAGCTCGATGGTATATGTTCATCCAAAGTTGCTTCCCAAGTAATTAAAACTAGAAAAGATACGATTTTGGGAAATGTATGATCCAATATGTACGAATTTCGAGGCTAAATGACCCTTTAAAATGTATAAATTACAGCTAATCAAATATCCCTACACTTGGTATTTGCTTGTCTTAAAGCAAATGTGCTTTTATTCTAATCAACTTACAAGTTCGAGGGCATTTAGCATTGGTTTAAAGATAGTTTTTTGGCACAACCTGTTTGACAATACACTTTTAATAGTATCAACAAGCACATAAATTATACACTAGCACCTCACATAAGTGTTTAGATTCTCTCATCTCTCAGGTGTATAAGTGATATTACAATATGGAAAAGAGAACATGTACACTCACTGCTTGACATAGTACATAGATTACCATAGGCTTGATAAAGGATCAAACCTCCACCGCTTTTGTCTAAGCTCCTAGGATAAAATAGCAAAGAGGTCTTTATAAAAGGTTGTAATGTTAGGTTTAGGGTACGGAAAAACATGGTTAAGGGGTACGGAAAAACATGTATAAAGTGGTGTTGTTAAGCCAAGACTCGATATACAAACACTACTCTCGTTCGTTGCTTTTCATGACACTTTCTTGACTTAAACATAAGCAGGATGGTAGTCCATATGTTTTTTTTTTCTTTTTTTTACATACACTTTTGCTCTTCCATCATTTTGATATGCTTTCATGATAACATAACATAATTAAATTGATAATAACTTGACAAAAAATAAAGTAATAATACTAACGACCCGAATTAAGAGGATCAATACACATGGAGTACTTAAACATTAACGTACGTATAGGGGTAATAATTTGACGTTCTTCCCCATTACTCCATAAATAATATACTACCTTGAGTATCAATCATCCCAAAACTGTATTTACAAGATATGACTCGACTTAGCAACATGTAACCAACTAGACAATTAACTAATGGTTTAAGAATAATGCACTATGAGTGCATACAAAGGGGGTTAAGGCAATTTGGGTGTAACATTTTAGTGAGGTGTAAACAATGCTCTTTATTAATATTCCAGAATCCATCAAAATATCATGAGAATCGCGAAATTATAGGCTCAGAGGGGTGTAGTAGGGGTATCTTGAACTAAAAATGAGTACGTATCAAGGGTGTAGGGGCAATTACATGACTAATGAAGTCAATGTAGTTATAACAAATGAAGGTTAAAAACAAGGGTTAATCCTAATTGTGGAAAACTAGAAGGGGAGGTTGAATAGTTTTGCCATATAAAACTTTGTTTTAAAGTATTTAGATCAACTTATGTGAATCCATTTATATCATGTGTTGGATATTGATAGATAGACATATACATAAATAATGCAAAGAGATAAATAGTAAAGGAACACAGAACCACGACACAAGTATTTATAGTGGTTCGGCTACAAGGACTCCATCCTTGCCCTACTCCACTCCTCGAGTATCCAACTCGGGAGTTTCTAAGCACTACACAACACAAGCTCCTTAATATGGCATAGAAACCCTTCACAACATCGCCTACACTTTATCTGGTACAAGGCTAGACACAGACTTCTTCCACGAGATAAATTGAAACCTATCACAACGCCGCCCACACTTTATCCAGTACAAGGCTAGCTACCGAGTTCTATTACAAAGGAGGAACTACTACCCAATACTACAACCTAAAGGAGAAAAACTCCTTTTTAACTTTAAAGGATATCAATATCCTTTTACCCAAACTACAGAAATATACATCGACTCCCCATATCAAATGTACACCTTCGGCACTATGCATCAATGCCTTCAACTTGACATACTAATGGAGGGAGAGAAGAAATATCAACAAGATGCACTTCAGTGGTCTTGATGATGATGAAGCTTAGAAACCCATGACCTTGAGCTTCCACGTCTTCAAGAGGTTGTGATCTCACCTTTAAGAGGAACCTAGAGAATCACACAAAGATAAAACTACATAGAATGATCATTTGGATCTGAGGTTAGAGAGGTTAGAACATAAGGAGAAGATATGTCAAAAAGGGGTTGTGAGCAAGAGAAAATGGCTCACTATTTATAGGCAAATTGCCTACAGTTCCCACGAATCCGGCAGATCCCTTACCCAAGGGTTTCGGCAGCAGGGTCAGGCTAGTCTGGATTTTGGGTTGCAAACCTGGTTATGGGTTATGGGTTATGGACTATGGATCATGGATACCCAACAAGATACATTGTACCTAGTAAATGGGTCATGGGTCTTGGATCATGGATCATGGACTTTGGGTCATGGATCATGGATAATATCCAACATGACTTCATGCATGATGTTATGCAATGGATCATGGGTTATGAATCATGCTCCATGGGTATGGGTTATGGACTTTGGTTTTTACCCATCATTTACCCATTACAAGTTATATTAACTACATATACATTTTTATAAAATATAAGTAAACAAATTACTTTGTAAGTGTTTTATAAAAATGGCTTTGGTTTTATATAACTTATTCAACTAAACATATTTGATGATTTTATATGTTAGTAAACGTGTGTTAGTAAACTATTGGTTCAAAGCTTTTACGTATTTTATTTATTTTGTTAAAATGATTTTACGTTTGTTATCGACAAAACATTAGAAGATCGTAAAATATAAATAAACGTTTTTATGGTTTATTTGTATTAACAATCTCCCACTTTTTTATGACAAAACATAAAATTATTTTAAGTAAAAAATAAAATTCGTAAAATTTTGAATTGGAGTTTTTACTCTCTTCTCCCCCTTTTTGTCGAAATAAAAAGAGCGTCGAAAAGAAACTAACACATAGTAGAACAGAAACATTTAGAAAAAGAAGTGGAGAGAAAAAGTTGTAAGGTAAGAAAAGAGTCTCGTTTTAGCTCCCCCTTGATGAATGCTTCCCCTTGATAAGGGCTTCAAGTAATTAGGAAGACTAAGCGAGTGTATTGCAAGTATTTTGCAATGTTTTTGCTTTGACAAAATGCTCCCCCTTGACGGATGCTCACCTTTGATGAGGGCGTCAAGTAATTAGGAAGACTAAATGAGTGTATTGCAAGTATTTTGCAACGTTTTGCTTTGATGAAAAGCTCTCCCTTGTTGAGGGTGTCAAAGTCTCCATGTGTATTTTGAAAATATACAAAAAAAATGTTAGAAAACAAGTATATGGTGCATTGTTTCCTGCAAATGAGCTTTAAAGTTAGCCCAAAATTATTTCTGTCCACCTGATTCTGCCGGATCCTTTACCTAAGGGATTCGTCAAGACAAAATTGAGGGATCCGGGTACCTGCAGCTTAGTAGCAGCAATATAGACACAAATATTGACATAAAAGTCCAAGTAACTCATGTATTGTTGCACCAAACATGTTCACATAACCATATAACCTACAAACATGTAGTTTCATTTAATAACATGAGAGAAATGATACATATATTTCAATTCTCTAAAACTAAGAAAATGATAAAAACATGTAACAAAATAAGAAAAATCCTAACAACCTAAGTTGTGCCTAAGACGAGAAAGAACACCACTTGTGCTTGCATTCCAAGGTTTAGGGACGGTTAGGTTTGTTGACTTCATCAAAACATTCAAGAAGGTAATAGAACATGAAACGTACTTCATCACGTAGTTCATGGACTAACCCTTGGACATGCTGACAATGATAGCAATCATTGTCATGGCTAGGAGGTGGAAACAATGGTGGTAAGGATGGACCTAGTGGAGAAATTTGTGGAGTTAAATTTGATGAAGAGGATGGTGGTTCCACAAAGAATGAAGATTGGTGGCATATGTGTTAGTGGTGGAAGCAAAGAAGTATCAACATCCAAATGATCTGGTTTTTGAGGTTGGAAATTTCTCATAATCCAAATAGACCATTTGAGGGTGAAGGAGAGAAAGACACGAGTGCTAGTGAAGTTCCAACACCGAGGTTTTGATGAGAAGGTTTTTGTGGTACGATTTTCTTATTTGATGAGAATGTTGGCAATGGTGGTGGATGAGAAGGCCTAGGTGGCAAATCTTCTAGAGAGTATAAGTTTGGTGATGAGTGAGGTGTGGTGAAGGAGAGAAATTCGGGTTCAAAAGGTGAAGGTTGGCTGTTTTAGTAGAGATGTGAGTGTTTGGTTTTGAAGGTATGGTGGTGTTTGGCAACGGTTTTTTGGTGGGAAAAAGTCTTTGAGGAATTGGTTGAATGGGTAGAGCTGTTTGGAGAGCTACTCTAATGTTTAGAGTTTTGTTGGGTGATGACTCGGTTGATGAGATTTCATGAAAAACATGAGCAATTTTCCTTGGAGGGCTTTTGGTTGATGAGTTTGCACTAGGTGCTTTTCTCATGGTCAAATGGTAATAGGTAAGAGTTGAAAGAAGAAGTTTTGCTACTGAGAATGAGTGTTTGGATGGTGGTTTGGAAGTACAAACATAAGTGGTTTATAAAGGAAGAAATTAGGCAAGTGAATTAAATCCTAAACCCATAAAGTTCTTCAAATTGCAATGATTTGCATGCACAAGAGTCAACTACAGTGTTGCTCTGTTCTAGGAAATCATTTAAGACAATGTGGAGTGTTTAGTTTAACTAAGAGGGTTAAAAATGATTATCTCAAGTGATAATAATCTTTCTGTGTAGCCGGTTCCAACGGATCCCTTACTTGAGGGATCCGGCTAGCTTTAAGCTAGGGATCCGGCTACTAGAAGATAAGAAAAAGGAATTATTGGGTTCTAGCAAGGTCTAGTACCTAGATATTCTGAGTTATTTGGTCCACTAAGGTGTCTTAAATAGTAGAAGACTTAAATGGCCAAGTATAATGAGTGAGAATAGCCAATGGTGACTTTTATGGAGAAAATGGAGTTTTAGAAACATCAATGAGTGATCATGGACGACACTAAGAGTTTAGAAACCAGATGGTGATTAAGGAGAAATTTAGAAAATTCCTTAAAAATCATAAGAAATGAAAAACAAGATTTTGGAGCATTTTAAGGTTAAAATGAGTAAAATCAATTTGTTAAAAATGAGAGAAATATCAAAGTAGGTGTTTTGAGATGACAGAAACAATGTGTAAACATTGGAGCGGAAAGATGGTGAGTTTTGAAGTAATGATAAATCAAAAACACCTTGAATGTGATCCTAAGTCATCCATGAGTGAATGTGAGATTAACTGAGCCTAAGGAAAACCTAAGTGATCCTAATATAGCATGTTTAACTAGTCCAATAAGGTTAGGAAGGTTTATGTGATGCCAAAAGGCATTAAACAAGATTCTGTCTTCCCGAATCCTTTGGATCCTTCCCTTGAGGGATCCGGCCAGTTACAGCCAAGGGATCTGGCTTCTGGAACAGAATCCTTAACAGAAAGTATGCGAAAAATAATTCCTGTTGGAATCGCTCCAAACGCTTAAATGGAACAACATTTACGGGATTACATTATCTATCTTGTTTAGCCAAAACACATGGACTAGTTATGTCATATTGTAATAGTTGTAATGTGTTAGGCTCTAGATACCCTCCTAGACTTCACTAGGAGGGTGAGACTCATTTGTGTATCTTTCAACTTTCATTAATAAAACATACACTAGTTTCCCTTCTCACTCTACTTTCTCTCTCTAACATGAAGATGATGTTCATTCATCTTCCCCGACCTCCCGAATCACCGAATCAACTTAGATCGATCCTACAATTCCACACATCAAAATTTGAAACGAATGTTCTCTACAACAAGCATATATGTATACAAGTAAATCATAGTAAGTATAGCATGTAGAAGCAACATATGAGCAAGCAAATAATAGTTTAGTTATGCCATATGACAACTACATTGTTTTAAGCATACACAACAAGTTTAGATAGTACCAAGAGTTACACATACAAGTCACCTCCCAATATCCATCTCATCTACACTTCTTCTTCTTACCTATGAGAAAGTGAACAATGCACTTGAACATTCCCTTAGTTTGTTGAAATTCTTGTGAAGGACTTGGAATGTCGGGTAATTGGTCAAGGTATGAAATGGGGTCAAGTTGATAGTTGTGGATGGGATTTCTAGCTTCACCTTCGGTTTCATCGGATGAGTCGGTGGGAGGATGTGGCCTTTTTCCATCAACCATGAACCTCATTGTCCATCCCTCGGTGAGAGGTACCATGACATGATTACAAAAGAAATGGTCATCCATCATAGGGGAGGTTGTATTCCACTTACAAATCTTGCTAGACGAGTGAGAAGCATAGCATAAGGAAGTACCATTTTCTCGGTTTTAAAGACACTTGCCATTCTCTTGACCATGTAGTCGGCTAGGTTGAAAGGGGTTTCATTGATGAGACAATAGATCATGTAAACAAGGCAAGCATTTGGATGATCTTTGTTCCCGACCAAGCAAACGACATTCTTTCTAAGGATTTGTTCCCATTTCTTGTACAACGGGAACATATCAAAGAGTTCCATTTTGAATGGGTCTTGGTGGATGACCTTGGAGTTTTTAGTGACACGCGTTTGTGAGGTTCTTTGAATGAAGACGAAATCCCTTACCGTGATGGGTTCATCAAGAGGAGTAAGATAGACATGGTGAGTGTCAACCATATCATTGAGTTTGGCGAGAGACCAATCACTCGAGTACATACAAACACCTTGGCATGGAATGCGAAGGATTCGTGCAAACTCAATGAGGGTTAGGATGAAGTTTTGATTGTTGATGATAAATGAAATAGAGATAGTTCCATCATTGTGGAAAACTAGAAGGGGGGCTGAATAGTTTTACCAATTAAAACTTCGTTTTAAACTATTTGGATCGACTTATGTAAATCTATTTAATCTTTGTGTTGGATAATGATAAATAAGCATATAAGTAAGTAATGCAAAGATAAAGAGTAAAGAAACACAAAACACGACACGAGTATTTATAGTGGTTCAGCTACAAGGACACCTTCCTTGCCCTACTCCACTCCCCGAGTACCCCACTTGAGAGTTCGTAAGCACTACACAGCACAAGCTCCTTAATGTGGCGGAGAAGCCTTCACAACGTTACCTACTCTTTATCCGGTACTAGGCTAGACACCGAGTTCTTCCACGAGGTAGAACCACACCTATCACAACTTCGCCTACACTTTATCCGGTACAAGACTAGATACCGAGTTCCATTACAAAGGAGGAACTACTACCCAACACTACACCACAACACAACTATCCTAAAGGAGACACACTCCTTATTACAACATCATAAGGATATCAATATCCTTTAACCCAAACTATCTATAATGTACATCGATGCGCCATATCGAATGTACACCCTTGGCACCTTTCACTAATGCCTTCGACACGACCCTTCGTCACCTTTCACTAATGCCTTTAACACTACACTTTTATGGAGGGAGAAAAGAACTATCAACAAGATACACTTCAGTGGTCATGATGATGACGAAGCTTAGTTACTCATGACCTTGAGCTTGCACATCTTCAAGAGGTGGTGATCTCGCCTTTAAGAGGAACCTAGAGAATCACACAAACATAAAACTACATAGAATGATCCTTTGGATCAGAGGTTAGAGATGTTACAATACTAAGAGAGAGTATGTGTAAAAGTGGTAGTGAGCAAGAGAGAAATGGCTCATTTATGGAAAACTAGAAGGGGGGTTGAATAGTTTTACCAATTAAAACTATGTTTTAAAATATTTAGATCGACTTATGTCAATCTATTTGGATGTGTATGTTGGACATTAATAGATAGATATGTAAATGTGTAATGGAAAGATAAGGAGTAAGAAACGCATAACCACGACATGAGTGTTTATAGTGGTTTGGCTACAAGGACACCTTCCTTGCCCTACTCCACTCCCCGAGTCACCTACTCTAGAGTTCGTAATCACTACACGACACCAACTCCTTATGGCGGAGAAGCCTTCACAACGTTGCCTACTCTTTTTCCGGTACTAGGCTAGACATCGGGTTCTTCCACAAGATAGAACCCCACCTATCACAACGTCGCCTACCCTTTATCCGGTACTAGGCTAGATACCAAGTTCCATTACAATGGAGGAACTACTACCCAACACTACACAACACCTAACCCAAAGGAGACCCACTCCTTATTACAACATCATCAAGGATATCAATATCCTTGGATACAACCTATCTCTATTTGTACATCGATGCACCTCATCGATTATACACCCTTGGCATCTTTCACTAATGCCACTTGACTTGACTTCTAGGCACCTTTCACTAATGCCCTCGACACGAACATTTAGCACCTTTCACTAATGCCTTCGTCTTGACTCCTTTGGCACCCTTCACTAATGCCTTTGACGCGGACATTTAAGAACCTTTCACTAATGCTTTCGTCTTGACTCTTTCGGCATCCTTCACTAATTCCTTTGACACAACACTTCTATAGAGGAAGAAAGAACTATCAACAAGAGAACCTCAGTAGTCTTGATGATGACGAAGCATGGAAACTCATGGACTTGAGCTTGCTCGACTACAAGTGGTGGTGATCTCACCTTTAAGAGGAACCTATAGAATCACACAAAAACAAAACACAAACTACATAGAGAGATCCTTAGGATCTGAGGTTAGAAGGTTTACAATACTAGGAGGAAGTATGTGTGGGAGTGGCAACCCAAAATGAAGAAATGGCTCACTATTTATAGAAGAAATTTAGCTACTGTTCCACGGATCCCATGGATCCCTTACTTGAGGGATCCGTCCAGTGTATTCCTAGGGATCCGTGGGACGCTCCTCTTTGCCCATGGGTTTTGGGTCATGGGTCATGGGTGTTAGCCTTAATGATAATTAATAGAAGTGATGGTCATTCACGTTTAAGAACTTTGTAACGTGTGTTAGATATCGTACTAGAATAGTCAACGGGCTCATGGATTGGGCTAAGCTAAATGGCTAATAGTTATGTTTAGCTAGCCTTATGTAAGTTTTTGTCCAATCCAAGTCCAATCCAAGCCCAAGCCCAAGCCCATAATGGTGATATGTATGGAAGTATAAATACCCCTCAAATGGTCATTTGTGGGGAATGCTTGAGTGTGTAAGTGTGTGTTTTTCTTTAAGCAATACAAGTTCTTCTTTTCATCTTTACTTCTCTCTACACATACACGACATATACATATATCATTCAAGTCACCACTTTCCTTTCTTCTTAATCTTTATGCATAAGATTAGTGCTTGTGTTTTACGTGTAACTTGTGTGGTAAGGTTGGTATTCGTGATAAGGTTGAGAAAAACAAGGTCCTAGAATTGGTATCAATCGCCTAACAATGGTTTAGGAGTGTTTGTGTTACGTTTTTTGGTTAAAGCTATTCAAAAAGTTACGTTTTTTTACATAGAACGTTAACTTTTTGTCATAAAGTATTGATTTTCACGTGTTATCTTGGTTAAAGTTGTAGTTTTTATTGATCTTTAAGTGTTTTGGAAGAAGTTTGTGCAAAAGAAATCATTTGGGAACGTGTTTTTGGGTGAAAAGTAGTGTTTTTGCAAAAATCTGGGCAGTCTACTCATAAGGATTTCATGTACAGAAAGTCAAAACCCTAGTTCTACTCGTAAGGAAAAGTCAAAACCCTATTCCTACGCGTAAGGTCTACGCGTAAGAAGTGAAACCTACGCTTAAGCTTTTGGTGAACCATCTTCGTGCAACAACTGTTACTCAGTGCTTCCCTCACTTGGATAAGTTTGTGGAACACTTCGACTTGTGGATATATTTTACACTTGGACAAGTGTAAAGGATTTTGGGTAAAACCCTAAGTTTACGCATAAGCATAAAAGCTTACGAGTAACACTCTACGCCTAGGTTAACACTTACGCGTAAGGTTTCTTACTTCTAAGCATTTAGTTTACGCATAAGCTTATGCTTAATCCTAAAGGTTACGCGCAAGATAGAGTTTACGCATAAGGAATCCTACGACTAAGGAAGTATACGCCTAAGCACCAAATCCTACGCCTAAGCTCAAGTTTACGAGTAAGATCTTCAGCAAAACTTCAAACGGCCATAACTTTTGAACCGTAACTCCGTTTTCAGCGTTCTACCATCAAAACGACCGTGAGAACGAGGAGAATGAGACGTAAAGTAAACTTAAGTTGACTCGGGTAAACCTTCAAGTCCTAAAAACGCTCCGAACAGAAGTTATTGAGGTTTTTAAGTTTTTAGACCAAATTTTCACTACAACAACCAAGCTTAATCTTCATCAAACACAACTCCTTTATCGTTGAATCAATCCTACATCAACTTTATCATCAATTACCTTCATCAATGGCAACTCAACAAGACATTCATGTAGCCGGTGCCGAAAACCGTCCTCCTATGCTGGAAAAAGGTGGATATCTTCAATAGACAAGTCGTATGCTCCGCTACATCCAAACCAAACCTAATGGAATACTCATGATTCAATCCATTATGAATAGACCCTTCAAGCCTTGACAAGTCCAAGACCCTGGAAATCCTAATGCAACACCTCTCGTCCCACCATCTTTTCGTGATCAAGATGAATCAGAATACACTGACGAGGATAAGAAGCAGATCGAAGCAGATGACATGGCAATTCACATTGTCCGACTGGGATTACCAAGAGACATCTTTGTTGCTGTTGATAGCAGTGAAACTGCTTACAATATATGGGAACGTGTTAGACGGCTATGTTATGGAACAGAAATTGGTCAACAAGACATGGAGAACAAGCTGCTAACTGAATAGGAGAAGTTTACATCAACTCCAGGAGAATCCATTGAATCCTACTATGGAAGGTTTTGCACTTTGATGAATGAGCTTATCAGAAACAAGTTGACACCCAAGACTATCGTGAGTAACATCAAATTCCTTAATCTTCAAGAAGACTGGGGACGCTATGTCACTATTGTCAAATAAACAAAGGACTTACATCATGTGAACTTTGATCAACTCTATGATTTTCTGAAACAAAACCAAGCTGAAGTCAATGAAGTTAGGAAAGATAGATTGGCAAAGAATCATGATCCCTTGGCACTAATTATAAAGACTCAAACTCCAGTGAACATACAACAACAACCATCATCATCTTCCAATAACAACAACTTGCAGCAATACATTCCACAACCACAAGCTGTTATCCCTCAACAACAATTCTACTCACCAGAACAACAAGTCATTCAACAACAGTATCCACAATACCATGAAGCAGGAATCACTGACCTTGAAGCTGAAAAAATAGAGGCTTTGTCAAATGCATTTGCTTATTAGACTAAAGTATTCAAAGGACGCTATTCCACACCAACTAACAACAACCAAATGATTCCATCAAACACTCGCAATAGGAAAATTGCACAGCCGGGTTTGAATATGGGTCAACAAGGACAAATGGTTGGAGTTATTGGGAATCAGCAGGGATATGCTACTGGATTTCACATGGGTAATCAGGCGGTTCCGTATCAGGGTAATCAGTTAGGTCAGCATGTTGGAAATCAGATGGGTCAGAATGTTGGGAATCGAACAGTGGGTAATCCGAATGGGAATGTTGCAGCTCCAGTCGTTGGGAATTATGGAAATGTGAATCAGGGTAACTAGGTTAAGTGTTACAACTGTCAAGGAGTGGGTCACATTGCAAGGAATTGTCCCACTAAGCCGAAAAAGACGAATTCTGCGTATCTTCAGAAAGCAATGTTTTTGGCACAAAAGTATGAAGCAGGGATGCAGTTGAGTGCTGAGGAACATGACTTTTTTGCTATTATGGATGAATTGGAAGACCAAGAGGAACTCAATGCGAACTGCATCTTCATGGCAAATCTTCAGGAGGCTACGTACGACACTGATTCTGACACACCTCCTATTTATGACGCCAATGCAGTATCTGACGTACCAATCATTGATCCATGCTATAACAATGTCATATTTGATGTGTTTACAATTTCCGTGGAGGAAAGAGTTCTTTGAAATATAACAACGTCATGTATATATAAAATCCAGTTGAGTGTTGAGGAACATGACTTTTTGCTATTATGGATGAATTGGAAGACCAAGAGGAACTCAATGCGAACTGCATCTTCATGCTATAACAATGTCATATTTTATAAATCGCACATGGAGGCAAGAGTTCTTTGAAATATATTCTTGATCACAATTTCCGTGGAAAAAGCCATTTGATTTTCTTTGGTAAATTCTCCCTCTCAATATGTGCATAGGATATTTGAAATCATTTTATCACATAGAGGAAAGAGTTCATTTGAAGTACATCCACGATTACAAAATCCATTAAGAAGCCATTTAGAAAATCAATCAAGGTACTTTTGTTAAAACATTGAAATCTTTGTACATTGAAAGTTTATTTTCTTTTGAAATGCTCCCCCTCAATATGTGCATCGAGATTTGAAAGTGTTTTGCACATATTAGGGAAAACCTGCACTTAGAGACAAATCAATCACGTTTCAATACTTTTTGATTTGATATAGATGCTCCCCCTTAACATGTGCATGGAAAATTTGAAATCGTTTGGCACATGTAGGGAGGAGAGCTTGCTAATCACTTACAAACCATTTGTCGAATTATCAGTTTAAATCTAATTTAAATCACAAATTCTCTCGCGATCACAATTTTCAAATCATTTGAGATTTGTGATCTCTATAGATTTAAATTGTTTTTGAAAGCTTTTGAAGAGAATTGTGGCTTGGTCTAAACCAATTGTATGACAAATAACCTTTTGATTTAATTGAAATCATTCTCCCCCTAAATCAATGACATATGTAGGATCTTAATATTTATTGTGTTAGATGATTCGGGTGGTCTTGGGAGATCAAAATACATGTTTTTCATTTTAGAGAGAGAAAGTAGAGAGAGAGAGGGTGTTCTTGCTAGAGGTTTACTCAAAGGAAATGTTAGATTAAAATGAAGCACCACCCCTTCCATGGATGGAAGGGGTATTTATAGTTACAAATACTCGACCTCCTATCGGCCTGTGGATCAGGGATACAGTGGGTAAAGACCCGTCCTTCCTCCACGGTGTTGCTCTAAACTATACTACGCTACAAACTAATAAATAAACTACTAAATAAAGTGACTAACGACAAGTCTACGAGCTAACTTAAGCTAGATAACATTTGGGGTGACCGACTCTTCACTATGGAATTTTCTAATTCCTAACAATCTCCCCCTAAGGGAGGTCACCCCATGTTTTACATTTCAAATCCTAGCATTCTATTCTTGACTTTGTTCTTGAGCTCGTAGACATGAATTCTTCATTTCCGCAATCTTTGTGCTTTTGTAGCGATTCTTCAAAGTCCGCATAGTTTTGTACTTTGAGTGGAGGCCTTTAACTGGTCCACATCTTTGATGATCTTTGAGCTTTCTTTGAGATCATCAGCCACAGTAAATCTCTGGATCACCCTTTATTGTGTTGCCATCATGTGAAGTTGTGACTTTTGGACCGACATGCTCACATTTTTGAATCGTGACATCTTTCCATCAGAGTAGCGGAAGCTTTTACTGGTTCAAGATATTTGCAGCAGCGCAGCACGAACATAGTATAGAAATATCTGAGCCAGGTTCTGTAGATATGCACAAGTCATGATTTCTTCAAATTAAGTGTGGATGCTGTGAGCATGCGGCTTTGGATTGACTCCTCAATTCTGATCAGCTGCAATCGTCGGGGTATACCTGCATACGACAGTTAGCAATAAAGCGCACGAAAGTGTCTTTGATCACTTTCGTTGAATTGAGGTACACGGCCCACGGTTCCCCGTTGATCAGTACAAGTACTGCCTGTGGTCAGGTAGGATTCCTAAGAATCTCCTTGACAGGGTTTCGCAGCTGTTCTAGCTGTTCTCAAACCGGAACGTCTCAAAGAAGACAACACGGAGTGAGTGAACCAGCGAATTGAGATTCACTGATTGATGACAAATGATTTGAAAACAATCGCGTATTGCTTGAAGAAAGAGTTTTGCAATACAACGAAGGTTTTATGAGAAAGATCAATTTTCAAACAAAATACTTTTTGTATTAGAGAATGAGTACACATTCGACGTGCTAGCGAAAAGAAGAGATTCGCACATCGAACGGTTTTTCTAAAAGTATTTTTCAATCAGAGATACTTTTTGAATTTTGAAAACATAAGTACACATTCGACGTGCTAGAGAAAAGAAGATTTGCACATCGAACGGTTTTTCCAAAAGTATTCGTCAATTCCATTCCTGGACCAAGGTTGATTCAAGACTGAATCGCCCCATTGTTTCTATCCAGTTGTCACAAGTTTGATCTTACGAGAAGATCTCACATGTCACCCACCAAGAGCTTGTTAGATGTTGGCTCTAGAAGGATTTCCATCTTCATCGTGAATATTTTCATATCACTCGGATGTTCTGGCAATACCACAAGGATAATGCGTAGGACTCTTAATATATACTTACTTTCCACATTGTGTGAAAAGGCAAGTCTTCAAGAATTTAGTGTCCTAACGAGATATTGTGGATGATCTCTTGGCTCTAGACTCAATAGTGCATTTTTGGTTCCTGTGCCGGAGACTAGGGAGAGGGTCTCCTTCTTCAATATCAACAATCTCTAAGAGAAAGTCGATAGATAATGTCGGTTCCCCGTGAGAATGAAACAAGCCCTTTTCAGAGGAACTTGAGCGGCTTGGGAAGTTTAGTGCAGTGCGTCACTGGGTCCATGACGTCTTGTCTTCAATACCAGTGTTATCTTAGTAACAACCAGTAGCATATGTATTGAACCCGGTTTCTGCCCTAAGGTTGAATTGATGGAGGGCTATTTCTTTTCACCCTTTTATCATTCATTTCTTTTTCATTCTTCAACCCCTTCAGTGCTTACCGAGACTTCATAACTAGAACCTTGTTGGGTTTATTCCAGTACTAGCTCAGTCTCAGTCTGCACTTTTCCCATTCCTCACTTTTCTCCTTTTTTCAATATACCTAAGGACTCTACACTATCTAGTGGATTGTCCCTGGGTAGATCCCTCCGGTTCTGGCGGATCATGGGAACGAATACCTAACCTAACCATCCTTATAACACCATGCATAAAGTAAATTGGTCGGTCTTTTGGTACAGTTCATTCTTCCTTAAAACCAATTGAAAAAACATTTGTAAAAACAATCAAGGTACTTGTGATACGAGATCAAAGCATTTTGTACCTTAATAGTTTTGATCATTTAGAAAACCTCCCCCTCAACATGTGCGTATGATTTAGAAATTGTTCAGCACAAGGAGGCAAGAGTTCTTTGAAATAATTTCTTTGAAATAATTTCTTGATCACAATTTCCATGGAAAAAGCCATTTGATTTTCTTTGGTAAATTCTCCCCCTCAATATGTGCATAGGATATTTGATATCATTTTTATCACATAGAGGCAAGAGTTCTTTTGAAGCACATCCACAATCACAAAATCCATTAAGAAAACCATTTGAAAACACAATCAAGGTACTTTATAATCTCTTTTTAAAAAACTTTTGTACCTCGATGGTTTTGCTCCCCCTCAATATGTGCTTCGAGATTCGAAAGCGTTTAGCACATACGAGAGAGCAGCCTGCACAATTGAATCCAAACGATCACCTTTTATCAAATTTCATTATTAAATCACAAATTCTCCCCCGATCAAAAATATCAAACCCTTTGAGATTTTGGATCCCAAGTGATTTAATACGGTTTATAAAACTTGGGAGAAAATGTGGCCTTGTTTAAATACTCATCTGGTTTTTGGATAAATCCTCCTCCTCAACATGTGCATTGTGTATGAAATCGTTTGGCACATGGAGGCAGGAGTGCCTTTAAAGGACTAAAACCAATTCCATTTAAAACAGATTTGAGATTTAAAACACGATCTCTACCCCGATCAGAAATATCAAACCATTTGAGATTTGTGATCCCAACTGATTTAAATCATTTAGAAAAATTTGGGGAAAGACGTGGCAAGATTCAATTTTGAAAGATGACAGATAAGGACCAATTTAAGACATTAAAGATTGTTAGTGTCAGGTATGATAGTTTTTAAGAGATCTTTTAGTAAAATAAAACAATTTCACAATCAAACAAGAACAGAAAAAATTTCATTTTTTGAAAGACCTTGATTCTAAGGAAAAAATCATACCATAACATAACATTAAATCTTTAGATCACCACTTATATTGTACGAAGCGGAACTTTTGTGAAGAAATATCGTTTGAAAATATTTTATTTTAAATCACTCTCCCCCTCAATCCATGACCGTAGTCGATAATTGAGTGACTCAAGTTTTGATAAAAAGAAGTCCGGTGATTTTCAAAAATTAGTCCAATATATTTTCAAAACAATATTTTCCATTTTCAAAACAATTTAATCACATAATTCAAAATTGTTTAAAAAATGGTATCCTGCACAAAGATAAGTTAGGTGGTTGAGACGCTTTTGTTGTTGTTGTTGTAGGGTTGGAAGAAAAACCGTCTGCAAATGCAGTGAGACTTCTTCTTACGTTGCATTTTGAATGCCAACTGAGGTCCAATTAAGCTCCGTTTCTTCACTTGCTGAAGAAAACCATCTGCTGATGCAGTAAGACCTCTTACGTTGCATTTCATGCCAACTCTCCATTGAAGTCCGATTAAGCTCCGTTTCTTCATTTGTCAACCCAAGATATAGTTACCCTTTCCTTTTGGCATCCAATCATCTTCAATTGTGGGATCCGGATCGGGAACATTCTTTTAAACCATCTATCTGCATGCGTTAGTAAACACACATACAAATATATGGTGGTCGACATCACCCAAACAACAATCGACTAATAAAAGTCAATGTAACATATCAATCAGATCATATAAATGTATGGGAATAATGTGTTCATCAAACTCTAATCATCTAATCCTAGCAATCATATCCTAGGCACCTAGTCCTTCAACATAGGTTAACATCATTTTTAATTAAGCATATTAGGATAATTAAGAAAGCCCGTTAGATGATGTAGATTTGAAAAACATTATCCCCCTCAATCCATGACTCATTTTATGAAAAGTTTAAAAGTGATGAAGTCATTGATTGAGTTTTCAATTTTACAAAAACTCTGAATCTGATTGTTTTTAAAGCAACTCATTTACCACCATTTTTGAAAACACCAAATATTTTTCTGAAGAATTTTAGACGGAAAAACATTTGTGTAGGAACAGCAGTCCTTCGACATACTTTCCTTGTTTTGTTTTTAGGAAAAGTGCACGAAATATTTTGAAAAAATATTTAGCGCAACACTTTCCTTCCTTTAAAGAACGGGTTGCTATCTGAAATAATAGCAAGCCATAGTATTAAGCACGGGTTACAGTCTGAAATAACTGCAAGCCATATTTTGTGACATGTTTAGAAAAGAATATTTACACCTCCTGCTCGAACTTCATCTATGGTCCCGTGCCATTATTGAATGACATTTCTAAGACCGTAGATGTTATCGATACCAGAAGACATGTCTATATAAAACAATATTTTTGGTATTTTTAAGTTTTTTGATTTTTATGGATTTTTGAAGGTTTTATATTTTTCTATTTTGTTTTGATGGTTTTATATTTTTCTATTTTCTTTTTGTTGGTTTTATAATTTTGTATTTTGTTTTCTGATAAATATATACAAGGATAGAGTAGATGATATAGTTAAAGAGGATGATGATACGAGTACCGAGATAAGGATATCGAACAGCCCCGTTGTAGAAGATAGAAGTCATCATCTCTTAAACATTCACCACCAAAGCTTCCAGGGCTCTTGCATTGAAGAAAGAAATTGAACCATCTGAAAGAGAGACTCTGGCAGCTTCCCCCCAAACCGAAAATCCTTTGGATGAGCAGATTCGAAGCTCTATTTCAAGCTTTCCTTAGCCAGGTGCACAGAGATGCACACCATAATCATAAATCCTGCTGCTCCATTTAAGAACGATAATCGAGGTTCTTCGTTCGAGGTTATATCATCAACAAGAACAGCAACGTATCATCCCACGTATAAATAATCTTCTCAGATTCCATATCCACTGAAGTCTGAAGCAATCCATACCACAAGTTGTCAAGAAACCACTTCCCCCAAGTAGACGAATTGATGCAGTCAGTCTCTTTGTATAATGCTCAAGAACTCTCCCGAATACACATCATGAGGGTAATGAAGAACAACTCCCCAATGTTCACATCTTTCGTCCCTGATGAATGTGTATGAAGCTCAAGAACCCAAAGTACACCAATATCCAAGAACTCTCCCGAATACACATCATGCCCGGAAGGAAAACACCTCCCCAATGTTTGTGGTAAACAATGGCTTTCTTCCCTGATGATCGTGTATGAAGCTCAAGGACCCGAAGTACACACATTCCCCAAAGAGAGAACAACCGATAACATTGAAGAAGCAGGCCGAATCACTGATTATCTCTGCGGATGACAATCTCTAAGGATGTCCACTCCAGAATAAGTGATTATATCTCTGAATCACATATTAAGCCCTCAAGTGAGACAGCTGAGCATCCCCAATGTACACAATCTCTATCATCACACACTTATGTACCTCTTTTATCTTCAGAAACTTTCTCTAACATCTCTTCCACCACATAGTTGGAATAAGAACACTAAACGCCTTGATGAGTAAAACCTTGAGTTTCTCTGCGGTCATGACATTTGTTTTCCCGGAATATCTTCAATCACTTAGAAGAGTTAAGTTCATCAAGTTTACTCGCCATGAGTCAAACCTTGAGTTTCTCTGCGGTAATAACATTTGTCTTCCCGGGATATCTTCAATCACTTAGAAGAATTAAGCTCATCAAGATTACTCGCGTTTAGATGCGTGTCTCCTTTCCCCTTGCTGGTTTTGATGCTTCAGAATCAGCGACTCATTGAAAGCCCGTATACTAGAAATTTGTTGAGAAGAACACTTGAATTCTTTGTGAGAATCAACTTGCTGAAGACTCTCTCTGACAATTTATATCAACCCTTCTGTAGACAATTTGAAGTGACCACTGAAGAAGAAAACCCGCTATACCATACTTGAAACTGAAGTCAACTTTCCCACATTTGTATCTTAAGCTTGCACCTAATGATGGAAGAACGGTGTAGAGAATTTATGCTTCAAGCAAATCTCTAAGTACTCACTACCCAAACAAAGTATGAGACATTAACACCTCTTGCGTTTATCCACACCGTCATATGCGTGTGACACTGAGTAAAACAAAGTAACTCCTAATAGTGATAGTTAACCAGGTCTTCAACCATCCACCTCGACTGCTGGTAACTAGATAAACCAAGTCTTCAACTCAAATTCTTAAGCCCGAGCAAGCTATCAAATAAGAACACGCCTTTGTGAAAATCAACTTCAATCTCAAATAAGTGATAAATGATTAACTCCGAAGTAATCAACTTGTGTCAAATGTCCAACACGTGAAATAGTCAATAACAACGTCTTGAGGAGTCACTGCAAAAGAATATGAGCAATTCTAATTAGGGACTGAATCTGACTTATAACTTTCTCCCAATTAGTGCTCTCCCCAAAACCGACAATCTGTTTGATAAATGCCCAGATTAAGAAGAAGTCTTTAGATCGTTAAATGCAACTCGTCTTTAGTCTTCTAACATGTAGCAGAAAATGTAGAACAGACTGTAGACTCGACCTTCTTCAAGATTGTTCAGTTGTGGAATAGATAGTTAACATCTTCAACTCACACCAAAAAAGCATCCCACCAAAAAGCATCCCAATTAACTTACATCTTGCAAATCCCCTTAACTAAAATCTCTCCCAATCAAACAAGAACAGAAAGATGTTCATCAAGAAAACCAGCAATAAGGCCGCAACGAACACACAAGATGGTAACGCCAAACTACCAATCACATCAAACAAGAACAGAGAGATTGTTCGGAATCATCATGTTGATGTATACGTGAAGCATTAACCGGAAGCACTTTGTCGATAAACTCATCAATCCGAGTGAAGATGTCAACCAACGACTCTTAGAAGAAACTCCATGTAAAGATGATCCGATAAGAAGAAGCTCGGTTCTTACATGAGTTAGGAGCCGTTTGACCATATATTCTCAAATATTAATCAATCATGCAAAAAATTCACACTTCTTCTCCCCCTCAAGAATTGCATACGGAGATGCCATTCTTGATTAAATAAGTGAAAATCATCCGAATGTTCTATTCACACTTCTCTCCCGCAAAATAAGCACGTGATGTCGCCATCTTCATTATAATCGAGCAAGTGGAATGAGAAAACAATCAGTGGTAGCCCGGTTCACTTGAAGACTGAAGCGCATGGAAAAAGTATGAAGCATGTTGATGAGAATGGTCATAATAAGAAGATTTCTCTTCTTCCGAAGATAATGCGCACTGAAGCGTACACATTTATTTACTTTAAGGAACGAGGCAAGAACTGAGTTGTTCATACGTCATAATCTCTCTCTTTTCATCATCTCTTGGCAAAACATGTAAATATCAACCCCATTATCATTCAGTAGGCTCTTTGTAGTGACAGCTGATGGAGAAAACCCAATATGATGAATTTGACCCTGAAGTAAAATACCCCGAACTCGTGACTTAAACTTGCACATATGTAACAAAGAGCGGTGCCGAGACTTCATGCCCATTTGAATCTCTAAGTACTCTATACTCTTCAACCAACCAACCATCGAGTATAAGACGTATATCACCTCTTGAAAATCCACAATTGAATGTGACACTGAGCACTACAACGTAACTCCTTTAAGTGATAGTTATTTTGAGGTGATAAGAGCCCAGTTCCCCCAAGTGGTAAAAGAAAAGGTAAAAGACACCCAACAATAACTAGATTTCCAAGTCTTCATTTTTGATAATAAGCTCGAACAAGGATCTCGAAGAATCTTCATCCATCCATCCCCGATATCTTCAGATACTAAGTACACTTGCCCGTGATAATTCACTTCAACCTCAAATAAATAATACTGAATTAGCTCCGTTGTCACATCTTCTAGTTAAATGCTCAAGTCTAGCCTCCTTTAACGTTTTAAGTGAACTCTGATAATGGTTTCATCCCGACCATGGTTAAGTGAGCATAACCCCGTAAACTTTGAAGTAACCAAACCGCCATGACGAATATCCAAACACACATCCAATTTATGAAGTACACCCTTATATCCCTTCTTCAAAGCAGAGCCCGTATCAACATCATCAGAAGACCCCGAGATACGCTTTCCTTTCTCCAAGATGGTTCCATCATCACGGGATTTTACAATTCTATAGTTTAAACCGAGAAATAGTTTCTTTCGCGGGATTTTACAAAACCAAGAATAAACCGTATGATTGATCCAGAAATGCACTTTACAATTTCCAGGATGTTTCCATTGTCACGGGATTTTACATGTCTATGATTTAAACCGAGAAATAGGTTCTTTCGCGGGATTTTACAAAACCAAGACAAAACCGGAAACAATGTTAGTATGAATGTGTTATGGCAACTTTGGTTTCGGTGAATATCTGTTATAGGGGAACATGCAGCGGTTCATCAACGGTTCAATATCCAACATCATCAACCATCCAATCAACACTTTGGTAAACACATCATTCACGCATTCTGTCGGCAATTGTAGTGACCACATGGAGAAGTAAACCCGATATACCAAACTTGATCATGAAGTAGAATTCCCCAGATTTGTCACTTAAACTTGTACTCATCCTCGTGAAAAAGAAACAGTGTACCCAATGTACAAAACCTCTTGACATATCCTCAACTGCGTAAGACACCGAAGTGATAGCTACGTTGTGGGTAAAGCGAGAAAGAATCACAACCGAAACTAAATATCCAAGTCTTTATCACACTCAATAAATGCCCAAACAAGTCATCTTCGCGGAAGGGTAGAAAGAAAGAAGACGAAAATAAGTAAACACCCCCGGAAAACCTCACTTCAAATCCAAATACGAAATACCGACCAAACAACCCCGTAGTCAACATTTTCCAATAAACACTTCTTGCCGTGACATAATATTCTTTGTGAAAATGTATACCCCAAAGTATCAAATTGCACAGCGCAACAAATCTTATCATCAACCCAAATCACATCATCAAAACTCATTATCACAAAATCTCATCAGCAAATCATATCGTCAAGTCTCTTAAATACAATCCAATTTTGAGTGGCCCAATTTTCGTTATCCAAATCCAAATCATCACACAAATTACTCAAACACGTTCCAACAACAAAATTAAACCCGATCCATCCTGAATATCTTGTCCAATTCAAGTTCTTATTGCATTAAGCCAATAATATCCTGATCTCATGACACTCAAATTGCCTCGAAACCATCAAACGTACAACTTCACAATGAGGTTCAACTTCTCAATAATTTTATCACAATGATTTATGTTAAATCATACTTTGAAAAAAATATTTTATGTGATAATTTGTGATAACATTATTGTTATAAGAATTGAGACCCCGTGTACTTCTTTAATGTTCAGGATACCACATCCATAAAATTCACGAGGTCTGATAGAACTTAAAACTCGTTAGGCCCAAAAATCAGAGAATCATATTACCAAAGTATAATGCAACCCATGAAAGCCCACACATATTCATATTCGGTTTATCATTTACACGGGCCCAAATATGAAAATCTTCTCAATATCAAGTTAAGTGGTATAAAACTCATACTTAAGTGACATATCCCTAATCTTTCTCACCCTCAACCCTAATATTACTCTCACAGCCACACGCCTCCATCTTCAGCTTTGCATCACAAACCCTAACTGCTTCACACATAAAAATCCGCCCCCTTCTAAAAATCCTCTCACAAATCTGCTACT
Organism: Chrysanthemum seticuspe; assembly: GCA_019973895.1. Classification (NCBI taxonomy): domain Eukaryota; kingdom Viridiplantae; phylum Streptophyta; class Magnoliopsida; order Asterales; family Asteraceae; genus Chrysanthemum; species Chrysanthemum seticuspe. Next base: position 52,229,198 of record BPTQ01000004.1, on the reverse strand, counting down.
TATCATCAAAACGTATCTCCTTCATATAACCATATGCCTCTCTTCCAAATCAGACCATTACCAACTCGCCACAGGGATGGCTAGAGGCACGATTTGACAGCCACAAGGATGGCATGGTGTCTTATGAGAAGGCAACGAGATCCTTGGAACAATCACAGGTAGGTATTTCAATGAACTCGGCTTATCTTTTCAAAAACCGAACAAAAGAAATTAGTGAAACGATTTTGTTTTGTTAATTTCTTACAAACAGTTCGAAAATAAAAGAGTAGCTTATACTCCAAAAGATCTGTGATGACAAGCTCATGTGTTATTGGTTTTTTGAACCAATCGAAGAATACACAAAGGCAAATTTGAGATCGATCCTTTCTTTTGTAACTCCTTTTTAACCGAACAAGAATTAGAGGACGAACCCTTTCATGGTTTTGTTCTTTCTTCACTGTTACGGAAATTATCATAAGTTGTAGATCGATGATGTATTAATCTTTCTTTTGAATATGACAAAGGAAAGAGTCGACTGAGATCTTGGTATAAACTTGTCATTCATTATATATATATTTTTTTTCATTTTGTATCCGTGATCAATGATGAATAATTCTTATTCGTGTTATAGGCCCTCGGTCTTGATATGCTTTTAGGAGCACACGAATAGAGAACAAGCTGAGATCTAGCCATTGTTTTTTCAATTTATTTGAGTCTTGATTAGATGAGATAGGAGATGGTGGATGAGTAGGATTGGTTGTGTTTGATTGTTGAAGTGTTGAGATAGGTTTGTGTTTAGGATCAGTGGTGATATTTCTTTTCGTTAACTTGAACTGCTAATGGACCAATGATGGATGGTTATCTGAGGTCGTGATATAATTTTTTGGTATTTGTTGTTGTGGTCGTGGTCATTATCTTCCTTCATCTCATCTTTCATTACTGGCAAGTCGCTAGCTTTGACGGCAAGTCGCTAGCTAGACGGCAAGTCGCTAGCTAGACGGCAAGTCGCTAGCTAGACGGCAAGTCGCTAGCTAGACGGCAAGTCGCTAGCTAGACGGCAAGTCGCTAGCTAGACGGTAAGTCGCTAGCTCTGTTATTTGACTCAATAGTCAAACAAACCATAAATCGCCACATTTTTTTTTTCAAAACAAGTCGCTAGAAGACTTAATGGCAAGTCGCTACTGTATTCAATGAATCTGGACAGAATATTACAAGTCGCTAGCAATTTGATACTCAACTCGCTAACCAGATACATTGTACATGGACAAAAACAGACACAACTCGCTAAGAATAACCCGACCATATTCATGTCTGCCCAGAAAAACTGCATAAAGTTGCAACCTTTTTAACCTTTATGTCCATGACTGACCACGTTGGAAAGCAGTTTCACCAAAACAAAACATAATGACCAAAAACTGATATTTTCACCACAGTTTTTTGACCATCAAGAAATACCAATACTGTTTGAAACAAGATTAGGACCAAGAAAGATATTTCCACCCATAAAAAGTGATAAAAAACAGTTTTAACCATGAGAATCGAACCACGATAAATCAATAATCACAAACAACCATGGTAGGAACCACACAAATCAAAGATAACACAATAACCATGGCTCTTGATACCAATTGTAGGATCTTAATATTTATTGTGTTAGATGATTCGGGTGGTCTTGGGAGATCAAAATACATGTTTTTCATTTTAGAGAGAGAAAGTAGAGAGAGAGAGAGGGTGTTCTTGCTAGAGGTTTACTCAAAGGAAATGTTAGATTAAAATGAAGCACCACCCCTTCCATGGATGGAAGGGGTATTTATAGTTACAAATACTCGACCTCCTATCGGCCTGTGGATCAGGGATACAGTGGGTAAAGACCCGTCCTTCCTCCACGGTGTTGCTCTAAACTATACTACGCTACAAACTAATAAATAAACTACTAAATAACGTGACTAACGACAAGTCTACGAGCTAACTTAAGCTAGATAACATTTGGGGTGACCGACTCTTCACTATGGAATTTTCTAATTCCTAACAACATAAGTTGTTGATTGAGATATAGAGAATTTGACAAATGTCAAGTCCATACGATTTTCAAAAATTGAGTCCGAGTTATTTTCAAAGCTATTAGTTTTCATTAGATAACAAATATTTTTCAGAAGAATTTATAGAAGGAAAAATATTTGTGAAGGAAACCTTTGTCTTTTTGGTGACAAACATTTGTATTTAGAATCAGAGCATGAGATTTGAAAAATAAGATAAAGCATGGCTCTGTTCTTTCTTTTAAAAACGGAGTATAGTCTGAAATGACTATAAACCTTTTGTTTTACTTTCTCTAAAAAAAAAAATTTGTACATTCGAACTTCATCTAAAGACCCGTTTCACTCTTTGAATGACAACACAAAGACCGTCGATGAAATCGAATAAAAGAAGAGATGGGAAAAATATTTTTAGCTTTTTCAAAGATTTTCTGATTTTTATGGATTTTTTGAAATTTTATATTTTTCTATTTTCTTTTGTGGGATTTATAATTTTGTATTTTACTTTTTAAATAAATATTTACAAGAGATGGATGAAGAAAAACTTTTACTCCTCGTCTTCCTCTTGAAGACGTTTGAGTGTTTTCGGTTGTAGACTCTTTAGACCAAGTCGTGGAAGAATAAACTCGAAACGTTCTCGAGGGAATGCTTTAGTGAAGATGTCTACTAGTTGATCTTCAGTTCTCACAAAGTAGAGTTCTACCACACCTTTTTCCACTTGTTCCCGAATGAAATGATTTCGAATATCGATGTGCTTTGCTCTTGAATGTTGAACGTTGTTGCAGGAGAGAGCAATGGCACTTTTGTTATCACAATACAGAGGAATTTTGTTGAAGTCAAAGCCATAGTCAGATAGTTGGGATCTCATCCATAAGATTTGAGCACAGCAAGATGACATGGCGATGTATTCAGCCTCTATAGAGGATATCGACGTACTCATTTGTTTCTTAGAAGACCAGCTTACAAGTTTTTCTCCCAAGAATTGAGCACCACCTGATGTGCTTCGACGTGTATCTTGACACCCTGCATGGTCTGCATTTGCATAGGCTGTTAGTGACATACCGGTGTCCTTCGGGTACCAAAGTCCCATGTTGATGGTTCGTTGGAGATACCGAAAGACCCGTTTAACCGCTTCAAGGTGCTTTTTGGTAGGCTTAGCTTGGTATCTAGCACACATGCATAAAGCGAACAGAATGTCTGGTCTACTGGCAGTAAGGCACATCAGGGACCCAATCAAACTACGATATTTAGTCTGGTCAACCATAATCCCTGAGAGGTCCTCATCCATTTTAGTACGTTCCACCATGGGAGTGTCAACAGGGTCAAAAGAATCAAATCCAAATTTCATTAAAATCTCATTAGCATATTTAGATTGATTGATTAAAATGCCTCCGGGACTTTGTGAAATTTGTAATCCTAAGAAAAAAGACATTTTTCCCATCATTGACATTTGAAATTTGGAGCCCATCTCCTTAGAAAAATGGTCACATTCATTGGGGTCAGTCGAGGCAAAAATAATATCATCAACATAGATTTGAACGTGGATTAAGTGTTTGCCTGACTTTCTGGTGAACAATGTCGCATCAACTGCTCCTTTGCTGAATCCAGTAGATAGAAGAAACTATGATAGCGTATCGTACCATGCCCTCGGAGCTTGCTTCAAACCGTAAAGAGCCTTCTTCAAGCGATAGACATGAGTAGGATGCTCTGGATTCACAAAACCTTAAGGTTGGCTGACGTATACGACTTCTTTAAGATCTCTGTTAAGAAAAGCCGTCTTTACATCCATCTGATAGACTACCATATTCTTACTTGCAGCGTTAGCCAGGAAGATTCTGATTGCCTCGATACGTGCAACTGGAGCAAATGATTCTTCAAAGTCAATACCCTCCTCTTGACGGTATCCTTTTGTAAATAATCGAGCCTTGTTCTTTAACACATCACCATGCTCAACAAGTTTTACTTTGAAGATCCATTTTAGAGCAATGATCATAGCACAGTCAGAACCAGGTACTAATTCCCATACATCTAGTCGATCGAACTCATGAATTTTTTCTTGCATGGCATTGAACCAGCTGTCTTCATTCACAGCAGTTTTAACGTCTTTTGGTTCGATCTTAGGTAGTACTGAGTTGAAGAAGCACCATAAGGCATTAGTTGCAAGTTGTTTACGAGTGGATACTGGACGAGAGGGGTTTCCAATGATGTTGTCCAATGGATGGTCATGAGTCCATTTTCTAAGGTGTTCGTGTGGTTGTTGTTGAGGAACTGAAGTAGCAGAGTTGTTTTCCCCTGATGAAGATGATTCTGATGATGGTTCAGGAGCAAATATGTTCTCAAATGGGGCATCTTCGGGAGTAGCAAAGGGGTTATCTCCATCATAGGTTGACTGGGTTAGGGGCAGCCTCTGATGATGGGTTTGGCTTTAGCTCTTAATTTACCTAAATCTTGACTGTCATTCGTTGGATAACACAAAGCACCAAATACACGAAGGTAGGAGAGATCAGGTTTTCGTTTATGGACAAGTTCAGAAGGAGTTTTTATATGTGAGGTGTGTATGAGGGAACGATTTTGGGTGTAGCAAGCAGTGGCAATGGCTTCAGCCCAAAGAAACATTGGAACTTTTGAGTATGTTAGCATTGTTCTTGCAGCTTCAACAAGGGTCCGATTTCGTCTTTCAACTACACCGTTCTGTTGAGGCATGCGTGGAACACTTCTTTGATGACTGATTCCAATGCTTTCATAGAATTGACTTAGGTCTTTGTTAACAAACTCTGTGCCATTGTCTGTTCGAATAATTCTAACAGTCTTATTAAGTCAACCTGAAGCTGCTTCATAAGTTTGATGATGACATATGGAGTTTCATCCTTTGTCCTCAAAAACTTAACCCAAGTAAATCGAGAGTAGTCATCAAAAACGACTAAAACATATTTCTTCCCATTTATTGTTTGCACTCTCATAGGTCCGCACAAATCCATATGAAGAGTATGAAGAACTTCCATAACTGAGTTTGCGGGTTTGGGTTTGTGGGCATATTTCCTGCTTTTTCCCAATTGGCATGATGAACAAAGATGATCTTTTTCATACTTTAATCTGGGTAAGCCTCTTACAAGGTCCTTTCTGGAAAGATCATTAATGGTGCCGAAGTTCAAGTGATTGAGATGACGATGCCATAACCATGACTTTGTTTTCGACGCCTTTGACAACCAGCAGATTGGAGAAGACTTCATCATGTCTTCGATAGAGATGGTGTATAGGTTTGAACCATGTGTTCCTCTTAACAGTTCCACACCATCAAGTTCTCTAACGAAACAAGTATCTTTTCTAAAAGCCACCTCTAGATCAGAATCACAGAATTGACCAACAGAGAACAAGTTATGACCAGGACCTTTAACATAATATACCCTGGAAATTACACTTTCACCAACAACATAATCTCCATAACCCATAATTGCACCAAAATGGTCGTTCCCGAATCTAACAGTCCTGATGAATTTACTCACAAAGTTCATGAGCCGCGAGCGATCTCCATTCATATGCTTGGAACAGCCTAAGTCCAAGTACCACAGAATGATTTGAACGACCTGCAGTTGAACACAGACAAAAATGGATAACTGGATAATTGGGATCCCCATCAAGAATAGGTTCCATTTGGTTAGTAACGGTGATTGGAACACCCACATGAGAAGCCGAATCAATACAATCATTAAGGATAGATGCAATACTAGTGAGCACATTAGACCTATTCAAAGTATGTTCACTTCTTAAAGGAATAGTTCTACCGGTAGGCATCCATTTCCTAATGGGCATTGACTTAGATAATTTAGGGCACATCTCATTAAGATTAAATTTGCGGCCAGTAGTTATCCACTGATAACCTACATTACTAAATTTTCTTCCCGTGGGTTTCCAATATTTTCTAACCTTCTTCCACCATTGCTTTCTAGCCTTCTTAACATGATTGTTGGCATTAACGATTTTAACTGGGTATTTAACAGATTTAATCAAATCATTCATGCCACATATATGATTAGTAACAGAAACCAAGCAATCATCATTACATGTTTTGCCAAAAGTAGCAGAATTCACATTAATTACAGCATGTTTAGAGCTAACACTAGAATCAACATGATTTGTTTTATTCAACATAGTTTCATTCTTCCTAAGGTGATCTTCTACTCTCTTCCACTGAACATTCCTAGCTTTCAAGATTCTATCATTTTTTGTGTTGCCTTGAGGCTTTCACCTGCTCGCTTTGGTGTCACTTTTTACTCCTGTAGAGAGAATGGGAACATTAGTTGGTATTGCTACTTTTTGCTTTTTAGGTTTAGAAGTGTTGGGATCTGAGCTACTTGAAGGCACATTAAAGTTCACTTTCTTAATTTTGGGCATCGGATGGGTTGCATACTTAGCACTAGGCATAGAACCAGGCATCACAGCTTTATCTTTCTCACATAAGGATTTAGGACATGTTGCTCTTAAACATTCTAACCGCTCCTGAGATCGTTTGGCCTGAATGCAAGAAAACCTAATTTCACTATCAAGTGGCTTATTTACGTAATCCTCTTCTACAATCTCACAGAGACATTCTAGACTATCCTTAAGGTGAAAGAAATAATTATGAAACATAAGTTCGTTATTTCTAAGATGAGGAGGAATGTATTTAACAGTCACAGTATATTTAGAGTCTGCAGATGACTTTGATGCAACATTCTCATTAAAGACAAGTGGCATTTTCCCTTTTACCTGGCTCTTCAGATTCTCAATTTCCTTTTGTAACGAAGTTATTTTTTCATTGTTTTTGTCACGAGTGACTTTCACTGAATCATATAACTCTTTGAAGTGTCGTTTGACCTTTTCATTTTCTTCTAGAAAACTCTCATTTTCTTGTTGTAGTACGTTAATGATGTTTTGAAGATGAAAGTTTTGAGAAAATTGAGAATCCAAAGGAGGAGGCATTTGGGAAACAGTCACATTGTTCTTTTCACCCTTTAATTGTGAAATTTGGGCTTTCAACTTTCTGATCGTGTTACAGTGAGTTTGAATCTGTTCGTCACGTTTGTTTATTTCAAAAACTGCGTCAAACTCTGGAACATTTGAAGATATCTTGATGTTTGAGGTTTTGACATTTTCTTTGAGATGTTGATATTTTAGTTGCAAATCAAAATGTTCAACTTTTAGCTTAGAAAAATGTTTTACCAAATTATCGTGATCATCCTGGTCAATTTTCTCATTTAGTTCTGAGTTTTTGTTTTTAAGCTCAATGACACGATCATGGGAAACTTTCAAAGCAACAGATAATTCATGAAATTGAGAAGCAGTAATAGAATGCTTAGTAACAGTATAAAACACATCTTGAGCCACACAACTTAATACTAAGTTCTCATTTAAGATATGCAGATTCTTCCTTTCAATTTCATTATATTTGAGTTCCCGTTCATAATCATTGACCTCAACTATCATTGCATCAAATTCCTTTTCCATTTCTTTAATATCTGAGTCTATCCCTTTTTTAAGACTCTCAAATTGACCTTTTAATTGTTTATAGAAAGTTATGACCTCAGTTAAATAGCATTCTTTAGTTTGCTCAAAACCCCTTTCCCCTTCAGTTATCCCTGTAGGTGTGATTCTCTTCTTACATGTCTTCTCAAAATCAACGAATAGTTGATAAACAATATGCAAGCATATTAAGGTCTTGCTATTAGTGGAAATAGTTCTAGGAACTAAATGCATTGGTGTATTCGGAGGATACACAGTAGCTGCAGGTACTTTCCTAAGGGGAGTGTTTGTTTCAACAAGTACATTTGCTTTTTGCTTATCCATGTCTTTCTTCCAAAAAATTTGTTCTGGGGTTAATTGAGTTTGAGGCTTAAACATGTTCAGAGAAATCCAATTTTCTTTAGTGTAATCATGGGGTTTGATCATTATGTTTTTCTTTTTACACTCAGGATCTTTTAGGTTCTTATCCATTTTCTCCCTAGAGGCATCTTCTAATTTTCTATCCTCTTTCGTGCTTCCAATACATGATGGTGTTTTCCTAGGCTTGAGGATCTCATTACCATCATATACAATCGTATGGAAAGTTTTGGCCTTTTTACAATACTCAGGATTTGGCTCCTCTACTAGGGGAATACTATGCTTATCGCTTAAGACTCTGTGCTTAGTGATCATGTGAGCAGTCTGAATGGTATTCCCTTGAACGTACAACTTATTTTCAAGCTTGTTTTTTAAAGTTTTTAGATTCGAAAAGTCATTCAAAAGTTTTGATTCCTTAGCATTAAATTCTTGTTTAAGCACTTTAACATTATCTTGGAGTTTTTGCTTTTGCTTAACAGTTTTAGAAAGCATTTCTTGTAAGGAGTTTAACTTTTGTTTTAACACTTCTTCTCTAAAATTACTTTTTCTAATAATTGTACGCATTTGGTTATCCATTTCCTGCTCACGGGTAGTTAACTCAAACTTAGCACGTTGTTCATAAATGGCAACTTGTTCTTTATAGGCATTCAGTTCAGAGATAACAGAATCATCAGGGGTACATGCAATGTATTCATAAAAAACATAGTCATCATTGACTGCAGAAGATGCATCACTTGGTACAATCTCACTTTCACTTTGAATCACATATTGACCATATGGGACAATATTACTATCACCACATTATCTATATCTGATTCATAAGATTCATGAGATTGTACTTCGCTATGTATCTTTTGCTCATCAACTTCATCGTATAGTTTTAATACCTCTGAAATGATTGAATCTTTGGATGGACTAGTCTGTTGTGGTGATGAGACCTTTGGAGAGACCATTGGTGAAATGCTAGCCATGAAGATTGTCTGGGCAGTAGGTTCATCATTGACATCAGAGTCAAATGCATCACAGTCAGCAATTTGAAAGGCATTTTGATGATTGTGACCAATTTCATGAATTGGCTGCTCATCCACATCAGCATCATATGTTTTGGCATTTTCCTCAGCAAGAAACAACAACTCTTCTTCATTCAAAACCGCTCCATTGTCCTGAGCTTGCACCAGCAGCATCTTGTCCCTGAAATATTCTGCATTTTGAGGGCGTTTTGGAGATGTGCATTTCCTTGCAATATGTCCTTCACCACCACAGTTGTAGCACTTGATTGCCTTTCCTTGTCCTTGATTTGCATTCCTTCCACGATTCTGATTAGCCACATACCCTCCACCTACTCCACCTTTTCCTTGTTCATATTGTCTTCCCTGCACTGGTTGCACCATGATCTTTCCATCTCTGACAATAGCTTGTTTGTGAAGATTGGATGTAGTTCTGATATCATTGTTAGTGTGTGGAGTGAGGTTCAGATTTTGCTTAACCATAAGAGCCAGTTGATTGATGAAATATTCCATGGTTGCTTTAGCATCAAGTTTCTTAAACCTTGGATCAGGAATGAGTTTGTGGTTACCATTTCTAGTAGGTATGACTTGAGATGCTTTGGTGGTTATTCCTACATTGGTGTAAAAGGCTGTTGAATCATTTGACGAACTTGCATTACCAGAATTTGAATTGAATTTTTCCAAGATCATTCGTTCAAACGTAGCATGTCTCTCATTCTGAAGCAAGTACGCATACAACTGCTCATAGTTAGTGTTCCTAAAACCTTTTGTTAACTTGACTGAAGTGACAAATTTGTGCCATTCGGGATTCATGTTGTTCACAAACTTTGAATTTAGCTGAATATTTAGCATAGTCATTTTGATATTCCTCATGTCATTCACAAGCTTGTGGAACCTCACGTAATATTCAGTGACACTTTCCCCTGGGTTTCGTCTTAAAGTGCTCAAAGTCATCATACAGTTGAGATTCTATGTCTTATTTAGTTAATTCAGAACCAGAGAGAAGCATCTTAACATTGTCCCAAACTGCCTTGGCTTCAGTGTTGTAATTGATTAACTTGTAGATGTCTTTTGGAAGAACCTGAAGTATAATGTTTGAACCCTTATATCAGCATCGTATCTCTTTTTCTACTTATCACTGAGCTCATCATATGTCTTTGGTCTGTCAAAACCTAAGATCACTATACCATCCGCAGCAGCTTCAAGTGTGTCTCTGGTAGTTTCAATCTGATAAGGTCCTTCATCAATTGATTTAAGAATGTTAACCCCATTCTCCTTTCCCAAACAGTACAACCTAATTCGTTGAGCCCATGAGTCATAATCAGTTCTATCAAGCATAGGTGGACGAGTATCGGATCCAGCAGCTTGAACGTCTTCAGCAACAGAAGAGATGATAGTGGGTACGTTGGTAGACATGATTACAAATTCTATGGGATTTTAAAACTCTTTAATTAAACCGGGAAATAGATTCTTTCACGGGATTTTACTAAATCAAGAGAAAACCATAAAACGTAATACAAAGAAAACACTAAATCGCTCAAAGAGACAAATCGCTCAAAGTGACAAATCACTCAAAGTGACAAATCGCTTTGATAAGACAAATCAATAACCAATCAACTCGCTTCAATAAGCAAGTCTCTTAACCTAACAAACCTCTTAAAATGACAAGTCGCTTAAAATGAACAAGTCGCTTGAAGTGACAAATCGCACAAATAAAACAAATCGCTTAAACTAACAACTCGCTTAAATAAGCAAGTCGCTGAAAAATGACAAATCGCTTCCCCACACAAATCGCACAAGTACAGCCACTACCCGGACAAATCGCTTAAATAAGTGATTTGAAGCAGACACAAATCACTTCCAAACAAAGACAAATCGCTCGTCAGAAATAGTATCCGAGGCACAAATCGCAACCTGTAAAACAAACAAAACACCACTTTTAAATCCAAAAACAATCCAACCACAGTGATTCAATCCTTCCAAATCAAAACCTAAGCACTTATGATGATTCTAAACACAAAAGTACAATCAAAATCCAAACTTTAACACAAGAAATGGTCCAAATGATTCAAATACCACTAAACTTATTCAAACCCAAAAACCATATAAAACCACTAGAAATCCAAGAATATGTAAAAGATATGATCACACCATGGCTCTTGATACCATTTGTAACATATTGGATTTCACTAACATATCATAACACATACATAGGGGCGTATGGTTTAAGGTTTTAGAGAGAGAAAGTTAAGAGGTTTGGGAACTTAGAGAGAGAAAGAAATATCTTATTATGAGCTCCAACCCTCTACCTTGGGAGGTAGAGGGTATTTATAGTAGCTTACATAAAACGCCACCTACGGGTTGTGGATCAGGCATACAGTGGGTAAAGACCCGTCCGTCCTCCACGGTCTTACTTAACTAAATACTAACTACCATTAAATAACTTCGACTACGAGCTTTCTAACGATTACATATACTTGAGGTGACCGACACTTTAACAACTGGATTTTATAAATCCTAACAATCTCCCCCTAAGGGAGGTCACCTCAAATTACATAGAATACAAACAGATATTACATTAAGATTGTTCTTGGATTCTTGTTTAAGTTCATTGCTATGTAGCCCGTAGTCTTTGATTCTTCATGTTTTGCATGTTGGTTAATCGAAGTGGAGGTCTTTAACTGGTCCACATGATGATGAGTTTTGAGCTTGCTTTGAGATCATCAGCTTCCATAAATCTCTGACTCTTCCTTTGTAGTGTTGACATTATGTGATGTTGTGACTTTTGGACCGACATGCTCACATTCTGGATCATGATTTCTTCTCATCAGAGTAGCGAAAGCTTTAGTTGATTCACGATATCTGCAGCAGCAAAGCAGAAGCATGGAGTGACAATATCAGAGTTGTTGATGCTCTTATCATGATTTCTTTAGAAATGAATGTGTTGTGTGAGCATGTGGCTATGGATTGACCTCTCCATTCTGATCAGCTGCAAACTTTGGGGTGTACCGGCATACGATAGTTAGCAATATAGCGCACGAAAGTATCTTTGACCAGTTTCGTTGAATTGAGGTACACGGCCCATGGTTCCCCGTTGATCAGTACAAGTACTGCCTGTGATCAGGTATAATTCCAAAGAATCTCCTTGACAGGGTTTCGCAGCTGCTCTAGCCGTTCTCAAACCGAAACGTCTCAAAGAAGACAACACAGAGTGACTGAACCAGCGAATTGAGATTCACTGATTGATGAAAAGTAATTTGAAAAACAGTAGTGTACTGCTCAATATAAAGTGTTTTTGCAATACAACGAAGGTTTTAAGGAAAATCAATTATCAATCATAAACACCTTTTATTTTTGAAATATTAATACACAGTCGATGTGCTAGAGAAAATAATTTTAAGCACAATGACCGGTTTTTAAAAGGTATCCGTCAATCCATTTCCTGGACCAAGGTTGATTCAATAATGAATCGCCCCATTGTTTCAATCCAGTTGTCACATGTTTGATCTATTGGATAGATCTAACATGCCACCTACCAAGAGCTTGTTTGATGTTGGCTCTAAAAGGCTTTCCATCATCATTGTGAATATGTTTGCATATCCCTCAGATGTTCTGGAAATACCACAAGGACAATGCGTAGGACTCATAAGATGTATTCTCACTTTCCACATTGTGTGAAACAGTGAGTCTTCATTGATTGTGTCCTTAATGAGATTTATTGATGATCTCGTGGCTCTAGACTTAATTGTGCACATTTGGTTCCTATGCCGGAGACTAGGGAGAGGGTCTCCTTCTTCAATATCAACAATCACTAAGAGAAAGTCGATAGATGATGTAGGTTCCCTGTGAGAATGAAACAAGTCCTTTTAAGAGGAACTTGAGTAGCTTGGGAAGTTGTAGTGCAGTGCGTCACTGGGTCCATGATGTCTTGTCTTCAATACCAGTGTTACCTTTGGTAAACACCAGTAGCATATGTATTAAACCCGGTTTCTACCCTAAGGTTGAATTATTGGAGGGCTATTTCTTTTCACCCTTTTCACATTCAATTCTTTTTCATTCTTCAACCCCTTCAGTGCTTACCGAGACTTCATAACTAGAACCATGTTGCGTTTATTCCAGTTCTAGCTCTGTCTCAGTCCGCACTCTTCCCATATTCTCATTTTTCTCCTTTTTTCATCATACCTAAGGACTTCTACACTATCTAGTGGATTGTCCCTGGGTAGATCCCTCCGGTTCTGGCAGGATCATGAGAACGAATACCTAACCTAACTATCCTTATAACACCATGCATAAAGTAAGTTGGTCGGTCTTTTGGTATTGTTCTTTCCTCCTTGAAACCAATTGAAAAATCATTTGGAAAATCAATCAAGGTACTTGTGATATAAAATCAAAGCATTTTGTACCTTAATTGTTTTGATCATTTTAGAAATGCTCCCCCTCAACATGTGCATATGATATTGAAATTGTTTAGCACATGGAGGCAAGAGTTCTTTGAAATATATTCTTGATCACAATTTCCGTGGAAAAAGCCATTTGATTTTCTTTGGTAAATTCTCCCCCTCAATATGTGCATAAGATATTTGAAATCATTTTATCACATAGAGGAAAGATTTCATTTGAAGTACATCCACGATCACAAAATCCATTAAGAAGCCATTTAGAAAATCAATCAAGGTACTTTTGTTAAAACATAGAAATCTTTGTACCTTGAAAGTTTATTTTCTTTTGAAATGCTCCCCCTCAATATGTGCATCGAGATTTGAAAGTGTTTTGCACATATTAGGGAAAACCTGCACTTAGAGACAAATCAATCACGTTTCAATCCTTTTTGGTTTGATATAGATGTTCCCCCTTAACATGTGCATGGAAAATTTGAAATCGCTTACAAACCATTTGTCGAATTATCAGTTTAAATCTAATTTAAATCACAAATTCTCCCCCAATCACAATTTTCAAATCATTTGAGATTTGTGATCTCTATAGATTTAAATTTTTTTTGAAAGCTTTTGAGGAGAATTGTGACTTGCTTATGAAGACATTTAACCGATAAGGATCAAATCTGAGACTTTAAACTCCAAAGATTAAACATGCTTGAGTATCTTTTGATAACATGACATAAGCCTTGGTTTGAACCAATTGTATGACAAATAACCTTTTGATTAAATTGAAATCATTCTCCCCCTCAATCAATGACATAAGTTATTGATTGAGAGATAGAGATTTTGACAAATGTCAAGTTCATATGATTTTCAAAAATTGAGTCCGAGTTATTTTTCAAAGCTATTAGTTTTCATTAGATAACAAATATTTTTCAGAAGAATTTATGGAAGGAAAAATATTTGTGAAGGAAACCTTTGTCTTTTTGGTGACAAACATTTGTATTTAGAATCAGAGCATGAGATTTGAAAAATAAGATAAAGCATGGCTCTGTTCTTTCTTTTAAAAACGGAGTATAGTCTGAAATGACTATAAACCTTTTGTTTTACCTTCTCTAATTTTTATTTTTTTTATACATTCGAACTTCATCTAAAGACCTGTGTCACTCTTTGAATGACAACACAAAGACCGTAGATGAAATCGAATAAAAGAAAATATGGGAAAAATATTTTTAGCTTTTTCAAAGATTTTCTGATTTTTATGGATTTTTTGAAATTTATATTTTTCTATTTTCTTTTGTGGGATTTATAAGTTTATATTTTGCTTTTTAAATAAATATTTACAAGAGATGGATGAAGAAAAACTTTTACTACTCGTCGTCCTCTTGAAGACGTTTGAGTGTTTCCGGTTGTAGACTCTTTAGACCAAGTCGTGGAAGAATAAACTCGAAACATTCTCGAGGGAGTGCTTTAGTGAAGATGTCTGCTAGCTGATATTCAGTTCTCACAAAGTAGAGTTCTACCACACCTTTTTCCACTTGTTCCCGAATGAAATGATGTCGAATGTCGATGTGTTTTGCTCTTGAATGTTGAACGTTGTTGCAGGAGAGAGGAATGGCACTTTTGTTATCACAATACAGAGGAATTTTGTTGAAGTCAAAGCCATAGTCAGATAGTTGGGATCTCATCCATAAGATTTGAGCACAGCAAGATGACATGGCGATGTATTCAGCCTCTGTAGAGGATATCTACGTATTCATTTGTTTCTTAGAAGACCAGCTTACAAGTTTTTCTCCTAAAAATTGAGCACCGCCTCATGTGCTTCGACGTGTATCTTGACACCCTGCATGGTCTGCATCTGCATAGGCTGTTAGTGACATACCGGTGTCCTTCGGGTACCAAAGTCCCATGTTGATGGTTCCTTGGAGATACCGAAAGACCCGTTTAAACGCTTCAAGGTGCTTTTTGGTAGGCTTAGCCTGATATCTAGCACACATGCATACATCGAACAGAATGGCTGGTCTACTAGCAGTAAGGTACATCAGGGACCCAATCATACTACGATATTTAGTCTGGTCAACCATGATCCCTAAGAGGTCCTCATCCAGTTTAGTACGCTCCACCATGGGAGTGTCAACAGGGTCACAAGAATCAAATCCAAATTTCTTTAAAATCTCATTAGCATATTTAGATTGATTGATAAAAATGCATCCGGGACTTTGTGAAATTTGTAATCCCAAGAAAAATGACATTTTTACCATCATTGACATTTGAAATTTGGAGCCCATCTCCTTAGAAAAACGATCACATTCATTGAGGTCAGTCGAGGCAAAAATAATATCATCAACATAGATTTGAACGTGGATTAAGTGTTTGCCTGACTTTCTGGTGAACAATGTCGGATCAACTGCTCCTTTGTTGAATCCAGTAGATAGAAGAAACTTTGATAGCGTATCGTACCATGCCCTTGGAGCTTGCTTCAAACCGTAAAGAGCCTTCTTCAAGCGATAGACATGAGTAGGATGCTCTGGATTCACAAAACCTTCAGGTTGGCTGACGTATACGACTTCTTTAAGATCTCCGTTAAGAAAAGCCGTCTTTACATCCATCTAATAGACAACCATGTTCTTACTTGCAACGTTAGCCAGGAAGATTCTGATTGCCTCGATACGTGCAACTGGAGCAAATGATTCTTCAAATTCAATACCCTCCTCTTGACGGTATCCTTTTGCAACTAATCGAGCCTTGTTCTTTAACACATCACCATGCTCATCAAGTTTTACTTTGAAGATCCACTTTAGAGCAATGATCATAGCAGAGTCAGGAGCAGGTACTAATTCCCATACATCTAGTCGATCGAACTCATGAATTTCTTCTTGCATGGCATTGAACCAGCTGTCTTTATTCATGGCAGTTTTAACGTCTTTTGGTTCGATCTTAGATAGTACTGAGTTGAAGAAGCACCATAAGGCATCAGTTGCAAGTTGTTTACGAGTGGATACTGGACGAGAGGGGTTTCCAATGATGTTGTCCAATGGATGGTCATGAGTCCATTTTCTAAGGTGTTCGTGTGGTTGTTGTTGAGGAACTGAAGTAGCAGAGTCGTTTTCCCCTGATGAAGATGATTCTGATGATGGTTCAGGAGCAAATATGTTCTCAAAGGGGGCATCTTCAGGAGTAGCAAAGGGGTTATCTCCATCATAGGTGCTAGATACAATACCATGATGTACACCCGATGATTGAGGATTTAATGATGATATTGAGTGATCGTCAGAAGGCGCATCTTAACTTAATGACATAGAGACTGAAGGGTTATCTACGTTGACTGGGTTAGGGGCAGCCTCTGATGATGGGTTTGGCTGATCATTAGCAATAGGTTCATAGTGTTCATCAAACATTGGATCAAACAGTTTCTTCAAATCATCTTCCGAAGGGGGTACATATGGAGTTGCTGGTGAGGCATTTTGTACAAGAGAAGAACTAATGGGACTACTTAATGAATGTTGTGATGCGGGTCCAGAACTTGATTGTCCTGGAGCCATTTGCCCAGACAGCTCATCGAACGTGACATGAATAGTTTCCATGATATCTCGAGTTCTTTTGTTGTAGATTCAGTAACCCTTCTTGTTTGGTGCATAACCCACAAAAAATCCAATATCCGCTTTAGCTCTTAATTTACCAAAATCTTGACCGTCATTCGTTGGATAGCACAAAGCACCAAATACACGAAGGTAGGAGAGATCAGGTTTTCGTTTATGGACAAGTTCATAAGGAGATTTTATATGTGAGGTGTGTATGAGGGAACGATTTTGGGTGTAGCAAGCAGTGGCAATGGCTTCAGCCCAAAGAAACATTGGAACCTTTGAGTATGTTAGCATTGTTCTTGCAACTTCAACAAGGGTCCGATTTCGTCTTTCAACTACACCGTTCTGTTGAGGCGTGCGTGGAACACTTCTTTGATGACTGATTCCAATGCTTTCATAGAATTAACTTAGGTCTTTGTTAACAAACTCAGTGCCATTGTCTGTTCAAATAATTCTAACAGTCTATTAAGTCGAACCTGAAGCTGCTTGATAAGTTTGATGATGACATCTGGAGTTTCATCCTTTGTCCTCAAAAATTTAACCCAAGTAAATCGAGAGTAGTCATCAACAACGACTAAAACATATTTCTTCCCATTTATCGTTTGCACTCTCATAGGTCCGCATAAATCCATATGAAGAGTATGAAGAACTTCCATAACAGAGTTTGCGGGTTTGGGTTTGTGGGCATATTTCCTGTTTTTTCCCAATTGGCATGCTGAACAAAGATGATCTTTTTCATACTTTAATATGGGTAAGCCTCTTACAAGGTTCTTTCTAGAAAGATCATTAATGGTGCCGAATTTCAAGTGATTGAGACGACGATGCCATAACCATGACTTTGTTTTCGACGCCTTTGACAACAAGCAGATTGGAGAAGACTTCATCATGTCTTCGATAGAGATGGTGTATAGGTTTGAACCACGTGTTCCTCTTAATAGTTCCACACCATCAAGTTCTCTAACGAAACAAGTATGTTTTCTAAAAGCCACCTCTAGATCGGAATCACAGATTTGACAAATAGAGAATAAGTTATGACCAGGAACTTCAACATAATATACCCTGGAAATTACACTGTCACCAACAACCTAATCTCCATAACCCATAATTGCACCAAAATGGTCGTTCCCGATTCTAACAATCCCGATGAATTTACTCACGAAGTTCATGAGCCGCGAGCGATCTCCAGTTATATGCTTGGAATAGCCTGAGTCCAAGTACCACAGAATGCTTTGAACGACCTGCATTTGAACACAGACAAAAATGGATAACTGTATAATTGGGATCCCCATGCAAGAATAGGTTCCATTTGGTTAGTAACAGTGATTGGAACACCCACATGAGAAGTAGAATCAATGCAATCATTTGGGATAGATGCAGTACTAGTGAGCACATTAGACCTAGTCAAAGTATGTTCACTTCTTAAAGGAATAGTTCTACCGGTAGGCATCCATTTCCTAATGGGCATTGACTTAGATAATTTAGGGCACATATCATTAAGATTAAATTTGCGGGCAGTAGTTATCCACTGATAACCTACACTACTAAATTTTCTTCCTGTGGGTTTCCAATATTTTCTAACCTTCTTCCACCATTGCTTTCTATCCTTTTTAACATGATTGTTGGCATTAATGATTTTAACTGGGTATTTAACAGAGTTAATCAAATCATTCACGCCACATACATGATTAGTAACAGAAACCAAGCAATCATCATTACATGTTTTGCCAAAAGTAGCAGAATTCGCATTAATTACAACATGTTTAGAGCTAACACTAGAATCAACATGATTCGCTTTATTCAACATAGTTTCATTCTTCCTAAGGTGATCTTCTACTCTCTTCCACTGAACATTACTAGCTTGCAAGGTTCTATCATTCTTTGTGTTTCCTTCAGGCTTTGACCTGCTCGCTTTGGTGTCACTTTTTACTCCTGTAGAGGGAATGGGAACATTAGTTGGTATTGCTACTTTTTGCTTTTCAGGTTTAGAAGTGATGGGATCTGAGCTACTTGAAGGCACATTAAAGTTCACTTTCTTAATACTAGGCATCGGATGGGTTGCATACTTAGCACTAGGCATAGAACAAGGCATAACAGCTTTATCTTTCTCACATAAGGATTTAGGACATGTTGCTCTTAAACATTCTAACAGCTCCTGAGATCGTTTGGCCTGAATGCAAGCAAACCTAATTTCACTATCAAGTGGCTTATTTATGTAATCCTCTTCTACAATCTCACGGAGACATTCTAGACTATCCTTAAGGTGAAAGAAATAATTATGAAACACAAGTTAATTATTTCTAAGATGAGGAGGAATGTATTTAACAGTCACAGTATATTTAGAGTCTGTAGATGACTTTGATGCAACATTCTCATTAAAGACAAGTGGCATTTTCCCTATTATCTGACTCTTCAGATTCTCAATTTCCTTCTGTAACGAAGTTATTTTTTCATTGTTTTTGTCACGAGTGACTTTCACTGAATCGTATAACTCTTTGAAGTGTCGTTTGACCTTTTCATTTTCTTCTAGAAAACTCTCATTTTCTTGTTGTAGTACGTTAATGATGTTTTGAAGATGAAAGTTTTGAAAAAATTAAGAATCTAAAGGAGGAGGCATTTGGGAGCCAGTCACATTGTTCTTTTCACCCTTTATTGTGAAATTTGGGCTTTCAACTTTCTGATCGTGTTACAGTGAGCTTGAATCTGTTCGTCACGTTTGTTTATTTCAAAAACTGCATCAAACACTGGAACATTTGAAGATGTCTTGATGTTTGAGGTTTTGACATTTTCTTTGAGATGTTGATATTTTAGTTGCAAATCAAAATGTTCAACTTCTAGCTTAGAAAAATATTTTACCAAATTATCGTGATCATCCTGGTCAATTTTCTCATTTAGTTCTGAGTTTTTGTTTTCAAGCTCAATGACACGATCATGGGAAACTTTCAAAGCAACAGATAATTCATGAAATTGAGAAGCAGTAATAGAATGCTTAGTAAGAGTATAAAACATATCTTGAGCCACACAACTTAATACTAAGTTCTCATTTAAGATATGCAGATTCTTCCTTTCAATTTCATTATATTTGAGTTCCCGTTCATAATCATTGACCTCAACTATCATTGCATCAAATTCCTTTTCCATTTCTTTAATATCTGAGTCTATCCCTTTTTGAAGACTCTCAAATTGACCTTTTAATTATTTAAAGAAAGGTATGACCTCAGTTAAATAGCATTCTTTAGTTTGCTCAAAACCCCTTTCCCCTTCAGTTATCCCTGTAGGTGTGATTCTCTTCTTACATGTCTTCTCAAAATCAACGAATAGTTGATAAACAACATACAGGCTGATTAAGGTCTTGCTATTAGTGGAAATAGTTCTAGGAACTAAATGCATCGGTGTATTCGGAGGATACACAGTAGCTGCAGGTACTTTCCTAAGGGGAGTGTTTGTTTCAACAAGTACATTTGATTTTTGCTTATCCATGTCTTTCTTCCAAAAAATTTGTTCTGGGGTTAATTGAGTTTGAGGATTAAACATGTTCAGAGAAATCTAATTTGCTTTAGTGTAATCATGGGGTTTGATCGTTATGTTTTTCTTTTTACACTCAGGATCTTTTAGCTTCTTATCCATTTTCTTCCTAGAGGCATCTTCTAATTTTCTATCCTCTTCCGTGCTTCCAATACATGATGGTGTTTACCTAGGCTTGAGGATCTCATTACCATCATATACAATCGTATGGAAGGTTTTAGCCTTTTTACAATACTCGGGATTTGGCTCCTCTACTAGGGGAATACTATGCTTATCGCTTAAGACTCTATGCTTAGTGATCATGTGAGCAGTCTGAATGGTATTCCCTTGTACGTACAACTTATTTTCTAGCTTGTTTTTCAAAGTTTTTAGATTGGAAAAGTCATTCAAAAGTTTTGATTCCTTAGCATTAAATTCTTGTTTAAGCACTTTAACATTATCTTGGAGTTCTTGCTTTTGCTTAACAGTTTTAGAAAGCTTTTCTTGTAAGGAGTTTAACTCTTGTTTTAACACTTCTTCTCTAAAATTACTTTTTCTAATAATTGTACGCATTTGGTTATCCATTTCCTGCTCACGGGTAGTTAACTCAAACTTTGCACATTGTTCATAAATGGCAACTTGTTCTTTATAGGCATTCAGTTCAGAGATAATAGAATCATCAGGGGCACATGCAGTGTATTCATCAAAAACATAGTCATCATTGACTGCATAAGATTCATGAGATTGTACTTTGCTATGTATCTTTTGCTCATCAACTTCATCGTATAGTTTTAATACCTCTGAAATGATTGAATCTTTGGATGGACCAGTTTGTTGTGGTGATGAGACCTTTGGAGTGACCATTGGTGAAATGCTAGCCATGAAGATTATCTGGGAAGTAGGTTCATCATCGACATCAGAGTCAAATGCATCACAGTCAGCAACTTGAAAGGCATTTTGATGATTGTGACCTATTTCCTGAATTAGTTGCTCATCCACATCAGCATCATATGTTTTGGCATTTCCCTCAGCAAGAAACAACAACTCTTCTTCATTCAAAACCGCTCCATTGTCCTGAGCTTGCACCAGCAGCATCTTGTCCCTGAAATATTCTACATTTTGAGGGCGTTTTGGAGATGTGCAGTTCCTTGCAATATGTCCTTCACCACCACAGATGTAGCACTTGATTGGCTTTCCTTGTCCTTGATTTGCATTCCTTCCACGATTCTGATTAGCCACATACCCTCCACCTACACCACCGTTTCCTTGTTCATATTGTCTTCCATGCAATGGTTGCACCATGATCTTTCCATCTCTGACAATAGCATGATTGTGAAGATTGGATGCAGTTCTGATATCATTGTTCGTGTGTGGAGTGAGGTTCAGATTTTGCTTAACCATAAGAGCCAGTTGATTGATGAAATATTCCATGGTTGCTTCGGCATCAAGTTTCTTAATCCTTGGATCAGGAAAGAGTTTGTGGTTACCATTTCCAGTAGGTATGACTTGAGATGCTTTGGTAGTTATTCCTACATTGGTGTAAAAGGCTGTTGAATCATTTGACGAACTTGCATTACCACAATTTGAATTGAATTTTTCCAAGATCATTCGTTCAAACGTAGCATGTCTCTCATTCTGAAGCAAGTATGCATACAACTGCTCATAGTTAGTGTTCCTCAAACCTTTTGTTAACTTGACTGAAGTGACAAATTTGTGCCATTCGGGATTCATGTTGTTCACAAACTTTGAATTTAGCTGAATATTTAGCATAGTCATTTTGATATTCCTCATGTCATTCACAAGCTTGTGGAACCTCACGTAATATTCATTGACACTTTCCCCTGGTTTCGTCTTAAAGTGCTCAAAGTCATCATACAGTTGAGATTCTCTGTCTTCTTTAGTTAATTCAGAACCAGAGAGAAGCATCTTAACATTGTCCCAAACTGCCTTGGCTTCAGTGTTGTGATTGATTAACTTGTAGATGTCTTTTGGAAGACCCTGAAGTACAATGTTTGAAGCCCTGATATCAGCATCGTATCTCTTTTTCTCCTTATCACTGAGCTCATCATACGTCTTTGGTCTGTCCAAACCTAAGATCACTGTACCATCTGCAGCAGTTTCAAGTGTGTCTCTGGTAGTTTCAATCTGATAAGGTCCTTCATCAATTGATTTGAGAATGTTAACCCCATTCTCCTTTCCCAAACAGTACAACCTAATTCGTTGAGCCCATGAGTCATAATCAGTTCTGTCAAGCATAGGTGGACGAGTATCAGATCCAGCAGCTTGAACGTCTTCAGCAACAGAAGAGATGATAGTGGGTACGTTGGTAGACATGATTACAAATTCTAGAGGATTTTAAAACTCTTTATTAAACCGGGAAATTGATTCTTTCATGGGATTTTACTAAATCAAGAGAAAACCGTAAAACGTAATACAAAGAAAACACTAAATCGCTCAAAGAGACAAATCGCTCAAAGTGACAAATCGCTTTGATAAGACAAATCGCTTAACCAATCAACTCGCTTCAATAAGCAAGTCGCTTAACCCAACAAACCTCTTAAAATGACAAGTCGCTTAAAATGAGCAAGTCGCTTGAAGTGACAAATCGCACAAATAAAACAAATCGCTTAAATTAACAACTCGCTTAAATAAGAAAATCGCTGAAAAATGACAAATCGCTTCCCCACACAAATCGCACAAGTACAGCCACTACCCGGACAAATTGCTTAAATAAGTGATTTGAAGCAGACACAAATCGCTTCCAAACAAAGACAAATCGCTCGTCAGAAATAGTATCCGAGGCACAAATCGCAACCTGTAAAACAAACAAAACACCACTTTTAAATCCAAAAACAATCCAACCACAGTGATTCAATCCTTCCAAATCAAAACCTAAGCACTTATGATGATTCTAAACACAAAAGTACAATCAAAATCCAAACTTTAACACAAGAAATGGTCCAAATGATTCAAATACCACTAAACTTTTTCAAACCCAAAAACCATATAAAACCACTAGAAATCCAAGAATATGTAAAAGAGATGTTCAAACCATGGCTCTTGATACCATTTGTAACATATTGGATTTCACTAACATATCATAACACATACATAGGGGCGTATGGTTTAAGGTTTTAGAGAGAGAAAGTTAAGAGGTTTGGGAACTTAGAGAGAGAAAGAAATATCTTATTATGAGCTCCAAACCTCTACCTTGGGAGGTAGAGGATATTTATTGTACCTTACATAAAACGTCACCTACGGGTTGTGGATCAGGCATACAGTGGGTAAAGACCCGTCCGTCCTCCACGGTGTTACTTAACTAAATACTAACTACCATTAAATAACTACGACTACGAGCTTTCTAACGATTACATATACTTGAGGTGACCTACACTTTAACAACTGGATTTTATAAATCCTAACATATTTGATGTGTTTACTCATGACGAACAGCATTCTGTGACGCCAGCACCTACTTATGATACATACCTGGACAATCCGAGTAGTAGCAATATTAACTCTAAAACCCCAGATGTGGATCCTAGTGGAGGTTGTGTGGCACAAAATATTGAGACTGATGAGGAAACACCTGCCTTATTTGAATCATTGATTAATAACTGTGGCATTGAAATTGAGAAAGTGAAAAAGGTCAATCGTGATGTTAAGTCCGCGAATGATAAATTGACCGCTGAGCTTGAGAGGTACAGGGAGAATGCAAAAGCTTTTGAATTTCACAAAAACCAAGAGTCAGAATTAGAAATTGGTTATCAAAATTCCGTTTTAAAAGAAAAACAATTGCAAATCAAATATAACACACCTGATGTTAATTTGAACTTGAAAATAAAATCTTTAAACGAGGAAATTTCTGATCTTAAAAACCAACTTTCTAAATAAAAAACAACTTATTCTGATCTTGAAAAAGAGAAGAAACAGTTGATTGCTGATTTTTCAAAACGAGAAGATTCTCTTCTTGATGAAATTCTTGAGAAAAATGAAAAAAATCAATAAATTGGAAAATTTGCTTGTTACAACGCGTCATTCAGCTCAAACAGTCAATATGTTAACAAATCAAACAAATCCGTATTTTCATACAACTCAAAAAATGGCTCTTGGTAACAAACCTCCTTGTGCACTCAAGAAAGCTCAGAAAGAACAGAATGTTTTGTATAATCGAAAAGCTTTGTTAGATAAACATGAACCCGTAGAAGTTAGTGATTCTCATGAAACGTTAGAACTCACTGACGAGAGTAGATCAAAAATGAAACAAAATAATCTAGAAATAAAACCAATCGACTACATCAAATATAACAAAATTTCTGGAATTACTTTTGTTCCTCAAAAAGAAAAAGTCAAAGTTTTCCATCACATGTGTTTCAAACAATGAGTCAAAACCAGTTTCAAAACCAACTGTATTCTCAAAATCATTGTCAAAAAAGGAACAAATGTCTTCAAACAATCCTTTTAACACAAGTGATGCTAGAAGCATTTTAGATGATGTTAAAACTAGAATTGGGAGACTTCAAGAGATTGTTAAATCTAAAACCAATATTACAACTAACATCTGGTTTTCTAGTTTTGATGTTGAATGAAAAAGTTTTTTGAAACTCAAATTGCCCCTCCGCTAAATAACATCAGTGCGAGGGTAATTCATTTTGAACAAGCATTTTTGAAAGAAACAGGTGACTTTGTCAAGGACCATATATCCCTGGTAAAGAAATCTAATGAATGTTTTGAACACATCAAAGTTTTGGAAAATTTGAATGATTCTCTCTTCGACGATGTTATAACCACTGATATCATGTCCATTGTTTTACAAACATATTCTGATGAAGATCATGAAAGACTCCAGTCTGAGACCTCCAAAATTGTTTCAAAATATGAAAAAGCTCTTGCAAAACTTGAAAAAGATAATGTATCATATTTTAAACAACTTGATCAAAAAACTGGGGAATCCAAGTATGACAAACTGTCGTATGAGCGTGCCTACAAGGACATGAAAGAGCAAAATGATCTTTTGAGGACTCAACTGGAATGTCAAAAAGGAAAGGTTGTGGATACTAAGATTGCAAAACCATTGACTGAGGAGAAAGAAAATGTTTCGAAATCGGTTTTTAAACCAAAAATGTCTATTTCTCTGCCTCCTCCAAAATTCAATGAAAAAAAGATTTGTCAAAACCAGTCACTCCACCTGCCTTATCAAAACAAAAAGAAAAGATTGTTGAAAATGAAAAAGCGGTTATCGAGAAACCAAAAGTTTTAGCACCTGGCCTTTTTAGGATGAGTACCACTAATGCGTCTGCCTCCACATCTAAACCATATGGAACAAACGACATAAGTTTAGAAAAGCACTCTAAAGAGACTAGGAAAGCCGAAACCACCTCTCTTGATAAAAATGTGCATCCTAATGCGTATGCCTTACCTTCTACAGGACTAGAAAGCACCTCTATGAGCAGCAGACTAAAGCCTAAGAGCAATACAAGGAACAATAGAGTCTCGCCTGCATCTAAGAGTAATAGCTTGAATAAAGAGAAGAAAGTAGAAGAACACCCTAGGAATTTACCACTTTATAATAAGAAAGACATTTCATCTGAATGTAATGAACCTATGAAACTTGCTAAGTTTAACAAATGTGTTGAATCTCTTTGTGTAACTTGCAAGAAATCTTCAATTAATGTTCATGATGATTGTGTTTCTACAAATGAGAATGTTAAGCCTGCTCAGAAGAACGTTCCAAAAAAAACTTATGCTAAACCAATAGGAAGACTAGTTGCAAGATTTAGGTCTTACACTACTGATAAGAAGCATACTGTTTACTTTAGGGATGATATTTAGAAACCAACGGGTAGAATTTTCACACTACATAATGGTAGAATGAGTGATACACCAATATACCCAGTAGAAAACTTCTATGAGTGTGATCAGGATTTTACCTCTAACCCAAAGGAACCAAAATCAATACGGTTTCCAAAAACATCTTCTTCTGTATTTGGCAGGTTATCGAAATATGTCTTTGGATCGTCGACTCGGGTTGCTCCAAGCACATGGCCGGGAATCTGAAGCTGCTGATCAATTTCGTTTAGAAATTCATGGGAACCGTTCATTTTGGAAATGATCATGTTAGCCTCGCCTTTTTATAAAGATAACGTCACTTACGTGAATTGGACTAGACGCGTAGTATACTTTGCCCTTAGGGACTAGTATCATTTAAGTGGCAAAGATAGGGCCTATATATACCCCTCATGACTCTCCATGAGGGGTGAGGTGAAGCATTTGGCTAGGTGTATTGTGTGTTTTCTTAATAAAGTTATCCTTATCTTCTCCTCCCTCTCTCTAGTTTCTCTCACTAAAAGGATGAAGATCTTCATCTTCTTCCACCAACCCCGACCTCCAAACCACATAAATCTTATAGTATTCGGTCCTGACAATTGGTATCAGAGCCAGGTTATCTTGTGTTGATTTATGTTGGTTTTTTATACATGTTTGTGACTGTTTTTTGTACTTTCTTGGGGGTCGGAAAAAAAATTTTCCGTCTATTATATGGGTAAACAGTTTCATTCATGTTTAGTATCCTTATATTATTTTTGGTCTAAATACAAAAAGTCCTGGTCTTCATGTATATCTGTCTTGGTCATTATCTTGTCCAAACAACATCTGTTATGACTTTTTGTACCAAAACTGTGAAATACTTGTGGTCATTTGGTCAGCTTTCTTGTGGTCAAAACAGTAAAAAAGAAGCAGTTTTTATGCTGTTTCTGGGTTTTTCATGAAGCTGGACAAATTTATTGGTCGGAAAAACTCGCCGAAAAAAAAGTCAAAGGGTCAAAACCCTAGTTTTCTACGCGTAAGAAGAATCTACAGTGGAGTTACGCGTAGCTGTGAAGTTACGCGTAGAAAAAGTTACGCGTATGTTTTTACGCATAAGCCTAGGCTTACGCGTAAGAAATGGTTTACGCATAAGAAATCAGACTTACGCGTAAGGCCAAGAAAGTTTACGCATAAGGGTTCAAGAATATGTTACGCGTATGCCAGATGAAAAGTTACGCGTAATATGAGCAAATATCGAAAATAGCTTATGCGTAAATGAGAAAAAGACCGCATAAGACCATTACCAAATACCAAACCATCATGAACTCAGTATCAATACCTTCATCAGTCCAAGAAAAAAAAACAACATGAAAAGATAGCGAATATGAACGAAGCAGTATCATCAAATCCGACTCATCCTACATCACATCTTCCCCAACAAACCAAATCTATCCTATCCTCCATCTTAATCAAGACTCAATCAAAAAGAAGAACAATTGATCTCAGATTTGGACTCAATATTTTTTGCAACCTTTTAAAGATTGTTTAAATTGATCCAACATCATCATAGACCCTTTAGAAGACTAAGCTTCATTTTATATCCGAACCAATAAGAGAAGAAAATAACTATAAAGTTATTCTTTTTCTTTGTTCGATCAATTAAAACACATAACAAAATTAAACACCTACCCGAGACCACTCAATGATCTTGAAGATTTAATGGCGCGCTCTTGATTTGGATTGAGAAGCACCTAAAAACATAAGGTTGGGTACGTTTGTGATTGTGTTTGTGGGTTTAGATGTTGAGACTCATTTGGCTAGTGTTGAAAGGTTTTTTGATGAAGATGGAGCGTATTTTTTCTTCTCAGATTCTTGAGAGAAAACAGTTAGGTGGGAGGCGTACAAACAATATTATGTGTTTAGGGTTATGTGATTAGGGCAGTATTTTTATAACTGGTTATAAGGTATTGTGTTGATTGGATTGGGCCGCATAGATTTAAACGAGGGCTGGACCATTATATCTTTTTCATGGACTTGTGATTCTAGTGGGATGGTATGGTGGACCAAATACAGTTAACACAAAGTTTGTCATCCGAATTTTTTTCTTAGGATATAAAATGGTGGATACAAATTTTTGTTGTAAGATTAAAGAGTGGTATATTTTTGGTATGGTAACAATTTTCACGGAGGGATACATAATTCACGGCTTGAACGATAATTGAAAAAATGGCTACGGAGTTTTTGTACGGTATTATTGATGCGGAATTGAAGTGACATTTCACGGGTGGACTTCTTTATCTTTGAGACGATGGTTGGTTGGATGCATGTCTCAAGATAACTTGTTGGAGCAATTATGAAAAATTTGAAAATCTGGTTATAACTGGTAAGGAGTTACGTTGTAGTGCTCACAGTGTGTAACCATCACTTTAAGGAGTTACGTTGTAGTGCTCAGTGTCACACGGCGTTGTGGATTGTTCAAAAATTTAGAACAAGCAGTAAGTCACAAAGTTGGGATGTTTACTTCCTTTTCAAGTTAGTCGTATCGGGTTATCTCCATATGTGGTCATTACAATTAGCCGGTGAATTCAAAGGAGGTTCGATTAAAGGTTGGTTAGAGAAATTTATTGAGAGTATTTTTGCGACATATTCTCACAGAATTTTGATCAAGCTTATGATGTTAAGATTGCATCAAGAAGGTAATACGGTATGTACGCAACATTATGATGATTCCGATAGCTCGCAACCATCAGGAGGGAGAAGTTGGTATTTCATCTTCCGTGATTGGATTACGAAGGGATTTTTGCTTAAGACTGAAGAAGGAGAAGTAGTGCGTGTACATCGGGTCTTTTTACCAACTTGGATGCAATACTAAGTGAGTTATGTTGTTATGATGTTCCCAGAATGACAACCATTGTGCTTCAAGAGTTTACTTTCTCCGCTGCGTGTCTGAAGATTAAAGACGTGTTGGAAGAGTGTTGTCGGTTCAGGAGGGAGCAATACAAATAAAAAAAAAGGCTCACTAGTTAGGAGGGAGTAATAACCTAACTAGACCGTTACAGTTGAAGTTCAGAGCTACAAGAAGATCATTTGCCGAGGTCATCGGAAGGGAGAACTTCAAGTTTGCCTCAGTATCTAGACTACAGAGACTCTGCACTTCAAGAAAGTCAACATTGTTCATTACTATTGTAATTTACTTTGTTTTGTATTTATAGGTCTCATTGTAACCATTCACGTGTGACGCTATCTTGGAGGGAGATTGTTAGCCTCGCCTTTTTATAAAGATAACGTCACTTACGTGAATTGGACTAGACGCGTAGTATACTTTGCCCTTAGGGACTAGTATCGTTTAAGTGGCAAAGATAGGGCCTATATATACCCCTCATGACTCTCCATGAGGGGTGAGGTGAAGCATTTGGCTAGGTGTATTGTGTGTTTTCTTAATAAAGTTATCCTTATCTTCTCCTCCCTCTCTCTAGTTTCTCTCACTAAAAGGATGAAGATCTTCATCTTCTTCCACCAACCCCGACCTCCAAACCACATAAATCTTATAGTATTCGGTCCTGACAGATCATGTAGCAGCTATCATGGGTTATGGAGATCTTTTGGAAATTATTTGATCACTCGGGTTTACTATGTCGAAGGGTTGGGACACAATTTGTTTTCAGTCGGGCAGTTCTGTGATGCAGATTTAGAGGTTGCATTTAGGAGAAATGCATGCTTCGTTAGAAACTTGGATGGCACTGGTCTCTTAACTGCGAATCATGATACAAACTTGTATGCAATCGACATAAACCAAATGGCCTCTTCATCACCAATATGTCTTATGACAAGAGCATCTGGAACAAAGTCCTGGTTGTGGCATAGAAGGCTATCCCATCTCAATTTTGATACTATCAACAAACTTGCCAAAGACAACATCGTCAACGGACTTCCAAAGTTCAAATACACCAAGGATCACTTATGTCCATTATGTGAACAAGGAAAAAGCAAAAGAGCATCATATAAACCCAAATCCGTACCAAGTTCGGAAGCAAAGTTGCATATGTTGCACATGGACTTATGTGGCCCAACGAGAGTTGAAAGCATTAATGGGAAAAAGTATATTCTTGTTATCGCTGATGACTATTCAAGATATACATGGGTTAAGTTTCTGAGGTCAAAAGACGAAGCACCAGGCATCATCATCACCTTTTTGAAGCGTATTCAAGTACTTCTTCAAACTCCTGTAAGGGTAGTAAGAACAGACAACGGCACAGAATTTACTAATCAGGAGTTAAGAACATATTTTGAAGATGTTGGAAATACACATCAGACATCAGTTGTCAGAACTCCACAGCAGAATGGGGTAGTTGAAAGAAGAAATCGAACTCTTGTGGAAGCTGCTCGCACAATGCTAATTTATTCTAGTGCACAGTTATTTCTATGGGCTGGTGTTGTTGCCATTACTTGTTTCACTCATAATCGATCCCTAATCCATCCAAGATTCAATAAAACCCCCTATGAACTAGTGAACAACAGAAAACCTGATATCTCTTACCTTCACGTGTTTGGCGCTTTGTGCTATCCGACGAATGACAGAGAAGATCTAGGTAAACTGAAAGCTAAAGGTGATATTGAAATATTCATTGGATATTCAGATAACTCGAGGGCATTCAGGGTGTATAACAGAAGAACTAGGAAGATAATGGAGACGATGAATGTGAATTTTGATGAACTTTCACAAATGGCTTCTGAGAGACTCGCTCTAGAACCCGCGCTAAATCCGATGGCTTCTAATCAAAACAAATTAGAACCCGCACCAGACCCGCAGACTTCTGGACACATCAGTTCAGGACTCATACAACAAAGAGCTCCATCAACTTTTGCTGACACACCTCATGAACAAGAATGGGAGAATTTCTTCGAGTTGATGTTCGATGAATATTATGGTGGAACTTCGACAAATGCATCAAACCATCATTCCGCTGCATCCACTCAAAATCATCCACCAGCACCAACAGAAGATGCATCTACAACGGTTGAAACCAATGCACCAACTCCATCAACGTCATCTACATCGACTTCTGCAAATCCTATTTTTGAAATAGTTTTACCAGCAGTTGATGAGCAAAATGAAAACATATCATTTCAGGAAGAACCTTCACAAAACCAGAACGATGCAATGTTAGATGAAGACTTATTCGAAAACTCGTTTGCTACTGAATCAGCTGAATCATCTTCAAGCTTACGAGAACCATCTAACTCGCATACGTTAAACAGATAAGGTTTTAAAATGTACCTTTTTGAGGGGTCATTTAAGCCCTTATTTGATCACTTTTGTATCCGTTATTACTTAATATCGTTCCTTTTCACTTTTTAGGTCTCTTGAAGGCAAATTGCTGGAATGACACTTATTCGGACGAAAAGGCACGAATATACGAAGAAAATGGCCAAAGTCAAGAATCGAGACACTCAAGCTGCTGAATTGAAAGGGGGTGGCATCAGGTTATACTTGTGACGCTGTTGGAACAAGTTTTGTGATGACTCGGTAGCCAAATTGCTTATTTTCAAGTGACGGCATCAGGTGTTAAAAGAGTAGGGCGTCGCAGCTCAGACGGCCTAGATTTGATCCAAACGACGTCAGAGACTGAAGGAGACGGCGTCACAGGCATAAGGTGACGTCATCGCAATGCTAACGTGGCTAAGACGAAACCCTAATGACGGCGACCCGACGGCGTCACAAACTAAAGGGTGACGCCGTCACAGTTGTAACCTTATATATAGAAACCGAATTTTTTAGTTTTCAGTGTGTAGTTTTGTGGAGTAAAAAGCTAAACCGAACCAAGGCTATCTTGAACAGTATTTTAGGGTTCCATACCCTATCTTACATCAAGATAAGTTTTTTACTTCATTAATTTAATTATGTCTTCAATTGATTGTGTGTATGCTTGCATGTTCCCCATGTCCGGCTAATTTACTTATGTGTTTGCTTAGGTAATATGAAACTTAGTTACTGAATATTGATTGGTTGTCTCTTATCTTAGTTGTGATTGACCTAGTATTGCGATAGGTCATTCGTTGTGTTGTTAATGCTTGATTAATCTTTGTTGAACCTTAGTTTATAATCACCTAGAGTAATTGTAGGCTATACATCCAAAGAATACCTTAGAGTTAAAGTTTATAAATCCTAGAGATTTTGTAGTCATTAACCTTTGGTAGCTTCAAAGAGTTAGGGATAAACGCATACCCTACGACCTTAGAGACACAACGCGATTAAGAATAAGGACGTGACAATTCAACCATCAATAGGAGATAACTAGGGAGTAATAAAGCCTAAGCAAATACATTTTTAATCATCATACGAGCACACAACAATAGACATAGACTACCCTCACCTTAGTTAATTAGATAATTAGTTAGTAGAAGTAGTCGGTAGAAATACCAACCCCCAAATCCAATACCCCGAGATTCGTACCTTTAAATTTCCTAAAAAAACATAAAAAAGATAAAAAAAATAATCTTCCTCAACCCCAACCTTAGCGTAGTAACTTCTAACTACCATTCCTATTCCCCTAGAGAACGATATCAATTCCCGTGGCTTACCCTAATACTACACTACAACGATTAGGTTCACTGCCTAGGGTGTTGAAAAACTTGCTCGACGAAAAGGAAGTTCCTTTGACCCCGAACGCCCTGTGTAAGCATATCAAGTTTTTGGCGCCGCTGCCGGGGAATAGAATAGCTAGTTAGGATTCCACCTCGTTTAGGTTTCCTTGATTGATTCCTATCAAGTAAGCTTTTTTCCCATTTTTAGCTTCCTCGTAGTCTATCCCCCTTCTTCGTGACCTTTGTTAGTAACCCCATCACTTTTCATCATGGAAGGTGATAACCAACCACCACTCATCAACCCACCACCAAATGACCCGCCAAGAGGTCGTACTCTTGGTGAATACTCGAGACCAAGCCACCTAGGCTATAGAAACACCATTGAGCTTCCTGACCAAGCCCAAACTACGGCCCTGCGATTCGACACCATCCGGTTGCTGCAAAACGGATGTGCATTCCATGGACTTCGTTCCGAAGATCCTAATCAGCATCTTAAGGATTTCCTTAAAATTGTCGATTCCATCGACCTTGATGCTACTACTCGGGAGACCACGCGTCTATGTCTCTTCCAATTCTATCTACAGGACCAAGCTAGTAATTGGCTTGAGCGACTTCCCGCCGGCTCCATCTCAAGTGGGGATGATCTCACCTCTCGTTTCCTTACTCAATTTTTCCCACCGGGGAGAACTACTAAACTTAGACGAGACATCTTGACATTTCAACAAATTCAAGGCGAATCTCTCTACAACGCATGGACTCGATTCAAGGACTTACTCCATAGGGTCCTTCATCACGACATTGATCTTTGGCTTCAAATCTAAATCTTCTATGACCATACCGATTTCATCACAAGGCGATCCATTGATCAAGCCGCCGGTGAAAGGCTTAGCGACTTCAACGCAGAGGAATCCTGGGATATTATAGAAAAGCTTGAGTCTTCCAACGTCACTGAAGAGCAAATGAGTGCTCTTGAGCGTAGGATCGATTATCTGATTGAAAGGCATAAGAGAGCCACTGAACGAATCCCTCGGGAAATGGCTAATTCTGCTAATTCCGCCAACCACTCAACACCTTTCTCCGAATCCCCAAGTCGTGAGCATAATCTTAATTCCGAACGGTGCTTCCGTTCTACTTCCCCAATACCGCTCTCACCAAGCTTTAAGGAACAAATGAGGGAGTACATGGCAGCTCATACGGAGAGATTAGCAAAATTCGAAGAAGAGGTTTATAGGCAAAGGGAGGAGATGTAGGCAAAAATGACGGAGATGTTGAATTTGGTAAAAGAGTATACCAAGACAAAAACTCCCGAAAAGATACTAGTAAGAAGCAATGATTACCCTCCCACTTCGTTTTTTAACACCATTTCCATTATGCCCGATGAAGATGGAAAGGTTAAGGAGAAGGAAACTGAGAAAAGCAAGAGGGAGGAGGCTGAAACTAATGATGAGCATCAGACCATTGAGTAATACCTTAAGCACGAAATTAATAAAAAAATCATTGTCAACCAAGTGAACAACTTTAGGTACAATGAGGTTCTTAGGAATGCCCTTAAAGGAAAAATAACAGAAAAAGAGTATGACACCTTGCCTATGGGACCTCTGTATGAGCTGGTTCTAAAAAACCAGTAACTAAAAAGCGAGAAACCACGGGGAACTTCGTGATACCATGTAGCATAGGTGACATTGATAATATAAATGCCTTAGCTGATCAAGGGTCGGATGTAAACATAATGCCATTATCAATCTATAATAAGTTGACTAGGGAGAAGCCAGCCAAGACCGATCTTAGACTTTCCTTAGCAAATCACACCTATGTCTACCCCATGGGAATTACAGTGGATGTTTTAATAGAGGTGGCTAATATTGTCTATCTGGTGGACTTTGTGATCATAGACATTGAGGAAGATAGAAACATGCCACTCATTCTTGGGACACCTTTTCTGGCCACTGCCAAAGCAACCATCAAATGCGAAGAGGGCATCATGATACTTAAAAGCGGCAAAGGGTACGCTAGGATACCTATTGTTCCAAGGTATCCTCTTAAGATCATGGAGAAGATTACGGATGAGAATCCACAAATCCCTAACAATGTGGTTAGGAAGAAAATGAACGATTAGGAGAAAGGGCTTAGAGATTTCATGGTTCAAGGACTACATGCAACATTGTGGAAGCGCGAAAAAAAGTTAGGAAATAATCCCACTTCAATACCACAAACACAAAAGAACCCTAAGGAATTTTTAAATGGAAAGAAAATACTCTTATACAAATCACGAATAAGAGCATTACGAGGTAGAAACAAACCAAGATAGTTTGGGCCTTATACGGTGAAGGAAACTAATCTAAAGGATAAAACCGTTACCACAATAGACGACGTTGGGAAGGAATCCACTGTAAGCATACAACGTCTACGCCCTTTTGATGAAGGACGGGCAAAAGAAGGAGGTGACGGTAATGAGACCACGTAGGGGCATGACTTCGAGTCTAGCTACAAGACTCATAAATAAAGAAAAGCGCTTAGTGAGAGGCAACCCATGCTTTGTAACATATTGGATTTCACATACACATCAAACCATAACCAAAGTAGGCGTACAAAATGAGTTCTAGAGAGAGAAAGTTAGAGGTTTAGGGAACTTTAGTGAGAGAAAGAAAAATCTTATTATGAGCTCCAACTCTCTACCTTGGAAGGTAGAGAGTATTTATAGTCTTTACATAAAACACCACCTATCGGGCTGTGGATCAGGCATACAGTAGGTAAAGACCCGTCCGTCCTCCACGATGTTACTTAAACTAAATACTACTTAACTTATATTAATCTACGACTATGAGCTTACTAATGATTACATATACTTGAGGTGACCGACTCTTTAATACTTGGATTTACTAAATCCTAACAATCTCCCCCTAAGGGAGGTCACCTCAAACATATACTAAAATTACATTGAATACAAACAGATATTACATTAAAAATTGTTCTTGCATTTTTGGTGTAGTACTTTACTCCGAAGCTCGTAGTCATTGATTCTTCTCATTGCATGTTTGGTTAATCCAAGTGGAGGTCTTTTTACTGATCCACGTGATAATGAGTTTTGAGCCAGTTTTGAGATCATCAGCCACAGTAAATCTCTGACTCATCCATTGTAGTGTTGTGATATTTGGACCGACATGCTCATATTTTGGATCATGATATATTCTTATCAGAGTAGCGGAAGCGTTTCGTTGATTCTTGATATTGGCAGCAGCATAGCGGAAGCATGGAGTGATAATATCAGAGTCATTGATGCACTAATTATGATTTCTTTGGAAATGAATGTGTTGTGTGAGCATGCGACTATGGATTGACCGCTCCATTCTGATCAGCTGCAAACGTAGGGTGTTCCTGCATAAAACAGTTAGCAATAAAGCACACAAGAGTGTCTTTGATCACTTTTGTTGAATTGAGGTACACGGCGCACGGTTCCCCGTTGATCAGTACAAGTACTGCCTGTGATCAGGTATAATTCCGAAGAATTTCCTTGACATGGTTTCGCAGCTGTTCTAGCCGTTCTCAAACCGGAACGTCTCAAAGAAGACAACACGGAGTGAGTGAACCAGCGAATTGAGATTCACCGATTGATGAAAAGAGATTTGAAAAGCAATCGTGTACTGCTTAATAGAAATTGTTTTTTGCAATACAACGAAGGTTTTGATGAAAATCAATTATCAATCATAAACACCTTTTATTTTGAAATATAAGTACATAGTCGATGTGCTAAAGAAAAGAGTTTTTATGCACAATGACCGGTTTTTAAAAGGTATCCGTCAATCCATAACCTGAACCATGATTGATTCAAAAGATTGAATCGCCCCATTGTTTCTGTTCAGTTGTCACATGGTTGATCTATAGAATAGATCTCACATGCCACCCACCAGGAGCTTGTTTGATGTTGGCTCCAGAAGGCTTTCCATCTTCATTGTGAATATGTTTGCATATCACTCAGATGTTCTGGCAATACCACAAGGATAATGCGTAGGACTCAAGATATAATCTCTCTTTCCATATTGTGTGAAACAGAGAGTCTTCATTGAAAGTGTCCTAATGAGATTTATTGATGATCTCGTGGCTCTAGACTCAATTTGTGCATATTTGGTTCCTGTCCCGGAGACTAAGGACAGGGTCTCCTTCTTCAATATCAACAATCTCTAAGAGAAAGTCGATAGATTATGTAGGTTCCCCGTGAGAATGAAACAAGCCCTTTTAATAGGAACTTGAGTGGTTTGGGAAGATGTAGTCCAGTGCATCACTGGGTCCATGACGTCTTGTCTTCAATACCGATGTTACCTTGGTAACCACCAGTAGCATATGAATTGAACCCGGTTTCTGCCCTAAGGTTGAATAAATGGAGGGCTATTTCTTTTCACCCTTTTTCACATTCAATTCTTTTTCATTCTTCAACCCCTTCAGTGCTTACCGAGACTTCATGACTAGAACCTTGTTGGGTTTATTCCAGTACTAGTTCAGTCTTAGTCCGCACTCTTCCCACATCTTATTTTTCTCCTTTTTTTTCAATATACCTAAGGACTTCTACACTATCTAGTGGATTGTCCCTGGGTAGATCCCTCTGGTTCTGGCGGATCATGGGAACAAATACCTAACCTTATCATTCTTATATCACCATACATAAAGTAAAGTTGGTCGGTCTATTTGGTATTGTTCATCTGCCATTGGAACCAATTGAAAACCATTTGAAAATCAATCCAGGTACTTATGATATATTATCAAAGCATTTTGTACCTGAATTATTTTTTATATTTTTAGAACAAGAGCTCCCCTTCAACATGAGCATCAAGTGAAATCGTTTTGCACACGCAGGCAAGAGACAGAACTAACTTCTTTGATTACCATTTTCTAAAAGATATCAACATCACTTCCCTGATCAAAAACAAGTAGATAAAGCATATAAGGGATGATGAGGTTTTCATAAGCTTGCTCCCCCTCAATATGTGCCTTGAGGTTTGATAGAGTTTTGCACATACAAGAGGGAACAGACTGCACATTGAAACAAATTGATCACGTTTCAGATCTTTGTGGTTTAAGATAGATGCTCCCCCTCAACCTGTGCATGGAAAAATTGAAATAGTTTGGCACATGTGGGAAGGAGAGCTTGTACATCCTTATAAAACCATTTACCGAATTATCAGATTAAATCCAATTTAAATCACAAGTTCTCCCCCGATCACAATTATCAAATCATTTGAGATTTGTGATCTCTGTAGACTTAATTGATTTGGAAAGCTTTTAAGGAGAATTTTGACTTGATTATGAAAGCGTTTTAACTGATAAGGATCAGATTTTGAGACTTTGGACTCCATTGATTAAACATGAATGATTATCTTTTGAAAACAATATAATGACACATAACTTTTTAATTTAATTGAAATCATTCTCCCCCTCAATCAATGACCTAAGTTGTTGATTGAGAGATAGATATTTTGACACACTTTAAGTCCAAATGATTTCCAAAAATAAAGTCCGAGTTATTTTTCAAAGCAATTAGTTTTCATTAGATAGTAAGGATTTGTTTAAAGAATCAGAGCATTAGATTTGAAAACCAAGATAAAGCATGGCTCTGTTCTTTCTTTGAAAAGCGGGTTACTGCCTGAAATGACAATAAACCATTGTTTCACTTTCTCCCAAAAATATTTTTTGATTTTTTGATTTTTTTTTTTTTTTTTTTTTTTGAAAATTCAAACAACATATAAAGTCCTGTGTCATTCTTTGAATGACAATATTTTTTTTTTTCAAATTTTTATGGATTTTTGAATGTTTTATATTTTTGTATTTTGTTTTTCGAATAATCATTTACAAGAGATAGATGAAGGAAGACCGTTACTCCTCGACTTCCTCCTTAAGACGTTTGAGCGTTTCTGGTTGAAGGCTTTTCAAGCCAAGTCGTGGAAGAATAAACTCAAAACGTTCTCTTGGAAGAGCTTTGGTGAAGATGTCTGCTAACTGGTATTCTGACTTCACAAAATAGAGTTCCACCACACCGTTTTCCACTTGCTCCCAGATGAAATGATGTCAAATATCGATGTGCTTTGCTCTTGAGTGTTGAACATTGTTGCATGAGAGGGCAATAGTACTTTTATTATCACAGTATAGAGGGATTTTGTCGAATTCAAAGCCATAGTCAGATAATTGGGATCTCATCCAAAGGATTTGAGCACAACAAGATGATATGGCTATGTATTCAGTCTCTGTAGAGGAAATAGTAGTACTCATTTGCTTCTTTGAAGACCAGCTCACAAGCTTATCACCCAAAAACTGAGCACCTCCTGACGTACTACGACGAGTATCTTGACAGCCTGCATGATCAGCATCTGCATAGGCTGTTAGTGACATATCGGTGTCCTTCGGGTACCAAAGTCCCATATTGATGGTTCCTTGGAGATACCGAAAGACCCATTTAACCGCTTCAAGGTGCCTTTTAGTAGGCTTAGCCTGATATCTAGCACACATGCACACAGCGAACAAGATGTCTGGTCTACTAGCTGTGAGGTACATCAGGGATCCAATCATACTACGGTATTTCGTTTGATCTACCATGATCCCTAAGAGGTCCTCATCCAGCTTGGTACGTTCAATCATGGGAGTGTCAACGGTGTCACAAGAAACAAATCCAATTTTCTTTAAAATCTCATTTGTATATTTAGATTGATTTATAAAAATGCCTTCGGGACTTTGTGAAATTTGTAATCCCAAGAAAAATGACATTTGTCCCATCATTGACATTTGAAATTTAGAACCCATTTCATTAGAAAAACGGTCACATTCATTGGGGTCAGTCGAGGCAAAGATGATATCATCAACATAAATTTGAACGTGAATTAAATGTTTGCCTGACTTCCTGGTGAACAATGTTAGATCAACTGCTCCTTTGCTGAATCCGGTAGATAGAAGAAACTTTGATAGCGTATCGTACCAAGCCCTTGGAGCTTGCTTTAAACCGTAAAGAGCCTTCTTCAAACGATAAACGTGATTAGGATGCTCTGGATTCACAAACCCTTCAGGTTGGCTGACGTAGACAACTTCTTTAAGATCTCCATTAAGAAACGCCGTCTTTACATCCATTTGATAGACTATCATGTTCTTACTTGCAGCATTAGCCAAGAATATTCTGATTGCCTTGATACGAGCAACATGAGCAAATGATTCTTCAAAGTCAATACCCTCCTCTTGACGGTACCCTTTTGCAACCAATCGAGCCTTGTTCTTTAACACATCACCATGCTCATCAAGTTTCACTTTGAAGATCCATTTTAGAGCAATGATCATAGCACAATCTGGAGCAGGTACTAATTCCCATACATCAAGTCGATCAAACTCATGAATTTCTTCTTGCATGGCATTGAACCAGCTATCTTTATTCATAGCAGTTTTAACGTCTTTAGGTTCGATCTTAGAGAGTACAGAGTTGAAGAAGCACCATAAGGCATCGGTTGCAAGTTGTTTCCTTATGGATACTGGACGAGAGAGGTTTCCAATGATGTTGTCCAGTGGATGATCATGTGTCCATTTTCTGAGGTGTTCATATGGATGTTGTTGTGGAACTGAAGTAGCAGAGTCGATGTCTCCTGATGAAGATGGTTCTGATGATGATTCAGGAGCAAATATGTTTTCAAATGGAGCATCTTCAGGAGTAGCAAAGGGATTAACTTCATCATTGATGCCAGAAATAGTTCCATGATGTACATTTGAAGATTGATGATTTGTTGATGAGACAGAGTGATCAGCAGCAGGCGCTTCATGACTTAGTGATATTGAGACTGAAGGATTGACTTCATTTACAGGGATATGAGCAGCCTCTGTTGTAGGAATTGACAGATCATTAGCACTTAGCTCATAGTGTTCATCAAATATCAGATCAAACAATTTCTTCAAATCATCTTCAGTTGGATATGGAGTTGCTGGATAGGAATATGGTACAAGGGATGAACCAATGGGACTATTTTGAAGTGTGGGTCCAGAACTGGATTGTCCAGGAGCCATTTGACCGGTCAGCTCATCGAACGTAACGTGAATTGTTTCCATGAAATTTTGAGTTCTCTTATTGTAGATTCGGTAACCCTTCTTGTTTGGTGCATAACCAACAAAATTCCAATATCTGCCTTTGCTCTTAATTTACCTAGGTCTTGACCGTCATTCTTTAGATAGCACAAAGCACCAAACACACGAAGATAGGAGAGATCAGGTTTTCGTTTATGAACAAGTTCGTATGGAGTTTTTCCATGAGAGGTATGAATAAGGGAACGATTTTGGGTGTAGCAAGCAGTGGCAATGGCTTCAGCCCATAGAAACATTGGAACCTTCAAATAAATTAGCATTGTTCTTGCGGCTTCCACAAGAGTTCGATTTCATCTTTCAACTACACCGTTCTGTTGAGGAGTTCGTGGAACACTTCTTTGATGACTGATTCCAACACTTTCATTAAACTGAATTAAGTCTTTGTTAACAAACTCTGTGCCATTGTCAGTTCGGAAAATTCTGACTGTATTGTTGAGTCGAACCTAAAGCTGTTTGATTAGTTTGATGATGACATCTGGAGTTTCATCCTTTGTCCTCAAAAACTTTACCCAAGTAAATCGAGAGTAGTCATCAACAACTACTAGAATGTATTTCTTCCCATTTATCGTTTGCACTTTCATTGGTCCGCACAGATCCATATGAAGGGTATGAAGAACTTCCATTACTGAATTTGTGGGTTTTGGTTTGTGGGCATATTTCGTGCTTTTACCCAATTGGCAAGCTGAACAAAGATGATCTTTTTCATATTTTAATCTGGGTAAGCCTCTAACAAGATCCTTTCTGGAAAGGTTATTAATGGTGCCGAAGTTCAAGTGATTGAGACGACGATGCCATAACCATGATTTTGTTTTAGAAGCCTTTGACAGCAAGCAGATTGGAGAAGACTTCATCATGTCTTCGATAGAGATGGTGTATAGGTGTTAGGTCACTAGGTTTACAAACACAAGTAATATAGAAAGAGATAAGGCGATTAAACAAGTAAAACCACACACACACACGAGATACTAAGACCGGTTACGCATAAGATGTATGTGAAAGAAAAACTTGAACAACCAACCCTCAAATGAGGGTTTACAAGAGTATTTATAGGAGGGAAGCTAGGGCAACACTCCTAGTTCCCTTCCTTTCTTAAATGGGCTTGGGCCTAAGCTCATGGGCCTTCTACATAAGCTTAAGGCTAATAACAAACATAAAGGCCATAATAAAGCTAACTATTACATATTAATTACTAACACTTGATTATGGTTTAGGAGTGATTCCAACAATCTCCCCCTCAAGTGTTGGTGATGAATGGTAAAGGCGTTGATGTAATAGTAGCTCTGACATCTTCTGACATTCTTCTTTCTTGTGAGAAGAATTGCCTTGATTCGAACAATCTCCCCAGTGTAGAGAGATAGTTGTCTTTGAACAGTTATGCTTTGACGTCATCTTTAACTTTGTTCTTTGATCATTGTTCTTTGTGGTGAAAGTGATAGTATGTTGTTGTCTGCATCAGTCTGCCTCAGGTCTGCTTCGCTGCTCCAGTGTCTCCACGTCATTCTTCAACATGCTCACACGCTCTTTGACGTTGGAATACAATACTGATGAAGTTCTTTAAGTCTTTAACTTTTTAGATTCTTTGGTTTGACGAAGAATCATTCTGACTGTTGTGTTGCTTTTGGATAGAACTTCCATTAGTGATGATGTTGGCGTGAGCATGAGAAGAATCAGCACGATCATCCTGCTCCGGAGCTTCCATAAGAAGAAATCATTTCAAACGGTTAGTAATAAGCAGGTTCCGGCACTTACAAGTTTGAACTTCGAGAGTGTTAACAGAATAGTGTGAAAACACAACTCTAATTCTTACAAAGGCCGTTCCTGAACTGGAGTCCCACAAGTGAGATAACGCGATGTACCGAAGTACATCTACAGTTTAGATGAGTCGCTGAGGTACACCGAAGCGTCACCTCATGACTGTAGACCGTTTGAGACACACTCCGCGTAATCCACGGGGAGTTACCGAATTGACCTGCTGTCAGGGCTGTTTGATGTTAACCCTGGCAGGATTTTCCATTCAATCACTGAGGATCACAGTTGTGAACCTCTCATAAATGTTCTCGACAGATTGCTAAGATCTGTGAAGGACTCGATATGAACCACTGATGATCTTATTTGTTGATCAACAAGTGATGAAATGTCAAGTGTCCCTAAGAGATCTTTTGATGAATCTCGTGGCTCTAGACTCAATAGTGCGTTTTGGTTTTCCTGAGCGGAGACTAGGGAGAGGGTCTCCTTCTTCAATACCAGCGATCTCTAAGAGAAAGCCAATAGTTTACGTAGGGTTCCCTGTGAGAATGAAACAAGCTTCTATTGAGAGAAACTTGAGTGGCTAAGAAGGTTTAGTGCATGCGTCACTGGGTCCATGACGACTTTTAATCTTCAATACCGGTGTCACTAAGTGACAACCAGTAGCATATGAATTGAACCCGGTGTCTGCCCTAAGTTGAATAATTTGGAGGGCTATTTCTTTTCACCCTTTTCATTGCATTTCTTTTTAATTCTTCAACTCCTTCTTTCTCCGATTCTCATTTTCTCCTTTTTATAATCATACCTAAGGACTTCTAAGTACTAACTATTTGTGATGTCCTTGGGTAGATCCCTCCGGCTCTGGCAGATCATAGGACGGTTATTCCTAACCTTAGTCACCTTATAACTCCATGACTAACCTATGTTGCCATTAAAACCAATGTTGTGAAGAATCTCTCAAAGGGTTTGTAAATGAAAAACATGTTTGAACCACTGTGAGAGATAAGATTTTGCATAAATACTCCCCCTCCACATGTGCTTTAAGAGTTTTAACGGTTATTTGCACAGTGAGGAAAGAGCGCGCACTTTTTGAATTGATCCACTCAAGATAGATAATCCCCCGCGAGACACGGTTACATTGCATAGTTAAAGAGATACATTGTCAGCTTTTAGGTGACAACTAGCTCTAATAACTACCTTGAAGGTGTAGACAATCCTCGAAAGGTTGTCATACCCGTCAGAGTTCATGTCTACCAAGAGTATCTCGAATGGTACTTTCTACTTGGACAAGTCCTTTGCGAGACACGTTTACATTACTAGCGAGAACTAGCTTGAAATTATTACCCGTCCAGGACAAGTCTTTTCGAGTTACAAACAGTTTAGTACCGTCAATTCGTTGGTTAAGTCTGAAGTACACAGATTCATTTGCATTTTGCACAACATATTTCTTATCACACAATTTTCTCCCCCTTAAAAATGGCATATAAAATGTTATTTTTGAACGGTTGACAATAAATATGACCATTTCAAGTGTTGCAGGAAGATGACCACTATGAACAATTTGTGAACAAAGTTTTAATGCAAATACTTCCCCTCAACTTGTGATATAAACGGTTGAGGTTTTGAAAATCATACGGGGAAGTACTTGTCTTTTTGAGCAAAACCTTGAAAAATGAAAGGTTTGATAGGTTTTACTCAAAAATAAGAAGCTTTCGCTCCTTTTATAAGGATTGTGGCACTGAGGCGTACCACAGGGTCCTTTCTTGACAATTACGGGTTGTACACTGTTATGCGTGGACAAGCCATTGACTTATATCATCACACATCAAAAATTATATGAAAGAAACAATTCAAGGGGTAGCAGGAAGTGCAGTGATGTTCCCAGGAGTACGAACAGGGCGTTGATAGCCGGTGATGTTGATCCTGGGTCGACCACCAACAAAGCTTTCCAACGTTCTGAACTGATCCCTTCTGAACAACCGTTCATCAATCATGGTGATGATCCTTCTCACA
The DNA here is from genome assembly GCA_019973895.1 of Chrysanthemum seticuspe. NCBI lineage: Eukaryota > Viridiplantae > Streptophyta > Magnoliopsida > Asterales > Asteraceae > Chrysanthemum > Chrysanthemum seticuspe. Next base: position 52,184,613 of record BPTQ01000004.1, on the reverse strand, counting down.
TTCCTCCGATCCTGAGAATTCCATCGCTTAGGGTTCCCAATGTTTTCACGTATATCCTTCAATCGATAAGCTAATCCGTCCCTAACCATCTTCAGAGTATGATCTCCAAATTTGTGAAGCTCATTACACGCCATCAAGCAATTGCGATGAAGTTCACTGCGATAAACGACACCAAACGGTTTGCTGATGAGCGTTAATTGTGATAGCTGGTTGATATCGGGAAGATCAAGTTGTGGTGGAGTGAAGTTGACACGTGTCTGATATGATTCAACGGCAAGCTGGAGATCTTCAACACGTTCTTTTATGACTATGCGTCTGATGAAAATGAGCAGTGACTTGATGAATTCACGTTGTATTTCGGTTGAAAATTGTCTCATGCGACCCTGTACTTTTGCAAGGTACATGTCTTCAATATCGTTGAGAGACAAATTCTCAAAGTCAGCTTCACAGAATGCATAATCCCTTTCATCCTGTCTTTTGACCACAATCTTCTTGAGAACGGTGTAGTCCCATTTGGATGAAAGACCAACATGTTGGATGGCAACGATGTCTTTAGTACTAAACACTGCAAGTTGTGACTTCTGAACCTGACAGCTTCTGTAGTAGATTCGTCGGCGTTCTGGCCAGTGATGAATCCCATACAATTCATCTCGGTCGTATGCTTCCACTGTGTTGGAGAACAAGTGAGTGGCACATTCCTCAATGGCAATGCAGTTTGAGTAGATAGCTGCAGGGAATGGAAGTGTCAAGGATGTAGCATATTTCCTTGAACCATCGCCACCATGGAGAAGAAATTCCAGGTCTTTGTTGAAGAAATATTGGAAGGGAATCCGTGGTTCATCTGGTTGGCCAATGGTTGGTAGAGGTTTGGTCCAATCGGTATAGTATGGAGGGTTGTCCCTTTTTGTGAAGTCAATGTTTGCTTCCGGGTTGAGCCAATCCATGTTATTAGACATAGCTCGAGCAATGTTGTCAAGGTGATATTCGACCTCGAGGGCACTTTCAGAGCTGTCTTTTAGAAGTTGAAACGCTTCATTCTTGATTCGCTTCAACTCAGATTTCGTCATTTTCTTCACATGGAACTTTTCTTGCAAAAGTTTTGCATGCTCCAATGTAGAACCGTCTACCAAATTCTGACCTTCTTCAGGGTAGGGAGTGTTATTAACAAGAGTAGAGAACCATTCAAATTCTTCAGTTTTGTCGTCATCTAGCCAAGATACGACGTCAGTCTGAGGCGTCTTCTTCTTCTTCTTTTTCGACGGCCTAGATGATGATACTGGTTTCTGAACTTGTTTAGGAGAGGTGGGTTGTTGTAGGGGCTCAAGGACCTCTTCATCGTCACCACCTGTATACTCAAAGTGATCACCGGTTTTCTGAGTCAGGGGTGGTAACTCAGAATCGTCCTGAGGTTTATCTGTAGAAGAACGAGGAGGGGACTTTTGTTGAGTAGGAGTCCGTTGGAGAGGAGGTGGCATAGAAGATGATTCACCAGACTTCTTTTGACGTTTAGCTTCATCATGCTTATCCTGATCCTTGTCTTCATCGTCTCTAGGACGTTTAGACTTTTCAGCTTCGAATCTACATGCTTCTTGGAGTTGGTAGTCCAGCAATGCTTGAAACAGCTTTCCTTCATCAGAGGTAAATGTCCCAGATCGTTGAGACATTTGTGTGACAAGCTTGGCCACCAATTCATTATCCGAGAAAACTATAGGATCAGATGGATTGATTGTGACGGTTAAAGGTGTTGATCTTATAGTTTGCTTGGCTATCTGCATAAGATTTGGATATAGTTTTCTGGTGAACAGCTCCTTTGTGACTTTAGGAACGATATTCTGAAGGTACTTGTTAGTGTAACCTTCGATCATTTCGTTCAGTTCCTCTTGACGATGACTTTTCATGAATTCCTGAATAAACTTCCTTTCTTCTTTCATCTTTTCATGCTCGTCATACAGATGCTGTATGTGATCAACATAGAAATTCAACTTCTTTTGGAGAATGTCTTTCTTTCTGATTTGTTGTACAGCTTTCACAATTCTTTGATGAGTCTGAGAAATCCAAGATCGAAGTGGTTTCTTCACAGATTTGGATGTTGATTTGGTTGACTTCTTTGATGGTGGTGGTGAGGAGTGAGATGAAGAATCTGATGAGGAGGAGACATGAGGAGGCTCGGGGTCCTTAGGCAGTTCAGAAGTTTCCTTCTGTGATCGTGTAGGACTTTCCAGAAGCAGCTTGTCATAATCAGCATCTTTATCTTTCTCAGACTTCTCAGTTTCAGATTTCTCAAAGTCATATTCGATAGTATCCTCCACAAGCTTTTGTTGTTGTAAAAGAGTGGTGGCACCAGATCCCTTATCGGGTTGATTAACCGCATCAGGACCTGGTGAAGAGTGGGCAGCACCACTTGATCCTCCGGGTCCACCCATTTGATCTTTTGCAAATTCTTCAGCTTTTTGAAGGTGTCTAACGAGTTTAAACTTCTTCCTGTAGGATTGATCCAGTTGCTCTTCATCACTTTCTGAGCTTGAGCTTTGATCATACGGCACAAGCGCTGGAGTCTTCCCTTTGCCATGTTCAGCTGGAGGACTAGGAGGTTTTGGTACTGAAGGATTGTCATCCTTTGCAGTTTCAGAGTAGGTAATCTCTTCATCTGTGTCAGTACCTTCAGAGCTTTCGTCCAAAAGCTTTCTTTGCGGTTCGGGCTTGGGGATTGGGATGGGAGTAGCTTCCTTAGATGGAACAATCCTCTTTGAAGGAGGGTTCCTCTTGGGGAACTTCCTTTGACTTTCTATGCTTAATGCACTTCCAGCACTGCCCCTTCTGGTTCTCCGAGTAGGTGTCCCAGAAGCCTTTTCATCAAGATGGCCAACTTTTCCTTCTTTTACGGCTACCCGATACCTTTTGTACGTTTCCAGTTTTTTGATTTCCTTTGTAAGAAGGTGATCGGGCAACTCTGCACCCTGTTTCTTCGTAGATGATTCTTTGATTCTGACAGATAGTATGGGCTCAGTCAAGATGTCATGATTATCTGGGTCATTGAGTCTCCTGGGGATTTTAGGATGAAGTCTAAGAGCTCTCTGGATCAACAGTTTGGTGTATCTGACATAGGGAATTTTGGAGCCAAGCTTCTTATGAAACAGCATCATGTCTTCCCATAGCAGTGCTTCAATTATAATGTCCTTCTTGTTGATCAACGACCAGAAAATTTGCAGTTCCATGAGCTTGGGATGCTCATAGCCACTGTCACGACCAGAGACTGATTTGGTGATGATCATATAGAGTGTCCTCCATGGTTGAGGAATATTCTTCAGCTCCACGTGAGAGTGCTTAGTAATGATTCCTGTAGATTCATCATAACCAATATCTAACAAGAATTGCAGGACAGTCTCTTCAGTAGGGGTAGCAAAGAAGTCGGTTGGAGTGATGTCTGGAATGATGAGAGCAGCTCGTAAGTCATCAGGAGTGATAGTGACTTGTTTGTGATTAAGAGTCACATTCACAGCATTTTGACCAGTGATCCTCTGCATAGAATCCCAGAATTGTTGAACGTAGACCTCTGGAACAGTGGCAGAGTGTGAGAGCATGTTCTGGTAGGGATGATTCCTGAGAATATCCACTGCAATGAGACTAGAAGATTCTGAGCATGTGAGGGTGTCAAAGTCAACCCTAAGGTTGTTCTTTCCAAGCTTTCTCGGATAACCCTCTGGAAAGATATCAGCAATTGTAAGAACTTCTGATGCATCCACATTCATTTGTTCAGCCATGTCATGATCTGAAATAACATTAACCAAAAGAACCAACATATCGAAAGACATAATGTTAGTCAACAGAAGGTCTTATTGTCTAGTTATTGAATGTACAGTGTCAATGATTGTTACGAATCCTAAGTCACTTGTTTGTCCAATAGTCCAATGACGTCGTGAAATGTTTCGTGAGTTAGTTAACTTTAAGTTTTAAAGTTTATGTTATCACTTATTGTTCACAACATATCAAACATTTGAGTTTATTAGTGACATTATTGGTTTCGTGATGATATGATTAGTTTATTAACAAGTTTGTACGCGTAACAATTCATAATGAAGGTCAATCAAGGCTTAGGCGTAGTTTTGACAAAGTTAAGCGTAAACAGTAATGACATACGCGTAGACGTAAGCTTACGCGTAGGATCCTAACTTACGCGTAAGAGAAGTTACGCGTAGGAAAGGGGGCCTTATGCGTAGGGCTTACGCGTAGGCGTAAAAGACCTTACGCGTAAGGCTTACTCGCAAGAGTAGACCTTATGCGTAGAGTCACTGTTTACGCATATCCTTCACAGGATACGCGTAGTCCCATTGTAGAACCTTATGCGTAGTAGTTACGTGTAGGATTTCTCTTACGCATAACTTCCTACGCGTAAGGTAATCCTTATACGTAGAGTTGCAAATGACCTTGATTCTGAATATTAAGCGTAGCAAAGCCTGAAATAAGTTCATCAAATCATCAAAATTAACACAAAACATCATTTTATCAACAACTTATGGCATGAACATTCATAAAACAGTTATGCGAAGAAAGTCATACGCGTAGGTCAAAACCCTAAGGGTTAAGAATTACGCGTATGAATTTTAACCATAGGATTTGCTCCATACTTTTTCTGGTAGTTTAAGAGTGTTGTGAGAGTCTTTAAACCAAGTATTAACATCTAGTTCGAGATGAATCAAAAATACCCAATTTTTAAAACTTTAAACCCTAATTCCTAATTCTGAATCAATTAGGGTTTCTGGGTGGTTATAAGGCATGGATATCATCAATTCAACATCACATAAGCATAACACAACAATCTTTTTGACCAAAACACTTCACATTTGAAAATACCCAAATCGACTCATAAACCCTAATATTCAAAAACCATTAATTCGTGTTTCTGGGTATGTTTAGGTGATGAAAATGTGTTTATTGATGTTAACGAAACATTTTGACACAATATTTATAACCACAAACACCCATTCTTGATTGAGTGTTCATACGCTTATGTGTAGAACACTAAATCAAACATAGATCAAAATTTGACCGTTGGTTTTGTATAAGAATCAAAACATATGTTTGAAAACACGTTAAGATCATAAAACCACTTACAAATTGATGATCCAAAACACAGATTTGTAGAAGGATTTTTAGGCGTAGGATTTTAGTTGGTTGGAGAAATAAATGTGAAGTAAATGAGTTAGGTGGGATGTTTTGTATAAAATAACTTTAAGGTTATGACAGTTTTGGTCCCTCCACCTTTTCCTTTTTCATACAAAGCCATTTAACTTCCATTTTGGTTACCAAACAAAGTTTTTTTGGGAAAGAAACTTGACGACACTCCCCCTTTACTTGAGAAAAATAATGAAAGGTTATTAATTTTAGTCTGAGGAGTGTTATTGAACCAGAAACATTTACCACCATTGATAAAAGAAACAACCGAGATATGATAACATGCAAGTACACAGATGTTTTGAAACAGTTAAGAGATTATTTTCTCCCCCTCAACACTTGATCGGAAAAATACTGAATTTTTGAAAGATTATAGTGTTGATGGAAGAAATGTACTTGTCATGTTGAGAGAAAAGTAGATTAGAAGAATATTTTTGTTTTTATCAGGTTTTATATTTTTGTATTTTGTTTTTGAAAAAATTATTTACAAAAGATGTTTTTGGTGTTTGACAGGTTTTTAAGACTGTTTTAAGAGGTCATCCAATTCCTCTTGAGTTAAACACCTCATACCAATCCGGTGGATCAGCTCATTAAACCTAGCGGGATGCAAGGCTTTGGTGAGAAGATCTGCCAATTGGTATTCTGTACCCACAAAGTATAATTCAACGGTACCCTGTTCCACGTGGTCTTTGATGAAATGATAGCGAAGATCGATGTGCTTTGATTTCGAGTGCTGAACTGAGTTGCACGAGATCGCAATGGCACTCCGATTGTCGCAGTACATCGGGATTCTGTCAAATACGTAACCATAGTCTTTGAGTTGTGTTCTCATCCAGATGACTTGAGCACAACACGCGGACATGGCTACATATTCTGCTTCGGTTGATGACAGCGATGTACAATCCTGCTTCTTTGATTGCCAAGACACCAGTTTATCACCAAGAAACTGTAGAGCTCCTGAAGTACTTTTCCTTGAGTCTAAGCATCCTGCGTGGTCAGCGTCTGAAAAAGCGATTAGTTCAAAACCAGAATCCTTCGGATACCAGATCCCCAAGTTAATGGTTCCCTTGATGTATCGGAGGATTCTTTTAGCCTCAGAGAGGTGGGTTTCAGTTGGTCGCGCTGATAACGGGAGCATAGATAAACGGCAAAGACAATATCAGGTCTGCTAGCTGTTAGATACATGAGAGACCCAATAATACTACGGTATTTAGTAGGGTCCACTAATTTCCCATGTAAATCAGCGTCTAGTTTCTTGGTATGAGTCATTGGTGTGGCATAAGTATCACAGGTTTTCATTCCAAATTTGTTTAACAGTTCAAGGGCATATTTGGACTGACTCAAGAAAATACCACGGGGTGATTGATGAACTTGCAGTCCTAGAAAGAACGTGAGTTCACCCATCATGGACATTTCAAAAATTTTCTTCGCTAGTTTTGCAAAAGCGGTTGAAAACTTTTTATGTGTAGACCCAAAAATGATGTCATCCACGTAAATTTAAACAATTAAGATATGTGCCCCGTGATATTGTATAAAAAGAGTTGGGTCCACCGAACCTTTGGTGAAATTATTAGCAATGAGGAAAGATGATAGCTTATCATACCATGCCCGAGGGGCTTGTTTGAGACCATAAAGAGCTTTGTTCAGTTTGTAGACATGGTTCGGGCACTCTGGATCAATGAATCCTTCGGGTTGGCTGACATAAACCGTTTCTTTCAGTTGTCCATTGAGAAACGCAGTTTTGACATCCATTTGAAAGACCGTCATATTCATGTGAGCCGCGAACGCGAGAAATATCCGAACAGCCTCAAGACGAGCAACCGGAGAAAAAGATTCTTCAAAGTCTATTCCCTCTTCCTGACGATAACCCTTAGCAACTAGACGTGACTTGTTTCGGATGACGTTCCCCTCAGCATCCAATTTGTTTTTCCAAATCCATTTTAGACCAATGACGTAGACCCCTGTTGGTCTTTCAACCAGTTCCCATACTTCAAAACGTTTTAATTGGTTGAGTTCTTCTTGCATGGATTCAATCCAGTTGTCTTTTGTCATTGCGTCTTTAATGTTTTTAGGTTCAGATTGGCAGACAGTGAGTGCATAAATGCAATGTTCACCATCTGAGTGAAGACGTTATCTCGTAACGACTGGTTGATTCGGGTTGCCAATAATATTAGCCAGAGGATGGTCTTTTGTCCATCGATGTGTAGAGGGTTGATGTTGGTATACATTGTGCAGATTCTGAGGATTCAAATGGTTTGTTGAAGATTCCGCGACATCTGGTGCAGCAGTCTCATTAGCAAACGGGTTGAAGAACGCATTTGGATCAAAATATGGAGGTGGGGGTACATCATTCAGAATATCATCAGCTGGTTCATCATTGTTGGAAGCGGTTTGTTCAACTGTTGTGTTGGAGTCAACTGGTGTAGGCGCATCTTCAACAGTAGTTGTTGTAGCAGGTGTATCAGGTATAGGAATATTATCAGGTTGTGCAGCAGAAACAGCGGATACACCTGGAGCACGTTCATCAATATCGTCACTGAACAGAGGAGCAAATAACCTTTCCATTTGTTACGAGTGAGCTGGGGGCTTTGTTCAGCTGATGATGGGGGTTGAGGGAAGTTTAAACGGTTGTGACCGGGTTCTAAGCTGTTATACTCAGAAGCCATTGTGAAGAAGTTTCAGAATCAGCTTCCCCCCAAACTGACAACTGTCTTTAGCAGATTTGAAACTTTGATGAAGTCTACATTTCCTCTAACTTTTGAAGGTTTCAGTATGCAGCGGAATTTGTAGATGAGCAGTAAACCACACAAAGAAAATCTGACTAATTATGGAAGATCCGTTCGAGGGTAAAATACCAGAAACCAACAAGATCTTCTCACGTATGTAGACGCATCACACCAAACAAACCTGTGTGTGAGACATCATAGCAACATATTTGGGTAACTTCACACAAGATCACCCGTGAAATTAAGACGATAATACAAAAGTGAGACGTTTGAGCCACAGATCGTCTTATTTCTTCCCCCTAATTGAAGAAATTCAAGAAGGCATTGGGTTTTCGCAAAGAAGCATGTAGAAGAACAAGGAAGCAATGACCACCTACACACTCTCTCCCCCTCGATGTTTTCAATGATTCAGAATCATACACCACGTATGTTGATGATGAATTGAAGACAACGAAACCATGTATAAGGAGACAGCGAAACCATGTATGTCCAATTGATCGAACAAGTGTGAAGTACCAAAAATATTTCGAGAGAGTCAACTGCTGATAAAACTTCTCTATTCATAATGTTGATCATCAGCTGTGTCATTGTTGTTGGAAGCAGTTTGATCTTCTGTTATAGAAGATTCGGTTGTTGTTGTAGATTCAGGTGTATCTGAAATTAGGGTATTATCGGTTGTGCAGCGGAAACATTCGATACATCTGAAGCACGACTTTTGGCAGAATCTTTAACCAGAGGAGCAAGTAATGTTTCCAATTCATGACGATTAAGTACAGTGGTGGAACAGCTGATGGGTCATGATATTTTTTACGGTTAGAAACGGGTCCGATGTTGTTTTGCAGTAGGAGCCATAGCTGTTGTACCTACATAGAAAAATAGAAGGGGGGCAAGAAAGAAGAAACATGGATCCCCAAGTGTAACTGGATTCCAGATGTTAGAGGCATAAAGATGTAGTGTCAATTATCTTCTTGACACCTGAACATGCAATTTTGATAAGTTCCTTTCCTACCTCAGGGATGGATGGTGTTGGTATCCCACTTGTTTTGGTGCAACTACTTAGTATCTTGCCTGTAGGAATCCACCTAAGACTAACAGTTTTGAAAATCCTACCCGTTGGTATCCATCTAAGGTTAGATCTAGGGGATGTTGAAACTTCTTTTGGGAAGAGTCTGCGTCCTATATGGATCCACCTATTATGTTTCTTTTGGGTAGTGTTCAGTAATACACTCGAAGGTGATATACTAGGTCGTGAACCTAAGATTCCATCCTTTTGAAGAAGTGCCCTTTTCCTAGCCTTTTCTAGATCACAGTTCTTGTACGTGTCATTTGAATCATATGAATCTTTACTTTTAATGCTCAGTTTAGACACAGTGTTTGAACTAATCCTAGATTTGCCATGAGCAGCCACAAGTTGAGGTTTAACAGAAACAGGTATAACAGAAACAGGTTTAACATAAACATGTTTAATAGAAACAGAAGCATTATTTTTAGGCCAGGAATGTGGAGTGACTTGTTTTATCAAATGATTATTCTCAACAACTTGGGAGGGAAACCGTGGTTTTAAAGATTTTGAACGTTCAGATTTAAATGCAGTTGGTTGTCTAACTACTGATTGTTTTCTGAAATGTTGTAGAGATGATTTCCCCAAGATTGTTGGCTTTGCAAAATTAGTATCCACACTCTTGTCAGTGAATCTTCTCAGTTTGTTTTGTAAAGCAACATGTGCAAGCCCTTTTGCTTGAAGTTGAGCCTTTAAATGCTCATTTTCTTTTACTAATGTATCCACATGATTACTTTGATCATTCAAAGATTTACTTTTTGGCTCTGAGTTTAAAACATTGTTTTGCAATTTAAGTTCAAGAGATATGCAATAAGCCTCAAGTTTTGAAAAATCTTTTTGAAACTGAGAAACTGTCTTTTTGAGAAGAATGATTTCAGATTCAAGAGTTTGATTTGACGTTTCAGTTGAATTGTTAACAAGTAAGGGCTCAGACATGAGAAAGTTGTATGGACATTGTGCAACACACTGGTCAACCTCTCCTTCATTACTGAATTCAGGTTGCTCAGTTTGTTGTATCGCATTTGCAGGCAGAATATGATCAACAGTAGATTGTACCTCGACCATCTGTTCTGTGTCAGTGTCATAGGTGGGTAAGATATCTTCCTCAACCATTTGTTCTTCGTCACAGTTGGGCTCGGTGTCGTAGTTAAGTATGATATCTTCTCCAGATCTGCTGCTGTCATCCTGCTTTTCCAATGCTACAACCTCATTGTCCGCATTACCGACAGTTGCAGTAATCACAACATTCTCAACGTCCATTTGAGCATTCCTTGCATGTACATCAACTCTTTCACCTTGCACGACTGCGGGATATCGGGAATTTGATGATGTCTGACGCTTCAATGCCAGTTGAATAGCCATGAATCCTTCTTTCAATGCCACAAATGGATCTTTATTATCAGAATCCATTTCACTCCCCTGCAGAAGAATCAAAGAGAAGAGAAGGTGCAAAGTCGATATAGCACACAGAAGGTCGATATAGTGAATTGCAATTTTCCTCCAAAAATAATTTGGAAAAATTTTGACTCTCAAAATTTGAAATTCACTATAAAATTCAATTCTAAGGTTGTAAGAAAAATTTGAGATATGACAATTTTGACGCCAAAATTTACCCGAAAAATTTGAATTTGGGCCCAAAAATTTGAATTTTTGACCAAAATTTTCACGGTTAAACCAAAATTTGAATCTCGCGTAAAAATTGAACGTTTAGTCTCCTCGAAAAATTAAAATGTACAGTGTCAATGATTGTTGCAAATCCTAAGTCACTTGTTTGTCCAATAGTCCAATGACGTCGTGAAATGTTTCGTGAGTTAGTTAACTTTAAGTTTTAAAGTTTATGTTATCACTTATTGTTCACAACATATCAAACATTTGAGTTTATTAGTGACATTATTGGTTTCGTGATGATATGATTAGTTTATTAACAAGTTTGTACACGTAACAATTCATAATGAAGGTCAATCAAGGCTTAGGCGTAGTTTTGACAAAGTTAAGCGTAAACAGTAATGACATACGCGTAGATGTAAGCTTACGCGTAGGATCCTAACTTACGCGTAAGAGAAGTTACGCGTAGGAAAGGGGGCCTTATGCGTAGGGCTTACGCGTAGGCGTAAAAGACCTTACGCGTAAGGACTACTCGCAAGAGTAGACCTTATGCGTAGAGTCACTGTTTACGCATATCCTTCACAGGATACGCGTAGTCCCATTGTAGAACCTTATGCGTAGTAGTTACGTGTAGGATTTCTCTTACGCATAACTTCCTACGCGTAAGGTAATCCTTATACGTAGAGTTGCAAATGACCTTGATTCTGAATATTAAGCGTAGCAAAGCCTGAAATAAGTTCATCAAATCATCAAAATTAACACAAAACATCATTTTATCAACAAGTTATGGCATGAACATTCATAAAACAGTTATGCGAAGAAAGTCATACGCGTAGGTCAAAACCCTAAGGGTTAAGAATTACGCATATGAATTTTAACCATAGGATTTGCACCATACTTTTTCTGGTAGTTTAAGAGTGTTGTGAGAGTCTTTAAACCAAGTATTAACATCTAGTTCGAGATGAATCAAAAATACCTAATTTTTAAAACTTTAAACCCTAATTCCTAATTCTGAATAAATTAGGGTTTCTGGGTGGTTATAAGGCATGGATATCATCAATTCAATATCACATAAGCATAACACAACAATATTTTTGACCAAAACACTTCACATTCGAAAATACCCAAATCGACTCATAAACCCTAATATTCAAAAACAATTCGTGTTTCTGGGTATGTTTAGGTGATGAAAATGTGTTTATTGATGTTAACGAAACATTTTGACACAATATTTATAACCACAAATACCCATTCTTGATTGAGTGTTCATACGCTTATGCGTAGAACACTAAATCAAACATAGATCAAAATTTGACCGTTGGTTTTGTATAAGAATCAAAACCTATGTTTGAAAACACGTTAAGATCATAAAACCACTTACAAATTGATGATCCAAAACACAGATTTGTAGAAGGATTTTTAGGCGTAGGATTTTAGTTGGTTGGAGAAATAAATGTGAAGTAAATGAGTTAGGTGGGATGTTTTGTATAAAATAACTTTAAGGTTATGACAGTTTTGGTCCCTCCACCTTTTCCTTTTTCATACAAAGCCATTTAACTTCCATTTTGGTTACCAAACAAAGTTTTTTTGGGAAAGAAACTTGACGACACTCCCCCTTTACTTGAGAAAAATAATGAAAGGTTATTAATTTTAGTCCGAGGAGTGTAATTGAACCAGAAAAATTTACCACCATTGATAAAAGAAACAACCGAGATATGATAACATGCAAGTACACAGATGTTTTGAAATAGTTAAGAGATTATTTTCTCCCCCTCAACACTTGATCGGAAAAATACTAAATTTTTGAAAGATTATAGTGTTGATGGAAGAAATGTACTTGTCATGTTGAGAGAAAAGTAGATTAGAAGAATATTTTTGTTTTTATCAGGTTTTATATTTTTGTATTTTGTTTTTGAAAATTTTATTTACAAAAGATGTTTTTGGTGTTTGACAGGTTTTTAAGACTGTTTTAAGAGGTCATCCAATTCCTCTTGAGTCAAACACCTCATACCAATCTGGTGGATCAGCTCATTAAACCTAGCGGGAGGCAAGGCTTTGGTGAGAAGATATGCCAATTGGTATTCTGTACCCACAAAGTATAATTCAACGGTACCCTGTTCCACGTGGTCTTTGATGAAATGATAGCGAAGATCGATGTGCTTTGATTTCGAGTGCTGAACTGAGTTGCATGAGATCGCAATGGCACTCCGATTGTCGCAGTACATCGGGATTCTGTCAAATACGTAACCATAGTCTTTGAGTTGTGTTCTCATCCAAATGACTTGAGCACAACACGCGGACATGGCTACATATTCTGCTTCGGTTGATGACAGCGATGTACAATCCTGCTCCTTTGATTGCCAAGACACCAGTTTATCACCAAGAAATTGTAGAGCTCCTGAAGTACTTTTCCTTGAGTCTAAGCATCCTGCGTGGTCAGCGTCTGAAAAAGCGATTAGTTCAAAACCAGAATCCTTCGGATACCAGATCCCCAAGTTAATGGTTCCCTTGATGTATCGGAGGATTCTTTTAGCCTCAGAGAGGTGGGTTTCAGTTGGTCGCGACTGATAACGGGAGCATAGATAAACGGCAAAGACAATATCAGGTCTGCTAGCTGTTAGATACATGAGAGACCCAATAATACTACGGTATTTAGTAGGGTCCACTAATTTCCCATGTAAATCAGCGTCTAGCTTCTTGGTATGAGTCATTGGTGTGGCATAAGTATCACAGGTTTTCATTCCAAATTTGTTTAACAGTTCAAGGGCATATTTGGACTGACTCAAGAAAATACCACGGGGTGATTGATGAACTTGCAGTCCTAGAAAGAACGTGAGTTCACCCATCATGGACATTTCAAAAAATTTCTTCATTAGTTTTGCAAAAGCGGTTGAAAACTTTTTATGTGTAGACCCAAAAATGATGTCATCCACGTAAATTTGAACAATTAAGATATGTGCCCCGTGATATTGTATAAAAAGAGTTGGGTCCACCGAACCTTTGGTGAAATTATTAGCAATGAGGAAAGATGATAGCTTATCGTACCATGCCCGAGGGGCTTGTTTAAGACCATAAAGAGCTTTGTTCAGTTTGTAGACATGGTTCGGGCACTCTGGATCAACGAATCCTTCGGGTTGGCTGACATAAACCGTTTCTTTCAGTTTTCCATTGAGAAACGCAGTTTTGACATCCTTTTGAAAGACCATCATATTCATGTGAGCCGCGAACGCGAGAAATATCCGAACAACCTCAAGACGAGCAACTGGAGCAAAAGATTCTTCAAAGTCTATTCCCTCTTCCTGACGATAACCCTTAGCAACTAGACGTGACTTGTTTCGGATGACGTTCCCTTCAGCATCCAATTTGTTTTTCCAAATCCATTTTAGACCAATGACGTAGACCCCTGTTGGTCTTTCAACCAGTTCCCATACTTCAAGACGTTTGAATTGGTTGAGTTCTTCTTGCATAGATTCAATCCAGTTGTCTTTTGTCATTGCGTCTTTAATGTTTTTAGGTTCAGATTGGCAGACAGTGAGTGCATAAATGCAATGTTCACCATCTGAGTGAAGACGTTGTCTCGTAACGACTGGTTGATTCGGGTTGCCAATAATATTAGCCAGAGGATGGTCTTTTGTCCATCGATGTGTAGAGGGTTGATGTTGGTATACATTGTGCAGATTCTGAGGATTCAAATGGTTTGTTGAAGATTCCGAGACATCTGGTGCAGCAGTCTCATTAGCAAACGGGTTGAAGAACGCATTTGGATCAAAATATGGAGGTGGGGGTACATCATTCAGAATATCATCAGCTGGTTCATCATTGTTGGAAGCGGTTTGTTCAACTGTTGTGTTGGAGTCAACTGGTGTAGGTGCATCTTCAACAGTAGTTGTTGTAGCAGGTGTATCAGGTATAGGAATATTATCAGGTTGTGCAGCGGAAACAGGAGATACACCTGGAGCACTTTCATCAATATCGTCACTGAACAGAGGAGCAAATAACCTTTCCATTTGTTGATGAGTGAGCTGGGGGCTTTGTTCAGCTGATGATGGGGGTTGAGGGAAGTTTAAACGGTTGTGACCGGGTTCTAAGTTGTTATACTCAGAAGCCATTGTGAAGAAATTTCAGAATCAGCTTCCCCCCAAACTGACAACTATCTTTAGCAAATTTGAAACTTTGATGAAGTCTACATTTCCTCTAACTTTTGAAGGTTTCAGTATGCAGCGGAATTTGTAGATGAGCAGTAAACCACACAAAGAAAATCTGACTAATTGCGGAAGATCCGTTCGAGGGAAAATGCCAGAAACCAACAAGATCTTCTCACGTATGTAGACGCATCACACCAAACAAACCTGTGTGTGAGACATCATAGCAACATATTTGGGTAACTTCACACAAGATCACCCGTAAAATTAAGACGATAATACCAAAGTGAGACGTTTGAGCCACAGATCGTCTTATTTCTTCCCCCTAATTGAAGAAATTCAAGAAGGCATTGGGTTTTCGCAAAGAATCATGTAGAAGAACAAGGAAGAAATGACCACCTACACACTCTCTCCCCCTCGATGTTTTCAATGATTCAGAATCATACACCACGTATGTTGATGATGAATTGAAGACAGGGAAACCATGTATAAGGAGACAGCGAAACCATGTATGTCCAATTGATCGAACAAGTGTGAAGTACCAAAAATATTTCGAGAGAGTCAACTGCTGATAAAACTTCTCTGTTCATAATGTTGATCATCAGCTGTGTCATTGTTGTTGGAAGCAGTTTGATCTTCTGTTATAGAAGATTCGGTTGTTGTTGTAGATTCAGGTGTATCTGAAATTAGAGTATTATCAGTTGTGCAGCGGAAACATTCGATACATCTGAAGCACGACTTTTGGCAGAATCTTTAACCAGAGGAGCAAGCAATGTTTCCAATTCATGACGATTAAGTACAGTGGTGGAACAGCTGATGGGTCATGATATTTTTTACGGTTAGAAACGGGTCCGATGCTGTTTTGCAGTAGGAGCCATAGCTGTTGTACCTGCATAGAAAAATAGAAGGGGGGCAAGAAAGAAGAAACATGGATCCCCAAGTGTAACTGGATTCCAGATGTTAGAGGCATAAAGATGTAGTGTCAATTATCTTCTTGACACCTGAACATGCAATTTTGATAAGTTCCTTTCCTACCTCAGGGATGGATGGTGTTGGTATCCCACTTGTTCTGGTGCAACTACTTAGTATCTTGCCTGTAGGAATCCACCTAAGACTAACAGTTTTGAAAATCCTACGCGTTGGTATCCATCTAAGGTTAGATCTAGGGGATGTTGAAACTTCTTTTGGGAAGAGTCTGCGTCCTATATGGATCCACCTATTATGTTTCTTTTGGGTAGTGTTCAGTAATACACTCGAAGGTGATATACTAGGTCGTGAACCTAAGATTCCATCCTTTTGAAGAAGTGCCCTTTTCCTAGCCTTTTCTAGATCACAGTTCTTGTACGTGTCATTTGAATCATATGAATCTTTACTTTTAATGCTCAGTTTAGACACAGTGTTCGAACTAATCCTAGATTTGCCAGGAGCAGCCACAAGTTGAGGTTTAACAGAAACAGGTATAACAGAAACAGGTTTAACAGAAATATGTTTAACAGAAACAGAAGCATTATTCTTAGGCCAGGAATGTTGAGTGACTAGTTTTATCAAATGATTATTCTCAACAACTTGGGAGGGAAACCGTGGTTTTAAAGATTTTGAACGTTCAGATTTAAATGCAGTTGGTTGTCTAACTACTGATTGTTTTCTGAAATGTTGTAGAGATGATTTCCCCAAGATTGTTGGCTTTGCAAAATTAGTATTCACACTCTTGTCAGTGAATCTTCTCAGTTTTTTTTGTAAAGCAACATGTGCAAGCCCCTTTGCTTGAAGTTGAGCCTTTAAATGCTCATTTTCTTTAACTAATGTATCCACATGATTACTTTGATCATTCAAAGATTTACTTTTTGGCTCTGAGTTTAAAACATTGTTTTGCAATTTAAGTTCAAGAGATATGCAATAAGCCTCAAGTTTTGAAAAATCTTTTTGAAACTGAGAAACTGTCTTTTTGAGAAGAATGATTTCAGATTCAAGAGTTTGATTTGACGTTTCAGTTGAATTGTTAACAAGTAAGGGCTCAGACATGAGAAAGTTGTATGGACATTGTGCAACACACTGGTCAACCTCTCCTTCATTACTGAATTCAGGTTGCTCAGTTTGTTGTATCGCATTTGCAGGCAGAATATGATCAACAGTAGATTGTACCTCGACCATCTGTTCTGTGTCAGTGTCATAGGTGGGTAAGATATCTTCCTCAACCATTTGTTCTTCGTCACAGTTGGGCTCGGTGTTGTAGTTAAGTATGATATCTTCTCCAGATCTGCTGCTGTCATCCTGCTTTTCCAATGCTACAACCTCATTGTCCGCATTACCGACAGTTGCAGTAATCACAACATTCTCAACGTCCATTTGAGCATTCCTTGCATGTACATCAACTCTTTCACCTTGCACGACTGCGGGATATCGGGAATTTGATGATGTCTGACGCTTCAATGCCAGTTGAATAGCCATGAATCCTTCTTTCAATGCCACAAATGGATCTTTATTATCAGAATCCATTTCACTCCCCTGCAGAAGAATCAAAGAGAAGAGAAGGTGCAAAGTCGATATAGCACACAGAAGGTCGATATAGTGAATTGCAATTTCCCTCCAAAAATAATTTGGAAAAATTTTGACTCTCAAAATTTGAAATTCACTATAAAATTCAATTCTAAGGTTGTAAGAAAAATTTGAGATATGACAATTTTGACGCCAAATTTTACCCGAAAAATTTGAATTTGGGCCCAAAAATTTGAATTTTTGACCAAAATTTTCTCGGTTAAACCAAAATTTGAATCTCGCGTAAAAATTGAACGTTTAGTCTCCTCGAAAATTTTTTTTTTTTATTTTTTTTTTTATTATTTTTTTTTTTTTTTTTGATAACTTGTGTTGATGGATCTTTGTAGTCGAATGAACCTTTGTTGATGAAGTGTCCTTAGGCGTAGAAATCACGTGAGAGCAATATAACACGTATGCGTAGAAATCACCAAAGTTACGCGTAGACAGTACAAGTTACACGTAGTTTTAGCTTACGCGTAAGCAGGGAAAAAAGGCTAAAGTTATGCGTAAACAGTAAGTTAGGCGTAGAAACTTAGGCGTAGGATTACCTTATGCGTAGGACTAGGTCTACGCGTAAGATGAATCTTAAGCGTAGGATTTCTACGTGTAAGCTTTATGCTTATGCGTAAGATTAGGGTTTTATCCCAAGTGATCTTTTACACTTCACAGTGCAAAAGATATCCAAAGTCGACGTATTTTCAGACTTATCCAAGTAAGAAAACACGGAATAAACCACGAAAATGAAGATCAAACCAAGGAAGCACTTACGCGTAGTTTTAGGGTTTTACTACGCGTAGAAATGCTCGTAACTTTGATTCTGTCCAAAAGTGTTTTTCTAAACCAGTTTTTGTGTGATAAAATAGCTTCAATAACACCAAAATACACAAAAGTGTGAAACTTGATGAACCAAAGCCTCTAAAATAGTTACGCGTAGGATGAAACCCTCGTTCAAAAACTAGATGAAAAACAACGATCCACGCATAAAGTTTGAAACTTTTTGCCAAAAACAAGTATTTTAACACCTTAAAACGTTGAAAGTACAAGAATCTTGGATTAAAAAGTGTAAAAAAACAAGTTTTTAAGCGAACCAAAGTATCAAACGTGTGTTTTAAGCGTAGGACCGAAACCCACTTCAAAAACAAACACGATTCACCCAACTATTAGGCGATTGATACCACTGTTAGGTCACTAGTTTTACAAACACAAGTAATATAGAAAGAGATAAGGCGATTGAACAAGTAAAACCACACACACACACGAGATACTAAGACCGGTTACGCATAAGATGTATGTGAAAGAAAAACTTGAACAACCAACCCTCAAATGAGGGTTTACAAGAGTATTTATAGGAGGAAAGCTAGGGCAATACTCCTAGTTCCCTTCCTTTCTTAAATGGGCTTGGGCCTAAGCTCATGGGCCTTCTACATAAGCTTAAGGCTAATAACAAACATAAAGGCCATAATAAAGCTAACTATTACATATTAATTACTAACACTTGATTATGGTTTAGGAGTGATTCCAACAATAGGTTAGAACCACGAGTACCTCTTAATAATTCCACACCATCTAGTTCTCTAACGAAGCAAGTATGTTTTCTAAAGGCCACCTCTAGATCGGAATCACAGAATTGACCAACAGAGAACAGATTGTGACCAAGACCTTCCACATAATATACCCTGGAAATCACACTTTTACCAACCACATAATCTCCATAACCCATAATAGCTCCAAAATGGTCGTTCCCAAATCTAACTGTCCCGATGAATTTACTCACGAAGTTCATGAGCCGCGACCGGTCTCCAGTCATATGCTTGGAACAGCCTGAGTCTAGGTACCACAGAACGATTTGAACGATCTGCAATTGAACACAGACAAGAATGGATAACTGGATATTTGGGATCCCCATGCAAGAATGGGTTCCATTTAGTTAGTAACAGTAATTGGAACACCCACATCAGAAATAGAAACATCCATATCAGAAATAGAAGCAATGGAATCATTATGAATAGATGCAGTACTAGTGTCCGTATTTGCCCTATTCAAAGTATGTTCACTTCTTAAGGGAATAGTTCTACCAGTAGGCATCCATTTTCTAGTGGGCATAGTCTGGTTAACCTTATGGCCAACAGGTATCCATTGATAACCTATCTTACTAAATGTTCTTCCTGTGGGTTTCCACTATTTTCTAACTTTCTTTCGCCTTTGCCTTTTAGCCTTCTTAGAATGATATTTAGCATTAACAATATTAACTAGGGATATGACCGCATTAGACAAAGCATTCACACCACAATCATGATTAGTAACAGAATTCACGCAGACATCATTACATGGTTTGCAAATAGTATTAGAATTCGAATTAATTACAGTACGCTTATGGCTAATACTAGAATCATCACGATTCGTTTTATTCAAATTCTCCCTACGGTGATCTTCTACTTTCTTCCAATGCACATTCTTAGCTTGCGAGGCCCTATCATTCCTTGTATTGCCTTGAGACTTTGACCTGCTCACTTTAATGTCACTGATTACTCTTGTAGAGGGAACGGGAACATTAGTTGGTTTTGCTACTTTTTTTCCTTTCCTGTTTTGATGTGCTGGGATGTGAACTATTCGAAGGCACATTGAGGTTCACTTTCTTAAAACTGGAGGTGCTGGGATCTGAACTATTTGAGGGCCTACTAAAGTTCACATTCATAACATTGGGCATTGAATGATTTGTATACTTGGCATTAGGCATAAAACAGGGTATCAAGGGGTTGACTTGCTCACCTAGGGATTTAGGGCATATTGTAATTAAGCATTCTAGAAGTTCTTGAGATCGTTTGGCATATAAGCATGCATGGCCAATTGCATTATCAAGTGGTTTCTCTAACTTATCCTCTTCTACAATCTCACGGAGACATTCTAGATTATCCTTAAGGTATGAGAAATATGTTTGAATGGCCAGTTTGTTATTCCTAAGGTGAGGAGGAACATAATTCACAGACAAAGCATATTGATTACAACCATGCACCTTTGATGGACCATTCTCCCCATTGGTCATTGGCATTTTCCCTTTTACCTGACACTTCAGATTCTCAATTTTCTTTTGCAACAAAGTTATTTGTTCATTATTTTTATTACGAGTGACTTTTATTGACTCAAATAACTCATTGAAATGACGTTTAACCTTTTCATTTTCTTCTAGAAAACTCTCATTTTCCTTTTGTAAAGCATTGACCAAGTTTTGAAGATGAAAATTTTGAGAATTCCGAGAATCTAAAGGAGGAGGCATTTGGGAGCCAGACACATTGTTCATTTCACCCTTTAATTGAGAGATTTGGGCTTTCAACTTTCTGATCGTGATACAATGAGATCGAATCTGTTCATCACGTTTGCTAATTTCAAAAACTGCATCAAATTCAGGAACTTCCAAAGATGTCTTGATATTTGAGGTTTTAACATTTTCTTTCAGATGTTGATATTTTAATTGCAAAGCAAGATGCTCAACTTCTAATTTAGAAAATTGTTTTACCAGGTTATCATGATCATCCTGTTCAACTTTATCATGCAGTTTAGAGTTAGTTTTTTCAAGCTCAATGACACGATCATGGGAGACTTTCAGAGCAACAGATAATTCATGAAATCGAGAAGCATTAATGGAACAATTCATAGCAGTGTAAAACACATCTTGATTAATACATTCAGAAATAAGAGTCTCATTCAATGTATGCAAGTCTTCCTCTCAATCTCATTGTATTTTAGTGCTCGCTCATAGTCACTAACCTCAACTATCATTGCATCAAATTCCTTTTCCATTCCTTTAATATCTGAATCTATCCCCTTTTTAAGACTCTCAAATTGATCTTTTAGTTGTTTAAAGAAAGGCATGACCTTAGTTAGATATCATTCTTTTGTTTGCTCAAAACCCCTTTCCCCTTCAGTAATCCCAGTGGGTGTGATCCTTTTCTTACAAGTTTTCTCAAAATCGACAAATAGTTGAAAAATAACATATTGACTGATTAAGGTCTTGCTCTTAGTGGCAATAGTCCTAGGAACTAAATGCATTGGTGTATTTGGAGGATACACAGTCGTTGCAGGCATTTTCCTAAGGGGAGGGTTTGTTTCAACAAGAATTTCAGCTTTTTGCTTATCTAAGTCCTTTTTCCAGAAAACTTGTTCAGGTGTCAACAACGTTTGAGGCTTAAATTTGTTTAAGGAGATCCAGTTTTCCTTCTTGTAATCATGGGGTTTGATCATTATGTTATTCTTTTTACATTCAGGGTCTTCAAGCTTCTTATTCATTTTCTCTCTAGATGCATCATCTAATTTTCTATCTTCCTCAGTGCACTCAACGCAACTAGGTCTCTGTCTAGGTTTAAGAATCTCATTGCCATCATAGATTACATTATGGGAAGCTCTAGCCTTTTTAACAACCTCTGGATTTGGTTCCTCAACAAGACGAGTACTATGCTTATCACTCAAAACTTTGTGCTTAGTGATTAAGTGAGCAGTCTGAATGGTATTTCCTTGTACGTACAACTTATTTTCAAGCTTATTTTTCAAGGTTTTTAGATTAGAAAAATCATTTAAAAGTTTTGATTCCTTAGCACTGAATTCTTGCTTAAGCATTTTAACATTTTCTTGAAGTTCTTGTTTTTGCTTAGCAGTTTTAGAAAGCTTTTCTTGTAAGGAGTTTAACTCTTGTTTTAATACTTCTTCTCTAAACCTACTTTGTCTAATAGTTGTACGCATTTGGTCATTCATTTCCTGCTCACGAGTGGTTAACTAAAACTTAGCTCGTTGTTCATAAATAGCAACACGTTCTTTATAGGCATTAAGTTCAGAGATAACAGACTCATCAAGGGCACATGCAGTGTATTCGTCAAAAGCATAGTCATCATTGACTGCATAAGATACATCACTTGGTACAATCTCACCTTCACTTTGTTTCACATATTGATCATATGGGACAACATTGACATTACCCATATTTTCAATATCTGACTCAATAATTACAGTTGATTGTACTTCATCATGTATCTTTTGCTCATCAACTTCATCGTATAGTTTTAGTACCTCAGAAATGATTTTGTCTTTGGATGGACCAGCTTGTGGTGATGAAGAGACTTTAGAAGGGACCATTGGAGAAATGCTAGCCATGAAAATTGTTTGTGCAGTAGGTTCATCATCAACGTCAGAGTCGTATGCATCACAATCAGCGACTTGAAAGGCATTCTGATGATTGTGGCCTATCTCCTGAATTGGCTGCTCATCCACATCTGCATTATATGTCTTGGCATTTCCCTCAGCAAGAAACAACAATTCCTCTTCATCTAAAGCTGCACCATTATCCTGAGCTTGCACAAGCAACATCTTATCCCTGAAGTACTCGGAATTTTGAGGGCGTTTTGGTGATGTGCAGTTCCTTGCAATATGTCCCTCACCACCACAGTTGTAACACTTGATCGGTATTGTTTGTCCTTGATTTCCATTCCTTCCTCTATTCTGATTTGCCACATATCCTCTACCAACTCCACCTCTTCCTTGTTCATACTGTCTTTCTTGAACTGGTTGTACCATAACCTTCCCATCTTTGACAGTGGCTTGATTGTGTGGATTAGACGCTGTTCTGAGGTTGTTGTTGGTGTGTGGGAGAGAGTTCATGTTTTGACTGATCATGAGAGCCAGTTGATTAATGAAGTTTCCCACGTGTGCATCAGCATCAGCTTGTTTGAACATTGGATCGAGAATGAGTTTGTGATTACCATTACCCATGGGTATGACTTATGAGGCTTTGGTTGTGATTCCAATGTTTGAGTAGAAGGCAGTTGAATCATTTGATGAGCTTGTCTCTCCCTGGTTGGTTTTGAACTGATTAAGAATCCTTTTTTCAAACATAGCATCTCTCTCATTCTGAAGAAGGAAGGCATAGAGTTGCTCATAGTTTGTATTCTTCAATCCTTTGGTTAGCTTCACAGAGGTGACAAACTTTTGCCATTCGGGATTCATGTTGTTCACAAACTTTGAGTTCAGCTGAATGTTTGGCATAGTCATTCTGATGTTCCTCATATCATTAACAAGCTTGTGGAATCTCACGTAATACTCATAGACACTCTCATCTGGTTTCATCTTGAAGTGTTCAAATTCATCATAGAGTTGTGATTCTCTGTCTTCCATAGTTAATTCAGAACCTGAGAGAAGCATCTTGACATTATCCCACACTGCCTTGGCTTCGGTGTTGTGATTGATCAGATTGTAGATATCTTTTGGAAGACCTTGAAGTACGATGTTAGAAGCCCTGATATCAGCATCGAATCTCTTTTTCTCCTTATCATCGAGCTCATCATATGTCTTTGGTCTGTCTATTCCATAGATCATTGTTCCATCTGCAGCTGTATCAGTTAAGTCTCTTGTAGTCTCAATCTGATAAGGTCCTTCATCAATCGATTTGAGAATGTTGACCCCATTTTCCTTTCCAAGACAGTACAATCTGATTCTTTGAGCCCAAGAGTCGTAGTCAGTTCTGTCAAGCATGGGTGGACGAGTATCTGAACCAGCTGCTTGAACATCCTCGGCAACAGTGGAGATGATTGTAGGTACGTTGGTAGACATGTTTAAAGATTACACGGGATTTTATAACTCAATGATTAAACCGGGAAATAAATTCTTTCACAGGATTTTACTAAATCAAGAGAAAACCGTATTACAAACAAGAGTCAACCAAGTCGCTAAGAATCCTTGAATCAAGTCGCTAAAAACCAAGTTGCTAAGACAAGTCGCTACGTTCCAAATCGCTAAGAATTTTGACAGCAAGTCGCTATACACCAAGTCGCTAAGAAATCAAGTCGCTAAATAGCAACTCGCTACTGGTCCAAATCGCTAACACCGAGTCGCTAAGAAACTTAAGAACAAGTCGCTATCATAATTGAAAGCAAGTCGCTACCTTACCAAATCGCTACCCGTAGTGGAGAATCCACTAACAGTACTTTTTGTCGGCTTGTCTCTAAAGGCAAGTCGCTACCACAATACACTACAACTCGCTACAAACTTACAAGGCAAGTCGCTACCAAGAAAATAACACTGTGACTCAAGTCGCTAGCTTGAAAAACTTCAAAAACACCACTTTTCAATCCAAAAACAACCCAACCACGATGATTCAAGCCTTCCAAATCAAAACCTAGATACTTATGATGATCCTAAACACAAAAGTACAATCAAAATCCAAACTTTAACATAAGAGATCAACCAAAGGATGCAAAAACCACTAAACTTTCTCAAACTCAAAAACCACCTAAAAACCACTAGAAATCCAAAGATATGTAAGAGATGATCTAACCATGGCTCTTGATACCATTTGTAACATATTGGATTTCACATACACATCAAACCATAACCAAAGTAGGCGTACAAAATGAGTTCTAGAGAGAGAAAGTTAGAGGTTTAGTGAACTTTAGTGAGAGAAAGAAAAATCTTATTATGAGCTCCAACTCTCTACCTTGGAAGGTAGAGAGTATTTATAGTCTTTACATAAAACGCCACCTATCGGGCTGTGGATCAGGCATACAGTGGGTAAATACCCGTTCTTCCTCCACGGTGTTACTTAAACTAAATACGACTTAACTTATATTAATCTACGACTACGAGCTTACTAACGATTACATATACTTGAGGTGACCGACTCTTTAATACTTGGATTTACTAAATCCTAACATGCTTAATTGTTTGCTTGTTTGTGTGTCGTGTATCTTTTATTTATTGTTTATTCTCATGTTTAAATTTGTAAAAATGCTTTATTTTGTCTTTAACCTCGTCTTATTTACATATAAAGGTATTTTACATAAGGGATAAGTGAAGGGAGGATTACACACGTTTTCAAAAGAAACGTGAACATGAGAATTACAATTAACTAAAAGATATACATGTGTGTTTGTTTGAGTCAAATACTTATATCGAGTCATAATGAATGTTTTGCAGAAAAATTTTCCAGATTCTAAAGATGTAAATTTTCCAAAATTTTTTCCAGAAAATCGCAGACCAGTTTCTGTCAGGATAACCTGACGGCGTCAGGATCGCAACCTGACGGCGTCAGGATCGCAACCTGACGGCGTCAGGAGGAGCAGAAACAGCTTATCACTTTTTCTCGTTTTCTGAGCTACTTATAAATTTTTAGAATTTTCCAGGTCTTAATTTTCCAGAAAATCTGTAAACATCCATTCCACAAGCATTAAATCCTAGTTTAGTAGAGTCTTATATATATTGTTACCGCCGATATTATGCGAAGGTTTCGTTGGTTTTCTTCAAGTGTGCAGGTTTAATTTACCAAGAAGAAAATACATAAGATGAGAAGGGGCTTTTAACGCAAACGTTCTTCTTAAAGAAAGATGTAACCACCACTTCACATGGATCCTACCAAGCTAATCAGGGGAGTATTAGTTTCTTTCATCTTTTATTACCTTCCATTATCATAACTTTGATACTTTCGAGGAACATTGGGGACAATGTTCAGTTTAAGTGTAGGGAGGGAAAATAAAACGGGAAGTTTGAAACTATGTGTATCCTTGATTATTTGCTTTGTCCAATTGAATTTGTGTAATAAACCATGAGAAATATCGGTTAGGGTAGTTTTGGCACCAAATTTAAAATTTTTCATGACATATAGGAGTGGGCCATTAGTCTTAATAAAGCGTCTTATGGATAGGAAATTATATGACTAGCACAAAAAAACCCTTTACCACTTAAATTCCACCCAAAATGTGAGGATCGCCCTTAGATTTGTAGGAATTAAAGCATTCATCTTTGATGCTTAGAGTGTGAACCGGTAGTATAATAGATTCTAGAACTTGTTTTGTGATGCATTCCGAGATCGCTAGTAAGACTACACTTGTGTAGTTAGGAATAACTAAATGATAAGAGGCATTAGGATAACCCTTGTTTGATACATGTAATATAATTACTTCTTCCACATCGGTTGAGTAATTCCCCCACACCTTTGCGTTGTACTCATCTTTAGTACACGATACCCCTAGTTAACCCCTCAGATCTTATCCTTTTCGCGGTTCTCGTGATGTTTTGGTTTTCCGGAATATCAATGAAGAGCATTGTTTACAATCCACCCCCAAATGTACACCCAAATCGCCTTACCCTACCTTGTATGCACTCACTTTTAGTGCATTATTGTTATCACACTAAACCCTTAGTTCAATTATCTAGTTGCTTGCATAAGTTGCTAAGTCGAGTCATATCCTTTGTACACAGTTTTGGGACGATTGGGAATCATGGGAAAAGTTAAATTTTATGAAATGACGGGAAGGGAACGTTAAATTCAAATTCCATTTATTTGCATAATAATGTACTCCAAGTGTTTTGATCTTTTCAATTCGGGGTCAAATTAGTGTTAGAGTAATAAAAACTCAAGTGTAGGGATGTGCCTATAAATCCCTATCATTTTGATGTTATCGTAGAGGATGTTAGAGTAAAAGTGTATATATATATATATATATATATATATATATATATATATATATATATATATATATATATATATATATATATATATATATATATATATATATATATATATAAAGAGAAAAAGAAAAAAATAGAGTGTTGAAAAAAACAATGAAAAAACATACGTGCTACCATCCTACATCTATCTTTAAATTTATGTTTGTTTATTTCAATTTATCTAGAGCTTAGAGTGTCGATTCTTGGCTTAGCAACGCCATTCTTCGCATGCTTGTAACATAAATATTTTTGACTTGCCACCACTAAATAGCCTATCCCACCAAACCCTTTGTTTCCCTACCGTAAGCCTATCATTACAACCCTTTAAAAGACCTCTTGGATAGTCTTTCCTAGGTGCTTACGCCAAAGCGATGGAGGTTTGATCTAGTCTCAAGCATATGGTAATCAATGTACTAGTACCGGTTAATGAGTGTTTATCTTCCATTTCAAACTTGTTATATTTCATATACACCCGAGAGATGTGAGTATCCAAACACCCCATGTGAGGTGCTAGTATGTAATTTCCATGCTTGTTATGACTTTTGCGGGGCTTATATGTGTTGTGAATTGTTCTAAACTAATGTTTCATGACCTCTAACTTATAAATTAATTGGCTAAAAGCATATTTGCTTGAGGACAAGCAAATACCAAGTGTAGGAATATTTGATAAGGTTTTAAAATGTACCTTTTTGAGGGGTCATTTAAGCCCTTATTTGATCACTTTTGTATCCGTTATTACTTAATATCGTTCCTTTTCACTTTTTAGGTCTCTTGAAGGCAAATTGCTGGAATGACACTTATTCGGACGAAAAGGCGCGAATATACGAAGAAAATGGCCAAATTCAAGAATCGAGACACTCAAGCTACTGAATTGAAAGGGGACGGCGTCAGGTTATACTTGTGACGCCGTCGGAACAAGTTTTGTGACGACTCAGTAGCCAAATTGCTTATTTTCAAGTGACGGCATCAGGTGTTAAAAGAGTAGGGCATCGCAGCTCAGACGGCCTAGATTTGATCCAGACGACGTCAGAGACTGAAGGAGATGGCGTCACAGGCATAAGGTGACTTCGTCGCAATGCTAACGTGGCAAAGACGAAACCCTAATGACGGCGACCCGACGGCGTCACAAACTAAAGGGTGACGACGTCACAGTTGTAACCTTATATATAGAAACCGAATTTTTTAGTTTTCAGTGTGTATTTTTGTGGAGTAAAAACCTAAACCGAACCAAAGCTGTCTTGTACAGTATTTTAGGGTTCCATACCCTATCTTACATCAAGAGAAGTGTTTTACTTCATTAATTTAATTATGTCTTCAATTGATTGTGTGTATGCTTGCATGTTCCCCATGTCCGGCTAATTTACTTGTGTGTTTGCTTAGGTAATATGAAACTTAGTTACTGAATATTGATTGGTTGTCTCTTATCTTAGTTGTGATTGACCTAGTATTGCGATAGGTCATTCGTTGTGTTGTTAATGCTTGATTAATCTTTGTTGAACCTTAGTTTATAATCACCTAGAGTAATTGTAGGCTATACATCCAAAGAATACCTTAGAGTTAAAGTTTATAAATCTTAGATATTTTGTAGTCATTAACCTTTGGTAGCTTCAAAGAGTTAGAGATAAACGCATACCCTACGACCTTAGAGACACAACGCGATTAAGAATAAGGACGTGACAATTCAACCATCAATAGGAGATAACTATGGAGTAATAAAGCCTAAGCAAATACATTTTTAATCATCATACGAGCACACAACAATAGACATAGACTACCCTCACCATATTTAATTAGATAATTAGTTAGTAGAAGTAATCCGTAGAAATACCAACCCCCAAATCCAATACCCCGAGATTCGTACCTTTAAATTTCCTAAAAAAACATAAAAAAGATAAAAATAATCTTCCTCAACCCCAACCTTAGCGTAGTAACTTCTCACTAGCATTCCTATTCCCCTAGAGAATGATATCAAATCTCGTGGCTTACCCTAATACTACACTACAACGATTAGGTTCACTGCCTAGGGTGTTGAAAAACTTGCTCGACGAAAAGGAAGTTCCTTTGACCCCGAACGCGCTGTGTAAGTGTATCATAAACCTACGGTATTCTTCTACTCTGAAGTGGAAAAAATACCATCCAATTGAACAAGTTATTGGTGAACCTTCATGGCCAATTCAGACGAAACGCCAACTTGCCACAGACTGTGACTTGTGCATTTACCTTTGCTCAATTAGCACTACTGAACCAAAGAACATTCGGGAGGCAATGGCAGAAAACGCTTGGATAGAAGCGATGCAGGAGGAACTTCTCCAATACCGTCTCCATGACTCTTGGGATTTGGTTCCAAGACCTATTGACATTCGCGTCATTGATCTCAAATGGTTATAGAAGAACAAAAAGGATGAAGAAATGACTGTAATTCGGAACAAAGCTCGTATTGTGGCCAAAGGATGCAGACAGGAAGAAGGGATAGACTTTGAAGAGTCATTCGCATTGGTAGCTAGACTTGAAGCAGTCAGGATATTGTTAGCCTATGCAGCTCACAAAAACATCACGGTTTATCATATGGACATTAAGACTACGTTCTTGAATGGAACTATGAAAGAAGAAGTGTACGTGAGTCAGCCAGAAGGCTTCATAGACATGGAACATCCAGACTACGTCTACAAACTCAAAAAGGCAATCTATGGTTTGAAACAAGCTCCGAGAGCGTGGTATGACGAACTGTCTTCTTTCTTGATCAAAATCAATTTCACCAAAGGAACGGTTGATCCTACCTTGTTTACAAGAAAATACAATGATGACATCTTGATTATTCAGATTTACGTGGACGACATTATTTTTTGGTCTACTAATCTGAATCTTTCAAAACATTTTGAAAATCTCATGAAAAGCAAATTTGAAATGTCCATGATGGGGGAACTAAAATTTTTTCTTGGTTTACAAATACATCAGTCCCCTCGTGGAATTTTTATAAATCAATCTAAATATATAACTGAGATTTTGAAAAATCATGGTATGAATAATTGTGATTCGGTCGGTACACCAATGGTAACTTCAACAAAAATTGGAGCCGATTTATTTGGGAAACCCATCGATCCGAAGAAATATCGGAGCATGATTGGTTCTCTCATGTAGCTCACTGCTAGTCGACCAGATATTCATTTTGTTGTTTGCTTATTAGCACGGTTTCAGGCAAAGCCTACCGAACTGCACCTCAAAGAGGTTAAACGGATCTTTCGGTACCTGAAGACATCCATTCACATGGGACTTTGGTATCCGAAGGAATCCGGATTAGATCTAATTGCTTTTTCAGATGCGGACCACGCAGGTGACCAAGTTACGGCAAAAAGTACATCAGGAGGAGCATAATTTTTAGGTGAAAAGTTAGTAAGCTGGTCTTCAAAGAAACAAGATTTCAATCGCTGAAGCTGAGTATGTGTCTCTATCTGCGTGTTGTGCTCAAGTTCTATGGATGAGAACACAACTCACAGATTATGGCTTTACTTTCGATAAAATACCTATGTATTGTGACTCAAAAAGTGCCATAGCCATATCATGCAATCATGTTCATCACTCAAAGACTAAGCACATTCGTGTCCGCTACCACTTCATCAAAGAGCACGTAGAATAGGGTACTGTTGAATTATTTTTCGTGAAGACAAATTACCAACTCGCCTATCTATTTACTAAAGCCCTTCCAAAAGAAAGGTTTAACGATTTAGTTCGACGAATTGGAATGCGAAGCCTAACCCCTGAGGAGTTAGAACGTCTTCTCGAATCTTCTTGAAAATGATTTTCCAAAAAGCTTCGCTGTAAATATTTTTTAAAAACAAAATACAAAATTTGAAAAACCAACAAAAACAAAATATAAAAATATAAAACTTTCAAAAAATACAAAAACAATATAAAATCAAAAATCCAAAAATATTCTTCTCACGACATGTCTCTCGTATAATCGATATTTTGTACGTTTCTAAAAATGTCATTTAACAATGATACGGACATGTACAGATGCTTGAGCGAGAGTTCTTTAAATGTTTTCTAAAACATGTTGTTTCTCAAAAATTTCTTCAAAAAACGGCTTTCGTATACTTCAATACGAAACCCAAAAAAAATGATGACTTTTGATTATTTTCAAATCAAAACTCGTGTTTTTAAAGAAAAAATCTAGTGTACGCTTCAGTGCACTACATTTAAAACTGGTGAGAAATCATCATCATCTTGAGCACCTTTTTCAAGATTGTTCAAAAAGATTTTCAAAATCTTTCAAGATATTTTATGCTCAAGATAACTCCCTCTAAAACCCTTTAATTGATTATGCTTTATTAAAGGGGGAGTATAAAACCAAAATGTTCCAAATTCATGCTTAAATCAAATCCATTTGTCTCCCCAAAAGATTCTAAAAATGATGTTTAATCATTGATATCAAAAATATCACGAATATGCTACTTTTGAGGGGGAGAAGACATGATTAAAATGTGATTAAAAAGTTTAATGATTGTTGTTTGAATCTCAAAAGAGCTCGACTCGGTCGGAACCAATGAATTGACGAGAAATCAAATTCAGGAAGTGTACCATTTCGAGAAACTTTCTATGGACTTGACCAGGATGGGTAATAATTTCAAGCTAGTACACTAGTGATGTAAACATGTCTCGAATCGGTCTTGTTCATTGAAAGTCGATCAATTCAAAAAGTGCGAACTCTACCCTCTCTGTGCAGATTTAAGTTAAAACAATATAAGCGCATGTGAAGGGGGAGTGTTTCTAAAAATATAAAACTCTCAAGGTGTTAACAAATCATGTTTTATAATCTTAAACACTTTGAGAGATTTTCAAGAAAAATGGCTTATGGCAATATAGGAATAGTCATGGAGTTATAAGGTGACTAAAGATAGGAAATCCGTCCTATGATCCGCCAGAGCAGGAGGGATCTACCCAAGGACATCACAAATAGTTACTATTAGAAGTCCTTAGGTATTATTGAAAAAAGGAGTAATGTGAGAAAGAAGAAAGAAGGGGTTGAAGAATTAAAAAAGAAAAGAAAAAGAAAGGGAGAAAAGAAATAGCCCTCCATAATCAACCTTAGGGTAGAAACCGGGTTCAATTCATATGCTACTGGTTGTCACTAAGAGGACACTCTTACTGAAGACAAAGACGTCATGGACCCAGTGACGCACTGCACTAAACCTTCTAGCCACTCAATTCCTCTTAAAAGGATTTGTTTCATTCTCATTGGGAACCCTACATAATCTATCGACTTTCTCTTAGAGATCGTTGGTATTGAAAAAGAAGACCCTCTCCCTAGTCTCCGCTTAGGAAAACCAAAGCGCACTAACAAAGTCTAGAGCCACGAGATTCATCAAAAGATCTCTTAGGAACACTTGACATTTCATCTCTTGTTGTTCAACAATAAGGACACAAGTGATAATTCTAGAGTCCTGCGCAGATCTTAGCAATCTGCCAGAACATTTATGAGAGGTTTCACAAATGTGATCCTCAGTGATTGAATGGAAATTCCTTCCAGGGTCAACGTCAAACAGCCCTGACAGCAGGTCACTTCGGTAATTCTTTATGGGTTACGCTTAGTGTGTCTCAAACGGTCTACAGTCGTGAAGTGATACTTCGGTGTACTTCAGCGACTCACCTGAATTGTAGATATACTTTGGTATATCGTGTTATCCTACTTGAGGGGCTCCAGTTCAGGAACAGCCTTTGTAAGAATTAGAGACGTGTTTTCACAATATGTTGTTAACACCCTCGACATTCGAACCTATAAGTGCTGAAATCTCGCTAAGGAGATTCCTTTCACGAATCGAATCCTGAAGATGAGGGTCGATACTTGAACATTCAATGTAATGCCAACTGTCCCTTATGGGATTAGGACGGCTGATTCGCCCGACCAAGGTGAATGAAATCAAGACATTCATCAGTATAACAATCGTAGTGGTCAATTCTTTAAGAAACATCCACAATGATCGATTGGTATTTATCACTAACATATTCATGCAGGTACTGATGATTGTTCCTTGGAGGAAAGACCGCACCATCTTCCCATGCTCATACCAACATCAAATGAAAGTTCTCATCAAAATCAAAGGCAACACAAAGTTAAAGATGATTTTTCGTCACTGTCAAAGAATCTACAAAGTTTAAAGACTAAGGAACTTCATCATTGGAAATTCAAAGTCAAAAAGAAGTGTGAGCATGGTGGAGAATGAAGTAGAGACACCTATCCCAAAGAAGTTGACAAAAGGCATACGACACCATTAACTGATCACAAAGCATGAAGGAACGAAAATCAAGACTATTCTATATCGACACACAAAGTTCAAGCTCAAGAAGAGTAAAGACCTAATCAAGTGGAGCATCTTTTGAATGACCACCCCTTAGGGGGAGATTGTTAGCCTTAATAATAATTAATAGAAGTGATGGCCATTCACATTTAGGAACTTTGTAACGTGTGTTAGAAATCGTACTAGAATAGTCAACGGGCTCATGGATTCGGCTAAGCTAAATGGCTAATAGTTATGTTAAGCTAGTCTTATGTAAGTTATTTTCCAATCCAAGTCCAATCCCAGCCCAAGCCCAAGCCCATAAGGGTGATATGTATTGAAGTATAAATACCCCTCAAATGGTCATTTGAGGGGTGTGCTTGAGTGTGTAAGTGTGTGTTTTTCTTTAAGCAATACAAGTTCTTCTTTTCATCTTTACTTCTCTCTACACATACACGACATATACATATATCATTCAAGTCACCACTTTCCTTTCTTCTTAATCTTTACGCATAAGATTAGTGCTTGTGTTTGACGTGTAACTTGTGTGGTAAGGTTGGTATTCGTGATAAGGTTGAGAAAAACAAGGTCCTACAATGGGTTATAGGTGTCCTAGATTTTGGACCATGGGTATCCAAGTAGATACAATGTATCTACATGATTCAATGCATCTAGTCCATGGGTCATGGGTTAAAACCATGGGTCATGGATAATACCCATTTATGACTTATGCATGATGTCATACAATGGGTTATGGGTTAAGCTCCATGGGTATGGGTCATGGACTTTGGGTTTTACCCAACTACATTCAATGTATTTGGTCAATGGGTCAAATACTTAAACTTCTACCCATTTATATTACTCATTATAATACATACTAGTTATGTATATATCTACCCAATATGTAAACACTAGTTGTTGTACATATGTATAATAAATCATAAAACCACTTTTACTTGTTTAGTTTTTAGCATCAAAGTGATATATGTGTTCAAGCAACAAACATATACTCAAAAAAATATGGTATATAACATGTAATTTCATTCAATAAAATAAGAGAGACGATCTACGAATCTCTAAAACTAAGAGAATGATTTAACCATGTAATACATTTTTCTACTAATTCTAATAAGTGACCAAAAGCTCAAAGAGCAACAATGTGCTTGAATATAAGGATGAGTAGACTTGTTGATTTGGTCCAATAGTTCAAGAAGATGATTAAACATGAAATGCAACTCATTTCTTACTTCTTGAACAAGTCCTTGGGTGATTAGACAATTAGAGCAATTATTGTCATGATTGGGAACCAGAGGAGATTGGATGTTTTAGGGAGGCTCTGAAAATGTTGGTGGAGGTATATTGAGAAATGTAGGATGAGGTTCTACTAAGAATGCAGGTGGTGGTAATGGGAAGTCCTCTATATGATTAAGTCCTTGGTGGTTCCTTGTCTCCAACGGTAGACTATTTGGTGATGTCGGTGGTTCCCTATTTAACGAGACGGTTGGTGAGTGGGAAGTTCTCAGTGGTGAGTGCTCTGATGAATAGAGATTTGGATGAGAAAGAGGTTCGGTGAAGGAATGTAGTCTATGTTCTAGGAATTAAGGCTTAAGCATTTTACTAGAACTAGGTGCGTTTGGTTTAGAGCTTGATGAACCCTTTTCCAACCCAAGAGGTCTAATACTAATTCTTGTGGTTCTCTTGGCTGTTGTTGATTGGGATTGTTGAGGTGGGATTCAAGCATTATGACCTCTTACGGGTGATGATTCGGTGGATGATATCTCATGGACCATATGAGTATTCCTTTTGGATGAACCTTTGGTTGAAGAGTTGTTGCTAGATGCTTTAGTCATAGTGATGGTGAGGATGTAAATAAAAATCTCCAACTACTGATTTTTAGGATTGTGGTAAGAGTGGTGACTTAAGCTCTCAAGAGTGTTTGGTTTATAAAGGGTGAGTTTGAGTTAAGGAATTAAATTCATGACAACTAAGAGAATTTGGCATGCACCAAGGTCAACCATGGTGTTGTTCAGCTCTAGGGAATCATTAAATGGTAACTAAAAGTGTTTAGATTACCAAAGATGGTTTAAATTTTGAAAGAAAAGTTGATTAGAATCTTTCTGTAGACACGGATCCCACGGATCCCTCTCATTGGGATCCGTCTGGTTATAAATGAAGGATCCGTCTATCAGACAGAAATATGGTGAAGTGATTATGCTCTTGTAAGGTCTAGTGCCTCTAATTCTTGAGGGTTTGACTTTCCTTAGATGTCTTAAGTGATAGGTGACTTAAATGTCCAACCACAAGGAGTGAGGATACTTAATAATGGTATTGGGTAGGAAAATGGACTTTTTGAGAGTGTACCTAGATTTTTAAGGATGATACTCATTGGTTGAGTATGACAAATGATGGCAATTGATCCTAGAGATCAAATGATGACTTAAGAGAAATTTGAAAATTTCCTAAAAAATAAAAAGAAATGAAAAACTAGTTTTAAGCCTATTTTAAGGTAAGGATGACTAAGATCAATTTGATAAAATTGAGAGAAATATCAAGCTAAGTGTTTTGAGATATGAGGAACAATGTGTGAGCATTGGAGTGGAAATATGGTGAGTTTTGGTGAGTTGATAAATCAAAAGCACTTTGAATTTGATCCTAAGTTAGCTACGGGTGAGTGTGAGACCTACTGAACTTGAGGAAGACTTAAGTAGTCTTAAAGAATCATGTTTAGCTAGAATGATGTGATCTAGGGGACATGTTTGATGTAAAATGATCTGTAACTGGTATCTGTTTGCCCGAATCCCATAGTTCCCTCATTTGAGGGATCCGACTAGTTATAGCCCAGGGATCCGGCTACTGCAGACCAGTAGCTTCTCAGCAATTGTGCAATTTTTGCACTCTTAGAAAATGCTTATCCTAATCAATTCTACAATCAGTAAACACATGCAAACATTAAGTATAACGCATAGCAAGTGGGGAGAACTAAAAGGTAATTAAAAATGAGTCATAACGACTACTTGAATAGGATCAAGTCATCGTAAAATCTCATTTTACTAGTTCCTAAGTTAAGATGTTCAATGCCAAATCATGGAAAATCCTACAAACTACATCCTACTCTACATAAATATTATTAAGATGTTACAGACCATTGTTTTAGAAATTGTTTTCACAAATTAAGGTCCTATGACCTTACCTTCCATCCACACCTCCTTCCATTTCACTCCCGTCTTCATCTCCATCTTCATCCCCTTCACTCTTCATCCCACCATCTCTACTTCTTCTTCTTCAAGAACTTAGTGAAGCACTTGAATATCCCTTTAGTTTGTTGCCACACTTGTGATGGGCTTGAAATATCCGGTAATTGATTGATGTAATTTAAAGGGTCGATATCGGTGTTGCCAAGGGGATTGCTACTTCCTTCTCCTTCTCTTTGTCTTTCCCTTTCATCCAATGAATCCATTGGTGGGTGAGGTCTCTTGCCATCCACAATGATCCTTGTAGTCTGTAACATATTGGATTTCACATACACATCAAACCAAACACAAAGTAGGCGTATAAAGAGTTCTAGAGAGAGAAAGTTAGAGGTTTAGGGAACTTTAGTGAGAGAAAGAAAAATCTTATTATGAGCTCCGAATCTCTACCTTGGAAGGTAGAGAGTATTTATAGTCTTAAAATAAAACGCCACACAACGGGTTGTGGATCAGGCATACAGTGGGTAAAGACCCGTCCGTCCTCCACGGTGTTACTTAACTAAATACTACTTAGCCTAAAAGAACTACGACTACGAGCTTTCTAACGATTACATATACTTGAGGTGACCGACTCTTTAATACCTGGAATTTCTAATTCCTAACAATCTCCCCCTAAGGGAGGTCACCTCAAACATATA
Organism: Chrysanthemum seticuspe; assembly: GCA_019973895.1. NCBI lineage: Eukaryota > Viridiplantae > Streptophyta > Magnoliopsida > Asterales > Asteraceae > Chrysanthemum > Chrysanthemum seticuspe. Next base: position 52,147,726 of record BPTQ01000004.1, on the reverse strand, counting down.
CTAAAATTACATTGAATACAAACAGATATTACATAAAAAATTGTTCTTGCATTCTTGATGTAGTACTTTGCTCCGAAGCTCGTAGTCATTGATTCTTCTCATTGCATGTTTGGTTAATCCAAGTGGAGGTCTTTTACTGATCCACGTGATAATAATTTTGAGCCAGCTTTTGAGATCATCAGCTAACAAAAAATCTCTGAGACATCCATTGTGGTGTTGGTATTATGTGATGTTGTGACTTTCGGACCGACATGCTCACATTCTGGATCATGATATCTTCTCATCAGAGTAGCGGAAGCTTTTGTTGATTCATGATATTAGCAGCAGCGTAGCAGAAGCATGGAGTGAAAATATCAGAGTCATTGATGCACTAATCATGATTTTTTTTAGATGAATGTGTTAAGTGAGCATGCGGCTATGGATTGACCGCTTCATTTTGATCAGCTGCAAACGTAGGGCGTACCTGCATACAATAGTTAGCAATAAATCGCACTAAAGTGTCTTTGATCACTTTCGTTGAATTGAAGTACACGACCCATGGTTCCCCGTTGATCAGTACAAGTACTGCCTGTGATCAGGTATAATTCCAAAGAATTTCCTTGACAGGGTTTCGCAGCTGCTCTAGCTGTTCTCAAACCGGAACGTCTCAAAGAAGACAACACGGAGTGAGTGAACCAGCGAATAGAAATTCACTGATTGATGAAAAGATATTTGAAAAACAATCGTGTATTGCTCAATAGAAATTGTTTTTGCAATACAACGAAGGTTTTAATGAAAATCAATTATCAATCATAAAACACCTTTTGATTTGAAATATTCAAACACGGTCGATGTGCTAAAGAAAAGAGTTTTTAAGCACAATGACCGGTTTTTCAAAGGTATCCGTCAATCCATAACCTGAACCAGGATTGATTCAAAAGATTGAATCGCCCCATTGTTTCTGTTCAGTTGTCACATGGTTGATCTATTTGATAGATCTCACATGCCACCCACCAGGAGCTTGTTTGATGTTGGCTCCAGAAGGCTTTCCATCTTCATTGTGAATATGTTCGCATATCACTCAGATGTTCTGGCAATATCACAAGGATAATGCGTAGGACTCAAGATATAATCTCTCTTTCCACATTGTGTGAAACAGAGAGTCTTCATTGAATGTGTCCTAATGAGATTTATTAATGATCTCGTGGCTCTAGACTCAATTTGTGCATATTTGGATCCTGTATCGGAGACTAGGGAGAGGGTCTCCTTCTTCAATATCAACAATCTCTAAGAGAAAGTCGATAGATAATGTCGGTTCCCCGTGAGAATGAAACAAGTCCTTCTAAGAGGAACTTGAGTGGTTTGGGAAGTTGAAGTGCAGTGCGTCACTGGGTCCATGACGTCTTGTCTTCAATACTGATGTTACCTTGGTAACCACCAGTAGCATATGAATTGAACCCGGTATCTGCCCTAAGGTTGAATAATTGGAGGGCTATTTGTTTTCACCCTTTTCTTATTCAATTCTTTTTCATTCTTCAACCCCTTCAGTGCTTACCGAGACTTCATAGCTAGAACTTTGTTGGATTTATTCCAGTACTAGCTCAGACTCAGTCCGCACTCTTCCCATATCTCATTTTTCTCCTTTTTTCAATATACCTAAGGACTTCTACACTATCTAGTGGATTTACCCTGGGTAGATCCCTCCGGTTCTGGCGGATCATGGGAACAAATACCTAACCTTATCATCCTTATATCACCGTACATAAAGTAAATTTGGTCGGTCTATATGGTATTGTTCATCTGCCATTTGAACCAATTGAAAACCATTTGAAAATCAATCCAGATACTTGTGATATATTATCAAAGCATTTTGTACCTGAATTGTTTTTGATATTTTTAGAACAAGAGCTCCCCCTCAACATGTGCATCAAATGTTTGAAATCGTTTTGCACACGGAGGCAAGAGAAAGAATTAACTTCTTTGATTACCATTTTCTAAAAGATATCAACATCACTTCCCTGATCAAAACAAGTAGATAAAGCATTTTAGGGAAGGATGAGGTTTTCATAAGCTTGCTCCCCCTCAATATGTGCATAGATAGTTGAAAATGTTTTGCACATATTAGGAAAAGACTGCACATTGAGATAAGTTGATCACGTTTTAAATATTTGTGGTTTAAGATAGATGCTCCCCCTCAACATGTGCATGGAAAATTTGAAATCGTTTGGCACATGTGGGAAGGAGAGCTTGTACATCCTTATAAACCCATTTACCGAATTATCAGTTTAAATCCAATTTAAATCACAAATTCTCCTCCGACCACAATTATCAAATCCTTTGAGATTTGTGATCTCTTGTAGATTTAAATTGATTTTGAAAGCTTTTAAGGAGAATTGTGACTTGATTATGAAAACGTTTTAACTGATAAGGATCGGATTAAAAGACTTTAAACTCCATTGAATAAACATGCATGAATATCTTTTGAAAACAATTGAATGACAAATAACCTTTTAATTTAATTGAAATCATTCTCCCCCTCAATCAATGACATAGGTTGATGATTGAGAGATAGATATTTTGACATATAAGTCCAGATGATTATCAAAAATAGAGACCGAGTTATTTTTTAAAGCAGTTAGTTTTCAGCAGATGAATGTTAATAGAATCAGAGCAAGGAATTTTGAAAACATGAAAAAGTATGGCTCTGTTATTTCTTTGAAAAGCGGGTTACTGCCTGAACTGACAATAAACCATTTTTTTTCTTTCTCCCAAAAATTTGTTTTTTTCTTTTTTTTTTTTTTTTTATAAAAAAATTCGAACAATATCTAAATTCCCGTGTCATTCTTTGAATGACAGCACAAAAAACGTAGATATTATCGAAGCGAGAAAAAGAACATGACAAATAGACAATATTTTTTGAAGATTTTTCGATTTTTTTTTTTTTTTTCAAATTTTTATGGATTTTGAAAGTTTTATATTTTTCTATTTGATTTTTGAAGGTTTTATAATTTTGTATTTTGTTTTTCGAATAGATATTTACAAGAGATAGATGAAGGAAACCTTTTACTCCTCGTCTTCCTCCTGAAGACGTTTGAGTGTTTCTGGTTGAAGGCTTTTCAAGCCAAGTCGTGGAAGAATAAACTCAAAACGTTCTCTTGGAAGAGCTTTGGTGAAGATGTCTGCTAACTGGTATTCAGTCCTCACAAAATAGAGTTCCACCACACCTTTTTCCACTTGTTCCCTGATGAAATGATGTCGAATGTCGATATGCTTAGCTTTTGAGTGTTGAACGTTATTGCATGAAAGAGCAATAGCACTTTTATTATCACAGTACAGAGGGATTTTGTTGAATACAAGCCATAGTCAGTTAATTGAGATCTCATCCAAAGGATTTGAGCACAACAAGATGACATGGCTATGTATTATGCCTCTGTAGAGGAAATAGAAGTACTCATTTGCTTCTTTGAAGACCAGCTCACAAGCTTATCACCCAAAAACTGAGCACCTCCAGACGTACTTTGATGAGTATCTTGACATCCTGCATGATCAGCATCTGCATAGGCTGTTAGTGACATACCGGTGTCCTTCGGGTACCACAATCCCATATTGATGGTTCCTTGGAGATACCGAAAGACCCGTTTAACCGCTTCAAGGTGCTTTTTAGTAGGCTTAGCCTGGTATCTAGCACACATGCAAACAGCGAACAAGATATATGGTATACTAGCTGTAAGGTACATCAGGGATCCAATCATACTACGATATTTTGTTTGGTCTACCATGATCCCTGAGTGGTCCTCATCTAGTTTAGTTCGTTCAATCATGGGAGTGTCAACAGGGTCACTTGAATCAAATCCAAATTTCTTTAAAATCTCATTTGCATATTTAGATTGATTTATGAAGATGCCTCCGGGACTTTGTGAAATTTGTAGTCCTAAGAAAAATGACATTTGTCCCATCATTGACATTTGAAATTTTGAACCCATTTCATTTGAAAACCGGTCACACTCATTAGGGTCAGTCGAGGCAAAGATGATATCATCAACATAAATATGAACATGAATTGAATGTTTGCCTGACTTCCTAGTGAACAATGTTGGATCAACTGCTCCTTTGCTAAATCCGGTAGACAGAAGAAACTTTGATAGCGTATCATACCATGCCCTTGGAGCTTGCTTTAAACCGTACAGAGCCTTCTTCAAATGATAGACGTGAGTAGGATGCTCTGAATTCACAAAGCCTTCGGGTTAGCTGATGTAGACGACTTCTTTAAGATATCCGTTCAGAAATGTCGTCTTTACATCCATCTGATAGACTACCATGTTCTTACTGGCAGCATTAGCCAAAAAGATTCTGATTTCCTCGATACGAGCAACAGGAGCAAATGATTCTTCAAAGTCAATACCCTCCTCTTGACGGTATCCTTTAGCAACCAATCGAGCCTTGTTCTTAAGGACATCACCATGATCATCAAGTTTCACTTTGAAGATCCATTTTAGAGCAATGATCATAGCACAATCTGGAGCAGGTACTAATTCCCATACATCAAGTCGATCAAACTCATGAATTTCTTCTTGCATGGCATTGAACCAGCTGTCTTCATTCATGGCAGTTTTAACATCTATTGGTTCGATCTTAGAGAGTACGGAGTTGAAGAAGCACCATAAGGCATCAGTTGCAAGTTGTTTCCGTGTTGATACTGGACGAGAGGGATTTCCAATGATGTTGTCTAATGGATGATCGTGAGTCCATTTTCTAAGGTGTTCATGTGGCAGTTGTTGAGGGACTGAGGTAGCAGAGTCGATGTCTCCTGAAGAAGATGGTTCTGATGATGATTCAAGAGCAAATATGTTTTCAAATGGAGCATCTTCAGGAGTAGCAAAGGGATTAACTTCATCATTGATGCCAGACACAGTTCCATGATGTACATTCGAAGATTGATGATTTGTTGATGAGACTGAGTTATCAACAGCAGGTGCTTCTTGACTTAATGATATTGAGACTGAAGGATTGACTTCATTCTCAGGGATATGAGCAGCCTCTGTTGTGGGAATTGTCAGTTCAATAGCACTTGGCTCATAGAGTTCATCAAACATCGGATCAAACAATTTCTTCAAATCATCTTCAGTTGGAGGTACATATGGAATAGCTGGAGAGGAATTTGGTACAAGGGATGAACCAATGGGACTGTTTTGAAGTGCGGGTCCAGAACTGGATTGTCCATGAGCCATTTGACCGGTCAGCTCATCAAACGTGACGTGAATTGTTTCCATGATATTTCAGGTTCTCTTGTTGTCGATTCGGTATCCTTTTCTGTTTGGTGCATAACCTACAAATACTCCAATGTCTGCTTTAGCTTTAAGTTTGCCTAAATCTTGGCCCTCATTAGTTGGATAACACAATGCACCGAACACACGAAGGAATGAAAGATTAGGTTTTCTATTGTGGACAAGTTCATATGGAGTTTTTCCATGAGCAGTGTGAATCAGGGATCGATTTTGGGTGTAGCATGCAGTGGCGATGGCTTCACCCCATAGAAACATTGGAACTTTTGAGTAAATCAGCATTGTCCTTGCGGCTTCCACAAGAGTTCGATTTCGTCTTTCAACTACATCGTTCTGTTGAGGAGTTCGAGGAACACTTCTTTGATGACTGATTCCAATACTTTCATAAAACTCACTAAGTTGTTTGTTAACAAACTCAGTTCCATTGTCTGTTCGGATGATTCTGACCGTTTTGTTAAGACGAACCTGCAGCTGTTTGATGAGTTTGATGATGATATCTGGAGTTTCATCCTTTGTCTTTAAGAACTTTACCCAGGTGAATCTAGAGAAATCATCAACCACAACTAACACATATTTCTTCCCAAAGATATTATGCACTCTCATGGGTCCACATAAGTCCATGTGAATTGTATGAAGAACTTTTGTGACAGAGTTAGTAGGTTTGGGTTTATGGGCATACTTCTTGCTTTTTCCCAATTGGCATGCTGAACAAAGATGATCCTTTTCATACTTAAGTCTAGGTAAACCTACAACTAAGTCCTTTCTGGAGAGATCATTGATGGTGCCGAAGTTCAAGTGATTGAGACGACGATGCCATAACCATGACTTTGTTTTAGAAGCCTTTGACAACAAGCAAATTGGAGAAGACTTCATCATATCTTTGATAGAGATGGTGTATAGATTTGAACCACGTGAACCTCTCAAAAGTTCCTTACCATCAAGTTCTCTAACGAAACAAGTATGTTTTCTGAATGCTACTTCTAGATCAGAATCTCAGAATTGACCAACAGAGAACAGGTTATGACCAAGACCTTCTACATAATATACCCTGGAGATAACACTTTTACCAACAACATAATCTCCATAACCCATAATTGCACCGAAATGATCATTCCCGAATCTAACTGTCCCGATGAATTTGCTCACGAAGTTCATGAGCCGCGACCGGTCGCCAGTCATATGCTTGGAACAGCCTGAGTCCAGGTACCACATAATGATTTGAACAATCTGCAGTTGAACACAGACAAGAATGGATAACTGGATAATTGGGATCCCCATGCAAGAATGGGTTCCATTTGGTTAGTAACAATGGTTGGAACACCCACATCAGAAATAGAAGCATTCATATCATAAATTGAATCAATGGAGTTATTATGAATAGATGTAGTACTAGTGTCCGTATTTTCCCTATTTAAAGTATGTTCACTTCTTAAGGGAATAGTTCTACCAGTAGGCATCCATTTTCTAGTAGGCATTGTCTGATTAACCTTATGGCCAACAGGTATCCATTGATAACCTATCTTACTAAATGTTCTTCCTGTGGGCTTCCACTGTTTTCTAACTTTCTTTCGCCTTTGCCTTTTTGCCTTCTTAGCATGATATTTTGCATTAACAGTGTTAACTGGGGATTGACAGCATTAGACAAAACATTCAAACCACATTCATGATTAGAAACAGAATTCAAGCAGACATCATTACAAGGTTTGCAAATAGTATCAGAATTCGAATTAATTATAGTACGCCAATGGCTAATACTAGAATCAACACGATTCATTTTATTCGGCTCAAACTTAAAGTTCCTAGGTTGGTCTTCTACTCTCTTCCAATGCACATTCTTAGCTTGCGAGGTCCTGTCATTCCTTGTATTGTCTTGAGACTTTGACCTGCTCGCTTTAATGTCACTGATTACTCCTGTAGAGGGAATGGGAACATTAGTTGGTTTTGCTACTCTTTGCTTCTCCTGTTTAGATGTGCTGGGATCTGAACTACATGCAGGCACACTAAGGTTCACTTTCTTAACACTAGAAGTGCTGGGATTTGTACTTCTAGAAGGCACACTAGAGTTCGCTTTCTTAGCATTAACAGATCTGGAATCTGAACTACTTGAAGGCACACTAAGGTTCTCCTTAAATACATCGGGCATCAAATGAATATCATATTTGGCACCAGGCATCGAACATGGAATCAAAGGATTAACTCTCTCACCTAAGGACTTTGGGCATATTGTGATTAAGCATTCTAGAATTTCTTGAGATCGTTTGGCATATAAGCATGAATGCCCAATTGCATTGTCAAGTGGTTTCTCTAATTTATCCTCTTCAACAATCTCACGTAGACATTCCAGACAATCCTTAAGGGATGAGAAATATGTTTGAATAGCAAGTTTGTTATTCCTGAGATGAGAAGGAACATATTTCACAGACAAAGCATATTTATTACAAACATTTACCTTTGATCCACCATTCTCCCCATTGGTCATTGGCATTTTCCCTTTTACCTGGCTCTTCAGATTCTCAATTTCCTTTTGCAATGAAGCTATTTGTTCGGTATTTTTGTTACGAGTGACCTTTATTGATTCAAATAACTCATTGAAATGACGTTTAATCTTTTCATTTTCTTCAAGAAAGCTTTCATTTTCCTTTTGTAATGCATTTACTAAGTTTTGAAGATGAAATGTTTGAGAATTCTAAGAATCTAAAGGAGGAGGCATTTGGGAACCAGTCACATTGTTTTTTTGACCCTTTAATTGAGATATTTGGGCTTTCAACTTTCTGATCGTGTTACAATGAGCTTGAATCTGCTCATCCTGTTTGTTAATTTGAAAAACTGCATCAAACTCTGGAGCATCTGAGGATGTCTTGATATTTGAAGTTTTGACATTTTCTTTAAGATGTTGGTATTTTAGTTGTAAATTAAAATGCTCAACTTCTAGTTTAGAAAAATGTTTAACCACATTGTCGTGATCATCCAGTTCAATTTTCTCATTTAGTTTAGAATTAGTCTTTTCAAGCTCAATGACACGATCATGGGAGACTTTTAGGGCAACAGATAATTCATGAAATTAAGAAGCATTAATGGAACAATTTGTAGCAGTGACAAACACATATTGAGCAACACATTCAGTAATAAGAGTCTCATTCAATGTATGCAAGTTCTTCCTCTCAATCTCATTATATTTTAGTGCTCGCTCATAGTCACTAACCTCAACTATCATTGCATCAAATTCCTTTTTCATTTCTTTAATGTCTAAATTCATTCCCTTTTTAAGACTTTCAAAATGATCTTTTAGTTGTTTAAAGAAAGGCATGACTTCAGTTAAATAACATTCTTTTGTTTGCTCAAAACCCCTTTCCCCTTTAGTTATACCAGTGGGTGTGATCCTTTTCTTACAAGTTTTCTCAAAATCAACAAATAGTTGAAAAATAACATATTGACTGATTAAGGTCTTGCTTTTAGTGGCAATTGTCCTAGGAACTAAATGCATTGGTGTATTGGGAGGATACACAGTTGCTGAAGGCATTTTCCTAAAGGGGGGTTAGTTACAACAAGATTCTCTGCTTTTTGCTTATCTAAATCCTTTTTCCAGAACACTTGTTCGGGTGTTAACAATGTCTGAGGCTTAAACATGTTCAAGGAAATCCAATTCTCCTTCTTGTAATCATGGGGTGTGATATTTATTTTCTTCTCTTTGCATTTAGGATCATCTAGTTTCTTGTTCATCTTTTCTCTAGTGACTTCATCTGATTTCTTATCTTCCTTAGTGCACTCAATGCAACTAGGTTTCTGTCTAGGCTTAAGGATTTCATTTCCATCATACAGAACCTTATGAGCATTTCTAGCCTTCTTAATGACCTCTGGATTTGGTTTTTCAACAAGGGGAATGCTATGCTTATCGCTTAGAACTCTATGCTTAGTGATTAAGTGAGCAGTCTGAATGGTATTTCCTTGTACGTACAACTTATTTTCAAGCTTGTTTTTCAAGGTTTTTAGATTAGAAAAATCATTCAAAAGTTTTGATTCCTTAGCACTGAATTCTTGCTTAAGCATTTTAACATTTTCTTGAAGTTCTTGTTTTTGCTTAGCAGTTTTAGAAAGCTTTTCTTGTAAGGAGTTTAACTCTTGTTTTAATACTTCTTCTCTAAACCTACTTTTTCTAATAGTTGTACGCATTTGGTCATCCATTTCCTGCTCACGGGTGGTCAACTCAAATTTTGCACGTTGTTCATAAATAGCAACACGTTCTTTATAGGCATTCAGTTCAGAGATGACAGAATCATCAGGGGCACATGCAGTGAATTCATCAAAAACATAATCATTATTGACTGCAGAAGATACATCACTTGGTACAATCTCACTTTCACTTTGTTTCACATATTGATCATATGGGACAACATTGATATTACCCATATTTTCAATATCTGACTCAATAAATACAGTTGATTGTACTTCGTTATGTATCTTTTGCTTCTCAACTTCATCGTATAATTTTAATACCTCAGAAATGATTTTGTCTTTGGATGGACCAGCTTGTGGTGATGAAGAGACTTTAGGAGAGACCATTGGAGAAATGCTAGCCATGAAGATGGTTTGTGCAGTGGGTTCTTCATCAACATCAGAGTCGTATGCATCACAATCAGCTACTTGAAAGGCATTCTGATGATTATGGCCTATCTCCTGAATTGGTTGCTCATCCACATCTGCATCATATTTCTTAGCATTTCCCTCAGCCAAGAACAACAACTCCTCTTCATCCAAAGCTGCACCATTATCCTGAGCTTGTACAAGCAACATCTTATCCCTGAAGTACTCGGCATTCTGAGGGCGTTTTGGCGATGTGCAGTTCCTTGCAATGTGTCCCTCACCTCCACAATTATAACATTTGATTGGCTTTGCTTGACCCTGGTTTCCATTCCTTCCCCTATTCTGATTTGCAACATAACCTCTACCAGCTCCACCTCTTGCTTGTTCGTACTGTCTTTCTTGAACTGGCTGCACCATAACCTTCCCATCTTTGACAGTGGCTTGATTGTATGGATTGGAAGCAGTTCTTAGATTGTTGTTGGTGTATGGAAGAGAGTTCATGTTTTGACTAATCAGGAGAGCCAGTTGATTAATAAAGTTTCCCACGTGTGCATCAGCATCAGCTTGTTCGAACATAGGATCAGGAATGAGTTTGTGATTACCATTACCCATGGGTATGACTTGTGAGGCTTTGGTTGTGATTCCAATGTTTGAGTAGAAGGCAGTTGAGTCATTTGATGAGCTTGTCTCTCCCTGGTTGGTTTTGAACTGATTAAGAATCCTTTTTTCAAACATAGCATGTCTCTCATTCTGAAGGAGGAAGGCATAGAGTTGCTCATAGTTTGTATTCTTCAATCCTTTGGTTAGCTTTACAGAGGTGACAAACTTGTGCCATTCGGGATTCATGTTGTTCACAAACTTTGAGTTCAGCTGAATGTTTGGCATAGTTATTCTGATGTTCCTCATATCATTAACAAGCTTGTGGAATCTCACATAGTACTCATAGACACTCTCATCTGGTTTCATCTTGAAGTGTTCAAACTCATCATAGAGTTGTGATTCTCTGTCTTCCATAGTTAATTCAGAACCTGAGAGAAGCATCTTGACATTATCCCACACTGCCTTGGCTTCGGTGTTGTGATTGATCAGTTTGTAGATATCTTTTGGAAGACCTTGAAGTACGATGTTAGAAGCCCTGATATCAGCATCGAATCTCTTTTTCTTCTTATCATCGAGCTCATCATATGTCTTTGGTCTGTCAATTCCATAGATCATTGTTCCATCTTCAGCTGTACCAATTAAGTCTCTAGTAGTCTCAACCCGATACGGTCCTTCATCAATGGATTTGAGAATGTTAACTCCATTTTCCTTTCCAAGACAGTACAATCTTGTTGGGAATTATGCGAAGTAGGATTTCTGCTGTCATTACTGCCGAAGGATTCTGCTGAAGTAGAAGCAGAATCTGCTGAAGAAGACATTTTGCTGAAGTGTAAAAGCAGTGCCGTGTTACTGCTGAAGGGTGGAAGCTTACTAGGATCAGCATGCGCTGTTTTATTTAAATGCTAACCCATCATTATTCTTGTACTGCCCAAGGTTAGCATGGGTATTATTGTACTGCTCAATTTTATCTAGTGCTTTAGTCATTAAATGCATACTTGAATGTTTAGTCGATTGAGTAGTAATAGTTTTAGGGTTCCTTGTCTATAAAAGGAACCTCATAGTTTGTAATAGGAGGACAACTTGAAACATAGAGTTTCAGTGAATAAAAGATCCATAGAGGATCTAAGTGTTCTTAGTTATAACAACTTGTATTTACTTTCTGCTATAGAATACGAGTTGTAGAGACTGTCTATTAGTTTGCTTATGATTACATAGGCAACACAAACGATCCACGAGTGCTAAAGATCTATCAAGGTCTGAGAGTTTTCAACAAGTGGTATCAGAGCCTCGGGAGAGTCTCTACGATACTGAGAACCTTATTTACCTCACCCCCATACAACCAAAAACATATTCACCATGCCTGGAACTGATGATGAATCAGAAGTCACCACCAACAACAACATCAAAAACACCACCTCTATGCAGCAACTTAGTCTCTCCAACAGTAATGGCAAGTTTCCTTATCTGAAAAAGGAAGAGTATGATTTGTGGACCATGAAGATGCAGAACTGGATCTCCAATATTGATTGGAATCTATGGGATATTGTGAAGAATGGTAACAGTCTGAAGAAGACCATCCCAGATCTTGATGGTAAGTTTACCATTGCTCCTCCCAAAACTGCTGAAGAGGTTTTAGCTGTGCAAAGAGAGCACAAGGTAAGAACCATCCTCCTTCAATCTATTCCTGAAGATCACTTGGGTGATTTTCACCACATGGTTGATGCAAAGGACATCTGGATGGCTCTTAAAGCAAGGTTTGGTGGAAATGAAGAGTCCGGGAGAATGAGGAAGTCCATGCTGAGACAACACTTCCAAGAGTTCAATATCTCTGAAGAAGAAGGTATCCACAAGGGATACGACAGGTTTCACAAGATTCTGAGTCAGCTAAACCAGCTGAATGCAAAGCCTGACAATGATGATAGCAATTTAAAGTTCCTACGATCTTTGCCTCCATCATGGTTACATGTCAGTATAGCTCTTAAGGCTAAAGGATGGTTGGACATGCTCACCTTTGATGAGCTATACAACAAGCTAAAATCTCTTGAACCTGATGTCAGATCTCCCTACCGTGCACCCTCTTCTGGTCATTCAGCCTTCGTTGGGACATCACACTCCAATATGATGATACATGCTTCAAGTCCATCTTACTTACCATCATCATCTTATCGTCCCACTCCATCACATCCTCAAGCTAAATCTGGCAGTATATTGGAGGATGTTCTTCATTCATTTGTTGCTGATTATGATACTCAGCAGCACCTGGTATATGAAGACTTTGATCAGGTGGACCCACTTGAAATGGAGGAGATGAAGCTGAAATGGCAGGTGGCCATGCTTTCAGTAGATATCAAGAGATTTGAAGAGAAGGCAGGAAGGAAGTTTGGATTCAAGGGGAAGGATCCAGCTCGTTTTGACAGGAGAAAGGTCAAGTGTTTCTCTTGTCACCAGATGGGTCATTTCTCAAGGGAATGCAAGGACAGGAAGAGTGGAGAAGGAGCTAGCTACCATTCATATCAGCAGAATCAGAAGGGAGCTAGCACTTCAGCAGCTCTTATTACCATGGATGAACAGGTCAACTGGACTGCACATGAACCTGTGAATGAGAAAGCTGCTGATACATAGAAGCTTGGACTGCTGGCTAGGTGTACTTCAGAATATAGGCATGATCAATTTGCCTTCATGGGACTTTCTCAGGTACACAACTGTATATTTGGTTGTAGTGAAAGATACAATGAACTTAAAGAAGCTTATGATACTATGAAACCTAAATACAATGAATGCTATGTTGATAATGAAGCTTATAAACTTTCGTTAAAAACATTAGAAAGACAAAAGGTTTGGTTTCAAAAGAATCAAATAGCTTATGAAGAAAAGATTAAGGTGCTGCAATTTGATCTAGATATTGCTAATATTAACTTTAAATGCACTGAAAAGGAAAAAGCTGATGCTATTACTGAGAATCTAGAGCTTAAAGAGAAACTTGCAGAGGAAATAGCTAGACATAAACAATGGTTGATATCTGGTGACAATCTAGCTAGAGAACTCTATAATAGTCAGTCTGTGAACTCAGGAATAGGTTTAGGTTTTCAAAAGTATGTAGGATTAGAAGCTAGGCAAGATGGGCGTAAATTTACACCTGCAGGCTTAGAACATTTTAAAAAGGAAGGTGATTTACATGCTATCCCTGGACCTATTAGAGGTGAATTCATGCCCACTGACTTGTCTGTTGCTGTTGACTTTGATGGATCACACCATCTGTATGGCAAAAAGTCAAAAGACTTGCCAGACAACGATGCTTCATCTTATGATTTTGTCTCTTTCTCTTACAGTGACAATTCATCGGATCAAGGATCTACTTACAGCTGTGATTCAAGTGATAAGTCAGACCTTCCCAAGCCCTCACCTGAGCCTACACCCAAGCCTGCACCCAAGACTATCTACAAGCCTTCTAGGATAGCTGCTGAGGAATCTACTTCCAAGCCTGTTTCCCCTGAAGACTTGTCTTTTAAATCTATGAATAATTTGTCTGTTAAAAACAATTCCTTTAATGTTTCTGGTTTAAGTTCTTCTACATGTAATAGATCATCTGCTTTGTTGAATAAATCTTCCAAAAGGAAAACTTGTTTTGTTTGTGGAAGTAAACTTCATTTAATTAAGGATTGTGATTTTTATGAGCAAAGATTGGGTGCATGTGCTCTTCAGCAGAAACCTAGACCAGTGTGGACCAATGTTAAGAATATTTCACCTTATGTCCCACAAGCTACTTATACTGACTCTTCTTGGAGGAGGTCAGCTGATAGACCTTATGTGCAACCTACTAGCCCATATTTTAAACATGGTTATTGGCCTGCATATGTTGACCCTATAAATCATGGGAAAGGGTGTAGGGGTACTGCTGTCAAGTCCTCAGCAGGTTGTTCTTGGAATAAAAAGGGACCTAAACTTCAATGGAAACCCAAGAACAATGGTGGATCTTTCTCATCTGCTAGACATAACTCTTATGATCCACTAGGCAGGTTCAAGTCAGCAATGGCTTGAGCCTCCTCTGTATACTAACATTCTTTTGTATATATGTTTGTTTCTGTAGGATCATCCTCTTAAGCATAAAGATATTGGTATTGTTGATAGTGGCTGTTCAAGAAGTATGTCGGGAAATAGAGATATGATGCACAATTTTGTTCCTATTGAAGAAGGAGGGAATGTGACCTTTGGTGGAAGTGATGGTAGAATTACTGGAAAAGGCACCATCAAGACACTGCTACTGAACTTTGAGAATGTGTACTATGTTAGGGAACTTCAGAACTTCAACTTGTTCTCAGTCTCACAAATTTGTGACACCAAGAACAAGGTACTCTTCTCTGAAGATGAATGTCTTGTGCTTTCTAAAGAGTTCAAGCTTCCAGAAGATACTTCAATTCTACTAAAAGTCCCTCGAACTCACAATCTATACACATTCAAACTCAATGAAGTTCACCCTGAAGGTGACCTCACTTGTTTACTGGCTAAAGCATCATTGGATGAGTCTAACAAATGGCATAGGAGAATGGCTCATGTGAATTTCAAAACAATAAACACTCTCTCAAAAAGGGGACTTGTCGAAGGTCTACCCACCAAAGTTTTCTCCAATGATCATAATTGTGTTGCATGCAACAAAGGGAAGCAACACAGAGCATCCTACAAGGCTGTCACTGCAGTGAGCATTATCTCTGAGCCTCTTCAGCTGTTACATATGGATCTATTTGGTCCAACTCAAGTCAGAAGCATTGATCACAAGTACTATTGTTTGGTTATCACTCATGGATATAGCAGATTTTGCTGGGTGTTCTTTCTAAGGACTAAAGATGAAACAACTCCAGTGCTGAAAGACTTCATCACCCTCGTTGAAAATCAGTTGAACAAGAAGGTTAAGGGAATTCGGTGTGATAATGGGACAGAGTTCAAGAATGCTATTATTATAGAACTCTGTAGGTCTAAAGGGATAAAGAGGGACTATAGCAATCCAAGAACCCCACAACAAAATGGGGTAGCTGAAAGAAAGAATAGGACCTTGATAGAGGCTGTGAGATCAATGCTTGCAGACTCTAAATTGCCCACTATGTTCTGGACTGAAGCTGTTGGCACAGCTTGCTATGTGCTTAACAGAGTCTCCATTACTAGACCTCACCTCAAAACACCATATGAACTTCTCTTTGGGAAGGTTCCAGTCATTCATTACCTCAAACCTTTTGGTTGTCAAGTGACCATTCTAAACACCAGTGATCCTTTGGGGAAGTTTGATGAGAAAGCTGATGATGGTTATATAGTGGGTTATTCAGCAAACAGCAAGGCTTACAGAGTGTATAACTTATCTGCCAAGAAGATAGAGGAGACCTTGAACCTGAGATACCTGGAAGATAAGCCCAATGTTCAAGGACAGGGTCATGTGTGGTTGTTTGACCTCGACTACCTAACTGATTATCTGGGTTATACTAGACATATGGCTAACCAAAGTGCAGGCTCTCAAGAATCTCCCACTAACAATGCAGGTACCTTGGATGCTGACTCTGGAAGTGAATTTGAAGATGATGAACAACCTATACTTGTGCCTTCTTTCTCCCCTAACAATGTTGCAGGTAACTCTTCTAGAGATACTTCTGCTGAGTGTGAAGATGAATCACACTATGCTGAGGACCTTGCTAGACTTCAGACTCAAGAGTTTGCAGCTAAGCTTGAAGCTGAGAAGGTGAATGGGGAGCTTGCAAATGAGGCTGTCAATGGAAACCATATTCCTGCTGACACTGATGCCGTCTCTCCCATCGTCATCAAATCTGCTGAAAGCTCGTCTGTTACTACTCCTATTCCTACTCGAGTGTCCACAGACTTTGTGGAACCGTATACTCGCTTTCCAAGTCCTTCAGATCTTGGAAATCATCAACCCAAATCTGGCATTTTCACCTCACCTTCCTATGACACAACTTTTGTACCAACTGTGACTAATCTTGAACCTACCATTGAAGTCAACCCCACTGCTACTAAAAGAATCAACATAACTCACCCTCAATCCAATATTATTGGAGACATTCTAGCTCCTGTTAGAACTCGAAAGGCTATCTCTAGTCCTAAATTTGGACAGGTTGCTTTTCTCTCCTATGTCTCAAATCAGCAAAGAGACAATCACACAGACTACAAGCATTGTCTGTTTGCGTGTTTTTTTTCCCAAGTAGAACCAACCAGTGTCTCTCAAGCTCTTGAAGACTCAAGTTGGATTGAGGCAATGCAAGATGAAATGCAACAGTTTCAGAACCAACAAGTTTGGATCTTGGTACCATTACCAGATGGCAAATATGCTATTGGAACTAAATGGATTCTGAAGAACAAAAGAGACGCAAGGGGTGTGGTTATTAAAAACAAAGCAAGATTAGTAGCTCAAGGTTACAGGAAAGAAGAAGGGATTGATTATGATGAAGTGTTTGCACCTGTTGCTAGAGTAGAGGCCATTCGAATTTTCTTGGCCTATGCTTCCTACATGGGCTTCATGCTGTATCAGATGGATGTTAAAGGTGCTTTTCTATATGGTGAGATTGAAGAGGAAGTTTATGTCACACAACCCAAAGGATTTGAAGACCCAGATCATCCTAATCATGTTTACAAAGTCGTTAAAGCTCTCTATGGACTTCATCAGGCACCAAGGGCATGGTATGCTAGGCTTTCATCATTTCTGCTGAAGCATGGCTACAGAAGAGGTGCCATTGATAAGACTCTTTTTCTGAAGAAGAACTCGACAGACATCATACTTGTGCAAGTGTATGTGGATGACATCATTTTCGGATCAACTAAAGAAGCTTGGTGTAGGGAATTCGAGGATCTGATGAAGGGAGAATTTCAGATGAGTGTTATGGGGGGGCTTACTTTCTTTTTGGGTCTCCAAGTTCAGCAGAAACAATATGGGATATTTATCAATCAAGATAAATATGTGAGGGACATGTTGAAGAAATTTGGTATGGAAGGTGTCAGAACTGCCACAACACCTTATGAAGCTCCAAAAACAAAAGCCAACAATGAACCAGATCTCCCTGTGAATGTTCATTTATACAGATCTATGATTGGTTCATTAATATATCTAACAGCTTCAAGACCTGATATTACCTTTGCTGTGAGTGTTTGCTCTCGACATCAAGTCACTCCTCTTACTTCCCATCTCAATGCAGTCAAGAAGATCTTTAAGTACCTCAAAGGCCAACCTCATTTGGGCCTTTGGTACCCAAAAGAGTCTCCTTTTAAGTTGGAAGCATATAGTGACAGTGATTATGCTGGTGCAAATCTGGATAGGAGATCCACAACTGGAGGCTGTCAATTCCTTGGAAAGAGACTGATTTCTTGGCAGTGCAAGAAACAAACCATTGTGGCTACCTCAACTACTGAACCAGAGTATGTTGCTGCTGCAAATTGCTGTGGACATGTCCTTTGGATTCAAAACCAACTGCTGGATTATGGGTATAACTTCATGAACACAACTCTTTTTATTGATAATCAGAGTACCATATGCATTGTCAAAAATCCAGTTTTTCACAGTAGAACCAAGTATATTGAAATCAGACACCACTTTATAAGATATGCATATTAAAAACATTTGATAAATGTGGCTAAAATTCATACAGATGATAATGTGGCAGATTTGTTAACAAAAGCTTTTGATGGACCAAGGTTTCAATACCTTGTGGTCAGTATTGGAATGCTTAACCCTTAACTGCAAAGTTTAAGGGGAGGCATATGCCTCAGAGGAGGATTTCTTTGTTTGTTTGTTTGTTAATTATTAGTTTAAAAAAAAAAAAAAAAAAAAAAAAAAAAAAAAAAAAAAAACAAAAAAACAAACTTTCTCTTGCAGGTTTGTTGTATTTTGATGATGGTTTTTAACTCACCAGATATACCTTGTGTATGTCAAAGAGTTGGCTAGTCCAAAGGGTACAGCTTTGGTAAAGACACATCAAATCTGTTGATATCTGTAATGGTTTGCTCAAAATCATAGGGTCTGCAACCACCCATGCTTAATTGCTGAGAGTTGTATGGTCATCAATTCACCATGGTATATTCCTTTTTGGAATCCAAGAATTGGCTAGCTCACAAGTATATGGATTGTGGTAAAGGCAACTATCCCCATATTTGGTTATCAATTCACCAATTCTAAGAATTGACTAGTCCTGAGCAAACGGCTACAGGTAAAGACACATCAAATCCGTTTATATAGTTGCTGATTTGCTCATAAATCAGATGGTTATCAATGTACCATAGTTTTCGGACTTAAACATCTGGCTAATCCAGTAGTGATGGCTATTGGTAAAGAGACATCAAATCCATTATTTTCAATGATTCACCTCTCTCAGATGTTCACACATCTGGATGTGATGAGAATAGTATGCAACTAATAAGTATTGATGTACATTATGTCATGTGTTGCTGCAAAGACCTGGAGTTTCAAAGTTTGCTCATCATAGAGATGAGTTTGTTGTTGGTTCTTTGCTACTGATGTTTGAGAACAATCCTCTAGTACTGAAGTCTCTAAGATCAATCAAGGTAGGAAACTGGAACTTAACCAAGTCAAATTCCAGTTTAGGGGAGGATTGTTGGGAATTATGCGAAGTAGGATTTCTGCTGTCATTACTACCGAAGGATTCTGCTGAAGTAGAAGCAGAATCTGCTGAAGAAGACATTCTGCTGAAGTGTAAAAGCAGTGCCGTGTTACTGCTGAAGGGTGGAAGCTGACTAGGATCAGCATGCGTTGTTTTATTTAAATGCTAACCCATCATTATTCTTGTACTGCCCAAGGTTAGCATGGGTATTATTGTACTGCTCAATTTTATCTAGTGCTTTAGTCATTAAATGCATACTTGAATGTTTAGTCGATTGAGTAGTAATAGTTTTAGGGTTCCTTGTCTATAAAAGGAACCTCATAGTTTGTAATAGGAGGACAACTTGAAACATAGAGTTTCAGTGAATAAAAGATCCATAGAGGATCTAAGTGTTCTTAGTTATAACAACTTGTATTTACTTTCCGCTATAGAATACGAGTTGTAGAGACTGTCTATTAGTTTGCTTATGATTACATAGGCAACACTAACGATCCACGAGTGCTAAAGATCTGTCAAGGTCTGAGAGTTTTCAACAAGTCATTCGTTGAGCCCAAGAGTCATAGTCAGTTCTGTTAAGCATGGGTGGACGAGTATCTGAACCAGCTGCTTGGACATCCTCGGCAACAGTGGAGATGATTGTAGGAACGTTGGTAGACATGATGACAGATTAAACGGGATTTTATAACTCTCTGATTAAACTAGGAAATAGATTCTTTCACGGGATTTTACTAAATCAAGAGAAAACCGTATTACAGACAAAGTCAACCAAGTCGCTAAGAAAACCTGAACCAACTCGCTAAGCACCAAGTCGCTAGTAAAATTTTGACAGCAAGTCGCTAAGCACCAAGTCGCTAAGTTGTCAAGTAGCTAAAGAACAACTCGCTAAGCACCAAATCGCTAGCAAAATTTTGACAGCAAGTCGCTAAGCACCAAGTCGCTAAGTTGTCAAGTCGCTAAATAGCAACTCGCTAAGCACCAACTCGCTAACAAACTTAAGTACAAGTCGCTAACTTTCACTAAGTCGCTACCCGTAGTGGAGACTCCACTAAGTGTACTGTTTGTCGGCTTGTCTCAATAGACAAGTCGCTAGCTCAACTCGCTAAGGCCTTCAACTACAACTCGCTACCAAAATACAAAGCAAGTCGCTACCAAGAAAACTTGTCCGTGGCTTAAGTCGCTAGCAAGAAAAACACATAAACATCACTTTTCAATCCAAAAACAACCCAACCACGATGATTCAAGCTTAACAAATCAAAACCCAAGCACATACAATGATTCTAAACACAAAACTACACTCAAGTTTCAAACTTTAACACTAGAAATGATCCAAATGATGCAAAAACCACTAAACTTTTTCAAACTCTAAAACCACCTAAAAGTCACTAGAAATCCAAAGATATGTAAGAGATGATCAAACCATGGCTCTTGAAACCATTTGTAACATATTGGATTTCACATACACATCAAACCAAACACAAAGTAGGCGTATAAAGAGTTCTAGAGAGAGAAAGTTAGAGGTTTAGGGAACTTTAGTGAGAGAAAGAAAAGTCTTATTATGAGCTCCAACTCTCTACCTTGGAAGGTAGAGAGTATTTATAGTCTTACAATAAAACGCCACACAACGGGCTGTGGATCAGGCATACAGTGGGTAAAGACCCGTCCGTCCTCCACGGTGTTACTTAACTAAATACTACTTAGCCTAAAAGAACTACGACTACGAGCTTTCTAACGATTACATATACTTGAGGTGACCGACTCTTTAATACCTGGAATTTCTAATTCCTAACATAGTCTTTCCATCGGATAGCGGTAACATTACCTTGTTGCAAAAGCTATGATCAAAGGAATAAGGAGAAGGTTCTAAAGAAAAGATGAAGTTTGCTTGATCCGTGCAAAACCGTCAAGTTTTCTCACGCAAGCTGACCACTTGTGAATGGCCGACTGTAAGAAACTTAAAACAGCTTAAGCACGAATGCAATGAAGATCTGGAGAGTATAGTGTTTCCCCGGGTCGTTATGTCCCAGCGAGCTATGCAATGGATCACCAAACGTAAAGTGATCGAGAAATTTGAACGGAAAAGAGTATCTGATATGATTATAACTACAGAAAAAGCCAACAAATTACAGAGGCTTAAATGCAAATTAAAGGAAATTAAAAAGATAAAAAATATTAAATAAACGCTATCACTATTTGCAAAATGATGTTTTTGATTTTATGTTTTTATAAAACTTAATTAAAAACTACGTTACGTACAAATGAAAATGTGAAACTTACACAATATAAATCCTAAAAATACGAAAATAACATTTTTACAGTCCTAATGATAAAAGAAAATTTTTAGAAAAAGAAAATTATTTTTATAACTATTTATTTAATTAAAAACTATTTTTAACTATTTAATATTAACCTAAAATACAAGAAAATAGGAAATAAAGCTAGAAAAATAAAATTATGACTCAGAAAAATCTAAAATAACAAAATAGAATTTTCAAAACTATTTTTGTATTTTTCTGATTATTTTTCTATTTTCTAGGAATTAAAAACTATTTAAAACTAATTAAATTGCTTAAAAATACAAATTTAACCAAGAAAATTTTGGAAAAATATTTTTTTTTTGCTTTTTATATTTATCTTAACTTAAGAAAAATGAAAAATTATTTTTTTGAAGCTTTTCTTAATTAATTGTATTTAAAGCTAATTAAAAAGGCCTAAAAATTAATTTAAATACAGAAAAATAGCAAACCAACTTAGAAAAATCTGAAAAATTCAAGATAAGCTTAAAATAATATTTGGAATCTAGGAAAAATGGAAAAACATGTGCTTGTGTGGAAGAAATTGAAACTGCTATCACAAGGGCTTATAAATAAGCACTTAAAACAAGCCAACAATCACAAATAAGCACTAAACTGGAACAGAAGCTTTAAAATGCTAAAACTACTAACATGCAACAAGTTTCAACTAGCTAGGACCTCTAAACAACAAGCTCAACAGATTTGGATGATTTGAGTTTATAAGCTAAAAACAGGTTTGGGTAGCTACTTTGAGCTTATGCACAAGCTACCAGATAAGCTAAAATTGAAAACCAGTCCTTGGGATCTAAACTAGACCTGGTTGGGACCTTGTAAACCAAATTTGAGCCAAAGGTGAGCTCTGATGAACCCTGTGCAAGCCTGCACAAAATTGTGCAGAGTCAGTGTCAACTGACTCAGTTGCACAGGGGAGATGAGACCTTATTGACAAGCAGTTTTGAGCTTTATAAAAAATTCACAAAAATGTATAAAAATGCTAATAACAAAATAGACCAGTTGAACTTTAAAAACCCAAGATTTCAATTGATTTGGCTCAAAAATGAAGCCATGAAAAATCCTTTCAGTTGAATGAAAATCTCTTTTTTCACTTTTGACTTTTGCAAGCAGTTAAGTAACTTTGACCAAAATGAAATTTGAAACCAATTTTTAGGCTGATATTGATGTAATATGATGTAATGAACACAATGCAAACAATGTTTATGTTTTCTTAACACAAAACAAGTGATTGGTTATTAAAAATCTCAACAGTGAGCAAGTTAAGACAGTTAGATGTGATTTTTGACTTTGGGTGTTTTGCAGGCACAAACTAAGACAGATAAGAGCTCAAATGAGTTAAACAAGCATGAACCAACAAGACTCTACCACTGCATACACCTCTAAGACAGTTTAGACCATAAATCAAAACATACCTTAAATTATTAAATTGCAATAAAAACTGAGTTAAAAACTGAACAAGCCTAATTTATTGATCAAACTGAATCCATATATCCTAAATACAACTTAATGAGCAGACTTAAACCAGTTATAACTACAAATTAAGATTATGCAAAGAAACCTTAAAATTCACTTACAAACAGTCCTTAGCCACTATGGCTTGAAACAGTAACCAATGAACACTAACCTAATTATATCAATCCAATGGATTCCAAATCAACCCAAATCTAGCACTGCTTCACCCATTGACCATTTTCTTTTCAATTTCTGCCCAGTTTGACTTTCTTTGACCAAGAATCAATTTTGCTTAAAACTGAAATGTAAGCTTATAGAAAGCTATTAGAAGCTTGTATAAGCTTATTGGAACTGAGTAATGAGCTGTTTGAAGCTTTTGTATGAGAATTGGAAATGGAAAATTTCAACAGTAAGCTTTTAAACATGAATTCTTAACACAACTTGAATTTATAACTGGAAATATTTTATAATGATACAATACACTTAGTTTGATACAAAGAAACAAAATACAACAGGTTTTACACTAAGTTAAAAACTTTAAGTTAAAAACGACATTTAGAGAAAATTAAAAATTACAAGACTCCCTATCTTGCTCCTTCTTTGCTTCTTTTATAATCCAAGCTCTTTATCTCTTTCTTCTGAATAGTTCCCATCAAAATCCTTGGCCATTGGATGTCTGGAAGCTATATTGGCCATTGGATCAAGTTTTGGCGCCAATTTGAGATTTTAACAGTTGGGGTTGAGATGGTGGGTGAGAGGTGCATTTAATGCATCTTGGAGGTTAGTTGAGGTGGGGGGAACAAGGTGAGGTGATAGGTTGAGCTGGTGGCTGGAATGGTTGGGGTGGTTTGCAGACAGGGGGGAGGGAAATGGGGGAAAGAAGATGGCGGGTATGTTTGTTTGACTGGTGAGTTTGACCAGTTTGACCACAGGGGTTCAAGACAAGGGGTCCAATTTGGTTATGGCAGGGTCACAATGAAATGGCAGGGTCCAAAGGTGTATTAAAGGGTTTTAAATGACAAGGACCTAATGTGTAATTTCTGAATATCCAGGGACCATTCTTGTTCATTCTGAAAATGTAATCCAAGGGCTGGTTTTGTCACTCCCAAATAAACCAAGGACCAAACCTGTAAATCTCAAGTAATACAAGGACCGTATTTGCCAAAATTGAAACTCCGGGGATTAAACTTTAAATTTTCCAAAATTTATCAAAAGACCAATTTTGACAAGTTAGAATTACCAAAGGACTAAAAATGTTCATTTTCCAATTTAAAATGTCCAGGGGTAAATTCTGTCAATCTTTGAAATTTTAGGGACTAGATTTGACAACTTTTGAAACTTGAGGGACTAAAACTGCCAATTTTGCAAACTTGATACGTTTTTAATCTGATTTTGATATTTTTGCATTTAAAACACATAAAACACTGATTTGTGATATTTTTATCATTTTGATGCATTTTTGAGTGTTTTCAGATGATTTTGCAATCTAGACGGTATAAAAATGATGAGTATTTAGACACTCATCAATCCCCCACACTAAGATATTGCTAGTCCCTAGCAATGTTTTGAAACTTTAATGGATTTTAAAAACTCTTTACCAAAAGCCATCACTTCTGGAGTAGCCAATTGTTTTGATTCAAGTAAGAACCTTGGTACAATGATAACCAAATGATTTTGAGCAAATCATAAGCTGTAAACGGATTTGATTTGTCTTTACCAGAAGCCGTTTGCTCTGGACTAGCCAACTCTTAGATAAATTATCAGTATTATCTTTGGTGAGTCGATTACCAATTATGGTTTTTCCACTGCCTTTACCACAAGCCATAAACTTGCGGGCTAGCCAACTCTTCACTAATTAAAGATATGGTGAGCTGAATACCATACAATTTTGGGCAAATTGCAAGCCGTCAACGGATTTGAGATATCTTTACCAAGAGCCGTTTGCTCCTGGATTAGCCAATCCTTTTGTTTTTTAGACAAGGCGGACTGATAACCATAAGATGAGTCAGTGTAAAACACTTACTCCAAAAAAAAATTTTGGCCAAAAACGGGGGAATTGGGTGGTATAATTACATGATAAAATTCGCGAGAATTCCCCCCCACACTAGAAATGAATATTGCCCTCAATATTGAAAGTACCGGTGGTTATGCCGAAACATAGAACGTAAAAGGGAAATACTACGGCCATTATTTAGAAAGAAGATTTTTTTTTTTTTTTTTTTTGAAACTTGCATATATACACAACATGTGGGGCAACCCCCCCCCCCCCCCACACTAGGGTGGTAGAAAGATAGAAAGAAGTCAGAAATATGGGTGAAAACCCATATGGCATGCTACTGTTTTTGATTCCCGAGTCGCTAGCTTGACTCGATCCCCGCATTCATTGGTTTATGGGGAAAGTTTGTAAGTCCGGGACAACCATGGATGGAATGTCCTCTCCAAAGTAATGCTTCACTCGATGACCATTCACTTTAAAGTTTGGACCATCGGGTTGAGATAACTCAATGGTACCATAAGGATAAACCTTAGCAATGGTAAATGGTCCAGACCAGCGGGATTTTAATTTTCCCGAGAAAATATTCAATCTTGAATTGAAAAGAAGGACTCGATCACCGACGTTGAAAACGCGGTTTTTGATTTTTGAGTCATGAATTTTCTTTGTCTTTTCTTTGTAGATCAAAGAGTTCTCGTATGCTTGATCACGGAGTTCATTTAATTCATTCATTTGAACTTTCCGATGATCACCAGCTGTCTGAATATCAAAGTTAGCATGCTTCAAGGCCCAGTATGCCTTGTGCTCGAGCTCAACGGGCAGATGACATGCCTTCCCGTATACAAGCTTGTATGGAGTGCACCCGATGGGTGTTTTGTAAGCTGTACAGAAGGCCCAGAGTGCGTCATCTAGCTTATCCGACCAAGAGGCACGGTTTTCACCAACCGTCCTCTCAAGAATTCTTTTAATCCCCCGGTTGGAAACTTCCACTTGCCCACTTGTTTGTGGGTGGTACGCAGTAGATAAACGGTGAGTTACACCATACTTTTGCATGACTCTTTCAAACTGGTCATTGCAGAAATGCATACCACGATCACTGATTATGGCTCGTGGAGTTCCAAACCTAGCAAACAGAGATTTTAAGAATTTCACAACAACTCGGGCATCATTGGTGGGTAAAGCCTTAGCTTCAACCCATTTTGACAAGTAGTCAACGGCCACGAGTATGTATTTGTTACCACGGGAAGAAGGAAATGGCCCCATAAAGTCAATGCCCCATATGTCAAAAATTTCACACACTTGAATGGCGTTTTGCGGCATTTCATTTCTTTGTGAGATATTCCCGTGACGTTGACAAGCGTCACAGGTTTTGACAAATTCATGGGCATCCTTATAAATCGTGGGCCAATAGAATCCGGAATCAAACACCTTCTTGGCGGTGTAGTTGGGGCTATGATGTCCCTCAGTAGGTCCAGAATGGCAAGCCTTGAGAATGTCAATAGCTTCCTGACCATATACACATCGTCGGATGACTTGATCCGCACAAATTTTAAACAAGTAGGGGTCGTCCCAGAAGTAATGTTTCACATCTTTAAAGAATTTATTTTTCTGTTGGGACGACATCCCTTTCACCACAAAGTTACCCGCATGGTAATTTGCAAAGTCAGCAAACCATGGGGTAGAAGAATCTCCACGAAAAGAAACCACATTGATTGTTTCGAGAGGAAATGTTTCATTAATTTCCTTTTTCTCGAACACATCTTGGTGAGGGTTTTCTAGACGGGAAAGATGATCAGCAGCCAGGTTCTCAGCTCCTTTTTTATCACGTATAGTGATATCAAATTCTTGTAGGAGGAGAACCCAATGGAGCAATCTCGGTTTTGCATCTTGTTTTGCAAAGAGATATTTAAGAGCCGAGTGATCCGTATACACCACGCATTTGGTCAAGATAAGGTATGGCCGAAACTTTTCAAACGCATACACCACAGCTAATAATTCTTTTTCTGTAGTGGTGTAATGGGTTTGAGCTTCAGTCATAGTTTTGCTTGCGTAATGGATAGGCTGAAAATGCTTAGTTTTGCGTTGCCCCAAGACTGCACCGATAGCAAAATCACTTGCATCGCACATGAGCTCAAAGGGTAAATCCCAGTCGGGGGCAACTAGAATGGGTGCTTCCGTAAGCTTTTTCTTTAGTGTTTCAAAAGCTTCGATGCACTCAGGAGAAAAGATAAAAGGAGCATCTTTTTCGAGAAGATGGGTCATAGGCCGAGCGATTTTAGAAAAATCTTGAATGAATCTACGATAGAACCCGGCATGACCTAGAAAACTCCTAATACCTTTGACGGTAGTAGGATGAGGTAATTTAGCAATAACATCAACTTTTGCTCTATCTACCTCAATCCCGTTCTTGGAAATCTTATGGCCAAGGACTATGCCCTCTTTGACCATAAAGTGGCTCTTCTCCCAATTTAGACAAAGATTGGTGTCTTCACACCTTTGAAGCATTCTTTCTAAATGGGAGAGACATGTATGAAACGAGTCCCCAATGACCGAGAAGTCATCCATAAACACCTCCATTGTTTCCCCGATCATGTCGTGGAAAATTGCCATCATACATCGTTGGAACGTGCCAGGAGCATTACATAAACCAAAAGGCATACGTCTGTAGGCAAATGTCCCGTATGGGCAGGTGAATGTGGTCTTTTCTTGATCCAGCGGATCAATGGGGATCTGAAAGTAACCCGAGAAACCATCAAGGAAACAATAGTATTCGTTCCCTGCTAATCTCTCAAGCATCTGGTCCATGAAGGGTAGAGGAAAATGGTCTTTACGGGTGGCTTCGTTTAACTTGCGATAGTCAATACACACACGCCATCCCGTAACCAATCGAGTTGGAATTAACTCATTTTCTTCATTCGTGACAACAGTTATGCCACCCTTTTTTGGAACGCAATGAATTGGGCTAACCCAAGGACTATCAGAGATCGGGTAAATCAAACCGGCATCAAGAAGTTTGAGAACCTCTTGTTTGATAACCTCATGAATCTTAGGATTCACCCTTCTCTGATGTTGGACTGCTGGTTTAAAGTCATCCTCCATTAAGATTTTGTAAGTACAAAACTCAGGGTTGATACCCTTAATGTCGGAGAGTTTCCAAGCAATTGCTTGCTTGTGTGACTTCAAGACCTTTATGAGAGCAGTTTTCTCCTCCTTAGTTAAATCCTTAGCAATTATGACGGGTAATTTATCATCACCCTCCAAAAATGCATACTCGAGATGAGGAGGTAGGTCCTTAAGTTCAACCTCGGGAAATTCTTCAGTAGAAGTTTGTACTGATTTGATTTCCTCAATCGTGATTTCTTTCGGAGGGAGTGAAGGTAATGGATCTTCATTTAGCAATTGCTCAAGATAAAGAATATCCCCCTCCGAATCATACACACCATCAATTCCAGGCGGAATTGATTCATCAGTAGCAAGAAATCCATCGATCTCTTCCAGAAGGAAGTCTCCTCCCTCAAATGGAGTGAGAGAGGGGGAAGAGTCGGCAATGATAGGTTGAGAAGATGTGGTGGAATCCCCACCCACAGAATTATGAAGATAACCAAGAAACTCTTGAGAGTACTCCTCTGAAGCAATATCAATTAAATCGACTCGATTAACTGATTCAGTGTCATAATTTGAGGAGTACCTCGAAGTTTGATCGAGGTTAAAGGTAACAGCTTCATTACCCACACGTAAAGTGATTTCTTGCTCAAATACATCAATAAGAGCACGGCCCGTTCTCAGGAATCCTCGTCCAACAATGAGAGGAACCCGATGATCGGCATCGAAATCAACAACCACAAAATCAGCCGGAAAATGGAACTTTCCTACTTTCACGAATACATCCTCGGCGATGCCAAGGGGACGCGAGATAGAACGATCTGCAAGCTCAAGAGTCATGCAGGTAGGAATAAGTTCCGGAAGAGAAAGTTTCTTCCACACTGAATACGGCATCAGATTGATGCTTGCACCAAGATCGGCAAGGGCAAAGCATTCAATCATCCCAGGAAAAACACAAGGAAGAAGAAATTTTCCGGGATCTCCTAGCTTCTCGGGAAGCTTTTTCAACAGAACTGCTGAGCAATTTTCGTTCAAAGGAGTCTTAGCCATTTCAAACAGCTTTTCCTTGTTGCTCAACATGTGTTTGAGAGTAGATGCAAACTTGGGCATCAACATGATGGCATCCGCGAAGCTTATGTCAAAATGAAGTTCTTGGAAAATTTGAAAGAATTTTTCCATTTGATGACTAGCTTTCTCGTGGAGTTTCTGCTCATGTAAGCGTGTGGATTTTGGGTTACCAACTGGAGGTTCAAAAACAACTCCAGGTTTGGTATTGGGTTTCGGGACAACCTGAGGATGGACATTGCTGGTACTTCCGTTATTAGTAGGAAGTTCCTTGTCCTTTGTCGCCTCAGGTTCGCTTTCCACTACCTTCGGGAGAGAAGAAGAAGGGGTAGTAGGAATAGCGGGTCCAGCATAAGAAGCACCACTTCTGGTTGTGATCACCTTTGCATCGCCCCTCGGATTAGCGATCGTGTTGCTAGGTAAAGTACCTGAGCCCGAGGGTCGATCATTTAAAGACTTCTTAATGTCAGAAATCTGGCTAACCAACAACCTGTTCATTTCCTCTTGGGATTTCATGAATTGTTTCAACAACTCATCAGATGATGGTCCAGTTGGAACAATGGCTTGATTTTGCACAGGAAAATTCTGGCCTCTATTGTTAGGATTAGGGCCTTGATTCTGAAAATTTCCTTGATTGTTTGCATGAAAATACCCTGGGTTGAAATTTCCCTGACCTGGGTTTCTATTGAAATTTCCTTGGTGTTGGAAATTTTGATTCTGATTTTGAAAACCGTTGTTTGGACTGAAATTACCTTGGTTTGGTCTATTTTGATTTTGATTACGGTTTTGATTGAAACCGGGAGGTCCAGGGTAGTGGTTAGGACGGTGGTTCGGGTCTATAGGAGCACGATATTGGTTGCCTCCTTGATTAGAAATCCCGCCCACAGCATTGGCTTCAAAAGGGTTACCATCGGTGGCCATACAGTTGTAATAAGCATGGGGGCCACCACAAGTAACACAGACTTCCACTTTCTTAACTTCAGCAGGAGGTGAAGTTTGTGGAAAAGAGACTTTCTTTTGGTTGGAGAGAACCAAAGCTTGAATAGCTTCCGTGAGTTTGTCAATCTTAGCATCGGTGCTAGATTGACTCACGGGCGATGAAGAAGAAGGTCCAATACTGACTTGGGAAACAACTGGCTTGCTTCGTGCAGTGCGGACTTTAGACTTGTTTTCAATGATCGCTAAAGCTTCTTTGACAGTTTTGCTTAGGAAATTTCCTCCCGCGGAGGAATTTAGAGAATCTTGATCAGATTGACTCACTCCATTGTAGAAAGTATCGAGTTGCATCAACTCGGAGAAACCGTGGTGAGGACATTTGCGAAGCAATTCCTTAAAACGATCCCACGATTCACTGAAGGATTCATCAAATTTTTGAGTGAACTTGATGATTTCATTTTTAAGACTCGTGGTTTTGGAAGGTGGATAGAATTCATTCACAAATTTCTTCACCAGATCTTCCCATGTCTCAATTGACTGAGGGGGTTATTTTTCAAGCCAAATCCGGGCTTGCCCCTCAAGAGAAAATGGGAACAGAAGAAGCTTAACAGCATCAGTAGGGACATTTTTGTATTTGATGGTAGATGCAATCTTGTTAAACCATCGAATATGAGCATGAGGATCATCCCGCTCAAAACCGTAGAACTGATTTGAGGTTACAAGATTCAGTAACCCGGTCTTGAGTTCAAAATTTTCAGCCACGATGGCTGGTACAACAATAGCATCTCCATACCCGTCGATGGGTGCCTGGAGAAGCTCACACATAGGGCGTTCTTCCGCCATGATAACGGAAGTAGTGTGAGCAGTCCGGATCTCAGATCCGACTGAAGGAGCAGAAAGTCTACGGACACGCCTTCTTGGAATCTTGACAAGCTCACGAAATGGGCTAACAGATCTAGAAGAGCGAGTGCGCATACACTAGAGTTAACTCTAAGGAAACTCAGAGTTAAGGAGAGAGATGGGAATTATGAAGACGTTTTATAAAAATGGGGTGAGAAGAATCTTTATGAGTTTTCTGGTTCTGACAAGTAGATATCACAACAAAATCAATTAAAACAAGATCGAGGCAAAACAACAGTGAACTTAACCAATAATCACAAGATGAATGGCTTCTTTGAAAAAGGTACACCAATCACAAGGACACAAAGGCAAGTTTTAAATCTTTAGTTCGGGAACTTATTATGGTCGCACCCCCAGTTAGGTAGTGCACTGCCTTGGTTTGCGGTGGTAATCTTTTAAGTTGTTATTATTAAAGAAAACGACAAATCTTTTTGTATTTTTTTATATTTGATACATATATAGAAACAAAAGAAAAATATTTTTGTGTTTTATACGTTTTTGGATGTTTTTGGGTTTTGGATTTTTTATAAAAATATGGATATATATAGATAGATATGGATGATATGAACAAAGAGTGAGTATTCAAACTACTAATCTGCTAAACGGAAGATAGATCAGCACAACTCCCCGGCAGCGGCGCCAAAAATTGATTCGTGCAAAACCGTCAAGTTTTCTCACGCAAGCTGACCACTTGTGAATGGCCGACTGTAAGAAACTTAAAACAGCTTAAGCACGAATGCAATGAAGATCTGGAGAGTATAGTGTTTCCCCTGGTCGTTATGTCCCAGCGAGCTATGCAATGGATCACCAAACGTAAAGTGATCGAGAAATTTGAACGGAAAAGAGTATCTGATATGATTATAACTACAGAAAAAGCCAACAAATTACAGAGGCTTAAATGCAAATTAAAGGAAATTAAAAAGATAAAAAATATTAAATAAACGCTATCACTATTTGCAAAATGATGTTTTTGATTTTATGTTTTTATAAAACTTAATTAAAAACTACGTTACGTACAAATGAAAATGTGAAACTTACACAATATAAATCCTAAAAATATGAAAATAACATTTTTACAGTCCTAATGATAAAAGAAAATTTTTAGAAAAAGAAAATTATTTTTATAACTATTTATTTAATTAAAAACTATTTTTAACTATTTAATATTAACCTAAAATACAAGAAAATAGGAAATAAAGCTAGAAAAATAAAATTATGACTCAGAAAAATCTAAAATAACAAAATAGAATTTTCAAAACTATTTTTGTATTTTTCTGATTATTTTTCTATTTTCTAGGAATTAAAAACTATTTAAAACTAATTAAATTGCTTAAAAATACAAATTTAACTAAGAAAAATTTGGAAAAATATTTTTTTTTGCTTTTTATATTTATCTTAACTTAAGAAAAATGAAAAATTATTTTTTTGAAGCTTTTCTTAATTAATTGTATTTAAAGCTAATTAAAAAGGCCTAAAAATTAATTTAAATACAGAAAAATAGCAAACCAACTTAGAAAAATCTGAAAAATTCAAGATAAGCTTAAAATAATATTTGGAATCTAGGAAAAATGGAAAAACAGGTGCTTGTGTGGAAGAAATTGAAACTGCTATCACAAGGGCTTATAAATAAGCACTTAAAACAAGCCAACAATCACAAATAAGCACTAAACTGAAACAGAAGCTTTAAAATGCTAAAACTACTAACATGCAACAAGTTTCAACTAGCTAGGACCTCTAAACAACAAGCTCAACAGATTTGGATGATTTGAGTTTATAAGCTAAAAACAGGTTTGGGTAGCTACTTTGAGCTTATGCACAAGCTACCAGATAAGCTGAAATTGAAAACCAGTCCTTGGGATCTAAAATAGACCTGGTTGGGACCTTGTAAACCAAATTTGAGCCAAAGGTGAGCTCTGATGAACCCTGTGCAAGCCTGCACAAAATTGTGCAGAGTCAGTGTCAACTGACTCAGTTGCACAGGGGAGATGAGACCTTATTGACAAGCAGTTTTGAGCTTTATAAAAAATTCACAAAAATGTATAAAAATGCTAATAACAAAATAGACCAGTTGAACTTTAAAAACCCAAGATTTCAATTGATTTGGCTCAAAAATGAAGCCATGAAAAATCCTTTCAGTTGAATGAAAATCTCTTTTCTCACTTTTGACTTTTGCAAGCAGTTAAGTAACTTTGACCAAAATGAAATTTGAAACCAATTTTTAGGCTGATATTGATGTAATATGATGTAATGAACACAATGCAAACAATGTTTATGTTTTCTTAACACAAAACAAGTGATTGGTTATTAAAAATCTCAACAGTGAGCAAGTTAAGACAGTTAGATGTGATTTTTGAC
This sequence comes from Chrysanthemum seticuspe, assembly GCA_019973895.1. NCBI lineage: Eukaryota > Viridiplantae > Streptophyta > Magnoliopsida > Asterales > Asteraceae > Chrysanthemum > Chrysanthemum seticuspe. The sequence continues at coordinate 52,114,569 of BPTQ01000004.1, read as the reverse complement.
TTTGGGTGTTTTGCAGGCACAAACTAAGACAGATAAGAGCTCAAATGAGTTAAACAAGCATGAACCAACAAGACTCTACCACTGCATACACCTCTAAGACAGTTTAGACCATAAATCCAAACATACCTTAAATTATTAAATTGCAATAAAAACTGAGTTAAAAACTGAACAAGCCTAATTTATTGATCAAACTGAATCCATATATCCTAAATACAACGTAATGAGCAGACTTAAACCAGTTATAACTACAAATTAAGATTATGCAAAGAAACCTTAAAATTCACTTACAAACAGTCCTTAGCCACTATGGCTTAAAACAGTAACCAATGAACACTAACCTAATTATATCAATCCAATGGATTCCAAATCAACCCAAATCTAGCACTGCTTCACCCATTGACCATTTTCTTTTCAATTTCTGCCCAGTTTGACTTTCTTTGACCAAGAATCAATTTTGCTTAAAACTGAAATGTAAGCTTATAGAAAGCTATTAGAAGCTTGTATAAGCTTATTGGAACTAAGTAATGAGCTGTTTGAAGCTTTTGTATGAGAATTGGAAATGGAAAATTTCAACAGTAAGCTTTTAAACATGAATTCTTAACACAACTTGAATTTATAACTGGAAATATTTTATAATGATACAATACACTTAGTTTGATACAAAGAAACAAAATACAACAGGTTTTACACTAAGTTAAAAACTTTAAGTTAAAAACGACATTTAGAGAAAATTAAAAATTACAAGACTCCCTATCTTGCTCCTTCTTTGCTTCTTTTATAATCCAAGCTCTTTATCTTTTTCTTCTGAATAGTTCCCATCAAAATCCTTGGCCATTGGATGTCTGGAAGCTATATTGGCCATTGGATCAAGTTTTGGCGCCAATTTGAGATTTTAACAGTTGGGGTTGAGATGGTGGGTGAGAGGTGCATTTAATGCATCTTGGAGGTTAGTTGAGGTGGGGGGGAACAAGGTGAGGTGATAGGTTGAGCTGGTGGCTGGAATGGTTGGGGTGGTTTGCAGACAGGGGGGAGGGAAATGGGGGAAAGAAGATGGCGGGTATGTTTGTTTGACTGGTGAGTTTGACCAGTTTGACCACAGGGGTTCAAGACAAGGGGTCCAATTTGGTTATGGCAGGGTCACAATGAAATGGCAGGGTCCAAAGGTGTATTAAAGGGTTTTAAATGACAAGGACCTAATGTGTAATTTCTGAATATCCAGGGACCATTCTTGTTCATTCTGAAAATGTAATCCAAGGGCTGGTTTTGTCACTCCCAAATAAACCAAGGACCAAACCTGTAAATCTCAAGTAATACAAGGACCGTATTTGCCAAAATTGAAACTCCGGGGATTAAACTTTAAATTTTCCAAAATTTATCAAAAGACCAATTTTGACAAGTTAGAATTACCAAAGGACTAAAAATGTTCATTTTCCAATTTAAAATGTCCAGGGGTAAATTCTGTCAATCTTTGAAATTTTAGGGACTAGATTTGACAACTTTTGAAACTTGAGGGACTAAAACTGCCAATTTTGCAAACTTGATACGTTTTTCATCTGATTTTGATATTTTTGCATTTAAAACACATAAAACACTGATTTGTGATATTTTTATCATTTTGATGCATTTTTGAGTGTTTTCAGATGATTTTGCAGTCTAGACGGTATAAAAATGATGAGTATTTAGACACTCATCATTGCTAGACGGGTCAGGAGCATTGCATAAGGGAGTACCATCTTGTCCATGCTTTTCACACTCGCCATCCTTTTTATCATGTAATACACGAGGTTGAAGTGAGTGCCGGTCACAAGAAAATAAATCATGAAGCTCAAGCACGCATTGGGATGATCTTTGTTCCCTCCCAAGCAAAGCACATTCTCCCTTACCACGAGTTCCCATTTCTTGTACAATGGGAATATTTCTGAAAGCTCCATTTGAAATGGATCCCTATAGATCACCTTGGAGTTTCTCGTGACCCTTGATGGAGATGATCTTTCCATGAAGACGGTATCCTTTACCGTGGTTGCTTCCAGGATTCTCATGAAGTATGCTTCATGATGATCTACCATGTCATGTAGCTCCGCCAAAGTCCATTCGTTGGAATGCATGCACACTCCTTGATATGGGACACGGAGTATCCTTCCAAATTCTACAAGAGAGAGGGTGTACTCTTGCTCATTGATGATGAAGGCTATTGAGATGATCCCGTCTCCATTCCTAACGATTCTCATTGTCTTGTAAAATTCAAGCACGAACACCAGACAAATTTGCTTGTTAATGTCCAAGAGGCAATCAAAGTTAATTCCTCCAAAGACTTGTCGGATGTTGGTGTTTGCGAGGAATGATGGTTCAACCACACGGCCTTCATGAAAAAGCCTCTTTTCTAGCAACTTGAAAGCTTTCCTATCCTCCGGGCTTTGGCCTTCCTTACGATGGTACATTAGGATGTAGTGGGCGGTATCATGGTAATCTTGTTAGCGGTTACTAGGCATGATTGTTCCTATACAACAAAACCACAATGTGGTGTTAATTGTGTGAATAGTAACCTAAAGGGTTTGATCACAATTTTTCTTAAAACATCTTCATTAAATTCAAGGAATGAGTTTAATTTGTATTAACAATGTTAATTCTTTGACTTAGATTATCTTAGAAAACAATGTGGTAAAAAATTATGACAAACCCATTTGAGCTCAACTTCTAAAGATGAAAATTGTAATCCTAGGAATCAAGCAATGGAAATAACAATGTAGTGAAGATTATACTTACACAAGAGATTGTTTGGCTTGAAGAAGATGATCAATTTGCTCCTGTGAACAGTAACTAGGTTTATGTTCGTGAGTCTTGATAGAGAAAATGGGTAGTGGAACTTCCACAGTGATCATTTCTTACGTATGTTGTTTTCTGTTGCACGGATCCCACAGATCCCTTATATGAGGGATCTGGCTAGTTCAAACTCAGGGATCCGGCATATCAGCAATTTGACAGCTTAAGTGATCCTTGATAATTTTGGTTTGGGAGTTCTAAATTGCCTAGGGTCGATGTTTATGCTTTATAACTTATGGTTTGGGGTTTTGACGGGTTATACTTGTCCTATTTTGATGAGGTTCCCTTTTTATGAATAAATAATAATTCTTTGGGAAGTTTTCAAAAATTATGATAAAGTCCCATTTTATCATAATGTAAGAAATTTCACATGGATACTTATTGACATAGATGAAATGTCAATAATCCTTTTGTGAGGAGTAATGATCAAGGCTCTCGAATAGCCAAGATATTATTATCACTAGTTTGTAGTTTTGTCTCTAGAGATTAACGGAAAATACTAATATTGATGATGAGTTCAATATAGATAACTACTTTAGTGATAATTAAGAGAGCATAAATATACTACTAAAACTTAATCATGATTAAAGAAAAATGACCTTATTAAAAAAAAAATTGTAATTTATTAAGTATCATACCTTTGCTAAATATTCTTTTTAAGGAAAGAAGTATTTAGAGAGAAATTCTTCATGATCTTCTTATGATGCCCAAATCCAAGGATGGAGAATTCTTAACAAAGAAAATATTAGAACGTTCTATCATTGTCCAACATTATAAAATATGATGATTTTTAAAACGTGACCTTTTGTTAAAAAAAAATCCTTCTTTGTAGTTTTCAAACATACACGGATCGTATCAAGTTTTAAAGTAAAACATACTCTAAGAAACTTGGTAACGAAGCTCTGTTACCAATTGTGGAAAACTAGAAGGGGGTTGAATAGTTTTACCAATTAAAACTACGTTTTAAAATATTTAGATCAACTTATGTCAATCTATTTGGATGTGTATGTTGGACATTGATAGATAGATATGTAAATGTGTAATGGAAAGATAAGGAGTAAGAAACACAAAACCACGACACGAGTGTTTATAGTGGTTCGGCTACAAGGACACCTTCCTTGCCCTACTCCACTCCCCGAGTCACCTACTGGAGAGTTCGTAATCACTACACGACACCAACTCCTTATGGCGGAGAAGCCTTCACAACGTTGCCTACTCTTTTTCTGGTACTAGGCTAGACATCAGGTTCTTACACAAGATAGAACCACACCTATCACAACGTCGCCTACCCTTTATCCGGTACTAGGCTAGATACCGAGTTCCATTACAATGGAGGAACTAACCCAAAGGAGACCCATTCCTTATTACAACATCATCAAGGATATCAATATCCTGGGATACAACCTATCTCTATTTGTACATCGATGCACCTCATCGATTATACACCTTGGCATCTTTCACCAATGCCACTTGACTTGACTTCTAGGCACCTTTCACTAATGCCCTCGACACGGACGTTTAGCACCTTTCACTAATGCCTTCGTCTTGACTCCTTTGGCATCCTTCACTAATGCCTTTGACACGGACGTTTAAGCACCTTTCACTAATGCTTTCGTCTTGACTCTTTCGGCATCCTTCACTAATGCCTTTGACACAACACTTCTATGGAGGAAGAAAGAACTATCAACAAGAGAACCTCAGTAGTCTTGATGATGACGAAGCATGGCAACTCATGGACTTGAGCTTGCTCGACTTTAAGTGGTGGTGATCTCGCTTTTAAGAGGAACCTAGAGAATCACACAAAAACAAAACACAAACTACATAGAGAGATCCTTAGGATCTGAGGTTAGAAGGTTTACAATACTAGGAGAAAGAATGTGTAGGAGTGGCAACCCAAAATAAAGAAATGGCTCACTATTTATAGAAGAAATTTAGCTACTGTTCCACGGATCCCACTGATCCCTTACTTGAGGGATCCGTCTAGTGTATTCCTGGGGATCCATGGGACGCTCCTCTTTGCCCATGGGTTTTGGGTCATGGGTCATGGGTCATGGGTTATGGGTTATGGGTTATGGGTCATGGGTCCTAGATTTTGGACCATGAGTATCCAAGTAGATACAATGTATCTACAAGATGCAATGCATCTAGTCCATGGGTCATAGGTTAAAACCATGGGTCATGGATAATACCCATTTATGACTTATGCATGATGTCATACAATGGGTTATGCGTTAAGCTCCATGCGTATGGGTCATGGACTTTGGGTTTTACCCAACTACATTCAATGTATTTGGTCAATGGGTCAAATACTTAAACTTCTACCCATTTATATTACCCATTATAATACATACTAGTTATGTATATATCTACCCAATATATAAACACTAGTTGTTGTACATATGTAATACTAAATCATAAAACCACTTTTACTTGTTTAGTTGTTTTATGTGAAAACGTAAGTGTGTTAGTAAACTATTGGCTCAAACCATTTACGTATTTTATTTGTTTCGTTAAAATGATTTTACGTTTGTTATTGAAAAAACATTAGAAGATCATAAAATATAAATAAACGTTTTTACGGCTTATTTGTATTAACATCACTATTTAGAGACAAAATTTTCTACTGTCCTACGGTTCCCACGGATCCCTCCCAGAGGGATCCATCTATTGCAATCCTGGGGATCCGGCTACTGGGTAAGCTTAAGTTCGGATTTCGGGTTGCAAACAGGGTTATGGGTTATGGGTAATGGATTATGGATACCCAACAAGATGCAATTTACCTAGACATTGGGTTATGGATATTGGGTCATGGGTCATGGAATTTGGGTCATGGGTCATGGATAATACCCAGTATGACTTCATGTAATGGGTCATGGGTTATGTATCATGCTCCATGGGTATGGGTTATGGACTTTGGGTTTTACCCAACATCATTCATTGTACCTAGTCAATGGAACATGGGTCATGGAATTTGGTTTTTACCCATTACATTACCCATTACAATATATACAAAGTATATATATGTACATTTCCATATTATATAAATACTAGTTGTTATACATGTGCATTTCTATAAGATGTAAACAATATTACTTGTTTAGTGTATATATGAAAATGTCTTTGGTTTTATATAACTTATTTACTAAACATGTTTTGATATGGTTTTAATATGTTTAGTATAAGTGTGTTAGTAAACTATTGGCTCAAACATTTTACGTATTTTATTTGTTTCATTTAAATGGTTTTACGTTTGTTATCGACAAACATTAGAAGATATTAAAATATAAATAAACGTTTTTATGGCTTATTTGTATTAAAAATCTCCCCGTTTTTGTTGATGACAAAACATAAGATTATTTTAAGGAAAAAATAAAATTCATAAAAATTTGAATTGGAGTTTTTACTCTCTTCTCTCCCTTTTTGTCGAAACAAAAAGAGCGTCGAAAAGAAACTAACACATTGTTTTGAGAAAAGCGTGTGAAAAGTAATAATATGAAACATATAGAGTAAGAAGAGAGAAAGATTCTCGTCTTAGCTCCCCCTTGATGGATGCTTCCTTTTAAGGAGGATGTCAAGTAGTATAGAAAACCTAAGTGAAAGTATTGCATGCGTTTTTGCAATTGCTTTGGCTTTACGAAAAGCTCCCCCTTGTTGAGTGTGTCAAATTCTTCATGTGTATTTTGAAAATCTACAAAACAAAGGTTAGAAAGCGAGTATATGGTGCATAATTTCCTGCAAATGAGATTTATATTAGTGATAAAATGAGCTTCTGTTGCACAGATCCCACGGATCCTTCCTATGAGGGATCCGTCTAGGCAAAAATGAGGGAACCGTGTACCTGCATTCTTATGACAGCAATGTGGATGTAAAGTGTGATGTTAACATCAAAAAGAGTTATGTGTCATAGCACCAAATATATTCTCATAACCATATAGCATACAACATGTAATGTCATTCAATAAACAAGAGAAATGATGTACATAACTCTAAAACTAAGAAAATTAGATTTGTTGACGTCATCAAAACGTTCAAGGAGGTGATAGAACATGAAACTTAGCTTGTGACGTACTTCATGTACTAATCCTTAAACATGTTGACAATGATAACAATCTTTGTCATGGCTAGGGAATGGTGGTGGTAGGAATGGAGTAGTTTGAGGTGGAAGGTTGGATGAAGAAGGTGGAGGCTCCACAAAGGATCGAGGTGGTTCAACTAAGGATGAAGGTGGTGGAATATGTATTGATGATGGTGGTAGAGAGGTATCTACTTCCATGTGATCCGGTTGTTGATTTTGTTGATTCCTCATAATCCAAAATGGACCATTTGAGGGTGATGGAGAAAAGGATACGGGTGTTAGTGTTGTTTCAACACCAAAGTTTTGGTGAGAAGGTTTTTGTTGCACCATTTTCTCAATTGAGGAGAATGTTGGAAATGGTTATGGATGAGATGGCCTAGGAGGCATGTCCTCTAAGTTGTAGAGGTGTGGAGATGCGAGTAGAGTGGTGAAACAGATAGCTCTAGGTACTAGAGGTGATGGTTTAGTGGAAGTAGGGGTGTTTGGTTTAGGAGTTATAGTAGTGTTTGGAAAAGGTTGTCTTGTGGGAACAATCCTTTTGAGAATTGGTTTGATTGGTAGAGTTGGTTGTGAGGGTATTCTTGTGTTTGAGGTTTTAACGGGTGATGATTCGGTTGAAGAGATTTCGTGAACAATCCGAGCAAGTTTCTTGGGAGGTCCTTTAGTGGATGAGTTAACACTAGGGGCTTTCCTCATGGTGAAGTGGTAGAAATGGATGGTGTGAAGAGAGAGTTTTAGCTACTGAGAATGAGTGTGTGGATGGTGATTTGGAAGTTCTAACAAAGAGGTTTATAAAGAGAAAGATTTGGTAAGTGAATTAAAGCTTAAGCCACTAAAATCCTTCAAATAGCAATGATTTGCATACAAAAGAGTTAACTAAGGAGTTGCACTGATCTAGGAACTCAATTAAGACAATGTGGAGTGTTCAAATTAACAAAGATGGTTTGAAATGATTGTTTTGAGAAGGATTGTCTTTGTCTGAGCATCCGGTTCCCATGGATCCCTCAAATGAGGGATCCTTCTAGGCTAAACCTAGGGATCCGGCTCTCAACAACCAAGGAAAAAAAGGATGAAGTTTTTATAAGGTCTAGTACCTACATATCTTGAGTGTTTCAGTCTCCTCAGGTGTCTTAAATGATATGAGACTTAAATGATCAAGTGTAATGAGTGAGGATAGCTAATAATGTCTTTTATGGAGAGAAGTGGGGTTTTTATGAACACCAATGGGTGATCAAAGATGAGACTAAGAATTTTGAGAGTGTCAAGTGGAGTCAAATGATCCTACAGATGAGATGATGATCTAAGGAAAATTTAGAAAATTCCTTAAAAATTATAAGAAATGAAAAACTAGTTTTTAGCCAATTTTGAGATAAGGATGACTAAAATCAATTTACTAAAATTGAAAGAAATAACAAGTTAGGTGTTTTAAGATGCGAGAAACAATGTATGAACATTGGAACAGAAATATGGTGAGTTTTAAAGAAGTGATAAATCAAAAATACCTTGAATGTGATCCTAAGTTATCTATGAGTGAATGTGAGATCAACTGAGCTTAAGGAAGACTTAAGTGATCCTAAAGAATCATGTTTAACTAGTCTAATAAGGTCTGGAAGATTGTATTGATGTTAAAAATGTTTAAGAGTAACTTTGCTATTTGCCCGGATCCCACGGATCCCTTACTTGAGGGATCCGACTAGTTATAAGCAGGGATCTTGCTTCTGGGACAGGTTACTCCACTGAATACGTGCAAAATATTGTTCTAGGTGTCGCATACTGAAACTAATGATTTCACTAGAAACATACATCAATACAAATGAAAGTACAGAAATTATTGCACATAAAGACAACCTATAGGTGAGTAAATATGATAAAGACCATATATTAGGATAAAAGTAACAAAGTAAGTCTTGCACAATTATGAGCATACATTGTTTTGACAATCATAAAATTTCTAAAATAACCATAAAGAAAGTCATGAAGCATAATGTCTCTTTTGTCAATTTCTTCACTTCTTCTTCTTTCCTGAATTCATGATGAAGTGAGTTAGACACTTGAACATCCCCTTTGTTTGCTTGAATTCTTCAGACTCGTTTGGAAGAGTGGGAAGTTCTTCATAGTAGGTCATGGGGTCGATTTGAAAATTAGAAACGGGATCGACTTCAACTTCTTCTTCTTCATCCGAAGAGTCCGAGAGAGCATGAGGCCTTTTCCCATTGATCATAAGCCGTTTGGAGGGTTGTTTGGTAAGAGGTACCATAACATGGTTAGCAAGAAAATAATCATCGGTAATAGGAGAAGGTTGCATTGTACTAACATACTCACGGATTCCTGTTAGGAGCATACCATAGGGAAGTACCATTTTATTGGTTTTGAACACACCTACCATTCTTTTAACCATGTAATAGCCGAGATTGAAAGGTTTTTGGTGGACGAGACAATAGATCATTTGGACAAGACACGCATGGGGATGGTCTTTGTTTCCAACCAAGCAAATGAAATTTTCTCTAAGGATCTCTTCCCACTTTTTGTAAATGGGAAATATCTCATAAAGTTCCATCTGATAGGGATCACGATGGATGAGTTCTTTGTTGCGGTTATAACGAGATTGGTCGACTCTTTTCTTGAAGATGGTGTCTTGAACAACTATGGGGTCATCGAGAGGAGTGTGATAGATAGGTTTAGAGTCTAGTGCGAAGGATTAAGTAGCTATTGACCAATCTTGGGAAAACATACAAATTCCTTCACATGGTATGCGAAGGATTTGTGCGAATGTGTTGAGGGGTAAGGTAATGCTTTGGTTGTTTATAATGAAAGCAATTGAAATACTTTCATCATTGTTTCGAAAAATCCTAACGCTTTTGTAAAATTCAAAAATAAAGACTGGACAAATTTGTTCATCAATTTCTAAGAGACAATCAAAGTTGATTGCCGAGAAGACTTGGTGAATGTCGGTGTTTTCAAGGAAACATTCCTTAACTATACGACCTTTGTGGATAAGTCGTTTTTTGAGCATTTTGAAGGTTTTGCAATTACTTTTTGATAGCCCTTTTTTCCGATAGTATCTAGAAAGGTAGTCGACGGTGTCATGATGATCTTGTTAGGTAGCTTTAGGCATGTTTGATCCTAGAAAACAAATATTCCAATTAGGTAAAATTTGTCAAGATGAGTTTATGGGTTTAATTTGTATTAACAATGTTGTTTTGAAAAACTTTGATTATGTAAAACCTTTTTGTAATGAAAATAATTTTGCAATACCAAAGTTCCCAATTGGTGATATAAAAATTAAGGCTAATTGAAAAGTTTAAAACCATAAACCCTATGATGAAAATGATGAAAAGTAGAACATATGAGTATAATTACTTACAATGATGTTCAAGATTGAGATGCTTGAGAGTATGGATCCCTAGGATGATTGAAGAAGAGATTAGGTCATTTTGTGTTTTTAGGAAGATGGAAAAATAGATTGTTTTGGGTTTTGAAAAGCGATTTTCCTGATGTATGTTTGCACGGTTCCCCTGGATCCCTTGTTTTAGGGATCCGGCTAGTACAAAATGTGGGATCCGGCTCTGCAAACAGAAATTGAAGTGTTTTGGATTATTCTTTTAATTGTAATAAGTTATACAATAACCTATTTTGGAAAAGAACTTGTAGAATGAGATTCCTATTTGAATAGATGTTTGGCTAAGGTGTTTTGACGGGGAGGAAAATTCTTTATCGAATAATGGGAAATTAAGACTTAACTATCAATTGTCTATTTTGCGATGACGACGTAGATTTGACAATCTTTCGTGTTTTTTAAAAGAATCAAAAAGGAATATTATTCCCGATGATGAGATAAGATGGAAAGTAGTGAAAAGAGACTTTTTAGAGACTTGCGACTTTGAAGTTAAAAACTTAATTCATGTGTTCATATAGATCTATATGAATATATTTAAATGCATGGTTTTAATATGAAAGAAAGACACATATCATCATTTTATTCACATAAGAATACTATATGTATAGATCAACTAGTTGTGAGTAAGGGAACATACCTTTGTCATAATCTCTTTTTATGGTTTTTTAGAAATCATAGACCCGAAATACTTCATGAGCTTTTAAAGTAATCCATTGTACTTAGTCGAAGTAGGTTGTGATTACTCTTGGGTTCCTCCTTGGAAGTTGGCTTCATTTTTCTTTGGATAGAAATGAAGTCTTTGGAGAAGTTCTAGCATGAAGATTTCTTAAAGAGATACTAGAAGGGTACCCGCGCAATGCGGCGACGGGTACCCGATGACTATTTTGTAGCGAACAAATGTTTTGAGGTGGTGATGTGATGAGATGGTGGTGACAGCTGCGGCGATAAGTATAGTTATATGTGTTTGCTTACCCGTTTAGTGAATTCGTTTCACAACACTTCGAATGTATATGTGTTAGTTGTAAGTGTTTGTTTGGGTTACCCGTAACTTTCACGCGACATCATTATTCTCGCATATAAAAATACCCTCGCAATCTCTTACGCATCAAACACTCCCCCAAAAGTATATGATTTTGACAAATCAAGATTATATTGATTGGAATAAATGAAATAAAGGTTAAAGTTGTAAAAATTTGAATTAAAATAAAATAAACCCACTAAAAATATAAAAACTAAAAACTCATAAAAATATATTAAAACAGATGTTGAATTAAAGAGCATAAAATTTTAGAAAATTTGGTGAAATTAGATTATAATATAAATAAGTAGATAAAAAGATATTTTAATTTGAAAATAAAGATGAATTTTTAGTTGAGAAGTGACACATGTCATTTTATAATTGGAGCTCCTTATCTTAATTTTTGATGGTTAGGAGTTAGGCTTGGAGTTTGTTAGAAGTTAGGCTTGGAGTTTGTTAAGAAGTGATACATGTCATCTCATGATTGGAGCTCCTTATCTTAATTTTACATGCATTATAATATATCTTTCCATAATAAGCAAGTAAAAAAGTCTGAATTTTTAAGCCTTCTAATTTTAGAAGGCCTAAATGCATTATAAAGTAGTATAGACTGTTAGAATGATCTATCACTATCCAACATTTTGTTATAAAATTTTTTTTAAGAGATTTCCTTCTTTGTAGTTTTCAACCATACATGGATCGTATCAAGTTTTTAAAGTACAATATACTCTAAGAAACTTGGTAACGAAGCTCTGGTACCAATTGTGGAAAACTAGAATGGGGGGTTGAATAGTTTTACCGATTAAAACTTCGTTTTAAACTATTTAGATCGACTTATGTCAATCTATTTAATGTGTGTGTTGGATAATGATAAATAAGCATATAAGTAAGTAATGCAAAGATAAAGAGTAAAGAAACACAAAACCACAACACGAGTATATATAGTGGTTCGGCTACAAGACAAGGACACCTTCCTTGACCTACTCCACTCCGCGAGTACCCGACTCAAGATTTCGTAAGCACTACACAACACAAGCTCCTTAATGTGGCGGAGAAGCCTTCACAACATCACCTACTCTTTATCTGGTACTAGGCTAGACACCGAGTTCTTTCGTGAGGTAGAACCACACCTATCACAACGTCGCCTACACTTTATCTGGTACAAGGCTAGATACCGAGTTCCATTACAAAGGAGGAACTACTACCCAACACTACACCACAACATAATTATCCCAAAGGAGACACACTCCTTATTACAACACCATAAGGATATCAATATCCTTTAACTCAAACTATATATATTGTACATCGATGCACCATATCGAATGTACACCCTTGGAACCTTTCACTAATGTCTTCGACATGACCCTTCGGCACCTTTCACTAATGCCTTCAACACAACACTTCTATGGAGGGAGAAAAGAACTATCAACAAGATACACTTCAGTGGTCTTGATGATGACGAAGCTTAGCAACTCATGACCTTGAGCTTGCACGTCATCAAGAGGTGGTGATCTCGCCTTTAAGAGGAACCTAGAGAACCACACAAACATAAAACTACATAGAATGATCCTTTGGATCAGAGGTTAGAGATGTTACAATACTAAGAGAGAGTATGTGTAAAATTGGTAGTGAGCAAGAGAGAAATGGCTCACTATTTATAGACAAAATTTTCTACTGTCCCATGGTTCCCACGGATCCCTCCCCAGAGGGATCCGGCTAGTGCAATCCTAGGGATCCGGGTACTGGGTAAGCTTAAGTCCGAATTTTGGGTTGCAAACTGGGTTATGTATTATGGGTTATGAACCATGGTTTATGGGTAATGGATTATGGATACCCAACAAGATGCAATGTACCTAGATATTGGGTTATGGATCTTGGGTCATGGGTCATGGACTTTGGGTCATGGGTCATGGATAATACCCAATATGACTTCATGCATGATGTCATGCAATGGGTCATGGGTTATGGATCATGCTCCATAGGTATGGGTTATGGACTTTGGGTTTTATCCAATAACATTCATTGTACCTAGTCAATGGAACATGGGTCATGGGTCATGGGTCATGGGTCATGGACTTTGGTTTTTACCCATTACAATATATACAAAGTATATATATATATGTACATTTCCATATTATGTAAACACTAGTTGTTATACATGTGCATTTCTATAAGATGTAATCAATTTGATCTAACCCTTTCACCATTCCCTTTGAGGATAATAACTTTAAGTCACCAAAGTTTAAGTGCCCGTACCTCATGTGTCAAAGCCACGAACGATCCCTCAAACAACGCTTTAAGAACTTAGCTTCAGCATGCTGAATGTTTAGAAGGAACATTTGATTTTTAGTCATAGGCACTTTTGCCATGAGCTTTCCTTCAGGATTTCTTATTGTAGCACTACGATCCTTGAACTGAATATCGTAGTTTTCTCTAAAAGTTTTCCCATGCTTAAAATGTTAATTTTAAGATTGGGCGCATTGTATACATCCGAAATATATTGGTGACAAGGTGACATTACCTTTACTTTTTCTCCATCTCCATGAACAAGTCTTCTTCACCTGTCATATGGTTGCTCACAGCGGAATCTATATGCCATGGCTTCCTCCTCTCTTCTTGTTCGTCATGTCTTGCCATTAGCAAAGTAAGCTCATATATTCTAACTCCACAATATTATCCTTTTCTTCCACTTGTCTTGAGCTAGTACACTCATTGGCATCATGACCATATTTGCGACAATTGTAACATTATATTTGGTGCTTACCTCCTCTTTGAGATTGAAAGCCTCTCCCACGACCTCTTTGATATGAAAACTATTGGCTTTCATCTTTTTTGTTGACATCTTCTCTTCCTCTTCCCCGTCCTCGGCCTTGGAAACCACCACGACCTCGAAAAGTTCCTCGTCCTTGCTCATTTCCATGTAGAAAGCTCTTTTCTCTTTCTTTGAAAGAGACCTTTGAATATAAAGCTTGCTAAGGGTTCTTTCCCCCTTCTTTTCTTCAACTTCTCTTCATGGGCTTGTAAAGATCCCATGAGTTGATCGATGGTCATAGATTCGATGTCTTTTACTCCTCTATGGCCACAACAATGTAATCAAAGCTTGGTGGCAAAGAGCAAAGAATATTTTCTATCACCCTTGTATCACTCAATCTTTCACTATTTCTCATCATTTGATTTGAAATGGTCAAGACCCGAGTGAAATAATCCGAAATGATTTCGGATTCCTCCATTTAGAGTTTTTCGAACTCTCCTCTTAGAGTTTGAATACGTACCTTTTTCACCTTATCAATTCCTTTGAAAGCATTTTGAATGATCTCCCATGCTTCCTTAGAAGTAGTTGCATTTGCAACTTTCTCAAACATCGCATCATCAAGACATTGATAGATGAGTGTAAGAGCACTTCGATCCTTCTTTCTTACCTTTTGCAACTCGACCCTTTGAGTGGCACTCAACGAACTTTCATCATCAACTTTCTCAACACCTTTCTTGACTATCTCCCACACATCATGTGAACGGAGTAACGCCTTCATTCGAATGCACCAACTACCACAGTTGTCTTTGGTAAGACGAGGAAATTGGAACAAGTTCACCATGCTCGACATCTCGATCTAATAGATCTGATACAATTTTTTGGAAACACGAGGGCCTTTTAGGCTTATGTTAGTTGAATAGAGGAATACTTAAGATAACTTTTACAATGTAACGTTATTGCTTATAATGCTTACACCACCACCTATTTATACTAGTCCACGGAAGATTCTAGATTTGAGATACTTTCATGGATCTTCTTACATAATCCTAGATCATTCTTAATACATCATCATCCTTATCCTAATTCTAGATAATTCCTACGAGATACTTTACCACAAATAGCTAGATACTTCTAGTAGATATACTCTACTACAACCTTCTAAACACTTATATAGATACCATTCTAGGACTTTCTAGAAGCTTCTTTATATGGGCTCGGACTAAATCAAGTTTACGATACAACAATATCAAACATGCTCTTTATTGAATTTTGAAACTCGGATATAAGATGCATTGAAGAACCTGTGTAAATCATATCGTTAACATAAAGATTAAAAATTACAATAATTTTTTTCTTATCTCATCAAGTTGTGAAAAATGGCTAAATATATTCTCTTATATATTCTTCAAAAAATAAATACATTATGATGCAGGTAAAGAAGTTTTGGGTGGATCTGACTCTATAAATAATACCCAAAGAGACCCACATATACAGGGTTGTTGTTGTGAAATTCGTTTAGTCAATTATATATAGAGGGCGTTGTGTATTCTTTGGTTTTACTAGCCCCATTATTTCTTACCGCCCGATGCTAGTCTGAGAAATTCAATAAATCCTACAATTTTGTATCTCTTGCGATTAGGATATGTCTTAAAAACTCTTAATAGTCTCACTGTCTACTTTTATAGCTTTTATGGAGAGAAAAAAAAAGGAATGTATGGAGGGTAAAGGGCTACTTTGGGTATGTTTGGCGCACAGTGTTTAAGAGCGATGAACGGTGAGGGTTGAGCATTGATTTTAATGCTCGTTAGGTAAGTAACAAGTAGCTTTATCTATTTTTTTTTTTTGGAATGCTCATTTTCCAACGCTCCATGAAGTAGCATTTTGGAGCATTGAGCATTTAAGAAGTTGTTTTACACATTATAATTATAACCACGTTACCAAACATTTTTAAAGAAAAATACAGCTCACTGCTACATCTTACTTACTGCTACTGTTATTTTTGTTGAACACACCTATTATATTGGTCAGTCAATGGCAAGTATCGCAGGCGCCAACATGCTTTTGACTTTTGACAATGGACTTTTCAAGCATGTAGACTTTATCGACTTCTCACCATCAAATTTGAGGATGATACGTTCACAAAAATTTTACAAAGATATTTCCATAAAATAATGTGGCACACATTGATAGGTAGAGGTTAATTAAATAGGAGGAAATAGAATTGATTAGGATAATATTTATCGATGACAAGTCATTTTTTTTTTAAGTTTTATGGATGTAGAATATATAACCTTCCACATTTGTGAGCCACGACAGAAAACAACACTGTTGGAATATCAACCAACCAACAACCTTGAACTAGAGCAGATAACTCGAACTTGAAGACGAATACACACACACCAACAGACTATGATCGACTATAAGAAACTTGCACAAGATAAATACCCAAACGCTTGAGCTTTACTAACGTTTGTAAGGAAAAGAATGATACAGTACAATGACCCATTCCCCTTCACTTTTTTTTGTAGAGGTGAGGGGAAGAAAACCAACCCTAACAAGAGTTGAAACCGGCTGCCACAAAGGAGAAACCGCATACTACGAATAGTTACCCTTCTTGACGAACCCACTTGAATTATTCATTGGACAGTCTCTCTTCAGATGATCCTCCGAATGACATATGAAGCACTTGAGTTTACGAGTTACACCCCTTGACTTAAACCGCAAACTTCCACCATAAGAGCTTTCCATGAATAATTTGACCATCTCCTTACATATAACCCGTCACTAGTTTCTTCCTTTGTGCCTTCAGTTCTTTTCTTCAATTCCCTTGAATTCAGAGTCGCAAAAACATCCTCCATTGTCAAGGATTCCTTCCCATACAACAATGTTTCCTCAAAGTTTGCATAAGAAGATAGCAACAATGTAAGTAACATAAGTCCCTAATCCTCATCCTCAATCTCGATATCAATATTCACCAAATCAAGTATCAACTTATTAAACTCATCTATATGATCACCCAGTTTCGTACCTGGACTCATATAGTACGTGTACAGCTTCTTCTTGAGATACAGTCTTTTTGCTAAGGACTTTGTCATATACAGACTAGTCAACTTCGTACAAATTCCTGCAGCAGTTGTTTCTTTGGTAACATCTCATAAAACCCGGTCTCCCAAGCATAGAATCAAGGTATTGTATGCCTTCTTCATCAAAGCAGCCTTTTCTCTTGCTTCCATATTTGCGGGTAATGTCTCTAATGCAGCATCACATCCCTGCTGCATTAAAGCACGCATCTTTATTTGCCATAATCCGAAGTCATTCTTCCCATCGAATTTCTCGATGTCAAACCTAGTTATAGAACTAAACATTATTCTTCCTCGTTGTAATAGCTTTATTAGGTTTTTAATTCCGATTCAAACTTAGTATTGGTTATATTGTATAGAATAAGGTGTGTATGCTTAGGTCTCAGTAGGCTTTCTTTTTATTTCAGCTATAAGAAGGTAATGCATGGGTATGTCATGACATTATTTTGTAGCTTGTAATTCTTTGTGATTATATATCAATTCTCTTTTAAAAAAAATGTTTTTGTTATATGTAAATCAATGCTTTAAAGCTGGGTTGATCCGGCCGGTTGAACTGTGAACCGGTTGGGTAACCGAAAGCCGGTTTGAGAAAAAAAACGATTGAACAGCGAACCAGTAGTTTGGTCGGTCAATCAAAAAACTGGTGTTTAAAATATTGTGTATAATTAAAGAGAGATTAGTTTTATTAAATTAATCAAATATTGAATGATGTATTATAATTTAAAGATTTGATGAATAATTGGCCCCATTTGATGATGTCGTTTTTTGTTACAGTATTACTTTGCATTTTCAAACATTTTTGACTTTTTGTCCATCTAGATGATTATAGTTTGGAGATATATCACATTTTAGAAGAACATGTCAAGATACAAGAATTAAATATTACGTTTGTATATCGTGTATAGTTGTATATAGCGAAAGCTTGATTTTGATGATGGTGAAGTTTTGTAAACTTGCAAACCTATGAAAGCTAGAGTTTGTTATACTAATTAACTGTATATAATGCACCCAATAATGCTTTTACTATATATATTTGTAGCAATCGTGAATTTTTGTAGCAATCAAAATTAAAATCACAATGAGTAGTTCAATATCTGGTACTATCTTTTTTCTTTTCATAATTTTCACCAAGTTTGCCTCTTCCACTTCTGTGAATAATAATACTCATAGATGCTCTGAAAAAGAGAGTGAAGCTTTGCTTCTCTTTATAAAAAACCATTCCTCCATTTACACTTACGGATATCCATTAATAAGGAACTGGAACACAAGTACAGACTGTTGTAATTGGAATGGTGTTACTTGTGACTTCTCAACCGGTAACGTTATTGGTCTCGACGTAAGTTGGGGAATGCTAAAAGGTACCATCCATCCTAACAGCTCCCTCTTCAACCTTCCTCATCTCCAAACACTCAACCTTTCTTCCAATTTCTTTCATGATTCCCAAATTCCACGTGAAATTGGAAGGTTTTCAAATAGTCTCACACGTCTCGACCTCTCTTATTGTGGGTTTTCTGGTCAAATCCCAACCGATATCACACTCCTTCATAAACTGGTCTCTCTTGATCTCTCTTCCAAATTGAATGACAATCTCAATCTTAGACCAGATGTTTTCATCAATCTGATTCGAAATTTAACTAATTTGGAAGTGCTTTCACTGATGTTAATATTTCTTGTGTTTTACCTACGAGTCTTAACATCTCTTCTTCTTTGAAACTACTAAATCTTGCTGGGACTGGATTGCAAGGAAAATTACCTCATTACATTTTCAATCTTCATTCTTTGGAAAAACTCGACTTGTCGCGTAACAGTTTCACATGCGACATCCCTTCGGAAATCCCAGTTAACCTAACGCACCTTACTTTTCTGAGTTTAGATTCTAACAAACTTAATGGGACATTGCCATCTTGGCTGTTTACTTCCCCCTCTTTAGAAGTTCTCTTTCTAAGTGGTAACATGTTCAGTGGAAAGGTACCGTTTGAGTCATTTGCTCTTTCATCATTAAAAAGTGTATACCTCAGTGGCAATCAGTTAGCTGGGCACATTGATATGCAAACATTTCGAAAACTCACCAACCTCACTGACCTAAGCCTTTCTTATAATAATTTTAATGGTGAATGGGAGTTGGATACACTGTTAACAAGCCTCAAAAACCTTGAAACTCTCGATCTCTCATACAACGATTTCTCTGTTACAACAAAGAATGCCAATTCTTATGTCAACCCTGGTTTTAGATACTTGGGATTGGCCTCTTGCAAGCTAAAGGTGTTTCCGAATTCATTTCGAGCCATGAAACAACTTTTAGTGTTGGATCTCTCTAGCAACGAAATACATGGCCAAATTCCTCACTGGGCAGGGGAGATAGGAGGTAACAATAGGTTGAAATATGTAAATTTATCACATAACTTCATAACAGGCTTGCCACAATTTCAGTGGTATGGATTAGAAGATCTATATCTGCAGTCCAACTTGATTCAGAAACCATTCCCTCCATCAATTTGCAACATGAGCAACCTACTGTATTTAGATATGTCCAATAATCGCTTTGGTGGAGTGATTCCAGAATGTGTAGGAAGTATAAACACAATTTACATGATAGATTTGGGGAGCAACAATTTTCATGGTACTATTCCAAAAGTATTCAATAAATGCGGATATTTAGAGGGGCTTATATTGAATGGAAATCATTTAGAAGGGGAGGTGCCACATTCTTTGTCCAAGTGTCGGTCTTTGAAAGTACTTGATATTGGAAACAACAAACTAAATGGCACATTCCCTGAATGGTTAGCAGGTCTTTCAAAGTTGCAGGTTCTTGTACTTAGATCAAATAAATTTCATGGTCCCATTGAAACCTCCACTGCAATCGAACTTGCATTTTCTAGTTTACAAGTCCTTGACTTATCCCATAATTGGTTTGCTGGCAAACTACCTGGATTTTTTTTTCAAAATTTCAAGGCCATGCAGAACATGGTAAGAAATATCACGGAACCAGAATATTTGTCCATGAGTGGCAACTATTACTCTATCATTGCCGTGGTGAAAGATGTGCAACTGACATTCACCAAACTTTTGGTTGACTACACAATTGTTGATCTATCAAACAACAGATTTGAAGGGGAAATTCCAAACGTCATGGGTAGTCTCAAGTCTTTGAAAGTGCTCAACTTATCTCACAACAACCTCAATGGTGAGATCCCAAATGCTCTAGGAAATTTATTGGGGACTGAATCGTTAGACCTATCATGGAACCAACTCGTCGGAGAGATCCCTCAAAGTCTTGCAGAAATCAAGGGTCTTGAGGTCTTAAATCTATCACAAAACCATCTCGTGGGGCGTATTCCAAAAGGAACACAGTTCAACACATTTGATGAGAGCTCATTTGAAGGGAATCCGGGACTATGTGGGTTTCCGCTGACCAAAAAGTGCAGCGAGCATACACACAAACAAGAGCTTGAATCACATGAGGAGGAGGAGAGTGGATTTACGTGGGAAGTGGTGATGTTGGGATATGGATGTGGGACCCTACTTGGATTGGTGATGGGATATCTAATGTTGTCAACAAGAAAAGTCAAGTGGTTCAATGCAATTGCTGATGCAGCCGAGAGTTTGGTCTTGAAGAAGAGGAAGAGAAGACATGTATACATCGGGAAATGAAATTAGAAAATCAAAGGTACCATTTTTCACACGTTTTCTTATTTCATCCAATTGTGCAAATGTCTTGCTCTATGAATTCTGAATTATGCAGTCGTATACCAGGTAGAGGAGTTCAGGGTGGGGCTGGGACCTTTTGAGTTATGCAGTCGTATATCAGTTCTGAATTATGATGTTTTTGTTTTGTCTCTTTGAATTCTTTTGTATGTAATATTAGTGTGTTGTTAGTATTTAATAAGTAATTTTACTGTTATTTTGATGATTATACAACCATTGCAGATACGGATGTGTAAACTGTATAATCAAGTTACCACTGTAATAATTTGTATCGTTTTGCTTTTGTTAATATATATGCTTCTCATTTCTATCAATTTTAAGTTGCAAGCTTAAAAAGAAGTTGTAGTAGAAACAATTGTATGTAAATGCAAGCGTGATTATTAATTAATAGTAACGACTCGTCTCTAATTTGACCATCCAGTGTGTTCTTCTTCTGCTCTGCATATTAGTAAAGTAGCAAATCAGATGTTTGTGATGTGTTAACTTAGAGGAAACTAAAAGTATGATCAGGTTGTTGGCTTTCAAGTACCATTGTTTGCCATTTAGCATTTTTATTAAATCTGCCCACCACCTGCTTTGATAAATTGATTATGAGACCAAATTGCTATGGATGCTCATGGTTGATGTCTACAATTTTTGCTGGGCAAAGTATGAGATATCGGTTGTGGGTCTATGGTCACAATCTGAGACAAACTGTACCACATATACATCTTAAGTTGAATTTATGAAGGGATAATATATATATGTTACAAGATAGATACTTTGTGTATGCCCAAAACCTTAAAGGGCCAACAGATGATGAATGTGTTGTAGACAATAAGATGGGTTTACATGGAAAGTCTACACTAGTGGACAACATAATTTATGAAAGGTATGTATTTCACTTGTTTTCTGTCTCATCAAGTTGTGCAAAATGGCTAACTATATTCTCTTATATATTCTTCAAAAGAAAAAATACATAAATAAATAAAAATCAATAAATAATTTTGATGCAGGACTACTTTGTAATTATATTGGTCAGTCAATGGCAAGTAATCGCAGGCGCCAATATGTTTTGACTTTGGACAATGGACTTTTCAAGCATGTAGACTTTATCTATGTTCATGTTGTTACTAATTACCTGCCATTCCTTTGATAATATTGTTTGCTTTTGAATGATTTTTGGAACCACGGTCCTCTTTAAACACATCAAATAAATTGTTCACTAAAAATAGGGAATTGTAGATGAGGCGAAACTGGATTCATTCAACCTTCCTCTATATACAGCATCCCCTACTGAGATCATGAACTTGATGGAGATCACCTAGAAAGTTTTGAGGTTAACTGGGAGGTTTGGAAGAGAAAGAGCTATGACAACGACTCGTCGCAATTGAAAGACACAGAGTGTCATGTCATAGCACACGTTGCGCCAAAGGCTGTTAGAGCCGGGACTGAGTCTTTGGTTTCTAATCACTTTGGTGAAGCAATAGTCAATGATGTTTTCATGAGGTATGAGAAATTTCTCATGGAAAGAATGTCCACTGAGTACAAAGAAGCCGTCGTCTCAATTACCATCTCCTTAACCAAAAAGGCGGATATTTGAGCGTGTGTGGTTTTTACTTTACAAATAAAGGGTAATTCAAAAATTCCTACATAGTGATTGTATTATAATCTTGTTCTTCTCAATCATGTCCAATTCAAAGTGTAATTGCGAACGCAATATTAAAAGTGGTTGTGATTTTGTGTGATCAAGTGAAACTGTTGTCTTGACAATAAACAAGCTTTAGAGGAACTAAAAGTGTTCCGGATTACAAAAGTGAAAACCTGTCACTCAAAAAAACAACACTAAACAAATCACAGGAATGCATTACGATTGCAAGATAAGATTAGATTTCGATATTGAACCTCCAAGATTTTGCTCAGCGCTGATCCAAAAACACAAGAATGTCAGGTAGGGCAAAACTCAGCTGCTAAGAATTCAATATGCACTAACATGTTTACTATAATACGGAAGGGCTAAATACTACATTCAACAGAAGCCAACACTACAGCAAAAATGCATTATAATTTTTACTTCGACCAGTTTTACACCCTTGTAGACTTTTTGGCATAAAACAGCACCTCGGATAATCTAACATTGTCCTATTCACCAAATAGAAAGTCTAAGTTCGACTACGAAAATAAAGCACGTAAGTACAAAAGTACAAACCCAACTAATTAGAAACAATTTTGACCTTTTCTTTTGGGTAACAATGATTTCCGACCTTTTGGTCAACTAATCTACGGGGTTTGAACCCACCGCCACAAAGACTTAAACCGGGTAATTGGGGTAGATCCCTCCTTTTTCAGGACGTTGGCATGGCCACTTCAGGGTTATTGCAACTTGAGAGTTGAGACCTGTCACATTTTAGTGATGATAGTCACAAGCCTTTTGCCATTAGATCGACCACCTCAATGGTTAGTTTTTACCTATTATTGTAAACCAAAAAAACCTAAATGTGATCTTCAAGCCTGAGATGATATAAATTGAAAGAGATGATTAACAGATGGTACTGACAGCTAAAAACAGAAGAAAACGTCTGCAGGATGACACACTACGTCAACTAGTGCACGTATACTGATGACGTATAGTCCACATTCGGGTCACGAACCCGACCAATGGCTGCTACTAGCAAACCCGGTACGACTGGGCTAACCTGATAGCGGTTTGGGCTCACGAAGGCCCAATCCCAAAGTTATTTATGGCTTACGATATCGGATATCTCTTATTTTGAGAGATAAGTGTTTCGTAACCGACTTATGTGGGATACACCGAAGTTTGGGGAACACGAAACCAATAAGGGTTTCGTATGTATATAAAGGGCATCCCAGCCCTCATTAAAGGTACGATGTACAACCCTAACTCTCAACTAAAACCCTAAAACCGATTACTTACTCTCACGCCGGAGGATAATCGTGGGAGACAATCCCACGATAAGCCTAACGGTGTTTTCTGTTTACTTAGTGCGCAGGTCTCAAGCATCAAGATCCAATTGATACGGGAACCGGAGTCCAAATAAGGAACGCCCAACTTTTGTATCAACAAGTGGCGTCATCTGTGGGACACATCACTAAAAACTAGAATGACGAAGCAAGGAAACCTAAGTCAGCGATCGCATAGTGACCTACAAGGGAAGAAGCAGCAAAGCGGATCAGCCCCTAAGCAAGCCTATGGAACAACCAGTGCGACCAAAAACCAAGGGTCAGGCCCAAATCTGGTCTTCCCGACAGTGGAACAACGCACGGGAACAACCCATGCCACCACAACAACAACCACCAGCGTAGAAGATCCACTGCGCACCCTTTTTACCACCCCCTGCAGTCGGTGCTAGAAAAGGACCTCACAAAAATGCCAGGTGCACCTCTCCAAAACAGGAGTCCAGATGTAGAAACAGGCACTCTCGCGCTAGAAGGAGTCGCACCTGAACTAGCGCCAAGTGACTTTGTATCTCAAAACTACGAAACATTGGCTGCCCTTATGCAAGAGGAGGTGAAAAAAAGGTCGAGTCAGAGCTTGCAGCACCGACTCAACTTTGACGCAGAGTATGAGACATCCCCATCGCGTCATCAGAGGGATAGACGCGGGAAGGATAACCGTCGGCCTCCAGTGTTTACCAGGATTGGGAAGAGAGTGGAGAACGATGAAGCAGCTGAACTGCAGTATCTGGAAGAGCATGAAGAAGATGGACGGCGTACCAATGTCCACGCTAGGCTTGGTAGCCGCAAGGTCCATGACAGACTGGGACGACGGCACTCCCCAAGTGGAAACTCTTCAAACTCAGATTCTGAGGACAGTCGGCGCAAGCGCCGAAAAAGAGGAAGCTCATCCTCTGGCGACTCCTCGGACGGTCGGCGCAAGCGCCGACAAAGGAGAAACTCGTTCTCTGGTGATTCCTCGGACAACGAGGACAGCGAAACTAGACACTGGAAGTCCAGGGAAAGATATCGCGACCAGGAGGAGGAAGATATGTCTCTTCCCTGGCGCCGCCAAAAGGTGGATGCGTTCACTCGGCGCATCAGCGATTTCTCAGAAAATAAGAGAAGGCGCATGCCCACTAATGTGAAAACCTACGATGGAACAGGTGACCCGGACGATCACCTAAAATTTTTCGAATCGGCTGCTACCATCGAAAATTGGCCACAACCTGTGTGGTGCCACATGTTCAATTCCACATTAGTGGGAAATGCGCGAAACTGGTTCAATAAGCTTCCACGCAGAAGCATTGATGGCTTTGAAGAGTTGCGAAAGGCGTTTTGCCTGAATTTCACTCAAAGGAAGAAGTGCGCCAAAAACCCTGTCGAACTTGCCAGTGTAAAACAGCGCCAGGGGGAATCTACAAGCGCTTATGTGGAGCACTTCAAGGATGAGTGCATACATGTTAAGGCATGTCCTGAAGTACTGAAAATATCAGGGTTCATGAACGGGATCAATAACCCAGAACTCATCAAAAGGCTGAACGACAAGATTCCCCAAACCTTTGATAAACTTATGAAACGCACAAGGTCCTTTATCCAAGGAGAAGCTGCCGCGGCAGACAGTAAGAAAGGTTACTCAAACTATAGGTCACAAGAACAACCTCGGAGACAATCCACTGACCAGAGTAACAACCGCAACAAGAACTACCGCGGCCAGGGGAGCGGACGAGATAATGACATATATATCCCGCTGACCAAGACTCCAAAGGAGATATTCGCGACTGAAGGCGCGAACTTCCCAAGGCCCCCACCAATGCGCACCCTAGAGGATCGGCGCGTGGGGAGTGGCTACTGCGACTATCATGGACAGAAGGTCCATACCACCAATGAATGTGTCCAATTGCACCAACTAATTGATAAACTAGTAAAAGAAGGCAGATTGGACCATTTGGTTAAAAACATCTAGGAAGGGAAAGATAAGCAAAAGACGGGAAACAAGAAAGAAGTACCTAAAGATAAGGCTGATACCATCTACATGATACAATCATGGCAACGAATGACTAGGCAGAAGATCAGCCAAAAGTTTTCCCGTGGAAGCGAAATCTCTTTCCCCACCTTGGCTGCGGACAACGCAGTGGTGGAACCGCTCACCATCGAAATTAACGCAGGGGGTCACGATATCCACCGCATGTATGTTGATGGAGGAGCATCCGCAGATATAATGTACGAACACTTTTCAAACGACTGCGACCTGAGATACGAAGTCAGTTAAGCCCGGTCAGGAAGTCGTTGACTGGTTTTACAGGAGAAAAGATTTGGCCCATGGGGAAAATACGCCTACTAGTCAGTGTTGGCAATAAGGAATACTCCACGACAGCCTGGATGACTTTTATGGTGATCAAATCCCCTTCGCCATACAATGGCATAATTGGAAGACCAGGGATTTCAGCCATACGCGCACTACCGTCTACAGCACATGGGATGCTCAAATTCTCGGTGGAAGGAGGCATTGTTACTCTCTATAATACCACTGTATCCCCTGGAGAATGTAACACAATTGCATGTGAGACGGCACACATTCCAGAACAGCGAGCAACTAAAGTGCCAAACCTGAGGGCTGCAATTCATCCTGAATACCCAGAGCAAGAAGTATCGATCGGGGGATCGCAATCTGACAATGGCAGAGCTGCTGTGTGCGTACTCTTGCAAAAGAATCTGGATATCTTTGCATGGGAACCAAGGCACATGACCGGTGTACCACGCTCGATTACAGAACACAAGTTGAGAATCCGACAAGGATACTCCCCAGTACGACAGAAGAAGCGCGGCCAGGCTCCAGAGCGTGCATAAGCGATTCTGGCAGAAGTACACAAACTTGTGGACGCAGGTATCATGCGAGAGGTCTACTACCATGACTGGCTTTCCAACCCAGTGATGGTCAATAAGAGCGATGGTAGTTGGAGGATGTGCGTAGATTTCACAGATCTCAACAAAGCATGTCCACAAGACTGTTACCCGCTACCGGAGATAGACTGGAAGGTAGAATCTTTGTGTGGATACCCACTTAAGTTCTTCCTTGACGCATACAAAGGATACCACCAAATCCAGATGGCTAAGGAAGATGAGGAAAAAACATCCTTCCATACAAGCCAAGGTGTTTATTGTTATACCAAGATGCCCTTCGGCTTAAAGAGCGCAGGTGCCACCTACCAGCGGTTGGTAGATCACGCATTTGAAGGACAGGTGGGCCGCAACCTAGAAGTTTATGTGGACGACCTTGTAATAAAAATCCATACGGAAGATGAATTGGTGCGCGACATTGAGGAAACATTTAAGACGCTGAAAAAGATCAACATGAAGCTAAATCCTAAGAAATGCACTTTTGGCGCTACAGAAGGCATGTTCCTCGGATACCTGATAGAGCCCGATGGCATCAAACCGTGTCTAGAAAAAACGAAGGCTGTTATCCAACTTCCTTCACCACGCACGTTGAAAGAAGTTCAATCACTAAACGGAAAACTGGCCGGTTTGAATAGATTCTTGTCCAAATCAGCAGATAAGTCACTCCCTCTCTTCAAAACACTCAAGAAGTGTACGAAAAAGGGAGACTTTTGCTAGACAATGGAAGCAGAAGAAGCTTTCATACAACTTAAACATCATTTAGCAGCACTCCCCATGCTAGTTGCGCCTCGCCCAAGGGAACAATTAATTATGTATTTGTCAGCAACCCATGGAGCAATCAGTGCGGTGCTACTAACAGACAGGAATTCAGTACAAACACCGGTGTATTTTGTAAGCAAAGCACTCAAGAAAACGGAGATTAACTATAGCGCAATGGAAAAGTTGGTCCTATCATTAGTATTCGCCGCCAAACGGCTACGCGGGTACTTCCAAACGCACCCAATAGCGGTGATTACAGACCAGCCTATCAAGCAAATCATCTCCAAACCTGACGCATCGGGACGTCTGCAGAAGTGGAGTGTACTGCTAGGTGAGCATAACATTTCCTACAGACCACGTACTGCGGTTAAGGGACAGATACTCGCAGACTTCATCATCGAGAAACCGGACACTGATGACGCACCTTCACAAAGCAAAGTGGAACTCCAAGAACCATGGATCTTGTTCACGGACGAATCTTCATGCGTAGACGGGTCAGGCGCAGGCCTTATCCTCACAAGTCCAGAAGGAATGGAATTCACTTACGCACTGCGTTTCGAATTCACAGCCACAAACAACGAGGCAGAATATGAAGCCTTGATCGCTGGATTACGCATTGCAGCTCGAATGGGCATACGCAACCTGGAAGCAAATGTGGACTCCCGGCTAGTGGCCAAACACGTGTTGGGCGAGTATGTGGCTAAAGAGGAGAACATGATTCAATATCTCGACAAAACCAAGTCCCTAATCCAGGGCTTTGACAGGTTTACCATCAAACAAGTTCCTAGAGGGGAAAACAGAAAGGCGGATGCGCTAAGCAAGATTACATCTACGAGCTTTGCGCACCTATCAAAACAAGTATTGGTGGAAACTCTGAAGAGCAAGTCCATCTCGGAGATGTTGATATCCACGGTGATAGAGGAACAAGGGCCTACATGGATGACCCTAATCATAGAGTTTATAAGCAAGGGCGTATTACCCCAAGAGCAGAAGAAATCCCGACGAGTACGGCGCACATCACAGAGGTTTGAATTTCGGAACGGTGTACTATATCGGCGTTCATTTCTACAACCATGGCTTCGATGTGTAGGACCCCTTCAAGCAGATTACGTACTCCGGGAGATTCACGCTGGTTCATGTAGTATGCACTCAGGATCACGGTCCGTGGTGGCACGCGCTTTACGGTCAGGATACTACTGGCCTACAATGCACCGTGATGCGCGGGATCTAATAAGAAAGTGTGGCGACTGCCAAGTTCACAGACCCATTCCATGCCAACCCCAACAGGAGCTAACACCTATTACATCGCCATGGCCATTCTATAAATGGGGTATCGACATTGCGGGTCCCTTTCCTGTTGCAGCAGGAGGATTGAAATTCCTCATAGTAGCTATAGACTATTTCACCAAGTGGATTGAAGCAAAGGCAGATGTGACAATCACAGGAAATCAGGTAAAACGGTTTGTTTGGGAAAATATTGTCTGCCGTTTCGGATTACCTGGGGAAATCATCTCAGACAATGGAAAACAATTCTGTGACAACCCTTTCAAGGACTGGTGCGAGAAACTGAATATTGTACAACACTTCGCGTCAGTTAAACACCTACAAACCAATGGTTTGGTCGAGCGTGCAAACCGTAGTATAGGTGAAGGAATTAAAGCACGCTTAGACAAACACAAAGGAAGGTGGGTGGAGGAATTATCGCATGTTTTGTGGGCGCACCGCACTTCAATCAAAATTAGCACGGGAGACACTCCCTTTTCTCTTGTCTATGGGATAGAAGCCGTCATAAAAGCAGAAATTGGGATGCCAACTATTCGCACTGCTGAAATTAATGTTACAACCAATGACGATGAAAGGCGTATTGACTTGGACCTGTTGGAAAAGAGGCGCGAGCGCGCAGCTATATGTGAAGCAAGAGCTAAGTCAAAAATGAAGGGATACTACGATGCTAAAGTGCGCAGCGTTTCATTCAGACCAGGCGACTTTGTATATCACGCCAATGATGCGAGCCATGCAAAAGATACAGAAAACTTGGACCGAAGTGGGAAGGACCTTATGAGGTCATTGAAGCATTAGGAAAAGGCGCGTACAAGCTGCGTGACATGGATGGCCGTGAGCTACCACGCACATGGAACATATGTAATCTCAAACGATGCTATCTCTATGAACAACTACGGCCCAGTGCGCGGACACTCCCGCACTTTAGTATAGTGCTCAATAAATATCTGTGTATTTACATTCTGTTTTTCCTAGGCAAATGTTTTTCTTTTCTTTTTTACAAAAACTTGCAAGCATTAATAAAACGTCGCGGTTTCTAGCTAACTCCGTGGCACATTTCAATTTGTTATTCACATCTTATGTATGTCTCAACACTGTTGTTATATTATCTTTTGCCTACATGGCGTGCATGCACTTACTACAACCCACGATGGTGTAAAGGATGAGTAAACCTACTAAACAACTCGTTGAGTAAGAGGGTTGCAAACCCATCAACATTGGATCATGCATCCTTGTTAAACACCTTATGTTCAATACGTTGGAATAAGTTCAATGCGCATTCCACGACGGATGCGCAACAATGCATACTATGCGCGTTTAACAAAACCAGGAATCAAGACTCTTGGCTCCTTACTATGATATTTACAGTACGCTGCATATCACACCATACACGATTATGTTAAAAATACTTAGACATTATAAGTAGGATAGTTCATACATGATTATGAACTCCACATATTAGTCGCGCTTGTGTACCAGTTTGAGTTTTAGACAACAAGTACGTTTTTATTCAACGACGGATAACTAAGTATAAACATTCAACAAAATGAATATTTCATTAAGGACCATGAGTTCTTACAAAACGATATTTACAACGAAGATATAACCTTCATGCTATTACAACGCCTAAGAGATGAGCCCTCCACATGGCTTGCAGCGTCCCTAGCCTCCTTTAGCTTCTTCAACAAATCAGAGTCTTGGTGGGATACCGTGGCAACACTAACAGGTACCCCGTCAGACCTAGGAAGATGTGTTGCGCCAATACCACACATAATGGCCTTGCCTTTCACACCTTTCTTCTTGGCAAGTCTCGTAGCATGAGCTTCCAAGGATTCCTTTAAAGGGACTTCCTTCTCCAGTGCGAAAGGGTTTAAGATGTCGCGGGGGCGAGCAAAAATAGGCACCTGCAGCTGGGACTCATTAGGCTTCAAGTAATAATCGGGTTGCTCCTTTGCATCTTCAGCACGATGGCGGACCAAGGTTAGTCCCTCCATAATTACCCCTATGGGATAATCCTGGTCGCGCTCCAACTGCGTAATCAGAGGAAACTCCAGCAGCTTCATCTCCCCCATTGCAGCGACCAGGTCACCATACGTGTGCTCATTATAACCAGGGACCTTATCAGCAGGAACTTTCAATAGACCACCTTCATAGAGCTCCTCTACAGCCTCAGCCTCGCCACGCGTAAGCGCGCACTGCACCACCGCCCCAAACTTGTCTACAACCTCTCGAGACTCTAATGAACTAAGGGCGGCAAGGCGCAATCCGTGGCTAATTAGCCATCTGCGCTCAGCGATACAAGAAACAAGCTGGGGATACAGCTCCTCATCATACTCAATGCTGAGCTGGCGCAACTTCATCTCCTGCTCTTCCAGCGAGCTTCCCACAGTTGCACCAAAATCCCCTAGCTGAGAGAACAACTCTTCCTTCCCCTTTTCCAAATATTTCAACGCCCAGAGACAGGAAGCCTTGTAATCCGCTGACGCAGTACGCTCCTGACTTATTTGGCTCAGCAGTGACATCTTTTCTTCAGCAAGTCTTTGGGCATACGAGCTCATTGCCTCTGCTTCAACCTGGGCACTGGACAAACGTGCCTCCAGCAACGCAATCTGTTGGTCCTTTTGCGCGCTCTGGCTACTTTCTCCAGAATTCCTTGCCTTTAGATGCGCAGCCAACATAGCTTGGTGTGCAGCAGCCGACACCAGATCCTCAACAAGCTGCTCCATTGGCGCACCCCCAGAGGCCAATGGCTCAGCGCTTTGGCTCTTTGGTTCAGAAGATCCAGCGCGAATGGGACTAGCTTTGGGGGGCGACTCCCCAGAGTGTTCAATACTGCACGCAAAAAAGAGAATTAGCGATTGTCTAATAACATAAACAGGGAATGCGATAAGGGCTTTGAAAATAACACTTACTGAAGAGAAGCAGTATCAGGTGAAGGGGGCGATGCATCATCTGAGGATGACCCCACGTCAAGAATGACAGGACGCTTTTTCCTAAGGAGCTTGCGCCATCGCCGTCAAGCGCCCCCTTGCGCTTTAGTCCTTGGCTTGCCTCCTCTTCTTCCATGCTCTCTACCACATCTGTGTGTGACGGCTCCACTAGAGGGGAAGGTACCCTGGGAATGGGCACGCTTTGTAGAGGGGTCGCCTCCAGCGCAACTGAAGAATCACCCCCCGGTTCCTCTAGCTGCATTTCCATGGTACGGCCCGCCGAAGCTTCCAGAATAGGGATATCTCCCTGTCTCAACGGGCGCACCCCTATCGTCTCCTGGCGCGGCTTCGCCAAGTTCACAACGCGAAATAGATCCATCTCTGCGCAGCAAGAACAAACAACCAATAGGTTACCAAAGGTACAAAGATAAAAAGAAAGGCTCGCATTAATAGATTAAAGGAATGCAAAGGACGAGCACCCACCCTGGCCATCCGCGTCTAAGAAAATTGGTACCTCATCAGGTCTACCAAAGTAATTGCGATTGATGCCCACGTGCACCAAAAATTCCTCGGCGTAGGAACTGATGGGAATCCGATTGGTGTTTATCGTATCCGCATCATCAGCGCTGTAGGTTCCAGGGAGGGGGCGCTCATCCTTTGGCAGTGAACTTTGGGTATAGAAGGGGAAGCGCCAGGGGAACAACGCTTCATCAACCCAGAAGAAATTTTCCCTCCAATTTCTAAGCGCGTCCAGTTTATCAGTATAGCATTGCAGCCTCCCTGCGCGCTTAGCGAACGATACCCACCCGTTTGACCACGTTGTGTGGTAAAACGCGCGGAAGAGGTAGATAGTGGGGTTAATCGCCAATACTCGGCAATTAACCTCAAAGTTTGTTATTTTTGCCGCACCTATACAGTGCAGCTGGGATATGTGCAGATGATAGTAGTTTAATACGTCGCACAGGAATAAGGATATGGGCACACGTTGATTCGCAAATTCGAAAAAACGTGTGTATACCCCTACCTTCTCTTCTAGTTCTTAGTTCTTAGTGATGTGTCCCAAGGAAACCTAAGCTAAAAATACCCACTATCTAGGACCGGTGCCAGTACGCTGCATATCACACCATACACGATTATGTTAAAAATACTTAAACATTATAAGTAGGATAGTTCATACATGATTATGAACTCCACATATTAGTCGCGCTTGTGTACCAGTTTGAGTCTTAGACAACAAGTACGTTTTTATTCAACGACGGATAACTAAGTATAAACATTCAACAAAAGGAATATTTCATTAAGGACCATGAGTTCTTACAAAACGATATTTACAACGAAGATATAACCTACATGCTATTACAACGCCTAAGAGATGAGCCCTCCACATGGCTTGCAGCGTCCCCAGCCTCCTTTAGCTTCTTCACTACGCCTCGCAGGATTTATGGACTACAACTATTAGTTTAGCATACGTAGGTTTTCCCTGCGCATACTAAACTGGGGGGACATGATGACGTATAGTCAACATTCGGGTCACGAACCCGACCAATGGCTGCTACTAGCAAACCCGGTACGATTGGGCTAACCTGATAGCGGTTTGGGCTCACGAAGGCCCAATCCCAAAGTTATTTATGGCTTACGATATCGGATATCTCTTATTTTGAGAGATAAGTGTTTCGTAACCGACTTATGTGGGATACACCGAAGTTTGGGGAACACGAAACCAATAAGGGTTTCGTGTGTATATAAAGGGCATCCCAGCCCTCATTAAAGGTACGATCTACAAACCTAACTCTCAACTAAAACCCTAAAACCGATTACTTACTCTCACGCCGGAGGATAATCGTGGGAGACAATCCCACGATAAGCCTAACGGTGTTTTCTGTTTACTTAGTGCGCAGGTCTCAAGCATCAAGATCCAATTGATACGGGAACCGGAGTCCAAATAAGGAACGCCCAACTTTTGTATCAACATATACATTCACTAGCAGCATATACTTTCTGTTTAGGCTCTTTAGGCTGGTAGGCAGCATGAAAAGAAGCAGTAACATTTATAGCTTCAACATTAAGGTTTTGGTCATTAGTGTTGAATTATAAATTAGTATATCAAAACTGCAAAAGTAGCAGTAACATAATTTGTAGCATACTGTTGGTCCCAAATGTTGAGTAAAACAAATATATGAAATTGCAATAAACTAGATAACTTATCAAACTTTTAAAACTAGATTTCTGTAACATGTTTACATGTATATATAGGTATCGAATGGACACAACCAAACGACACAATGGTTCGGTTTAGTAACCGCCATAACTAACTAATCATAACCGCTATTCGGTTGGTAATTTTACAACGAGCAACTTTGGTCCTTCATGTTTCTGTCTTTCAAAATGGCGCAATGACGAGATTATTGTGCTCACATTCTCCTCCTTAATCTTGATCGTTGCTTCGTCCTAAGTCTTGAACTCTGACCATTTGTCGCATAGTCACGAACTTGAGTCTTGGTAAGGCTTTAGTTAAAATATCTGCTCTTTGAAGTTCTCCACTCACGTGTTCTACGTTGATATGACCATTCTCTACACATTCCCGAATGAAATGATAGCGAATGTCTATATGCTTGCTTCTTCCATGAAAAACTGGGTTCTTTACGAGTTGTATTGCTGATATATTGTCAACTCTAAGCGTTATCTTCTTTTCTTCTAATCCAGTTAATTCACTGAGTAATCGCTTTAGCCATAAGGCTTGACATGCTGCTGCAGTAGCCGCAATGAATTCTGATTCACATGATGAGAGTGCTACTGTCGGTTGCTTCTGAGTACACCAAGTGATAGGTGACTCTCCAAAGTAAAATACTATTCCAGTAGTTCCTTTTCCTTGATCTGTATTAACTCCATAACTATTGTCGTTGTATCCTGTAATCTTGCAGCTTCCGTCTTTCTTGTATATTACTCCATGGTCTTTTGTTCCTTTGATGTATCGGATTACTTGTTTCACTGCCTTCAGGTGATGATCCTTTGGGTCTTGCATAAATCTGCTGAGTAGTCCGACTGAGTAACTAAGATCTGGTCTTGTATGCAGTAAGTATCTGAGACTTCCAATTAAGCTTCGGTAATAAGTTGCGTCAACTGGGTTTCCATCTTCCGCCTTAACCAACTTAGTGCCGGGATCCATCGGTGTCTTCGTGTCATTATTGTCCGTCATGCTTGTCTCTTTTAAGATCTTGTTGATGTATTTAGTTTTCTTGATCGTAATTTCTCCTCCTGTCTGTGTAACTTCTATCCCAAGGTAATATGCTAGCAACCCTAAGTCGCTCATTTCAAATTTATCTTTCATCTGGGATTTGAACATGTCTACATCCTTCTTTGGAGTGCCTGTGATTATCAAATCATCTACATATACTCCAACGATAAGTGTAGAAGTCTTGCTTCTCTTTGTGTAGACTGCTTGTTCGAGATTACATTTCTTAAAGTCTAAGGACTTCAAGGTCTGGTCAAGCTTCACGTTCCAAGCTCTAGGTGCTTGTCTTAAGCCATACAAAGCTTTAGTTAGCTTGTAGACTTTTCCTAGGTTCCCTTGTTGAATGAAACCTTCAGGTTGTGTAACATAGACTTCTTCCTTTAATTCTCCATGTAAAAATGCTGATTTTACATCTAAGTGGTGTACTTGCCATCCGTGATATGCTGCTAGTGCTAATATCAATCGAACTGTCTCTATCCTAGCAACTGGTGCAAACACTTCATCGAAGTCTATTCCCTGTTCTTGTACATAACCTTTTGCTACTTATCTTGCTTTATACTTTATGATCCTTCCTTGTGCATCTCTCTTAGTTTTATAAACTCATTTGAGTCCTATTGCCTTCTGATTTTCAGGCAATGTGGTAAGGGTCCATGTGTTATTTTTGTTGATTGAATCTAATTCGATTTTCATGGCCTCAATCCACTTCTCATCTTTTGATGCTTCCTTGTAATTACGGGGTTCTTCTTCTGTGAAAAATAAGCTTGGCACTTCTACTTCACGTGCAGTTTGGTAGATTTCCGTAATATCTTTTAAACCTTGTATAGGTCTATGATCATATCTCTGTTCTGAGCTCTCTAATGAGCTTATAGTAGCTCCTTCTTCATCTTCTGAGTTAGGGTTGTAAGTGTATGATGGTGGTGTGATTGGTGAGGGTGGAACTGGTATAGGTTCTTGTTCTTGATACGTGTTGTCGGTGTTTTCTATGTTGACTGGTGTAGGATTATCATAGTCAACTCCATCTATTACAAAGCTAGTCCAAAACGTATCCTCAGTACTCGTATCCTCTTCATTATTATTCCAATCCCACGGTTTCGTTTCCATAAACTTTACATCCCTACTAACATGTCTCTTCTTTCCTACTGGATCATATAGCCTACATGCTTTTGATCCTTCTTCAACTCCTAAGTAAATCATTGGAATGCTTCTATCATCTAGCTTCTTCAAGTGAGGTATTGTAACCTTAGCATAAGCTGTGCATCCGAATATTCTTAGGTATTCTAGCTTTGGTTTTCTGTTGTAGAGGGTTTCATATGGTGTTTTATCTTCCAGGGCTTTCGTCGGTACCCTGTTGAGTATGTAAATGGCGTGCCTCACTACTTCCGCCCAAAAAGTTAAGGGTAACTTCATCGCTTTCATCATACTCCTAGTCGTTGATAACACTGTTCTATTTCTCCTCTCTACTACACCATTCTGCTGCGGTGAGTACGGTGCTGTCAATTGTCTCTCTATTCCATTCTCCTTACAGTATTTGGTGAATTCATATGATGTAAATTCACTTCCTCTATCAGTTCTTAGCATCTTGATTTTCAACTTCAACTTTGATTCGATTTGGTGTCTAAATTCCTTGAATGTGCTAAACGCTTGATCTTTCGAGTTTAGAAAGTAAGCCCACATGAAACATGTGCAGTCATCTACTAATAAGAAGATGAGCTTCTTTCCGGAGTGTGTTGTTGGACTTATGGGACCACAAAGATCTCCATATACTAAGTCCAATGGGTTCTTTGATCTGAATTTAGCTTGGTTTGGAAATGGTGTTCTGATGTGTTTTCCTAATAAACATGCATCACAGATTTTTCCTGCATGTTTTATTCTCGGTATTCCATCCACTAAACCTTTCCTTGTCATTTTATCTATTGCGTCAAAGTTCAGGTGACCTAATCTAGCATGCCATAACCATGCTTTGTCATCTACGTTTGCTAAAAGACATATAGGTGCTACTATATGTAATCTAATACTGTAAAGTCGATTCTTAGATCGTTCTACCTTCATCAACAACTTCTTGTTCTTATCATACAAAGTCAGTAAATTTCCATCCATGATGATCTTGCAACCTATTTCAGTAAGTTGTCCTAGACTAAGTATGTTGCTCTTGAGGTTTGGAATGTAGTAAACATCCGAAATCATCTTTTGTTGTAGGTTTCTACATCCTAATAATATTGAACCTCTACCCTTTATCTCTACATACGACCCATCTCCAAAACGAACGCGTCCAGTGATGCTTTCGTCAATATCTTTAAAATGGCCTTTGGTGCCCGACATATGGTTACTTGCACCATTATCTAAATACCATATGCTATCATCTGTCGTAGCATATTTCCGGGGTTGTACTTGTTCTTCATTTAACAAGATTTCTTCAGTTTCGTGTGTAGCCATTAGTAATGATGGTTCATCATCTTCTAAGATAAGGTTTGATTGTTCCTGAGTTGTTGGTGTACTTCTAAAATTCTTCTTGAAATGTCCGAGTTTTCCACAATGATAGCATGTAATTTTACTCTTATCCCATCCTTGTTTTCCATTATTCGATTTATCTGTGTGGGATGAGTTTCCTCCATTCGAGTTGTTTCTATTTCTCTTATTCTGCCAGTTTCCTCGTGAATAGTTTGATTTACCTCTATATTTGGTAAATCGTTTCTTATTTCTAGAGTGTTCGCCTTGCACAAATAATAAGTTGTCCTGGCTTTCCACTTGTCCTCCCTTCGGAGTTTTATCCTTTCCTCGAATGCTTTAAGTTTTCCTACGATCTCATCTAACGTAATGTCATCGAGATCATTCGTCTGTTCTATGGATGCTACTATTTGAATGAACCTATCTGGTGTGGAATCTAATAGTTTTCGTACTAAAAGTGATTCATCCAATGCTTTTCCTAATTCTTTAGCCTTCGTGGCGTAGCCGTTCAATTTGGCTGTAAATGCATCCACTGTTTCATCCTCCTTCATCTGAAGAGTCTGAAATCCAATCATCAGTGATTGTAACCGTGCTTGTTGCACTTTTTCTTCTCCAACGTGTCTCTTTTTCAACGAATCCCATAATTCTTTTGTTGTATTGCAACTTGCTACTTGTAAGATCACATCTTCGGTTAACGCTTGATATAAGAAGGCGGTTGTTGCCTTATCCTTCTTAACATCTACTTGTGTATCAACCTTAGGTTCTATTGCTTCCCATAATCTTTGTGCTTCTAGTATCACCTTAATTTGTATAGTCCAAACTGTGTAGTTTGTGGCTTTGAGTTTTGGGCATTGATACTGTGTCATAGGGGTTACGGGTTTTGGTGCAGTGTTACTGCCACTCGCATCGTCACCGGGCATATTGATAGTGCTTATGATCTTCACTTTCTAATTCGTATGGGGTTTCTAACTAGTGGTGTCACTAAATATTACGGGAACAGAAATAGTTATCCGGGAATCCTAATATGGAACTATGGATTTCTAATAGTATAAACTAAGTATCTATACTATAAATATGAAAGGAAATCCAAAAGTTTGAGATTTTTTGTGTGACCTGTGTTTGTCACTCGCGTATTCCCTTCTTGTCGGTACTTGAATATACCAACTATATTTTTCCCTCGTTCTTAATTCCAAAGCAATCGGTACACCCTTTATTGATGTTGTCGACTTGCTTTCTTCAAAATATACCACTCCTTGTACCACGTTGTCCTTTCTTTTGTGTCGAACTTGCTTCCATTATCTCCAAGTCTCGGATAAACACAAAACGATTCAAAAAATTACTCTCGGTAATTCTATCCAAAAGACCAAGCGAATTGCTTGTCTTTGTTCTACTACTCGACGGTAGTATGTCAACAAGTGATGTCCTTGTTGCCCTCGTTGCTTGTCCGCGTTCCACAATACCACTTCTTCTTTATTCCACACCTTATCTACAACAACCTACAGAAATACCCACGGTATCCTTGCGAGCAAGTGATCAAAATGCTCCTGTTGTTGTCCCTTTTGTATTGCGAGCGTTATTCCAAAACAATTTCGGTTGTTTTCTTGTTCGGTATACCCTTCTCTTCAATCCAAGCAACGTCTTTCTTCTTATTCTTTCACGTACGTTCTCTTTTTTCTCCACCTTTGTCTCGACAAAGGGCTGTTTCGTTGTATGATTGAAAGCCAACAAGTGTAACAAATTTTCCTTCGTCTTGTTCTTGTTGCGTTCAGGATCAAACCAACGCAAACTATCAAGTCACCACTTCGTTTGGTGCCTTATCGTATGCAATTTCTACACAAGTACGGTCGTGCACTACTTTCCTTGCGTCTCAAGTTATCCAGGCAGCGTATGTTTGTTTATACGTTGCGTCTTCTTCTTCTTCTTGTGAAACAAAGTTTCAGCGTATGCCTTTTCTTTTCTGGTTCCTACTTTTCGTTCAAGAATGGTTTCTGCTCTTGTGATGGTACTCGTTAAAAGGATTCTGGTTCTGGTTTTTGGTTACAAGATTCTCGTGTTTGAGTGATGGTGTTGTAACGGTGTAAACGAGTATGTACAGGCAAGGCTCTTGATGCCAATTGTTGGTCCCAAATGTTGAGTAAAACAAATATATGAAATTGCAATAAACTAGATAACTTATCAAATGTTAAAACTAGATTTCTGTAACATGTTTACATGTATATATAGGTATCGAATGGACACAGCCAAACGACACAATGGTTCGGTTTAGTAACCGCCATAACTAACTAATCATAACCGCTATTCGGTTGGTAAGTTTACAACGAGCAACTTTGGTCCTTCATGTTTCTGTCTTTCGAAATGGAGCAATGACGAGATTATTATGCTCACACATACTAGCATAGAATCACCAGCAGTAGTAACACTAGTGAGAAATGATCGTGGCATATGATTTTGCTAAAGAATAAAAAAAGTACACTATGAGGCTAACTGAGTAACTGGTTTTGTTGGTGTTCTCCAACCAATATCCATTAGAAAGGTGATTCGGTTAAAATCTAATTGACATCGAGGGAAAAGGACGATAACTCTCTCTGCTTAAATAATCATTTCCAGACACCTACGAGAATCTGTAGGC
This sequence comes from Chrysanthemum seticuspe, assembly GCA_019973895.1. Taxonomy (NCBI): domain Eukaryota; kingdom Viridiplantae; phylum Streptophyta; class Magnoliopsida; order Asterales; family Asteraceae; genus Chrysanthemum; species Chrysanthemum seticuspe. Next base: position 52,074,608 of record BPTQ01000004.1, on the reverse strand, counting down.
ACCATATTGTGGTTAAAAAAAAAAAAAAAAAAAAAAAAAAAAAAAAAAAAAAAAAAAAAAAAAAAGTAGCGCGCATCTTACTTGCATACAGAAGCCAACAATAGCAAGTATTCCCACCGTGCAAATTTAATTGGGATCGTATGAACAAATCATAAGCAGAAAAAGAAATTACTAAAATCAAACTTATTACCAAAACATGTGAGCCATCTTCGAAAAGATAAATTGCCTAGAAGATTAAGCCGGAGTATTTAGGAACTATAAGTTAGCAACCTATCTGTGCTTCAGTTTCCAGTTATGATCCTTTGAGCTTTGCATTAGTTAAAAGTCCTGCTAGAATGGCCGACCGAGTTTATAAAAGAAACAAACACCCTTAAGAGAAAAACATTTTCATAGTGTTCTTAAATATCAAAACAGCAGTTTCACTTGATCAAGAAATGATATGCACATATGCATTAACTGAAGTGCCCAGGCCGGAGCTAAACAACATACTGGTGAAACAGCTAAGAGAAAAAATCATTAAAAACAAGAATGTAGAATAGTTGCTACTTGCTACTCGAAGGATGAATTTCTAACAAAGCTATAGCTTAACCTATTTTGTTCATGTAGTAAATACATCACAAACCTCAATGTCACGGAGTTATTCCTTAGACCCCACGTGACGTCCTTAACCAGATAAGGACCAACCATCCATCCCGCGTATAATAGAGGTTCACTGTTTCGTCCTGCCTTGGACTCATAAAGGAAGCGACCCCAACTCCCTACCAGTGTGGTGCCATGTCGTGTCCTCTACTCGTAGCACGTACCTTTACCGTTGGGGTACTCCAACAAGACCAATACAATAAACTAGGAACCCTCGCATTCAGCACGCTTCCAAGCTGAACCCGAGTTCTTGAACCCACAACCATATGATTGAAAAACATTCTCACACATAGGTACCATTAGGACACAAGTCTCTGATAAACGAACTGAACCTATATTATATACTTTTTTAGTTGCTCCATTCCAAACGTATTCTATACCTTTTTGTTAAATCTTTATTCAAAGTTACACTCTCAATTCTCAACTCTACACTATACACTTTTAGTTTATACGTCCAACCTTATTTGAATGCTTAACTCACTTTTCGCTACTTAAAAAACAATACCTTCTTTATTTCCCACAATGTTATGTGCTTATTAGTTTTTAATAGTATATGAAACAACTTAGAATTTATACTACTATAATTATTATAGTTTGGTGCATTCAAATAATAAGTAAACATTACGATAATTATATTGATCAGTTTTTTTTTTACGAATTCATGTTTTACCCATTTGAAATTGGAAAGCTGCTTCTTAAATCCAACCGGTCCATTAACTGGAATAAACTTAAGAGTTTGTATATTTCAGGAATGAAATTAGATAAAGATTTGATTCAGAATATATTATCCGGGAGTCCTCTATTGGAAACATTGGAGTTAAGGAATTGTTATGGTTTTAGGCGGATTGATATTACTTCAAAGAGCGTTAAGAACTTGGTTTTCTTTGCAGACTCTGGTTATGGCGGCGAATGTAGAATGCAAATTAATGCACCTCATATTCAGTCACTAACACTCAAAATTTTCGTGTCGTGGTGCAAGTTTTTGTTGCATGATGTGTCTACTTTAGTCAAAGCCAAGTTAGATTATTGCAAAGCGAAACGCCGATTAGGCCGCTTGAGAGGTTGGCGCCAGTATCAGAAGATAATTGATAAAGAAGAAGAAGAGGTGCTTAAAGGATTCATGTTAAGCCTTCGTCATGTCAAGGAGCTTATTATGATCGGGAAACAGTGTATACAGGTACAATTTTCTGTTTATTTTTGACAGTTTATGTCTTAGCACTTGTTTGGATATTTGTTTTGGAAGTGATGAATGAGATTGAACAAATCTAAACCGTTTGCAATAACTTGCGATCTACTTCGTGAAATCAAATATGATTAGTAAACCCCCTATTGGTTATAACATGAAAAATAGAATCACTTTACCTAAACACATAAAACAAATCATCAGACGTGATCTCAAATAGGCATACCTAATTAGTTTAATCACGCGTCTAAGAACTTCCCGTTAGGCGCAAATGTAAACTCTAATAACTGGGAAAATTATCATACACCTGTGCATGATTTTATGCTGTCAATCCTTGTTTTAGGTGGTTTTATTGGCTGCTTACAACTCATCTATAGATCGAGTATGAGTGTTTATCCATATCAGTCCTCTTGATAAAATCTAATTTGTTCATTGTCGATCGCAAGTTCTGTTTTCAGTTTGTCTCAGTTATAACTAATTGATACATGCATTTCAGAGTAGTCATCTAGGTTTTTTCTCATTGCTGTTCTTTTTTTGGTAGGTTCTTTCTCGTTTGGAAGCTAAAGGTTTCGTTTTTCCATCAGGCTTGAGATTACAAGATGATAGTGATCGATTCAGGGGAAATTGATTGACGTCACTTTTAAGTTATATATTTTGCTAATCCTTAAACTCTTTCCATAACTTCTAGAGAACACACTTTGTAAGAAGCTTAATCTATGGGAAAAACTTCTTTGTCTTTCTTTATTTTCTTTATTTTCCAGATAACATTTGAAGGATTTTCAAATGTCAATTTTGGTGGGTAAAACCGTACAGGAAACTAAATTGGATACTAATTAATGTGTGTTTGAATAGTATGGTAGGGAGATTTGGTTAGATTGGATACTGTAGGTTTCATTTTAATTAGAAATAGAAGCAAACAAGGATTTGAATATTTTGTTCCAACTGGATTTCACCATTTGTGGCTACTTGCTTTAAGTAAACAGCCTCCGAATCTCCGATGCATATGTATTTTTTGCAATTAATCATCAATACATTAGGCTATTATGATTCAAGGCCTTGTTTAGTGCATCTAATACAGGGTTACACAGGATTATGGCTAGAACTTATGAACCATGCTGAACCTTAAATGACCATTGTTGCTGTTTTGGTTAGGCCAAATGGTCCCGCTGTGTATGTGCAACCGTCAATGGTTGCTGCTCAAGTTAATTGCGGCCTATGTTTTGTTGCTTGATATCACTCTTGATCACATTTATCAGCAGGGTTTGAGTACATTTGCTGATCGTTTAGTCAAGTCAGAGAGCATTCTTACTATAACATGATTCAGAATGCAACTGCATTGTAGGCTTACAGTTGTTTTAATGTTTCATGGTTACATGTTGCTAAAAAAAGCAAATAAATAAAAGTCGCAAGTTTGACTCTGTAAGGTCAAAGATAGCAAAGAAATTAAAGGGAGTAAATAAGAACTGTTATATGTTTTTTAAATTAAAATTGTTGGCATCTATAAGAGTTATTTTACTAAACTGAAGTGTACACGTATATTTTATGTTCAAATATGAAAAAGGAGTATAATATTTCGTTTTAACTCATTAGTGCATATTGATCTTATTCTACATGTGCATCCAAAGATATCTAGAACAAATAAGGAATGATAACATAATTCAAAAAGAAACCATGGACTACAGTAATAAGCTTACAAGCGACTTTTTAGACCAGACATAATTCAGAACTTGCAAAATCGAAGTCATTTGGGAGTAAAAGAATTACATGTATTTGAAATACACCAAAAGTGTTTAGATGAACATGAATTAAAAGTGGCATCAGTCGTAAAAACTCAGCACTCACACGACCATTATCAAGCAATAGTTCCTCCAATCTCCGCTTCAATTGAATCACTATCAAACCAATCACCTAGCTCCATCAATTCAATATCTATGACCTCAACTTTGATGGAATAGTGAAAGTGTGAAACCTTTAGCTTCCAAACGGGAGAGAACCTACCAACAAGAAAATAGCAATGCCAAGAAAACAACATCATAATGGCGCAAGCCGTGTATACATTAAATATGATCAGTGAAAATCAAAAGTATAACCTCCAATCACAGCCTATGAGAACAAAGATACATATATATATATATACACACACATGGGACGAAGAAAAAATATTTTCAGAATCTATGGATGAATTCAGCAACAATGGATAAAAAGGTGTGTTTTGCAAAGTTAATAGTGTCAACTTACTTATGAGCAGCCAATTTTCAAATAAAAAAAAAACACACACTACAACAAAGACCTACATCAAGAAAACACACACGTATTTGTGACAAGAAATGCTCAATAAGTTCATAACCCAACAACAACAACAATACCCAATCCCACCATAGCGGGGTATGGGGCTCAAATGGGTTCATAGTTTTTACTAAAAGTACATGTATCATGTATCATATCATGTATTGTTTGATAATTTATCACAATAGTTAGAGTTTGTGTTGTCAGTTCATACTGTTGGAAAAGTGGTTTTTGCAAAATGAGTTTTTGCAAATTTTGGACACCTTTTAATATATGATATATGTTATATATATTTATGTTTCTTGGTAGCTTTGCGTTCTCCTCGACGAGAGCTTCGCAACGAGCTAAAGTATATCCAAAATGGAGTTGAAATGAATGGGATATCGTGTCTCAAAGTGGGACACGTGAAACACAAATTTGGGAAAACAAACACATCCCACATCGCCTAGAAAAGGAAGTGGGAGTGTGTTTATATAGAAATCTTGATATGAACCTTCAAAATGATTTGTTGGTTTTACTCCAACACCTACGTGCGCGCGCGCAGGGGGGGGGGGTGCAGATTTCAGGATTTCTGGGCCAAAATGAGTTCGAAGCTTCTGAACTCCTGCGGACACGAATGCAGCTCCGAAATCTCGCATACCTGCGTATCTTTTTGCTGCTGATTTCGTTGTCTTTATTTCCAGATTTGTATCCATTTATTTTTGGAACTGATTTAAACTTTGTAAACAAGTTTAATAGAATCGGTTTAAATAAATGGAAGATAATTAAAACGTGTTTAATATATATTAACAGATTCGCATATCTGTTTATTTTTTGGCTGATGCTTTTCTTGGTGTCCAAGTTAGGTTTAGCCTATATATTAAACGCCTTTTATCATTCAGTTTTCACAGGCAGAAAACACAGCTCCACAGCAAACGAGTTCCAGCAACCTTCGATCAGAAACACGCAGCCTTCGGTGATCTTTCAGGCAAGTAAGTTAAGTCCGGCTGTACAACAGCTACGTACGTTGTACCCTGGGAAACAGACGGCGAATCTGTTTTAAGGGAATCGTGTTTAACACGAGCCTCGTACAATTCTCTTTACTGCTTTTCTTTAATTAACGTTTATAGAGTCTGTCTTCTTCTTCTTCTCCATTCTGTCTGCTGTTATTTATTTATTGTTATCGTAATATGATTTTTCTTAATAAAGTATACACCGTTTCCCACACATACTTCTTAGGGGCACTTTGGATATATGCGGCTAAACAAATTATTGCAACTTGAAATTACAAATAATCAATTTTGAGTAAAAGTGATTATAATCACTTAGGTAAGAAAATAATCAGATGACAGGTTACTGTGAGGGAACTAGTTACTATTACAACAACGGTGGTTCAATAGCGGAGATTCTGGTGACTTTTCTGGTGAGGGGGAAAAATAGCGTGTGTAAAGGGGAAGGGGCTAGTTTTTCAGGTCCGAATAATTACTTTCGAAAATCACATTCAAATAATGATTTCTTCAGCAAATTACAACTACAACCTTGATACCGATTTCTACATTATATATTTGTTAAAATATATAACCCGATATCCCCTTGTGTGTTCTCTTTGTTTTATGTTTTATGTTTCAGGTTTTTTCAAGCCCAAGTTGCTCTCTGGCCTATCTTCTCAAGTCTCAGCCCAAGCCTTTCTCAGCCCTGCTATCTGTGACCGTTGGAAGACCTAGTATATAAGAGCCCTATATCTCTTCATTTAGGGTTGGACGAGTATATTGGTTATTTGGAGCCGCTACAAAATATCTCTCTCATTTGTACAGATCCTGAGACTTTGTCTCAAGATCATATCTTTCCTTTATTGTTGTCTTCTATCTTGTAAAACTATTATCAAGTTAGATAATAGGATCATACCAGAGTATCTGTGGTGATCGTTTATGGTTGTTATTTTCCGCTGTTGAACTTTGATTTGGTTAAAGGCATATAAAGGTGTTTTGATTCTGCTTATCATGTTTTACTACATAGTATCAGAGCAAAGGTTGGTTTAAAAAGAAAAAAGGGTTTCTGTATTTCTGGGGATCTTGGATCTGGTGTTTTTCATCGGTTGGTGTTGGTATCCTAATTTGTGGAAAAATTGGGCTTGGTTGTTTGTGGCTTGGAGGTTCTGTTGCCTCCTAGACTAAGTGAATCTAGGAGAAACAGTTCAATTGTGTTGCGGATATTGCACTGTAACACCTCTCATCTCTATCTTTTATTTATGTCTTTTATTTCTCTGTTTAGAATGTTGGAGGATAGGTTGAGGAACTTTTGAGAAGTTTGTTTAGCTGTTGGAGATTGATTGTTATTTGAGGAGGTATAAGGTGTTGTTGCTCTGCTTTAGTCTCTTGTGTTTGTGTGTTTGATTTTTTGTCAGTATGTCTGAACATGGTGATTCTGACAATGAGAGTGTCAGTGATCCTGTCACTCTTATTGGTAAGCTTGATGTTAGTAATCCTTTACACTTGCACCCTAATGATTCTGCTGTGCTCACTGTTATTTCTGTCAAACTTAGAGGAACTGAAAACTATCAAGTTTGGGCTAATGCTATGCTTCTTGCTTTAGAGGGTAAAAATAAAATTGCTTTTATTGATGGCACTTGTAAAAGGTCTATTACTGATGAGGTCTTGGCTAAACAATGGGATAGAGTTAATGCTGTTGTTTTAGGCTGGATTTTGAATTCTATATCTGAGGAGTTATTCCTTGGTTAAATTTTCTCTAAAAAGGCTAAACATGTTTTGAATGAGTTAAAGGAAACCTATCATAAAGTTGATGGTTCTGTGATATTCAACTTGCATCATAAAATTAGTACCTTGAAACAAAATGGCTCTAATCTATCTGACTATTATCATAAGTTGAATGCTTTGTGGAAACAGTATGATGCTATGGTTGAGTTGCCTAATTGTGTGTGCACTGCCTCTAATGAATTTAAAAAACATAATCAACTGTTGAAACTTATGCAATTTCTGATGGGTCTTGATGAGTCTTACATGAGCATTATGAGTTCTATTTTATCTAGAGAGACCTTACCTGATGTGAAAGGGGCTTATGCCATTATCTCTAGTGAGGAATCTCACAGAGTGGCATCTGGAACTAACTCTGGTGCCTCTCAAAGGGGTCAGACCTCTGCTTTCTTAGCCAATGGTCCTGCTAGAAACAACTTTCAAAGAAATCAGAACTCCTATACTAATGCTAGACATAACACTACTGCTTTCAGACCCAATTCCAACACTGGGTACAAACCTAGTGGCCCCAATGTGATAAGACCTAATGTGCCTGCTAACTCTGAAGTTGTGTGTGAGCATTGTGGTTATGTTGGTCATACTATAGACAGATGCTTTAAAATCATAGGATATCCTGCTGATTTTGGAAAAAAGAAAGGGGGACAAGGTGGTAAAGGTAAAAATGTTGCATACAATTCTGTTGGGTCCTCTGGGTCGGATAGTCCCTCTGGATCCTCAGGGTTCACTGATGAGCAACTTGCCGCTTTACTCTCCCTTATTAAGGAGAACAAAATGTCTGAGAAAAATGTCCAAGCCAACATGGCAGGTACTTACTTTAATTCTAGCAAATTGTTCAATGAAAATTTTGATAAATTTTTCTGCTCCAGTTCTAGTTCTATGACAAAAATGAATTATGTTGGTAAAGTTGTGGACTCTGGTGCTAATCAGCACATGACTAATAGTGAGAAAGAGTTAGAAAATGTCTATGATATATCTCATCTGAATATCAAAGTTTCTCACCCAAATGGTACTAATGCTATCATCTCCAAAATTGGAAACCTTAGACTTGGAAATGGTCTTGTCCTGTTTGATGTGCTTGTCATTCCTGATTATTGTGTGACCTTGATTTCTATTCATAAACTTGCTAAAGATAATAAGATCTTAGTTGTGTTTGATGAAAGTAAATGTTTCCTTGTGAATCAGGATTTGAATCTGAAAAACATTCTGGGGATTGGTAAGCAATGTGGTGGTTTATACTATTTAGATACTGAAGGTACTAAATGTGATAATATTAACATTCAGTACCAGTGTTCCTTGTCTAGATATGATTGGCACTGTAGACTTGGCCACCCTGGTGACCCTGCTCTCTTGATGTTCTAAAAAAGTATCTGAAAATTGAAAAAAATGATAAATATGAGGTTTGTGAAATCTGTCAAAGAGCTAAACAGACTAGGGAACCCTTCCTTTTAAGTGATCATAAATCTAAAATGCTTGGTGATGTTGTTCATCTTGATCTGTGGGGTCCATATAAGGTGGTCAGTCACTCTGGCCATAGATATTTTCTTACCATAGTTGATGATTATACAAGAGCTGTGTGGGTGTATCTTATTAAATCCAAGGATGAAGTTTTGAGTCTATTAAGATCTTTTACAATTTGATTAAAAATCAGTTCAAAAAGACTGTTAAAGTGTTTAGAAGTGACAATGGAACTGAATTTCAAAATCAAACCTTTAACAAGTTTTGTGATAACATGGGGATTACTCATCAAACTTCTGTTCCTTACACCCCACAGCAAAATGGGGTGGTTGAAAGGAAACATAGACATCTCTTAAATATGGCCAGGTGTCTTATGTTTCAGGGGGGAATACCCTTAAGATTTTGGAATGAATGTGTGCTAACTGCTACTTATCTTATTAACAGATTGCCATCTTTTGTGCTAAATGGAAAATCCCCTTACCATATGATTTATAATTGCTCTCCTAATCTCTCTTATCAGAATGTTTGGTTGTCTTGGTTTTGCTACTATTCTTAATAGTCATGATAAGCTTACCAGCAGATCTGAAAAATGTGTTATGATGGGTTATTCTAGTTCTCAAAAAGGATACAGGCTCTATAGTCTTGATAGATGTCAATTTTTTGTGTCTAGAGATGTTAAATTCTTTGAGTCCATATTTCCTTTTAAGGAATCTATATCAAATGGTATTAAGAACAAGCATATTGAAACTGATGTCTTTCATGAAAATAACATGTTGAATTTTTTTGATCTAAATAACCCTGAGCTTCCTAATGATGATGAGAGAGGTGTATCTAGACATAATAGTGACCATGAGTCACTAAGTGAAGGTAGCCCCTCTGCAACTCTAGGTGACAATGTGCACACTGGTGATTCCCCAACTGGACATCCAGTGATAACATTGATGCCAGATTGCATGAAGTTGAGGCAGCCACACTTGCTGAAAAATCTGTGTCTGAAGGAAATGTTGATCCCAACATAAATACTCAGGGTACTCAAACCTTAAGAAGATCTTCTAGAACTTCTGTTTTTCCAAATAACTATAATGACTTTGTTGTTAAAACTAATGTCAAATATGTGATTGAAAAATATGTTGGGTACTCTAACTTAAATGGTGAAAACTTGTGTTTTGTCACTACAAGAAAAACTGGATATAGTGACACAAGGTATATCGTCACTATCAGCATAAAACCGGTCACTGACGTTGTTTAGTGACCAAAACACGGGTGGTCACTTTTCATCACAATAGCTCCGTCACTATTTTTTTTAAAGACCAAAAATTAAAATCCGTCTCTAACCAATGACCATAATACAGTGGTCACTATATTTGTGACATATATTCGGTCACTAATTTTGGTCACTAAAAGGTGAAGGTGGTCACTGAAATGATAGATAGTGACTGATAACGGTGGTCATAAAAGTGGTCACTGTTTTGTTAAAGATAACGGACATGTTAACTCACCGTTAACACCCATCAGTGACCATATGTGTGGTGACTTTGTATTAAACTTAGAGACCAACCGGTGGTCACCACCTATATACTTTTAAAAGCAAAAGATGGTCACTTATTCACACATAATTACAAAACGATTTAGCAATTTCACAAAATATATAATTACGATAAAAATCAAAAACAAAAAATTTGAACAAAGATTTCAAATATTACTTACGAATGCATAACATAAGATTCTTTTAAACATATAATTTTTTATATCTCGCTAATCAAAGAAAACAAATATAACCACCAAAAAAAAAAAAAAAAAAAAAAAAACGTTCGAGTTTTTAGCATCATGTTTATTAGCAATAAAACATGTCTTGAATCATATCCACCCTCAATGAATGACAATTGAACAAAACTCACTACCAAACTAGCCTTGCATCCAACTGAACTTTTAGTGGCCCTACAAATGCGATAAACTTCCAGTCAAACAATATAATAATGATGTGAAATCTGAAACACAACACCAACAGTAAATGAAATCTGAATTTAGTTTAGTTTCCGGATCAGATATTAGGTAAGAAATGGAGAAAACCAAATTTAAATTCAGTTTTTTATTTGGCATGAGAAATTACCTACTCGTGGACCTCGGAACCAACACCCCTTCCAGTCTAGTGACTTCACATTGCTTTTCGCTAGAATAACTATACAAGGCACTTGATCTGGTCCCAACATATAAGGTGCCATGCCAATTACAGACTCTTAAACCCACAAAAAAGCATATGAGGTGAACCGCCTACCCCCATAACCCAATTGTAAACTACTAAATTTGGCCATAGGATTACATGACACCCCGTCGGCAAGGAGTTCTTAGCATATCGTGGCCAGAACCTGTTATCAGAACAGGATATACATGCCTTCCAACATTTTGAATAATAAAAACTATCAATACATTAAATATTGAACTAGTATACTTCCCCTTAAATACGATAATTTGTGGGTGAACATCGTAAGACTGAGCTGCAACCAGTCTACTAGTCAATTTACTTTGGTGCCATTATGATATATATTAGAACATAGAGTGGCTGAGACTGAAACGGTCAAGGCATGGGACCCTTGACACAGTCATAACCAGCTTTTGTAAAGCCAAACACTAGAAACTTATCATCTACGCGCGACCTGAACAGTTGTCCAATTCGACCTTTTACTATTTTTTTTAAGTTGTAGGGAGAAACCATTAATTGTAGGCCTGCTTTTCAAGGATACAGGGTCTGAATCACTTGAGTCGAGCTTACCCGGTATCCTAACTAAAACCCCACTAACCTACATAGTCAACAAGTCCTGTACAAATATAGCCTAACTCAAAAACGATCTAAAACCAGAAATCAGAAGGTTTCATAAAAAGCTGCAAAGAAACAATGAAGGGAACAGAACTGATATGATTATGCATCGGGAAATTAAAACACAATGGCTTGCAGAAGTAATATTCTCAAGTCCTAAGAATTGAAGTATGAAGTTGTGATAAACCTGCTTCAAGATCAAGCATCTGAATAAGCATGAATGTCATGACATTGACACCAGCAACAGCAAAAGGATATTCGTTTGCGAAGAAGATCTTGAAATGATTTCTGCATAAATATAATAGTGAATTAGTAGCAGATAGGTAACAGGAGTAATGATTAACCATGAAGAAACATTACAACTCATATAAATAGGACTATAGGAGTATCTGTTACCTTTTTTTCTTTCCCATTCACCTATTGATTTATCTTTTCGTTTTTTATACAGTATCAACCATCGCACTTCCATTTATCATAAAGAAAGAATCTTTCTCGATTTTCATTGTGAAAGCATCCATTTCGAGAGTTTACATAAACTTTTAAACCTCGATATATCTTGGAGCACTACCTTTCAACAACTTTTTTAGGTTTTCGAGAGACAAGCCTCAAACAACAGATATCCACAAGCTCAGCTTATGAGGAGCTCTACACAGCTTATAGTGAGCTTATGAATAAGCTCAATTAACCACTACACTTACCAAGCTATAATAAACCTAGCCTAACAGCCAACTTAAAGCTTCTCAATGAATGGTCAAATGAGTTTTTCAATTTATTCTACTTTGCACTATTCCTAACCTACTAGCATACTATCTATTTTTATTTTTATTTAATTTTAGAATCCTAAAATAAGCTAAATAAGTTGCCTGCAAGTAAGCTTGTATAACTGATCTTCTAATGCACAGGGTACATAGACTCCAAACCAGTGTTTTTGCACCTTAAACAGACTGAGCACAAGATTTTTTTGATTTTTCTAGTTTAGTATACTAACTAACCTACTAATAAGCTACTGATTTTTATTTTTTGCATATTTTTGAGAAACTTGATTAAGCTACTAATTGCTAATGAAATTAGTGAACAGAAAGTGGTTTTTAACTTTTAAAATACCCTTTTTGACTTTAAAAATGGAAATTGGCAAAACATTTTTTGAAACTTATTTTGACACTGAATTAAGACTTAAAACAGAATTTGACCAGGGTTTAGCCGTCACACCCTTTATAATTTACCTTTCTCATTAACAAGGGTGCTTTCATATGCTTCTATCAACTCCAAATCTTCATTCTGATAACAGAAAGGCTCGGGCTCAGGTTCCGGAGTATCCTCAACCTTTTTTACCTGTGCACAAAATAAGAGCTTGTGCCCAATATCAAGCCAAATAAAATGTAAAGTTATACAAGTTAAGTAATTATTTCTACCAAATTGACCATATGAAAGTACAATGTCAACGGGGCCACTTCCAAATAAAGCTATAACAGAAATAAATAAAAAATACATGTAATGAAGACTGAAAAGCATAATAAAAAACATACAAGTATTCCTTCAAGATCCTTAGCAGAGTAACCACGGACATGTTTCCCTTTCTCTCTTCTCTGGTATCTAGTAGCACATGAATATAATTTCTGATTTAGACAATAACTTATATGTTATGTAAATCAAAGATTATTTGAAGCTCATATAATTAGACAGACCTTCCTTGTGGTCGTGTAGCCTTGACAGTTTCTTCTCTTCTATCGGTGAGTCTGGCTCTGATTCATCATCATCTGAGCCATCATCCTTTTCCACGACTGTTGCTTGCTGATATTGATTATTAAACTTAGTTAATATCCATGAATGAATGACTGTGTTCATGAGAAATAAGCATCAAGTGAATGGCTTACCACTTTCAGTTTTTTGAGAATACTATCAAACTGTGTTGTATCAAATGCCCACGCATTCGGTTTGTCCAAACCGATACCTGCAATCAAGTTACACAGAAAAATATTCACACTCAAGAATGTACTCAATGACATGCCTAATATTATGCACGTATAGCTACTGTTAAGTTAATAATCAACTTATCACCGTCATCTCATGAGTTACAACCCATATTTTCCATGGCTTGTTGAGTCGGTAGCAGCAACAGTTTCGCAAGGGGGTCAAGAAAAAGTGAGCCATTTTCTAAACCATTATAACTGGCTTTATTGCACAATTCACTACCTTTTTTTGTAACAAACACCAATAACAGGCAGAATGTCAAACACGAAAGTTCTCGACTTCTCATTGCATCTAAATATCTATAATTTGTACAAAATTGTTCACTCTTATATACTACATTGTTTTTTCAGCCTTTTTGATAAAACGATAGTTAGTTTGCAATAAATTTCCTTCTAATATCATCCAAAACTTCAATCACTTGCAAACCTTTTTATCAATTAAATACTTCAATTATACAATTACATCATTCTCATCCAATTGAATTTGATTTCACAAATTTGTGTTCAATAGTTAATGCCTTCGGGCATTTAAGATTTCATATTAAAAATCATCATTGAATAGTGCTTTCTCAAGTCGTAGATAACCAATATCCAACATCTAATTAGCTTAACCTAAATTCAAACTAACTAATATACTTGAAATATGAACTAACATACACATAGATCTAAACAATTTGATATCATAAAACACAAACTAATACACATAATAACCATATGCAATAATCGATTAAACAAACACAAATTCGATAACATTACGTGCACTAAGCTTCACTAAAATTTAATCTATCAATTGTGATTAACTGATGTGATAAACTGAACTAATAATAAGTTTAAAAAATGTGCTTAGGTTTTATATGCATTTCGTCAAACACTTGATCGACACTTCCAATCCAAACACAACTAACTGATTGATTGTTGAATTTGAACTTGAACATGATAAATACCTCATATCGATAGCAGTGGTATGAGAAGGTGGCGGTGCCGCGGTTGTGGTGGTGAGAGACGATGGGTGGTGAATGACTGAATATTTTTATTTAAGTGTTTTTTGAATGTAAATATTTTTTATTTAAGTGATGGTCCTGGTTCAAGCACATGATATATCCTTATTTTTACTTATTAACTTATTCAAATTAGAGTTAATTGCATTTTTGGTCCTTGTGGTATGGTCAAATTGCAGATTTGGTCCTTAAAACTTTGAAAGTGCACCAGTGGTCCCTATTTTCAAGTTTTCGTTGCATGTTTAGTCCTTGATCAACATTAAATGACTAAAATACCCTTGTCTTCTTCTTTTCCTTTTTTCTTTTCAGTCCATCTTTTCAGTTTTTAACATAAATGATCCTTTTGTTTTGCTAGGTTTTACAGATTTAGTCTGAATTCTTTTTTATTATTTATTTAATCAGGTATTATATTTTTTATAAGCTTTCGTCTGTTTTTATACGTCCGTTTTTCTTAAATTTTTGTCCGTTTTCGTCCGTATCTATACGTTTTTGTTCATTTTTATACGTTTTCGTCCGTTTTTATACGTTTTCGACCGTTTATATACGTTTTTGCCGTTTTTATAAGTTTTCTTCCGTTTTTATACGTTTTCATACGTGTTTATCCGTTTTTATACGTTTTCATTCGTTTTAATCCATTTTCATACATTTTCTTCTGTTTAAATACGTTTTCGTCAATTTTTATACGTTTTTATAAGTTTTTCTTACGTTATCATACGTTTTTATTCGTTTTAATGCGTTTTAGTTCGTTCTTATATGTTTTCATCCGTTTTTATACGTTTTCAACTGTTTATATACGTTTTCGTCCGTTTTTATACGTTTTCGTAAGTATTTATACGTTTTTGTCCATTTTTACACGTTTTCATCCATTTTTTACGTTTTCATCCGTTTTCGTCTGTTTTTACGTTTCGTCCGATTTTATACGTTTTCGTCCGTTTTTTTCTGTTTTTTTTTTTTTTTCATTTTTATTCGTTTTTTACATTTTCGTTCGTTTTTTACGTTTTCATCCGTTTTTATACATTTTCGTCCGTTTTTATACATTTTGTCCATTTTTTTTACGTTATCACCCGTTTTTACGTTTTCATCCGTTTTCTTACGTTTTCGTCTATTTTTATACGTTTTCGTCCTTTTTTATATTGTCATCCGTTTTCGTCTGTTTTTTTACGTTTTATACGTTTTCGTCCGTTTTTTTTATGTTTTCGTCTATTTTTTTATACATTTTCGTCCGTTTTTTAGTTTTCAACCTTTTTTATACGTTTTCGTCTGTGTGTTTACGTTTTCGTCTGTTTTTATACATTTTTGTCCGTTTTTTTACACTTTTTTCGTTTTTATACATTTTTGTCCGTTTTTATACGTTTTCGTATAAGAACGGATAAAATGTAGAAAAGGAGACGAAAACGTATAAAAACAGAAGAAAACGTATAAAAACGGATGAAAACGTAAAAAAATAGATGAAACGTAAAAAAAGAGACGAAAACGTATAAGAAGAGATAAAAATGTAAAAAAAGGACGAAAACATATAAAAACGGATGAAAACGTAAAAAAATGAACGAAAACGTAAAAAATGACGAAAATGTATAAAAACGGACGAAAACGTAAAAAAACAGATGAAAACGTATAAGAACGGATGAAAACGTAAAAGAATGTACTAAAACGTTCAAAATTGGATGAAAACGTAAAAAAACAGACGAAAACGTATAAAAATGAATGAAAATGGATGAAAATGTAAAAAACGGTCGAAAACGTATAAAAACGGATGAAAACAAAAAAACATACGAAAACGTAAAAAAACGAACGGAATGGTATAAAAACGAACAAAAACGTATAAAAACGGACGAAAACCGATGAAAACGTAAAAAAACGGACGAAAACGTATAAAAACAAGACGAAAACTTAAAAAACCAGACAAAAACGTAAAAAAACGGACGCAAATGTATTAAAACTGACAAAAACGTATAAAAACGGACGAAAACGGATGAAAACGTAAAAAACGGACGAAAACAGAAAAAATGGATGAAAACGTAAAAAACGAAAAAAAACGTATAAAATGGACAAAAACGTAAAAAAAAAACAGACGAAATGTATAAAAACGTAAAAAAAACGTAAAAAAAACGGACGAAAACGTATAAAAACGGACGAAACGTTAAAAAACAGACAAAAACATCCACTTGACGGTCAAACTAACAGAAATCGTGGTTAAGGGACCAAACCCGTAACCAGTCAAAACCATAGGAAGAAGATTTGCCAATAAAAAAAAATGTGTATGGACTAAATATGTAAAACCTCTTCCAACACAGGGACTATTTATGTAAGAAAGCTAAAAAGAAAATAGAAAAAGAAAAAGACAACATAAATGACTAAAATACCCTTAGTCTGTGTGGACCCAAGGACCAAACATGCAACGAAAACTTGAAAATGGGGACCTCTGGTGCACTTTCAAAGTTTTAGTGACCAAATCTGCAATTTGACCATACCACAGGGACCAAAAATGCAATTAACTCTTTAAATTAAATGTAAATATTTTTACATATTAACTTAATTTTAATTTTAATTTTATCAAAGTTATTTAGATAAAAGAAAAAAGTATACAATATAACAAAATTTTACGAATAATAAGTATGTCTTAAATTGTCGGTGCATTTATATCATATTAGAAAAGATATATAACTTCAGTATATAACATTGATGCATTGTCGTTTTTCAGTTGGCTTTTAAATTGAACAAGTTTAAATGTACTTTTTTTTTATTTGAAATTTTGGTAATATTTCATAATGGGAAAGATACATGATCTTGGTATATAATACTGATGAATTCATTTTAATTATTCATCTTGCGGATATTTAAAGATATTTAAAGATACATGACCACTGTTTTTCGTCTCAATATTTTATAAATCAGTGACCAACAACCTTGGTCTCTAATTTGAAAACCTAGTGACCACTAATATTTGGTCTTTAAAATTTAGGGGTTATGGTTAAAGTTTAGGGGTTAGGTCCACCGTTTTTCATCTCAGTATTTTATAAATCAGTGACCACCAACCTTGGTCTCTAATTTGAAAACCTAATGACCACTGATATTTGGTCTTTAAAATTTAGGGGTTAGGGTTAAAGTTTAGGGGTTAGGGTTTATGTGACCACTGTTTTTCGTCTCAATATTTTATAAATCAGTGACCACCAACTTTGGTCTCTAATTTGAAAACCCAGTGACCACTAATATTTGGTCTTTAAAATTAGGGGTTAGGGTTTATGTGACCACCGCTTTTTGTCTCAATATTTTATAAATCAGTGACCACCAACTTTGGTCTCTAATTTGAAAACCTAGTGACCACTGATATTTGTTCTTTAAATTTTAGGGGTTAGGGTTTATGTGACCACTGTTTTTCGTCTCGATATTTTATAAATCAGTGACCACCAACTTTGGTCTCTAATTTGAAAACCTAGTGACCACTAATATTTGGTCTTTAAAATTTAGGGGTTAGGGTTTATGTGACCACCGTTTTTTGTCTCAATATTTTATAAATCAGTGACCACCAACCTTGGTCTCTAATTTGAAACCTAGTGACCACTGATATTTGGTCTTTAAAATTTAGGGGTTAGGGTTAAAATTTAGAGGTTAGGTTTTATGTGACCATTGATTTGTGTCTCAATATTTTATAAATCAGTGACCACCAACATTAGTCTCTAACTTAGAAACCCAGTGACCACTACTTTTTGTCTTTAAACTTAAAATACCTTTTTCGACAGTGACCACCACTTTTGCTAACTTGCTATTTCACTGAAAAATGTTAGATTTACGGTTTTAGGTACTATGTGACCATTATTTGTCGTCACTAATACTTGTCATTGTGACAAATTAGTGACCACAATTTGTAACGGTCACTAATTATGTGGCAATGACGAAAATGCAGTGACGACAATTATATTGGTGACTAAAGTATGATAATAGAGACTAAAGCATGAGTGGTCACAAAATAATTGGTCACTAAAGGCACTTTTTCTTGTAGTGATTCTATGAGTTATGGTTTTATAATACCATCAAATCATTTTGTATCAACAAGTATTTTGTTTTTGTAGCTTTTGAAACTCGACGTATGATAATTAAGAATCTGCAGTGAAGTGCGGCTTCAACTATACTCATTTAACCTTTTCAATTGATCGAATAACACTTGTATATTAACTACTACCAAATTCAACTTGCAACTAGAGTCACGAAACATACATAAAACCGTTAAGCAATTGTGGACAACCCCTACCACTTCTTTCTGAACTTGACTCAATCAAACTTCACATGGGTCGTGATGGATGTCAACATCAGTGCCAGTGCATACTGGATCAGTCTTAAGGCACCTGAAAACAACCCCTATTTATGGTCATAATGAAGCTATTCATACATATCAGGGTTTTCTATAAGTTTTGAGCTCATTTTTTTATATAAAGATCATTCTTTTAGTCATTATATAAGTTGCATATGGTTATCAATAAAATGACATGATTATATTCTTGAAGTAATAAAGACAAACACGTTAGGAAATGATAACTTTAGGGCCATCTCAAGGTGTCAAAAGGACTAAAACGAATTTTTTTAATTTGAGGCTTTATAACTACAATACTATAAAAGATAATTCTACTATCTTTTCAGTGAAACTTTCATTTTTTGAGCTTTTTGAGTGTGAATGCCTCATTAAAGCTTGCATATTAAATGTCTCCAACCCAGACTATTGTATCAACTTACTTTTTCTTGAACGACTGAAATATTATTAAACTAGCAGGAAGCTAACACAGTAAGTTAAGATGACCCTCAGTAACTTATTCTAAAAATCGCAAAAGTTACACAATGTTTATTGCGCATCAATAAGTTGAAACTTTAAGCGTTTTAATCTAGAAAAAGATGTTAGTTCTTTCTCAATGATGTTCTTATCATTAAGAGTACACAATCTGTTAAATCCAACCTACAAGTTTTATATGGTAGTTTTTTCTCAGTAAAATGATATTGTTCATAATTTCATATGCTAGTCAGAAAGTAAAATGTGTTGGAAAATGCTGAACTTTTGCCAAAAAGTCTCAAAGATTGACCAAAAATTAAATACAATAATTGTTGCATATGGTAGCTGGGCTTAATTGCCTACATATGGTCCTGCCCAACTTCAACTTTTATGCACACATTAATGTTGTTGGGGTAGAGATATATGCTACTTACAACTAAAGTAAGGTCTTGATGAGTATATTATCGATCTTTATTGTGGATCATGTAATATTTTATTAAACAGTTTTGAAGTACTTTGAAGAACATGGTGGTTTTATATTGAGTTAATAGAATAGTACAATAATGTGAGCAACTTAATGATCTCTGATCTGTTATCATCATAAATTGAAGTACTGTCTGCACTTTAATTGCAAATAAGCATAGAAGCATTATAGGAAATCAAAACAGCCCTTTGGCCAAAAACATAATACGAACCGATTCGTACTCAAAAATGGGATATCTTGTCTCTTGTATAATGCACTGAGGATTGATGCCCATGTCAACATTGTGGTAGGGCTTTCGAGAGGGTGTGTTACCCTTTTATGTCGAGTAGACGAGCTTTCATGAGAAAGTTATATGCTCGAAGCACAAAAAAAGAACCCCTTAAGTTTTGTAACTTTGTTCTTAGAGTACATTTTCTAATGCAACATGTTTATCTATTAGGAAGAAAAAAAGTTGGTTTCAATAGGCACAAAGTTATACAAATACAAATTTTGTGCACGAGACATGAGGACTGAGCAAGCTAGAGACAATGCAAGTGTTAACGACGTTTCCTGGCACATGAGATCATTGTTTATGGCATGTTTGTGATTTGCAGACTATACATACTTCAAATAGCAATTACTAAATTGTGATCTTGCATTTCAGGTTTTTGTTCATAATCTACTTAAAAAATAAAAAGGAAACATATATTGATCAGTCAACTTTGATAAATTCTTTCAAATCCAATGCAGCATAAATTCTTTTATATTTTTTTTATTCTTATTGTTCCTAGAATAAAAAGATACATTGTTCGACATGTTTTGCTTTTGTTACGAAAGAAAATGATAATGCTATGAAAACGTAGGAAAAGGTATTGTTAACGCACATGACGATACATGAACCTGGTACAGTTCTATTACAAGTATCATTTATCAGGTTCAAGATAAATGTTACAAACCAACGAGTACCAACGAGCCTTTGGCGTAGCTTTATCCGGTTAAAATTAATGTTACAAACCAACTCAGTGCGGGTTCAAGTCCCTTCATGAACAAATGTGAGGTTTATCTGGGCGAGTGAGAGTGCATAGTTTAGGTGTGTGGAAGTTCGCCTTGAAAAAAGATAAGTCACGACTAGTATCTGTAGTTTTGATTCGCAAACTCATACCTTCAAACAACTTGAAAGCTTCTAAAACATGCATTGTTATGAGATTAAGTAGATGAAGCACACCCTCTAATATGAGTTTACTTGATTTCCTAATATATAGGAATCTGTCTTGTATAATCAATCACAGGGAATCAAATGAGGTTTTTCATGTTCAAGTTACCTGGAGAGGGTAAACTTTTTTTACTCAAATGTAATGCTGCGCAACTATTTTATTGCCCGAGCCACAAACTCATAAAACCAAAGCCAACCTCAAGTTAATACTGATAACAACTCTCACCTAACATATTCAATATACCAACATTGATGATGATAATACAAGCTTAGAGGCAACCCACATGTGTCATCTTATATTTTATCAAGAAAAATGAAAAGATACAAATACAACCCATATCACTTGTACTTGGACCTACCCATTAATGTTGGTGCAAAGTGCAAACACACCCAATGTTGACCAAAGCAAGATACTTTATTAAATAGAAGAAGCTAGATGCAAGTAGCGCTACACTACTAGTGTTCATCTATCCATAAATAAGAAATTATCTACCAAAATGACTTTATTAGTATAATATTTGCTCATATAAACTAATGACTGATCTATTGGGTCAATTTTTTATTTGCTCACCACCTAATCCATGAAGTTTGTGCACCTCCTTCTGCAGGACATACTTTTTTAAGTCTTTTACATCACAATCTTAAACATAAAATATGATATACTCAACCAACCCACAAGGACCAAGTTAATATTGGATTTAGCTAGATGCATGTCCACATAAGCAGTTTTGTTTATCACTAATTCAAATCTAACAAATTATGTTGTTAAGATCTAAGTCTGTCGACTTAGCCTTCGTGCTATCCATCATGACTACTACGAAGATGCTAACACTAGCAAGACATGACCACTAAGAAGATGCTAACACTAGCAAGATATGACCACTACGAAGATGCTAAAACTAGCAAGACATGACCACTAAGAAGATGATAGCACTACAGAGCACAACTTAGAGATTCTAGCATGCAACCTATGATCACAAAACACCCTCTCATTCACATGAAGCAAACAAATTTCACGTGTCATGACGAGCCTCTAGAAGGAGCAAAACATACTTGGAGAATCAAAACCAACACCTCATGCCACAATCCACATTAGACGCATTCACATCTCAACAGCTTACCGAGTGTTTCTAGCCAATATATTCTATAATCACCAAAACAAATCACATACAACATAGACTCCAATTATAACAATAATAATAACAAATAACCTCCTAATACTACTATATAACTAATTGATTATATCACCCACATTTCCAATCAAAAACCCCGTGATCATCATACTAATAGGGCTAAAGATGACAGTTAAAGCAATTACACGTCTTTGGAGTAAATGAACAAAAACCAAAAGGCCTATTAGGGATATTGCAATTGATAGCATAGCAACAAGGTGAAGGAACACAATACCCTCTACCACCAACACCGCCGCCACCAGAGCAACAAGTACACAATGAGCAAATCTTGAAACTTCCTAATTTTCGGCGACTATCAGTCAAAACCAACTTCATGATTTCATTTTTTCCGGGCTCTATCCATGGCACCATCGTCATCTCTGTCGTCGTCACATTTTCCGGCGCCGGCACATGTAACTCACTAGCCTGCAAATTTTACCCAAGATGAAAAAACAAAACTAACCCACAAAAGATTTAAATTTAAAGAATGCTATGTCGTCTTTAAATTGGAATAAAATTGAAAAATAAATATGACCCACAAACATCTTACGTTTTAGGCGATGAGCTTATAGAAACATTTAGGAGAGTTTAGCATTTTTGGCAACAAGTATTTAGCTTTTGGATTTTGTTTATACGCTCTTATTTGAAACGCTAACAAAAGAAGCGTTCAGCTATTGTTTAGCTTTTACGTCATTTTTAGACTTTGTAATTACATATCTTTGTTACCACACAATTTTATATAAAAAAACAGCTACACTTTTATAAAACAACTAGCTACTGCTAGTGCAGTGCTTGCAGCTAATGCTAACAGCTATTTACTCCTTGCACCTATTTAAGCAATAAAGATTGTTAATTGCATTCAAAATTGTATAAAAATGAAAAATCAAATTGACCCATATGAAATTTGAAGTGAAAAAAATTGTTAATTGTCTTCAAATTTAGATAAAAATGAAAAATAAAATCGACCCACAAAAATTTGATTAGTAAAAATGGCTACTTTGCCTTAAAATTACAACAAAACAGAAAAATAAAAGTGACCCATAAAAGATTGAATGATAAAGATTGCTATTTTGCATTCAAAATATAACAAAAATGAAAAATAAAAATGACCCACAAAAAGTTGAGCAATAAAGATCAAAAATTTAATATGATTGGAGGCTTACATCGGAAAATGGAACTCCGGCGAGGATGAGAAGAAAGAGGAGGGAGCAGAGGAGCTTATGAAGAAACATTTTGAAAAGTTGGGGTTTAATATGTGGTTTTTTGTTAATGAATTGGGGAATGAGGGATTTGAGTTGATGTGAAATTGGGTTGAAATTTGTAGTTGTGGTGAATGAAATGTAGTTGAAGAAGGTGAAGAAGGTGTTTGTGTTTGTGTACTTTGATGAGTGGCATAAATGGGAGTGAGTGTGGGTGTGTGCAATTATGTCAAACCTTATTAAACTCCCCCCTTTCTTTCTTTTCTTTCTTTCTTTCTTTCTTTTTTTTACTCACGCTTTGCAACGGCGGGTACTCTGCGGGCATCCTGAAATTAAATTTTTTGACGTACAATATATTACTATTATATTTTTACCGTGACAATAACTTTATAGAAAAAGAGATTTTTTTTTGTAATATCTTTAAGCAATAGCCTAATATTTCATATAAAAGTATTAGTGCACTTACATATAATCGCAACCAAAACAAATATTGATAACTCAAAAAATCATTTACTTGATACTCAGTGCAACTCGCAGTACTCGGTCCAATATAATGTTTTTTAACAAACATTAATACATACTCATTATTGAAAATAACTCTAAGATAATGTTGCCCTATTTTCTTATTCACAAGCTTTCCCTCATCTCAATCTCATAAAAGTCACCATCTCATCTTCACTAAATTGTAAAACCGAAAATACCACCACCAAAATTCCCGCGTTCTCTAATCCAAACGACAAATACAAACTTGTCACTAGTGATTCTCGTTTCTTGTCTTCATATCAAAATACAAACACAATAAGCACCCTTCTATTTTTTATTTTTGACCCACGAAAAGGAAAAACAACAATTCCTTTGAATCTAGTTTGTGACTCGCAAACCAGGTAGGTGGTTTTGAATTTTGTTTTTTCCAATATCAATGAAGGGTTTGTTGGATCTTTAAGGATCTATGAGTATTTCGAAAACAAAAACCGAGATTTTGGTCTTGTTCCTGTTTTTATTATTATTTTTTCGTTTAAATTTTTTGAAAAAGACGTAGGTTTTGTTGTGGTTTGTTGTTTGTTGAAGTTGTAACTATGTAGTTGTTGTTGATGAGATGGGTTGTATCATTTAGAATAAACAAAAGTAAATGAAGAATATGTTGTGGCATCCATACACAACTACAAATCATAAAAGTTGGTTTACTACAAAGAAAAGAAAGGGAGTTGGAGTAGTTTTTTTGTACATTTGTATGTACATTTTGCTTAATGATTTGTATTATTGGTGAATGGGTGTACTAATTGTAAGTGAGAAAGATAGTGTTTTAAGATGAGAATTATTTGTGCTTAACATACTTGTAAATAATGCTTTTTCACTTGTATTTGCTTAAAATCTATATTAGAAAATCTTAAAAATTTAATAGGAGGGAAGTGCTTAAATGCATTATAACTAGTATACATAAATGAAATTAAGTGCCAAATTATTGTTCTGTTTTTTAGTATCATTTAAAAAAAAAAAAAAAAAAAATGTGCTTTCAATTATCATTTGTGTTTTCGATTATCATTTAAAGAGGAAAAAAAGAAAATGACTGAAAAATTAAAGTAATTTAGTTGATTTTAAAGTAAAATGTTTCTTCTCAAAATTTGGTTGAAATTTGTTTACTTACGATTTCTTTACTTTTCTTTACTCAAAAAAAACTTGAGTAGCGTGTTATTCTCTAGAACATGGTTGAGTGGAAATTTAGGCCGGATGGTAAAGGAGGGTGAGTGACTCACTCGTGACTCCCTTGTCCATGGTGCACATTCACGCGCTAGTCACACAACCCAAGACAAGTTAAGGTGAACGGCTCACTTTAAAGTTTAATAATTATTTATTTGGTTTGTGAGTGTATGTAGAGTATTTAGTGGGGTATATTTTTACAAAGTGAGTATTTTAATGAAAGGTGATGGTAAGATAACATTGTCCATAAAAAGATGAGTGAAAGTGAGAGAAGAGATGGCGCTGAGGTGTAAGATGAGTGATTCGCCACCTTGTTTTCCGGCCTTAGTGAAACTTGATTAAGTGAAACTGGTACAATTTTATGCTCATTTTACTATTCATTATCCATTATGTTGAATATATAATGGGGAAAGGCATGAAATCTGTAAAATTGTACTAGTCAAGCCACTCGTGAGAGACTCGGAATTGATTTAGTAAAAGCTCGGGATTAGTCGAGCTTCAAGAAGCTCAAGGCTTGTTAAAGGCTTATCTAATAACGAGTTCAAGCCTTATTTAGTGAAACTAAAATTTTATGAAGCGCTTGTTTTAAAATGAGCTATCTGATTTTCGTTTTAAAATAACAAGTACTAATAAGTTTCTAGGATTTAAGTATTGTAACTCATTTAAGTCATGATTATCCAAGAGGCACGTAATAAGTTTCTAGGATTTAAGTATTGTATTTATGTAAGTCATGATTATTATAGGGGTCTAGTAATAAGTCTTTAGGATTTAATTTCTGTAATTTTATTTAAGGTAATGATTATCAAAGAGTCACGTCATAATGTTTTGTTACAATTAAGCTTTTACATCATTGAAATTTAGTAAGAAACCGAGTTAACTGCAAGTAAGAGTTGGCCCGTTTGGTTTGCTTAAATGAATCACTATGGATATGGTTTGAGGATAGATTTGGAATGAAATGACTTCATATAAAAAATAATTAAAAGTATAATTAAGAGATAGTGGTGGGCCCTACCTTTTTTTTCTTTTATTTTGTGATAGAAGAAATATGGTATCCTCAAACCACCAAAAATAGCCATCTATCTAGATACCCTTACTTGAATGGTTTTCTCATACCCATATCATCAAGCAAACACATTTTATCATTCTCACACTCATACCACCATTCCCATACATCCATACCAAACGGGCAATATGTTTACTTTTCTTGTATTTGATGGTTCAAAATGGCTTATTTTGGGAGTTGTCTTTCTGCAACTTAGGGCATCAAGAGGCGATATGTGTTTCGTTAGGTCTATTTGATTTCAATGTTTGAGTTCGTTGGTTACGGTTGCATAACTGCGCACGCAGTGATCGTTTTCATACTTATGTCGCAGTGATCGTTTGAGTTAGCTGGTTACGATATATGCCTTTCTGCAACTTAGGGGGGCATCAAGAGGCGTCCGATTACTATATGTGTTTCATTAGGTCTATTTGATCCCAATGTTTGAGTTAGTTGGTTACGATATATGCATAACTGCGCAAGCAGTGATCGTTTTCAAACTTATGTCGATGTAAATTGATGATGACAATTGTCCCAATTCTTGTTGTAACCTCAACTGTTTTTTTAAGAAGCCAACTTTTTTGCAAAACAATAATAAATGCATATCTTTTAGATATGCAAAATTGATTATTTCAGATTGTATTGGATAACATATACATTTGTTTTTGTGATTCAAAACTTGATTTCTGTACAAAACTTTATCTAAATATAATTATTGAATTTAATGTTGGTGGCACTTCGTTGGTACGAGACATAATTGTTAGTATGGGTGAATGGTGTAATGTCAAAGCTCATAAATAAGAATTGACTAGCCTTTAGGCGTTCCATATAAATGTGTACCAAATATAAACGTAAAGGCTAAAGCAAATATGTAACTGCGTATGTTCATGTGTTTCTTCGGATTCGGTGTGCATTGAGTTAAGCTTTTATCGTACGTGTGTTTACATTTATTTTTACGGTAATGTTGTTCATCGAGTATAAATCGCATCAAACAAAATCAAATCAAACCAAACCCAAAAGTCCAAACTGAAGTTCTAATGCTAAAATTTGTGGTATAATTGATGTTAAGAATAAACCCGAAAAACTTGCACACTACTAATACACCCAGCTTTTGCTTAAAAATTTTGTATATGATTGGGTTCCCCAAACATTGTTTTAATGAGTCAAAATATCAATTTAATATAAAGTTTTACATATACTACCACAAAAAATAATAATTCGAAAGTGTTATAGAAGAGAATATATTAAACATGTAACGAACCAACACTACTAGGCACAAAAGAAGATCAAATTAAGTCAGTCAATGTTATAGAGGAGGGTAGAAGTATGACGATAGAGAAAAACCAAGAAATAGCAAACCACCAACTGTTGCAACGGTGCCTTGTGAGATTTTCGATGCTAACATGCTTCCACCGACTACTGCTACTGATGTACAGATAGTGTGACCTATTGTAGCCCCAACAGCAACCCCGACTGCATTTTTATGCGTTGCTAACTGTAAAGTCAAGGGTAATTTTGTTATTACATGTGGAAATTTTGATAAGTTTACTTGTATACAAGGCCCTTTGCATTGTGCTTTTATCTCAAACGGGCTCAATTAAGGAATTTAGCTAACACAGGAACGCTTCAAATGAAAATCAGCCCAACCCGCTATCAATTTTTTTTTAAATACACAATATAACAATGTCGTGTTTAGCTAAAAAGGACAGAGACGGAAAAAAAAAAATATCACAAAAAAGAAAAGATATCTTACAGCAATAGTTGCTATCTGGCTCCGATCACCCCACTCAGCTAAAAATGTCAAAATGAATGACTGCAAGCAGAATACAAAGAGAAAATGCAGATCAATCAGCAATCGTATAAAGCAATAAGGATACCATAAAGATAAGATATTATCATTGTCGCATATAATAAGCCAATCTAAGCCAATCTGTTCAAACCAAGGTTGTCAGGATCGGGATCCTACCTAGGATCGTTTTTGGCTTTGCAAGATCGTGATCGTAGGATCGGATCGGGATCGTAAGTGTAGGATCGTATAGGGGCTGTAGTTCTGTATATATATCTCGGCATAAGTCTACACTTAGTCAATTTGTATACTATATAAGTATATAACTTTAAAAAATAAAAAGAAGGCCCATACTTTAAAGTTTACTTCGTGGTGAATAATAAATAAACCAGTTTTAAGTTTTTTGTTTATCTTATTTGAAATGTACATACGCAAGACTTAATATAAATTAATTAATCATATGTGTGTTGGTAAAAATAGCATGTAGTTGTCGTGAAAATATTGTTAGTCATTATCGTAATAATTTTGTACTTAATTTAGCCAATGCTAACACTAATTTCTTACAATGCGCATCTGTCACTTTAAACCGAATGGTCATTTGTAAAAAACAATGAATTAGTGATTGTGATTGGGCTTTTTGGATCAAATATGGGGCTTAAATGCTTCACATAGAAGAAAAAAGTCCAAAAAAATGGGTTAGCAACAGGATCGGATCGTAAACGATCCTACGATCCTATGATCCGATCCTACGATCCTGAACGATCCTACCTGATTTACGATCCCATTACGATCCTGATCGTTTTTTAAGTGTAGGATCGTAGGATCGTGCGATCCTACGATCAGGATCGCGATCCTGACAACCTTGGTTCAAACCATGACTACAAAGTGTATTATACATACACATATACAAAGAAGAATATGTTTACTAGGCCATGTTTGGTATCACAAACGGTTTTTTTTTATGTTTTGTTTTGTGTCTACTTCTGTTGTGTACAATTTCATGTTAAAAAAGAAGATTGATACTCTTAAAGAAAAATGGAGACACATCTGTAACGATTTTCAGCATCAAACTTGTTAAATTCAAATGCTCATTATGCATATTTGTTCTTAAAACCAATTTTTTAACCCAAAATACACAAAGTGCTCTGGTTACAGAATATGATTCCATAGATTAACTTTTCGTGCATCTCATACGAAGCGATGCAACAGTAAGAAATAATTGACGAACTGCAGTACAAAACATACCTCCAAGAAGATGGGGGTGCAGAATCTAGAAAAGAACCGGCGTGCAGCTGTTTTTCCTTGTCCAGACTCAAGTTTTTCTTCTACCTGCATATTTTACATCATTATATAGTTAATTTAGAGGATACATAAATAAATGGAGATACCAAACTTGCATGAGCAATCAAAGTTGATAAAAGACCATGGTTAGGAAACGTGGACATTATTTAACCTAATGTACACTTAAATCAGGTACATAAGTTACAGATTACCAACAAAATTGAATTGGTATTCTGAGAAGAAACAGATACAAACAGCCTTCTGACAAGTTCAGCAAGAACAAACCAACAGGGACACAATATAAATGAAAGTATTATATTTCTAATTAATGAGTCATCTAGAACCATGCATCTAAAAATTCATTCGGCACAAAAAACAAGGGCAGTTATATTGCAAGTTGATGACAATTGCAACACTCCAAAAAAGAACACCTAAAATACCTAATTACCTTGACTACACTGCTAAAGTTGAAAACAGCAATACAAATCAGAGTGAGTATGTATAGCTGAAACTAATTTTAAAGGCAATTTAGCATTTCAAAGTAAAAGAAAACATACTTCCTCCATCTCCTTCTTCTGAGATGCTTTTGAATCTGATCTCCATGCAATATAGAGCAGACGTAGTCCAAAGAATAGATAAAGAACTGCATTATATAATAACAGTTTAGACGTATGGCCATTTTTTCATATTTTATAAATAAACCGAATATGCAATTAAGGTTCATATGTGAGAATTTTTATTTTGGACAAGTATTTATGTCAAATAATCAACATTAAGGTCAAATTACATGCCTGTAGCAGCGCTGTTTGTGTGCTTTCTTGATATCAAATTTGGAACGATCCTACCAAGCCCTGTAGAAAGTATCTGCATACCAAGTAAACCCAAATAAACCTCGATATAAAAACATTACAATTAAAACGTATAATCTTTTAAAAGGGTATTAACAAATACTATCTATAGCAGAACTAAACACACAGTAGTAAACATACCGTCATCACAAATAGTGCACTGAGAGCACCAGATAAAACAATTGATTTTGGATGTCGCATAGCCATAAGAGCTGCTATAATAAAAGTCTCGTCTCCAATCTACATGAAAGCAAGAAAGACACATTGGTTATGAATCTTGAGAAATAACTGCTCTAGAATTAGAACAACCAACAACCCAGATAAAATTTAGCCAACACTCATACACCTGACAGGAGATGTAACTGTCGGTAGTGAGCATTCTAGTTCAGAGTTTAGGATATCATGTAAGTTTTAGTTACCGAGAGGCCTTTAAACAATGGTCAAATATACAGGTGGCAAAACAGTTATAACAGATTAAATGGGGCCGGGTCGTAACAAGTATTTTTTGTACAGGTATAACTTGTCAGTTTAGGATGTCCCAAATACTTTCTGACAAAAAAATTTATTATATTTCGTAGCAAGTGCCAGAAATGTTTACAGATGTTATATTTTTCCGACATAAACATTGGTAAACACTCAACAGCCGGTTCAACTCATCTGACGTGTTGCTTATCAAGCTGATGTTTTTATTTTACCTTTTTGACTCGTTAAAGATGAAACATAACCCAAATCAACCCATTCATAGGTAAATGGGTTTAAATTGCCACCTCTAGTGAAATGTCTCGATACAACCCGTTCAACTCTCTTGGAAGAAATTTTTGTGTGTGTTCAAAACTTCAAATTATAAGAACAAAATAAAAATTAGGACATAAACTGCTATTTCATTTTCATCTTGAGTTATAACCAAGCACATACGAAATTGTATGTCTGCCTTGAACAACAATACTCTTCAGCATAAATAAATAGCAGTAAACTTGTGTTTGGCAATCAAAAAACATGAGAAAAGAACACAAACCTCACTGACAAGGATCATTGACAAACTAGCAAAGAATGCATCTAGAACACCAAGACCAGTATCCAATTCAAGTACAGCTTTTGGATCAATCTTGACATTGTTTTTAAGTGTATCCACAACAACCTGTTTAAAAATACATTCAGTTATTATAATGCATATAGCAAGAATAATTAGCATATTGCACAACACAGTTTGACATATAGCCAAAGCATCAATTTTTTTTCTCGACATACATAAATTATGTTTTACAGCTTCTATTCGCTAAAATTATACTTTATATCAAGATAGTTTATAATCTTGATCATGTTGCATATAAGTGTGTCACAACAACACTAAATTTCAATAGTAAACAAATAAAAAGGTTATATGTGGCGATAAGCAATGTTAGTCAATAATTATCAGACCACTAGAATAGAAGAAAACTCTTTGAGTACCTCTGAAATATTTAGGACTTGGAACAATTTCATAAAGAAAAAAATAACCGTCTCTAAAAGCAAAGCTTATTCGAGACCAAAAGTAGCTTGTAGTTTCGTTTAGCTCAAAATTCACAATTTTCAATAAACGACTAGCCTAAAGGTCAGGCGAGCAACAAGTTATAAACAGCAGTTACTTATCTTTTGTTTACTCACATAAGAGCCTCTACTTATTATATGCAATTTTATATCATACTCAATAAGGGTATCAGTAAGATGAACTTAGTTCAATATCATACGCGTAAGTTATGTGGATGAGCAATAGCCTCCGTGCATTTGGGTTTATAGCAGGTCTAATAAAAATTACTCTGACAAAGTTCAAATAAGTTTTAACCTCTTCTTTATTCAATTCATAACTCGTATATGAGTTGAAAAGAAAATAGACCTTAAAGTTGGAAAAATAGTGTGTGTGTGTGTGTGTGTAACATACACTTGATTAGCCTCAATAATCAGCAGATTTAAAGCAAATAGCAGACACAACGAATGCCACAGTTACTGAATCAGTATTGTACCCTTTAGCCACAAACAAATCTAGCTCGCAGATCGTGGCTACTGTAGCAAATTAGGTAGCTAATAACTTTGCACCAGACCCTCATATAAGATCATAGATCAAATGGAAATCAAAAACATCTCTACCCAACTTACCAAAGGTCTATATCTATAGCCTAAACCAATAACTGCCTAACTGAAGTAACAAATCTCCTCAGGTGTAAACGACATCATTGAGTTTGAACTAGTCTTGGATGAGGAGTCCTAATATGACCCATGGAGAGTAACTAAGAGGAGGAGTAACTAGACAGGGATAAATAGACATGCGTTTTTGACACCTGGATAAATAGACATGCCAAATGACCCATGGAGAGTAACTAAGAGGAGGAGGATAGTTGACTTACCCCCATTGCAAGGTCAATTAAAAGTTCACGCATACTAATACTTTCAAGATTTGTGTACCCCCAATTGGTCTTTCAAGATGGAATCTAAAATTTTAAACTTTGTTCGAATGTTGGTTTGCAGGGTGGGATCATAGTTGTTCCACGAATAAAGATCAAGCATGAAAAACATCGTGAAATAAGTGACATATGCGATTAAGGTGTGCATATTGGAACACTTTGATGTGTTGTCGCGTTAAAAATAGTTACACGTAGTATGACAACACATCAAAATGCGCATATTGGAACACTTTATGAAAGTTCGTTACATTTAATGATGCTTTTTATACCGCACTACTTTGTAAAAAGTTCGTTGTCATTTTATGACCTTTTAAATACAACAACAACAACAACAACAACAACAAACCCAATCCAGCAGGGGCAGGGTATTGGGGAGGTAAAATGTAGACAGACCCTACCCCTACTCCCGGGTAAAGCCGAGGGTAGAGAGACCGCTTCCAACGAGACCTCCGGCAAGTGAAGGTGTGCGGGTGAGACCTTTTATATATTAAACATAACCACCGGCGCTATCATATTTCCCCAACTTTCATATCTAAACCGACATATATCTTTCCACATATAATAAAATCATTATCAATAGCATGCATTATAACACAACATAAACATTGAAAAGACAGCAGAAATTAGTGAAATTAATAAAGGGTTTAGGGTACTAACTTTGCTACGACGACCTAGATCTATAATAGATCTACTACTTTCCTCTTCACCTTCATTCTCATTCTCCTGAAACAAATTTATAAAATCAATTCAACACATTAATAAACCCAAAAGTAAACATAAATTGATTTTATAAAAATGATACCTACCTGAGCATAAACGGTAGATGTAACAATAAATACGAAGATGAATAGAATTAATAGAAATTTCATGGTTTTGTAAATTAGATCTGTAGATTTAGATCTTATTGTTGAGATTTGAGAAGAATGCAACTAACCAACTAACTAACTAGTATTGTTGCATTTCTACCGACGAAATATCTGTTGATGATGGTATTTATATAGGGTGTTTGTGTGCGCGTTTTTTTTATTGAATTATTACTACCGGGCGGAAAGGTGAAGGAAAGTGTTAATTTTGACCACTTTTTATCTTCACGGATCTTACGCTGGTGTTTGGTATGCTTTCACATTTATACAAGGCACAAGGGTATGTTTCGCAAAACTAGTTGTAAGCTGTTAACTGTAAATCTGTTAACATGAGCTATAAGCTGTATCTTTTTTTCAATAAAAGGCTGTTAAATGTGATTATAAGATGTAAAATGACATAAAAAGACATATTTATAATTGTAAACAAATGTTTGGAGGGTATATCAGTAATTTAAAGTTTTAACAGCTCCAAGATGTTTAAAAAGCTTCATGAATCAGCTTTTTATTTAGAAGCTATTTGTTGGAATAAAAGCTTGAAGTTAATGTATCCAAACGGAGCTACTTAATTTAAATGAGATTATTTTTGTAACAAAAAGCTAACAGCTCCCCAAAAAGCTCCTGCCAAACAGGCCCAAAGTCCAAAATATATTTTTGTGGTTTGTTTCGTGTCTCGCTTTATATTCATATTCATAAACTTTTTTTTAGTATAAACGCATTCCTCCGTTAGTAAAGTTGGTATAAAACCATTCCTCTATTAGTAAAATCAGTCAATTAAGACTAACGGTGCAAATTATTTCTCCGTTATCTCTTAACGGAAGAGAGAATATTTGCATCATCAGTCCTAAGAACTAACGGTACAATTTATTTTCATAAATAAATTGCATCTTTAGTCCTAAACACTAACGGTGCAAAAAATATTTTAAAAATAAATTAAAAGGGGGCCAATAAGGCTCGAACTCGGGTCCTGAAGCCCCAAAATGAACGCCCCAACCACTGGACTAAGTGTCCAGTAATGTTATTATACCAAAACAAACTATATTTAACCACCAACACAACCACAACACCATCACCACCACTGCTACCCACACCACCGCCGCCACCCACCACCATCCAACGCCACCACCACCACCCAACGCCACCACCACCCACCACAACCACCACCGCCACCACCTTCATCGCCACCACTGCCATCACCACCGCCGCCATCACCACCACCCAACGTCACCACTACCCACCTCCATCGCCGCCACCCAACCTTCACCACAACCACCACCGCCACCCACCACAACCACCACCTCCATCACCCACCACAACCACCATCTCCTTATTGGCCCCCATTTAATTTATTTTCCAAAAAAAATTGCAGCGTTAGTCCTAAGGACTAACAATGCAATTTATTTCCAAAAATAAATTGTCTCGTTAGTCCTTAGGACTAATGATGCAAATATTCTCTCTTTCGTTAGGAGATAACAGAGAAATAATTTGAACCGTTAGTCCTCATTGACTGACTTTACTAACGGATGGATGGTTTTGTGCCAACTTTACTAATGTAGGGATGGTTTGTGCCAAAAAAAAGTTTAAGGATGTAAAGCGAGACACGGGACAAACCACAAAGATGTATTTTGGACTTTACTATTTATATAACTACATTAATAGGATACGGAAAAAATGTTGTCATCTCAGCATTTTTTTTAACACTAGAACCTATAACTCAACACAAAACATCCTCACTTCAAAAGTTACAAGACACTTTCTGGCCCCACATAACTCAATCAAAACACAAAGAAGAAGAAAAAATGACAGATCGCTTAGCTGGTGATTCCGGTACCAAACCCTATGGCACGAGGTCTGGTGTCGAGCTCGCGTGGCTGGTGGGATGGCGCCAATGCTACCAGCCACCCACACCTACTTCTCTAAATAGCATCAAGATGCTTTTAAAGAAATTCACATATGTGTAACTAGTTTAGGCTAAAGGTAATAGTGACCAATATTATCATCGTCACCTCAACTTCTCTCCCCACGACCAATATCACCACCAACATGTGTAATAACACTACCAACATCATCACCCACTTATACATAAATATACCCTACATAAACAAATTAAACAACTCATACAACCGACTTCACAACTTGGTCTTGGGGACGAATGAGTTTTGCCTTTTTTCCCTTCAATACGTGTCGTATGGGGGTCGAGGTAATAGGTGAGGATGCGTCTAAGAGGGCTGGAAGATGCGTGCATATTCTCTTATTACTACTAGTCTTATATACCCGAGAAATCATGGGTATCTCAAAAGGATATATTCATGAAGTGGTAATGTGTGTAGATACATTAACAAATAACAAAGAACGAAAATAGGTAACATTGTTTTTTGAAAGAAAAATAAGTAATGTGGCAATGAAATTGTAAACAACTTTATGTGTAACAGTTTAACAAAATAAACATGTATGTCTCATGTTCTCCAATTGGTATATAGTCTTAAAATGTAAAACTACGAAACCAATGTTAATAACTTGAATAGTCTATGTAGATTGAATGGTGTCGGATATATGGCGATGAGCCAAATAAAAATCCAAGGCATGATAAATCTAAATGGTGTCGAGATATGCAATAAGTACTTCTTCATTCGATCTCTCGGTGACTCCACTCTTCATCCTTTGCACAATTGGAACTCGTAAATAATACCCAATTGTCAAATAATTTATAACGAACATAAATGATAGCTCCATCATCCATAACATGGATAGGGATCTCACCAACATCGGAGGTACCAGAAGTACCAACACCCAACTTCCATTTCCTACGGACCAACGAGACCAGGTGCTCTTCATCTTCTTCCTATTCTTGCTCAACTTCATTAGCATGGGTCATGGTCACCCCTTCACCGATTATTGACTTTGAGAAACATTAGCATTTGGCCTTGAAGGGTCAGCCACTCAGCCTGACCATAAGGAGCCTCGACATTTGACACAAAAAATCACAGTTTGTGTAACACCCCCAAAAATGGTTTGCAGCGGAAGAAAAAGTTTTTGGGATGCTACTCAATTGGATCATAACACAAAGTGAAAAATAAAGATTTTTCTTAAAAGACTTCATTTATTGAAGTACAATAAAGTTTACAAAGGTTGATTTGTTGCGGAAAAATTGCCCATTAATAAAATGTGGTCCCCATACGTAAATCAGAGTCATCTATGACCATGCCATGCCAATGCCCAAGCGCCTCCAGAGTTAGCTATCGCCTTTTTATACCTGAGATAAACATGCTTAAAAAGATCAACACAAAAGTTTAGTGATATTCATAGGTTTAATAAATAGTTGAACACAAGTAAGAGATGATAATTGCTTCAAAGACAATTACCATAGAAAACAGAGATTATTATTATGCACTAAGCTCATGACACCAATAATAACTGCATACACCTAATTACTGGTGTAAGTAATAAAATTGCCCCCAGATGTAATAACCAGTTACATAGAGATAATCAAATATGGTGCGCCCCGGTTATTTCCGATAACCGAGTCGGGGTCGTCAATTCCCATAGTACTATCCACAATATTTGCGTTCACTCGCAAGTGATTAATGGTTCATGATGAAGGGGACTTTTGGCTGGCAACTTAGGCTATAATAATAATAATCAGGCAAGCATACCTTTTATGAAAAGACTTGTGTTCTAGTTTATAGCACGTATCTCCCCCAAAGAGTTTATAAAACAGTTAAAAGAGTAAAAGTGGGGCTATGAACTCACCTTAACAAACAAAATCCGAGTAGTGTAAAATCAAGTAGTAGGAGCACGAAGTACCGTCACGCGACCTATAGTAGTATGGCAATACTTTAGTTTATTGTTTTTATCCATGACTTAATGTATCGAAAATGGTTTAAGTATTCTTGAAAGTTTGTGTTTATTATTGCTTGTGTGGCAACGGTTAGGTTTAAATAAGTTTCGAAACGCTTGTAAGTTTTGGCTCTTGGAAAAGTGCTTACGCATTTAAATATATGAAAATAGTCATGACGAATAAGTCCTCGGTTTGAAAGCAACCGAATGACTAAGTACGGAAAAATATTCACAAGTAAAGTGTTTGTGTTATTTATACGTCATCGGTAAACAATAAATACTTAAGTTAAGTATTTATAGTTTAAGTGTTTATGTTCTACGATAAGTATTTATATGTGTATATATATATACTATATTAAATTAGTGGGTGGTAAATTAGAAATTAACTATGGTATATTTGTTATAAATGATTTTGTATTATCTTAGTCGAGTTTATGAAAACATACAAAGTATAGAAATTTGACAAAAATCGGGCATAACCCATCCGTAATGTTTTCCCTTTTATTTATCTAATGTTGTAATAATACTCTTAATCACGGCAATCTATAATTTACATTATAACTTAACCATATTAAATGTGGTTTGTGTTTGTGTTAATTTAGTTGAAGAAGATAACAATTAACTCTTATTACCTCAAAAATATTAGATGTGCACAAATTAAAAATAATTTGAAAGTGACAGGGACAAGGATCGAATCTTGTACTTCATGTATAGAATGACAACGCTTGAACCACTAGACCAAACAACCTTTTGTGTAATGTTTTCAATACTGTTGGCATATATTTAGCTTTTAATATAGTGATTTCATTTTACACATATAGCAGTGAGTATGTTCTAGCTTATTTGTGCTTGAAGTGGGTTTTATTTGGACAAAGCAAGTTGGTAACTCTTGTTAAGAAGCTTCAAAGTATAAATAAGTACTTATCAATAAGCCAAACGAAATAAGCAATTCAAACACCCCTCTTGAGCTTGTCTCGGCCCAACATGGGTCGACTAGGAGAGAAAAGGAACCCGGTCCATTTAACGAGTCGGTTTTTACGATAATAAGTTATGTATTATTTTCATAAGCTAAAAATAAACAAATAAGCACTTTGTCCAATTGAGCCAAGTCTTATATTTATGTTTAGATGTATGATTTATCATGTTTCTTTTTGTCAAAATTGTCTAATAAGCTCATATATTTTTATATGTGTCGATTTTTATTAAATAAGCTATAGCTTATTTTTGTTTTGCTTATTAATGTTGCACAACTTGATTGTTACCACACAAGCTTAAACACATAATCTTAGTCACTTTTACATGCATGTCGAGTAATATATAAACTTTCAGGAACATGTTTTAGCTTTCCAAACTTGAATATATTAACGATATGCCATGAAAATCCAATGCACACATTTAAGCTCAAGTGCAAGAAAAATAGTTTTTTTAAAAAAAAGACCTTACAGTGATCTTGAGGATGGATCGAGCAAGAAAGAGACCAAGGACAATGTTTATAACCCAAAATTGCTTCCAAGCTTTACCCAAAATTAGCACCCAAGCTTAGCCAAAATTCCCAAGCACCACATAAGCAAAGAGTATTAGTTTTTAGTGAAAATTTGAAAGGAAATTTTGAAGTGAATGTGTGCCTTGGTGACATTCGGTTATAAGCAGGAAAATGAGATCTTGCATGGCCTAAAAAGACATTGGTTAATAGCATGTTGTTTGCTTTAAGTTTATTTAACCATGTAACAATATGCAAAGTAGCTATATCACAAGGATTAAGAGAAACATGTGACATGGGTGGGTTGTCAAGGGCGGCAAAACCAAAACTTTAGAAGGAAAATAGTTTTGAATTTTTCTTGATGTATTTCGTGTCCCGTTTGAGCTTAAGTGTGTGTCACGGTGTCCCGGTTTGACGCTTTTGACGAAACGTGTAATATATAATTTTGAGCATGTTTTTATAAAGGTAAAAATAAATATAAAAATATTAATTCCAACACAGAAAATTATTTATTTGACTTTAGTCGTGATTAACTGAGTGTCGGTACGCGTGCGACTCGTAAATTGAGATAATATCTCGTGGACGTGTTTTGTTCATCGGTAA
The DNA here is from genome assembly GCA_019973895.1 of Chrysanthemum seticuspe. Taxonomy (NCBI): domain Eukaryota; kingdom Viridiplantae; phylum Streptophyta; class Magnoliopsida; order Asterales; family Asteraceae; genus Chrysanthemum; species Chrysanthemum seticuspe. Next base: position 52,035,836 of record BPTQ01000004.1, on the reverse strand, counting down.
ATATCAGGAATGATTTATTCTTACTATTCATTTATCAACGCTACTCGGGATTGCATAATTTATATAAAAAGTAAAAATTTGCATGCGGAAATGCTTAAGTTGATTCGAATAACTCTTGATAAATGATTAATTCGTTGTTATAGCAACTAATGACATTGGAAATTTACGGGTGGCTACAGTACCTACCCCTTATGGGAACCTCGTCTTCGAGGTTAAGTTTGTGTTAGTCGCTTATGTGACAAACAGAAATTTTTGATTTTTTTTTTAGTTTTGTTCGCAAATGTGAGGTGGATAAATTTATTCGAATAAAAAGAATATTTCAAGAGGCACAAATTCTTTGGGATGAAAAATTGGGTAAGAGATTTGCATCCTCGAAAGAATCGTAATTCAATAAAACTGTTTTTTTTACACGTGATGGAAGTAAAACAATTTCGCACAGGTCGATGTTTTGATATTTCTTAGCATAAGAAGTTTTGACAAGGTTTGACCAGAAGATTTTTGACTCGTTAGAATAAATCTTTTTAGAAAAACGCCACTACGCATTTTATTGCTGGCACAATTGTTATTTAAAGGAAAGTTCTCGAAGGTGAAAATATTATAGAAGAAGATGTGGTTGGGTATGTACGTTTTGATAAGTTTTAAAAGTTTATGGGCAGGATTCAGTTGTTAAGGTTATGCTTCTCGAATGCGGGGGTATATATGAAAATATAGAGCCTTTAAAATTTTAAGAGAGAGCTTGATGTATGTAAAGAAAATTGCTAAATTTCAGCTTTCGTGATGAAAACTTGTTAAATAAGGTTTTAGGCGACAACATTGAATAGGTTCCAAGTTGGAGGTTTTTATGTGAATTCAAAAGTCGTTTCGCAATTTCAAATAGTTTCAAATACCTTAGCTTTTGTAGATGATGAGTCAGTTTTGTTTCAAGCATTTCCTATTAAAATGTGTATCTATTGTTTTCAAAACAAAGCGCTTAATTTTTTTTACTTCGAGAATTCGTTCTATTTACAGAAGAAAATATTGGTCAAAGTTTTTCAAGGGGAGTAAATAGTTTGTAAGGAAATTGCAGTAAGTTTATGAAAAGGTTTGTAAAACCACTTTATTGAGTAAGAAGAAAATGCTTTTGTCATGATAAATCGTAATTTGTGGTTCGGTATTAAAGCATCAACTTGGTAAGGTGATTTTTAAAACAGCTTATAAAGTACTAGAAAACGATCTAGTAGTGAAATCGAAGTTAACTTTGTGATATTTTTGGGTAAGACAACAATTTAGATTGTAAAATAACTCGAGAAATGATTTGTAAAATAGCTTATAAGAAAGTACTTTATTGTTTGTCAAATAATAGAAGATTTCGTAGTTCAATTAATATCAAGATGGTTTATAGGGTGGTAATAAAATAGTCAGTAAAGTAAAGGAGGATAGTTTGTGAGGTAAGAGTACCAAGTTTTATGGTTTTAAATCAGACAGTGGCTAAAACAACTCACTAAAAGGGTAAAATAGTTTATAAGACCGTAATATAACTTGCAGGAAAAATTTGTAATATAGTTTACAAATTTCTATCGCAATTGTTTGTTGTTTCATAAAATAGTAGTAAGGTAATTAATCGATTTGTCACTCTGTAAGAAAATAGTTTGCAAAGTATCAGTAAGGTCATTGTTAGTAAAATCATAAACTTTTGGTTTAATGGCACAATAGTAAGACTTTTTGGGAAAATGACCGTGAAGTGATCGGAAAAAAATAGTTGAAAGTAGTTTGCAACAAAGTTTACTATTTCATAAGAGGGTAGTAAAACGAACCGTTGATATTTCAAAGAAATGAGTGAAAGGTTAGGGATACGTTCCCAGAAAAGTGACTTGAGTTGCAAATTGACTCTTGGTATGTTTTTAGATCTTTTAGTCGTTCGTTTATTATTTATGTTTAGCGAGGGGTTCCCTTTGTAGATGTCGAGGTGTGTCATTCCTAGAACGGCTAGAGATGTAATCCGATTTATCGATTTAGTACGAGTTTTGGGGCAGAGGTGACACTGTTATCGCAATGGATGACGAGATGACTTCGATCTCAACGTCTAAGAGAATGATGATAGGATGGGATGATGGATACATGGGTTGTAACGACTCCGTAATAGAGATTTAATGGTTCAGTAGAGAAGACGATAAGTCGATGGGACGGGAAAACAGAAGACATGGTATTGCAGTAACCCAAAAAATATAATCTAAACATGGAGTAATGTCGTGCGGTAATTAAAAATTTAGTTAGTCGCGCATAATCTACTAAGAAAATCTAAAATATAATCATTAACTCGCATCATGCAACATTTCACTGGTTATGTATTATCTACTAAGCAAATCTCATACATATCGTAGGCACGGAGGTCGCGAAGTGGTGGTGTAAAGTGGTCCATTTCAACCTGGATCATTGTGGTGTCCTTGCACGAAGTGGTAGTGTGCATCATCTGCCAAGCAAATCTCCATGCACGTTGTTAGTAAGATATAGACGCGGAGGCGTAAGGTAGTAGTGTAAAATGGTCAGTTTAGAGAGTGTAGTAATGCAATGAGAAAGGTGTTCCACTTAGGAGAAAAGTATCGTAGTGAGGAAATGTTGTGACGTCGGTGTGTGATGTGTAGAAATAAACCTTTATAACTCTTATGATGAAAATTTTACTCTTTTTAGAAATCAATCAGGAGGTCAACTGGACATACCACTATTATAACTACTTTCAGTATTGCAACATTCACCTTTGAGTCGGACATAGGTGATCAGGCTATGTCCCACTGTCTCTGGTTGAATATAGGTGATCAGTCTATATTCACCCGAGGTTCAATGAATCTTGCAATGCTTAGCTTAGTTATACTAGTAACATGTCCTAATGTCTTTAAAGTTTGGTATGAAGGATTTAACAAATATTTCATTTATGTGGGGGAGAAGGCGTAGCGCAGTGGTACGTAAAAATACATATAAGTAAGGCAATCATAGCTAATAGTGAGGTTAAGTTAGTAGAAATAAACACATATCTTATCAAAGATGACTTCAACGAGTCATAAGTGAGGCATTCAACTTGGCAGGCAGGCATGTGTCGGTCATAAGGTTAAGTTTTTGAAAAAGTGGTTATAGTCTAGGTTTGAAAAATACCTAGTTCTCTATAACCTTGGCTCTTATGCCAACTGTAACACCCCCAAAAATGGTTTGCAGCGGAAGAAAAAGTTTTTGGGATGCTACTCAATTGGATCATAACACAAAGTGAAAAATAAAGATTTTTCTTAAAAGACTTCATTTATTGAAGTACAATAGAGTTTACAAAGGTTGATTTGTTGCGGAAAAATGGCCCATTAATAAAATGTGGTCCCCATACGTAAATCAGAGTCATCTATGACCATGTCATGCCAATGCCCAAGCGCCTCTAGAGTTAGCTATCGCCTTTTTATACCTGAGATAAACATGCTTAAAAAGATCAACACAAAGGTTGAGTGATATTCATAGGTTTAATAAATAGTTGAACACAAGTAATAGATGATAATTGCTTCAAAGACAATTACCATAGAAAACAGAGATTATTATTATGCACTAAGCTCATGACACCAATACTAACTGCATACACCTAATTACTGGTGTAAGTAATAAAATTGCCCCCAGATGTAATAGCCAATTACATAGAGATAATCAAATATGGTGCGCCCCGGTTATTTCCGATAACCGAGTCGGGGTCGTCAATTCCCATAGTACTATCCACAATATTTGCGTTCACTCGCAAGTGATTAATGGTTCATGATGAAGGGGACTTTTGGCTGGCAACTTAGGCTATAATAATAATAATAATCAGGCAAGCATACCTTTTATGAAAAGAATTGTGTTCTAGTTTATAGCATGTATCTCCCCCAAAGAGTTTATAAAACAGTTAAAAGAGTAAAAGTGGGGCTATGAACTCACCTTAACAAACAAAATCCGAGTAGTGTAAAATCAAGTAGTAGGAGCACGAAGTACCGTCACGCGACCTATAGTAGTATGGCAATACTTTAGTTTATTGTTTTTATCCATGACTTAATGTATCGAAAATGGTTTAAGTATTCTTGAGAGTTTGTGTTTATTATTGCTTGTGTGGCAACGGTTAGGTTTAAATAAGTTTCGAAACGCTTGTAAGTTTTGGCTCTTGAAAAAGTGCTTACGCATATAAATATATGAAAATAGTCATGACGAATAAGTCCTTGGTTTGAAAGCAACCGAATGACTAAGTACGGAAAAATATTCACAAGTAAAGTGTTTGTGTTATTTATACATCATTGGTAAATAATAAATGCTTAAGTTAAGTATTTATAGTTTAAGTGTTTATGTTCTACGATAAGTATTTATATGTGTATATATATATACTATATTAAATTAGTGGGTGGTAAATTAGAAATTAACTATGGTATATTTGTTATAAATGATTTTGTATTATCTTAGTCGAGTTTATGAAAACATACAAAGTATAGAAATTTGACAAAAATCGGGCATAACCCATCCGTAATGTTTTCCCTTTTATTTATCTAATGTTGTAAAAATACTCTTATTCACGGCAATATATAATTTACATTATAACTTAACCATATTAAATGTGGTTTGTGTTAATTTAGTTGAAGAAGATAACAATTAACTCTTATTACCTCAAAAATATTAGATGTGCACAAATTAAAAATAATTTGAAAGTGACAGGGACAAGGATCGAATCTTGTACCTCATGTATAGAATGACAACGCTTGAACCACTAGACCAAACAACCTTTTGTGTAATGTTTTCAATACTGTTGGCATATATTTAGCTTTTAATATAGTGATTTCATTTTACACATATAGCAGTGAGTATGTTCTAGCTTATTTGTGCTTGAAGTGGGTTTTATTTGGATAAAGCAAGTTGGTAACTCTTGTTAAGAAGCTTCAAAGTATAAATAAGTACTTATCAATAAGCCAAACGAAATAAGCAATTCAAACACCCCTCTTGAGCTTGTCTCGGCCCAACATGGGTCGACTAGGAGAGAAAAGGAACCCGGTCCATTTAACGAGTCGGTTTTTACGATAATAAGTTATGTATTATTTTCATAAGCTAAAAATAAACAAATAAGCACTTTGTCCAATTGAGCCAAGTCTTATATTTATGTTTAGATGTATGATTTCTCATGTTTCTTTTTGTCAAAATTGTCTAATAAGCTCATTATTTTTATATGTGTCGATTTTTATTAAATAAGCTATAGCTTATTTTTGTTTTGCTTATTAATGTTGCACAACTTGATTGTTACCACACAAGCTTAAACACATAATCTTAGTCACTTTTGCATGCATGTCGAGTAATATATAAACTTTCAGGAACATGTTTTTGCTTTCCAAACTTGAATATATTAACGATATGCCATGAAAATCCAATGCACACATTTAAGCTCAAGTGCAAGAAAAATAGTTTTTTTAAAAAAAAGACCTTACAGTGATCTTGAGGATGGATCGAGCAAGAAAGAGACCAAGGACAATGTTTATAACCTAAAATTGCTTCCAAGCTTTACCCAAAATTAGCACCCAAGCTTAGCCAAATTTCCCAAGCACCACATAAGCAAAGAGTATTAGTTTTTAGTGAAAATTTGAAAGGAAATTTTGAAGTGAATGTGTGCCTTGGTGACATTCGGTTATAAGCAGGAAAATGAGATCTTGCATGGCCCAAAAAGACATTGGTTAATAGCATGTTGTTTGCTTTAAGTTCATTTAACCATGTAACAATATGCAAAGTAGCTTTATCACAAGGATGAAGAGAAACATGTGACATGGGTGGGTTGTCAAGGGCGGCAAAACCAAAACTTTAGAAGGAAAATAGTTTTGAATTTTTCTTGATGTATTTCGTGTCCCGTTTGAGCTTAAGTGTGTGTCACGGTGTCCCGGTTTGACGCTTTTGACGAAACGTGTAATATATAATTTTGAGCATGTTTTTATAAAGGTAAAAATAAATATAAAAATATTAATTCCAACACAGAAAATTATTTATTTGACTTTAGTCATGATTAACTGAGTGTCGGTACGCGTGTGACTCGTAAATTGAGATAATCTCTCGTGGACGTGTTTTGTTCATCGGTAAATATCAGGAATGATTTATTCTTACTATTCATTTATCAACGCTACTCGGGATTGCATAATTTATATAAAAAGTAAAAATTTGCATGCGGAAATGCTTAAGTTGATTCGAATAACTCTTGATGAATGATTAATTCGTTGTTATAGCAACTAATGACATTGGAAATTTACGGGTGGCTACAGTTTGTTTCAGGCACTGATGAGTGTCTAAATACTCATCATTTTTGTATAATCTAAACTGCAAAATCATCTGAAAACACTCAGAAACACATCAAAATGATCAAATTATCACAAATCAGTGTTTTATGTGTTTTAAATGTAAAAATATCAAAATCAGATGAAAAATGTATAAAGTTTGCAAAATTGGCAGTTTTAGTCCCCCGAGTTTTAAAAGTTGTCAAATCTAGTCCCTGGAAATTCAAAAATGTGGAAATTTATCATTCAAGGTCCCTGAAGTATTCTAAGTTGTTTAAAATGATCCTTGAATGATTCTTTGGTCAATTGGCAAGAAAGGTCCCTAAACTTTGGGAAATTGCAAATTTAGTCCTTGGACCTTTAAAAAATGGATTTTATGCAAAAAGGGTTCTTGTTCTATCAAAAGTTGTCAAGTTTGGTCCTTGTGAGAGCATTGGAAAAATATCACTTTCAGTCCTTGAAGTTTGGCAAATTTGCATTTTTGGTCCTTGTTTATTACTAAAACCAAACGAATCCTTATAAATAATCTAAGGCCCAATCCAAATACAACCACAAGCCCAACCCTTGACCCTTGACCCCCTTTGGCTGACCCTTGAGCCAGGTCAAATTGCAAAAAGAACCCAGCCACCCCATTTTGACCACCCCGTATTATTAAGCCTTCGGTCAATGAAAGTCAAACCCAAGAAAACCGCGCAAAAACAGCTACTACTGTAGCTCTATCTCTTCCCCACCTGAAACATCAAAACCAGAGGTGGTTTTCCACTCTTTTCAACTCTCCCCCATACTATGTCCCCTCCTCACCCTCTAAACAACAAAAGCCTTAATTGACTCACCCAAATTCATTAAATGATTAAAACTGCTTTGAAGAAAAATTGGCACCAAAAAGCTAGGTGGACGGTTCTGATTATTTTGAGTAATCCAAAGGCTAGAATTTGGTGGGAAAGATTCAGAGGATATCAGGGATGATGAAAAGTCTATAAAGGGAGAGAGATGCATTGGAGAAAAGAGTTATCTAGTGTAATATTTATTTTTCATGTCGTTTTAATTTAATTTTCAATTTCAGTTTATGTTGTAAGCTTAAAAACTTTGTATTTCAAGTTATTATGATATAATAAAGCTTTTGTGAACCTTTAATTCAAGTGTCAAGTTAAATTTCAGTTTATGCAAATTTCTCATATTTATGCAAAATCTCAAGTTGGATCAAATGTTGTTTTCAGTAGTTTGTATGGACTGATTTAGTACACTTAAGCTCCTAGAAAGCTTAAGCAAGCTTTTAGATACATTTAAAATCAGTTTAGACTTTGTTAGGTCACTAGTTTTACAACACAAGCTTATATAGAAAGAGATAAGGCGATTGAACAAGTATCAAACACACACACAAACAATATAAGACACGGTTATGCGTAGGTGAGTGAATGAAGAGAAAACTTGAACAACCAACCCTCAAATGAGGGTTTACAATAGTTTATATAGGCAAGGAGCTAGGGCAACACTCCCTCTCCTTCCCTATTCCTTATTGGGCTTGGGCCTCAGCTTATGGGCCTTCTACATAAGCTGGACCTTAAACAAACATAAAGGCCAGAATAAAGCTACCTATTACATATGAAATATAAATACTTGAAATACTGTTTAGGAGTGATTCCAACAATCTCCCCCTCAAGTATATATATGAATAACGGTGAAGGCGTTGATGTAATAGTAGCTGTGACGTCTTCTGACATTCTCCTTTCTTGTGAGAAGAATTGCCTTGGTTCGAACAATCTCCCCAGTGTAGAGAGATAGTTATCTTTGTGCAGTTTTGCTTTGACGTCATCATTAACTTTGTTCTTTGATTTATTGTTCTTTGTGGTGAAAGTGATAGTATGTTGTTGTCAGCATCAGTCTGCCTCAGGTCTGCTTCGCTGCTCCAGTGTCTCCACGTCATTCTTCAACATGCTCACACGCTCTTTGACGGTGGAAATCAATACTGATGAAGTTCTGCAAGTCTTTGACTTTGTAGATTCTTTGATTGAAGAAGAATCATTCTGACTGTTGTGTTGCTTTTGAATAGAACTTCCATTAGTAATGAGGTTGGCGTGAGCATGAGAAGAATCAGCACGATCATCCCGCTCCGGAGCTTCCATAAGAAGAAAACATTTCAAACGGTTAGTGATAAACGGTTTCCGGCACTTACAAGTTTGAACTTCGAGGGTGTTAACAGCATAGTGTGAAAACACAACTCTAATTCTTACAAAGGCCGTTCCTGAACTGGAGTCCCACAAGTGAGATAACGCGACGTACCGAAGTACATCTACAGTTCAGATGAGTCGCTGAGGTACACCGAAGCATCACCTCACGACTGTAGACCGTTTGAGACACACTCCGCGTAATCCACGGGGAGTTACCGAAGCGACCTGCTGTCAGGGCTGTTTGATGTTGACCCTGGCAGGAGTTTCCATTCAATCACTGAGGATCACAGATGTGAACCTCTCATAAATGTTCTCGACAGATTGCTAAGATCTGTGAAGGACTCGATATGAACCACTGAATCACTGAAGATCTTATTTGTTGATCAACAAGTGATTAAATGTCAAGTGTTCCTAAGAGATCTTTTGATGAATCTCGTGGCTCTAGACTCAACAGTGCGTTTTGGTTTTCCTGAGCAGAGACTAGGGAGAGGGTCTCCTTCTTCAATACCAGCGATCTCTAAGAGAAAGCCAATAGATTATGTAGGGTTCCCTGTGAGAATGAAACAAGTTTCTGTTGAGAGAAACTTGAGTGGCTAAGAAAGTTTAGTGCATGCGTCACTGGGTCCATGACGACTTTTAATCTTCAATACCGGTGTCACTGAGTGACAACCAGTAGCATATGAATTGAACCCGGTGTCTGCCCTAAGTTGAATAATCTGGAGGGCTATTTCTTTTCACCCTTTACTTTGCATTTCTTTTTGATTCTTCAACTCCTTCTTTCTCCGATTCTCATTTTTTCCTTTTTACAATCATTCCTAAGGACTTCTAACACTAACTAATGGTAGTGTCCTTGGGTAGATCCCTCCGGCTCTGGCGGATCATAGGACGGTTATTCCTAACCTTAGTCACCTTATAACTCCATGACTAACCTATGTTTGCCATTAAAACCACTGTAAGTGAAAAATATCTCTCAAAGGGTTTGTAGATGAAAAAACATGTTTGAACCACAGTGAGAGATAGGTTTTTGCATAAATACTCCCCCTTCACATGTGCTTAATAGTTTTAATGGTTAACTGCACAGTGAGGAAAGAGCGCGCACTTTTTGAATTGATCCACTAACGATAGACAATCTCCCGCGAGACACGGTTACGTTGAATAGTTAAAGAGATACATTGTCAGTTTTTAGGTGACAACTAGCTCTAATAACTACCTTGAAGGTGTAGACAAACCTTGGAAGGTTGCCAAACCCGTCAGAGTTCATGTCTATCAAAAGTTTCTCGAATGGTACTTTCTACTCAGACAAGTCCTTTGCGAGACACGTTTACATCACTAGTGAACTAGCTTGAAATTATTACCCGTCCAGGACAAGTCTTTTCGAGTTGCAGACAGTTAAGGATCGTCAATTCATTGGTTAAGTCTTTGCACACGAGGAAGCCAAGGGGCTTGCACATGTTTCTTTACAAAACATATTTCTTATCACACAATTTTCTCCCCCTCAAAAATGGCATATAAGATGTTATTTTTGAAACATTTTGAGAATAAATATGACCATTTTGAGTGTTGCGGGAAGAGTGACCACTGTGAACAATTTGTGAACAAAGTTTTCATCAAATACTCCCCCTCAACTAGTGATATAAACGGTTGAGGTTTTGAAATCATATGGGGAAGTACTTGTCCTTTTTGAGCAAAACCTTGAAAAGTGAAAGGTTTGATAGGTTTTACTCAAAAATAAGAAGCTTTCGCTCCTTTTATAAGGATTGTGGCACTGAGGCGTACCACAGGGTCCTTTCTTGACAATTGCGGGTTGTACACTGTTATGTGTGCACAAGCCATTCACATATATAAACATTCATCCAAAATTATATGAAGGAAACAATTCAAGGGGTACCAGGAAGTGCAGTGATGTTCCCAGGAGTGCGCACAGGGCGTTGAAAGCCGGTGATGTTTATCCTGGGTCTACCACCAACATAGCTCTCCAGGCGTCTGAACTGATCCCTTCTGAACAACCGTTCATCAATCATAGTGATGATACGCCTCACATTCCTCCTGTCCTGAGAGTTCCAGCGCTTAGGATTCCCAACCTTCAGACGTATATCCTTCAATCTGTACGCCAATCCATCTCTAACCATCTTCAAGGTATGATCCCCGAATTTGTGGAGCTCACTACACGCCATTAAGCAGTTTCTGCGAAGTTCACTGCGGTAAACAATGCCGAAAGGTTTGCTGATGAGCGTGAGTTGTGTGAGCTGGTTGATGTCAGGAAGGTCAAGCTGTGGTGGAGTGAAGTTTACACGTTTCTGATATGATTCAACAGCCATCTGGATATCTTCGACACGTTCTTTGATCACAATGCGTCTAATGAAGATGAGAAGTGACTTGATAAATTCACGTTGAACTTCAGTCGAGAACTGTCTCATACGACCCTGTACTTTGGCAAGGTACATGTCTTCGATGTCGTTGAGTGACAAGTTCTCAAAGTCAGCTTCTGAGAATTCATAGTCCTGTTCATCTTGTCGTTTGACTATGATATTCTTCAAGAATGTGTAGTCCCACTTAGACTTGAGATCAATGTGTTTGATGGCCACGATGTCCTTAGAGCTGTACACTGCATGTTGAGACTTCTGAACCAGGCAGCTTCTGTAGTAGATTCGTCGGCGTTCAGGCCAATGATGAATCCCATACAATGCATCTTGGTCGTATGCTTGCACGTTGTCAGAAAACAAGTGAGTTGCACGTTCCTCGATAGCTATGCAGTTTGAGTAACAAGCCGCTGGGAATGGAAGAGTCAAAGATGTAGCGTATTTTCGTGAACCATCGCCACCATGGAGAAGAAAATCCAGGTCTTTGTTGAAGAAATGTCTGAAAGGAATCCTTGGTTCTTCTGGTTGGCCGATTGTTGGTAGAGGTTTGGTCCAGTCAGTGTAGTATGGAGGGTTGTTCCGTTTAGTGAAGTCGATGTTTGCTTCTGGGTTGAGCCAATCCATGTTGTTAGACATGGCTCGAGCAATGTTTTCAAGGTGATATTCAACCTCGATTGCACTTTCCGAGCTATTTTTCAACAGAAGGAATGCTTCATTTTTGATGCGCTTCAACTCGGATTTCGTCATCTTCTTCACACGGAATCGTTCTTGCAAGATTTTTGCATGCTCCAGTGTACTACCGTCTACCAATTCTTGACCTTCTTCAGGGTAGGGAGTGTTGTTAACAAGTGTGGAGAACCATTCAAATTCTGCGGTTGTATCGTCATCAAGCCATGATACGACGTCTGGCTGAGTCGTCTTTTTCTTGTTTTTAGAAGGCTTTGATGATGATTCGGGTATCTTCACTTGTTTGGGAGAGGAGGGTTGTTGTTGGGGCTCAAGGACCTCTTCATCGTCACCACCCGTATACTCAAAGTGATCACCAGTTTTGTGAGTCACGGGTGGTAACTCGGAATCGTCCCGAGGTTTATCAGTTGAAGACCGTGGTGGAGAAGATTTTTGTTGTGCAGAAGTTTGATGTGGAGGAGGTGGCATAGATTTAGATTGACCAGACTGCTTCTGACGTTTAGGTGCAGAGTCCTTATCCTTATCATCGTCATCTCTTGGTCTTTTGGGTTGAGTGGCTGACTCTTTGCATGATGATCTGAGTTGATAGTCAAGTAGAATTTCGAAAAATTTAGCCTCATCTGAAGTAAACGTTCCAGATCTCTTTGACATTTGCATCACTAGTTTAGCGATTAACTCAGATTCGGAGAGATCAGCTTCTTTTGCCATTGTATGTTTGACCAATGCTACGATGTTAGGGGTGAGTTGTCTGGAAAATACTTCTTTTGTCACACTGGGGACAGTGTCGAGAAGAAACTTGTGGGTTTGTTCTCTTGCTGACTTTTCCAGTTCCTTTTGGACTTTTGGAACGATATCCTGAAGGTACTTTTGAGTATAACCTTCAATCATTTCATTTAGTTCCCCCTGACGATGACTTCTCATGAATTCCTGAATAGCTTTCCTTTCCTTTTGCATCTTTTCATTCTCGTTATACAGATGCTGTATGTGATCAGCAAAGAAATTCAGCTTCTTGTTGAGCACGTCTTTCTTTCTGACTTGTTTGACAGCTTTGGTAATCCGTTCATGAGCTTGAGAAATCCAAGATTTAGGTGGTTTCTTCACTGATTTGGATGATGATCTGGTTGACTTTGTTGATGGTGGTGGTGATGAATGAGATGAAGAGTCCGATGATGAGGAGACATGAGGAGACTTCATGTCCTTAGGAGTTTCAGAGGTTTTCTCCTTTGAGTGAGTTGGACTGTCCAGAAGAAACTTTGTATAATCATCCTCGTCATCCTTAGACTTTTCTTTCTCAGTTTCCAGTTTCTCAAAATCATACTCAATAGTGTCTTCAACAGGCTTTTGTTGTTGCACAAGAGGGGTGGCACCAGCTCCCTTATCGGGTTGATTAACCGCATCAGGAGATGGTTTAGAGTGGGCAGCACCACTTGAGCCTCCGGGGCCACCCATTTGATCTTTAGCAAATTCAGCGGCCTTTTGAGTGTGTCGGACATTGTGAAACTTTTTCCTGTATGATTTATCCAATTGCTCTTCATCATCTTCAGAGCTTTCATCTTGAGGTACAAGTGCAGTAGTCTTCTCTTTTCCTTTAATAGTTTGAGGACTTGGAGGTTTTGGTACTGAGGGATTTTCATCCTTTGCAGTTTCAGAGTATGAGATCTCTTCGTCTGATTCAGTAGCCTCAGAGTCCTCGTCCCTAAGCTGTCTTTGTGGTTCAAGTGAAAGGATCGGAGTGGCTTCTAGAGAAGGAACTTTCTTCTTAGGAGTGGGTTTCCTCTTTGGAATGGGTTTCTTCTTAGGAACATTCCTTTGACTATCTGTACTTGTGACACTTCCTGTACTTCCTCTTCTGGTTCTCCTGACAGGTGTTCCAGAAGATTTTTCGTCAAGATGACCAACTTTGCCTTGTCTGACTGCTTCCAGATATCTCTTGTACGTTTCGAGCTTTCTGACATCTTCAGTTAGAAGGAAATCTGGGAGCACAGCACCTTGTTTCTTTGTGGACGTTTCCTTGATTCTGACAGAGAGAATAGGTTCAGTCAACATGTCGTGATTGTCGGGGTCATTGAGCCTCTTGGGAATATCAGGATGAAGTCCAAGTGCTCTCTGTATCAACAGTTTAGTGTATCTGATGTAGGGAATCTTTGAGCCAAGTTTGTTGAGAAATGACATCATGTCATCCCAAATCAGAGCTTCAATAGCGATGTGTTTCATGTTGACGAATGCCCAAAATATTTGCAGTTCTATGAGCTTAGGATGCTCATAGCCGCTATCACGACCAGAAACGGACTTGGTGATGATCATGTAGAGCGTTCTCCACGGTTGAGGAATACTCTTGAGCTCTACGTGAGAGTGTTTAGTGATTACTCCTGTAGCTTCATCATAACCGATATCGATTAAGAATTGGAGAGTGAGCTCTTCAGTAGGTGTGGCATAAAGTTTGTCAGGTTCGACTTCAGGAATTAAGAGAACAGCCCTTAAGTCTGCAGGTGTGATGGTGACTTGTTTATGGTTCAGAGTCACCGTCACTGCAGTCCTTCCTTTGACCCTTTCCATGGTGTTCCAGAACTGTTGGATATAGATCTCAGGAACTGTTGCAGAATGTGTGAGCATGTTCTGATATGGATGAGACCTCAGAATGTCAATAGCGATTAAGCATGAAGACTCAGAGCAAGTGAGAGTGCTGAAGTCAACTCGGAGATTATTCTTTCCAATCTTCATTGGATAGCCATGAGGATAGATATCAGCAATGGAGAGAACATTTGGTGCATCCATGTTTGGTTGAGCAGCCATGTCGTGATCTGAAATAATATTAGCCAAAAGAACCAACATATCGAAAGACATAATGTTAGTCAACAGAAGGTCTTATTGTCTAGTTATTTAATGTACAACGTCAATGATTGTTACGAGTCCTAAGTCACTTGTATGTCCAATAATCTAATGACGTCGTGAAATGTATCGTGAGTTAGTTAACTTTAAGTTTTAAAGTTTATGTTATCACTTATTGTTCACAACATATCAAACGTTTTGGTTTATTAGTGACATTATTGGATTCGTGACGTTATGATAAGTTTATTAACAAGTTTTGTACACGTAACAATTCATAATGAAGGTCAAAATGGCTTAAGCGTAGTATTGACAAAGTTACGCGTAAACAGTCGTGACATAAGCGTAGGCGAAAGCTTATGCGTAGGATCCTATCTTATGCGTAAGAAATGTTACGCGTAGGAAAAAGGGGACCTTACGCGTAGAGCTTACGCGTAGGCGTATAAGAACCTTACGCGTAAGGCTTACTCGTAAGAGTAGACCTTATGCGTAGAGGTCACTGTTTACGCATATCCTTCACAGGATACGCGTAGTCCCACTGTAGAACCTTAAGCGTAGAAGCTACGCGTAAGACAAGTCTTACGCATAACAATCTACGCGTAAGGTAATCCTTATGCGTAGATAATCAAATGACCTTGATTCTGAATTATAAGTGTAGCAATCCTGAAATAAATCCATCAAATCATTAATATTGACACATACATTCAGTTTATCAATAGAACATGGCACTAACATATGTTAAACAGTTATGCGTAGAATTGCATACGCGTAGACTAAACCCTAGATCTACGCGTATGGAATCTAGCCATGGATTATGCACCAAACTTTTTCTGGTAGCTCTAAGGTGTTGTATGATCATATATACCAAGTTATAACATCTAACTCATGGTGAATCAAAAATACCCAATCTTATGAACCTTAAACCCTAATTTCAAAATCTGAATTAATCAGTGTTTCTGGGTGGTTATAGAGCAAAGATATGATTAATTCAACATTATATGAACATAACCCAGCAATATTTAGACCAAAAACACTTCTCATTTAGAAGAACCCAAATTCACGCATAAACCCTAAGTTTCAAAATCAATCAATTTATGTTTCTGGGTAAGTTTTGAGGATAAAGATATCATCATTGATGCTAAAGGCACGTTTTGAATCAATCTTTTTAACCAAAAACACACACACAATGATTATGTGATCATACGCTTATGCGTAGATCACAAAATCACGCGTAACACACATTTTAGCCGTAGGATTTTCGTGATATTAAAACCCTTAGCTTAAAACAATGTTTGGATCATTAAAACACTTACGATTAGATGATCAGAACAACGGATTTCTTGAATGAATCTTAGGCGTAGATGAGATTAGGTTTAGTAATAAATGTGAGTGAAAGAATTAGGTGGAGAGGTGTTTTATTAAAGTTAACTTTAATCTTTTGGCAGTTTTAGTCCCTCCACCTTTGCCTTTTTCAAACCAAGCCTTTTAACTTCCATTTAGGTTACCAGACAAAGATTTTTGAGAAAGAATCATGACGACACTCCCCCTCGACTTGAGAAAATAGTGAAAGGTTTTTAATTAAAGTCCGAGGAGTGTCTTTGAACCAGAAATTTACCACCATTTGTAAAGAATCAACCGAGATGTGATAACATGCAAGTACACAGATGTTTTGAAACAGTTAATGGATTATTTTCTCCCCCTCAACACTTGATCGGAAAAGTACTGAATTTTGACAGATTAAAGTGTTGACGGAAGAAAAGTACTTGCCATGTTGATAGAAAATAGATGAGGAGAATATTTTTTGTTGTTTTATCAGGTTTTATATTTTTGTATTTTGTTTTTGAAAGATTTTATTTATTTACAAGGGATGTTTTGGTGTTTGACATGTTTTTAAGACGGTTTTAAGAGGTCATCCAGTTCCTCTTGAGTCAAACACCTCATACCAATTCGGTGGACCAACTCATTAAACCGAGCGGGAGGCAAGGCTTTGGTGAGCAGATCTGCCAATTGGTATTCAGTACCCACAAAGTATAATTCAACGGTACCCTGTTCCACATGATCCTTGATGAAATGATAGCGTAGATCGATGTGCTTTGATTTCGAGTGCTGAACTGAGTTGCACGAGATTGCAATGGCACTCCGATTGTCGCAGTACATCGGGATTCTGTCAAATACATAACCATAGTCTTTGAGTTGTGTTCTCATCCAAATGACTTGAGCACAACACGCGGACATGGCTACATATTCTGCTTCAGTTGATGACAGCGATGTACAATCCTGCTTCTTTGATTGACAAGACACCAGTTTATCACCGAGAAATTGTAGAGCTCCTGAAGTACTTTTCCTTGAGTCTAAGCATCCTGCGTTATCAGCGTCTGAAAAAGCGATTAGTTCAAAACCAGAATCCTTCGGATACCAGATCCCCAAATTAATGGTTCCCTTTATGTATCGGAGGATTCTTTTAGCCTCAGAGAGGTGGGTTTCAGTTGGTCGCGACTGATAACGGGAGCATAGATAAACGGCAAAGACAATATTAGGTCTGCTAGCTGTTAGATACATGAGGGACCCAATAATACTTCGGTATTTGGTGGGGTCAACTAATTTCCCATGTAAATCAGCATCTAGCTTCTTGGTATGAGCCATGGGTGTGGCATAAGTATCACAGGTATTCATTCCAAATTTGTTTAACAGTTCAAGGGCATATTTGGACTGACTCAAGAAAATACCACGGGGTGATTGATGAACTTGCAGTCCTAGAAAGAACGTAAGTTCACCCATCATGGACATTTCAAAATTTTTCTTCATGAGTTTTGCAAAAGCGATTGAAAACTTTTTATGTGTTGACCCAAAAATGATGTCATCCACGTAAATTTGAACAATTAAGATGTGTGCCCCGTGATATTGTATGAAAAGAGTTGGGTCAACCGAGCCTTTGGTGAAATTATTGGCAATGAGGAAAGATGATAGCTTATCGTACCATGCCCGAGGGGCTTGTTTGAGACCATAAAGAGCTTTTTTCAGTTTGTAGACATGGTTCGGGAACTCAGGATCAACGAATCCATCTGGTTGGCTGACATAGACCGTTTCTTTAAGTTGCCCATTGAGAAACGCCGTTTTGACATCCATCTGATAGACCGTCATGTTCATGTGAGCCGCGAATGCAAGAAATATCCGAACAGCCTCAAGACGAGCAACCGGAGCAAAAGATTCTTCAAAGTCTATCCCTTCTTCCTGACGATAACCCTTAGCAACTAGCCGTGACTTGTTTCGGATGACATTCCCTTCAGCATCCAATTTGTTTTTCCAAATCCATTTTAGACCAATGACGTAGACCCCTGTTGGTCTTTCAACCAGTTCCCATACTTCAAGACGTTTGAATTGGTTGAGTTCTTCTTGCATGGATTCAATCCAGTTGTCTTTTGTCATTGCGTCTTTAATGTTTTTAGGTTCTGATTGGCAGACAGTGAGTGCATAAATGCAGTGTTCACCATCTGAGTGAAGACGTTGTCTCGTAACGACTGGTTGATTCGGGTTGCCAATGATGTTAGCCAGAGGATGGTCTTTTGTCCATCTATGTGTAGAGGGTTGATGTTGGTATACATTGTGCAGATTCTGAGGATTCAAATGGTTTGTTGAAGATTCCGCAACATCTGGTGCAGCAGTCTCATTAGCAAACGGGTTGAAGAACGCATTTGGATCAAAATCTGCAGGTGGGGGTACTTCATTCAGAGTATCATCAGCTGGTTCATCATTGTTGGAAGCGGTGTGTTCAACTGTTGTGTTGGAGTCAATTGGTGTAGGTGCATCTTCAACAGTAGTTGTTGTAGCAGGTGTATCAGGTATAGGAATATTATCAGGTTGTGCAGCGGAAACAGCGGATACACCAGGAGCACATTCATCAATATCGTCACAGAACAGAGGAGCAAATAACCTTTCCATTTGTTGACGAGTTAGCTGAGGGCTTTCTTCAGCTGATGATGGGGGTTGAGGGAAGTTTAAACGGTTGTGACCGGGTTCTAAGCTGTTATACTCAGAAGCCATTTCCGTGAGTTCATCGAAATGAGCATGAATCGTTTCCATAACCTCCTTAGTTCGACGATTCCAGATTCGGAAACCTTTAGAATTGTCACAGTATCCAATAAAGACTCCAATATCAGCTTTGGCTTTTAGCTTTCCAAAATCATCACGATCATTATTTGGATAGCAGAGGGATCCAAATACATGAAAGTGTTTGAGGTTCGGTTTATAGTTGTGGACAAGCTCAAAAGGTGTTTTGTTGTGGCGTTTTGTGATCATGGAACGGTTTTGAGTATAGCATGCAGTAGATACAGCTTCCGCCCATAAGTAATCTGGAAGTTTAGCATTGATTAACATTGTTCGTGCAGCTTCCACTAACGTTCGGTTTCGTCTTTCAACAACTCCGTTTTGTTCAGGTGTCCGTGCAATGGATGTTTGATGCTGAATTCCCACTTTCTCATAAAATTCACGAAGGGTTTTGTTAACAAATTCAGTTCCTTTGTCTGTTCTGATGATTCTGACTGTGTTGCGGAGCTGAACCTGTATCTTTGTGAGAAAGGTGATGATCATTTGTGGAGCTTGGTCTTTGCTACGAAGAAAGTAGACCCAAGTCCATCGAGAGTAGTCATCAACGATTACTAAGATGTAACGTTTGCCATTTATCGTTTGCACGCGCATTGGGCCACACAAATCCATGTGAAGAAGATGAAGTACATGCTGAGAGCTGTGTTCCACCTTTGAAGGAAAATGAGCACGAGTGCTTTTCCCTTGTTCACAGGCTGAGCAAAGGTGATCTTTTGAATACCGGAATCGTGGGAGTCCTTCAACTAGTTTGTGTCGAGCAAGGTTGGTGATGGTTTGAAAGTTTAGATGTGAGAGACGACGGTGCCATAGCCAAGATTTTGTTGATGTTGCCTTAGAAAGTAAGCAGATGGGAGATGAAGCAACCATGTCTTGCATAGAGATAGTGTAGAGACTAGAATTACGCGAGCCAGACATAAGGTCGTTTCCTTGTAGGTCACGAATGAAACAAGTTTTCTCCCTGAAAGCGACCTCCAAATCTCCATCACAAAATTGACCTACTGAAAACAGATTGTGACCGAGGCCTTCCACATAGTAAACCCTGCTGATTTCGATGTTCCCATTAACATAATCTCCGTAGCCCATGATGGCTGCGAAGTGATCGTTCCCGAATCTGACAGTGCCAATGAACTTTGCAATAAAGTTTGATAACAGTTTAAGATTGCCTGTCATGTGTCGGGAACATCCGCTATCAACAATCCAGAGAATGATCTGTATCACCTGCATTACACACAGACGACACAGATGGAATAGAAGTAGATGTGGAACCCAAAATGTTAGAGGGTTCCAAAGCAGGTATATCAGATATACACACATTCATAAGTTTAGGAATCCATTTAAATCCTAGTGTGTTATATATCCATTTTTGCCATCTATAACTACTCTTTGCTTTAGTCTTAGTGAAATCACTAGGTGGTACAACATTCTTAGGAGGTGAAGCGGGAGCTACTGTGATAGCAATGGTTGCCTTAGAATCTAAAGATGGTGGTTTACCAAGCACAGACTTTGAATGATTAGTTGGCCTAGAGGTATTCCGATTCTTAGGATTCCGGAATCTAGAGATTATAGCTTTAGCAACACATTTGTCATGACAATCAGAATTCATACTTTTTTGACAAATATCACAAGGTGCATCAGACTGAATATCAAAGGTACTTAACGGTTTAGCATTCGTTACATCACTATTTCTATTACATTTGCCAGACGCAATATCTATAGTGGAAGTAACATGAGTTTTATTCAGAGTCCTAGGGTGTTCTTCTACTTTAGCATTCCTTATTGATCTTTTCTTAGGTCGCAACTTCCTATTCTTCGTTTGGGTGCTCCTAGGCTGTGAAGTGCGGACGTTTGGAAAAGATGCAACTATTCCTGTTTCAGTAGAGGGAAACACATTAGCAACTTGTGATTTGGCAGTGGGAATTCTAGGTTCACGATTACTAAGTGTGACTGGTGCTAATCTCTTAATCACAGTAGGCGGGAGTAGTTCATACTTTCCTAACATTTCCCGTAACTTAGAGATGGTGTGAATCAGATCTTGATTTTCAGAACGAATATTACCAGCAAAATTCAGGACTTCTCTAGTGTGAGCTAGATAGTGATCAAGTTCATTAGATGCTTCATCTCGAGTCTTTTTGAGTAAATCAAATATGACACCATATTCCTGTTTAACTTTTAAAAGTTCTTGTTCATATTTTGAGATTTGACTTTTCAAAGACACGTTTTGATCATCCAGTTGAACAATTTTAGGATCAGAAGATTTGGCACTCAATTGAGCGATTTTCTTTTGAAAACTAAGTTGATGGTTGTGAATATCTTTTTCACACCATTGAAGACGACGTTTTGCATTGTGAATTTCCGTGTGTAATCGTTTATTTTCTGCTTTTAAAGACTCGATCTGAAGCACATTATCGGTGTTCTCAACAGTTACAACAGTGTCAACAATATCAGCAGAGATATGATCAGATGCATATGGCAACGAATAGAATAGCACAACATTATGGATATCAGCACAGATAACATCTTCCAAGAGTCGATCAACATCTTTTCTCAACAGTTTCTTTTTCCGTTTTGTGTTAGTAATAGATGTTTCTGTTTTCTCGAAAACGTTTTTCATTACCCCAAGTTCCTTATGAAAATCCTTTTCCCAGGCAATTGCACAACTTTTCAAGTTTTTAACATTAGGTAAAAGATTTTTCTGAAAAATGTCTCTTTGTTCTCGCGCCAGAGGCGATTGAAAATGTTCAACTTTTATTTCAGATCGATATTCTATCTCATGTTGTAAAATTTTGAGGTCAGCCATGAAAATGTCAAAATATCGAAGAATTTTTCGATTTTCAGGTTGTGAGTTTACTTCGCTAATGGAAGGTAAAGGACCATAAGTTTGTGCAAAGACTGTTTTGGGATTAACAATAGAAGACTCGGGTGTTTTGATGATAACCCTTGGTGTGTTGGAAGAATCCGTTGGTGTGACGAAAGTGACCGCATTTTTATAATTAAAAGGTTTGTTGTAAACAACATTTTTTAATTTTGATCGACTCTCGTCTTCTGCATCTAATTCCTCTTGACGATGGTATTCAACAACACTCATGACAGTATTATCAATTTTGTATTGTGCACTGGAAACTTCAGGAGTTGGTTTGAATGTTTTTAGTGAAAGCTTTGGTTTGTAATCAGCTAGATTTTTACCATATCCATTTGGATTAGGTTTTAAGGTAAACTTTTCAATAGCTGTTACTGATTCACCATGTTTGTAAACAACAGTTTTAAACTCTTTAAGTTTGTTTTGCAAACCGAGAATTTCTGCAAGAAGGTCATCTACCCGATTCGTTGAATGCTTTTTGTATGCGGAGAACTGTTTTTGACAATTTAACAACTCAGCCTTAGCTTTTTGATTTTCCAAGGTGAGAGCGTTAATTTGTTTTTTATGTTCATGTTTCAGTTGTTCTAATTCGGACAACAAAGCATTCTTCGAGGCGGCTAGATCACGCATCTGTCTCTCTAAATATTTTTCGTTTTGATGAGATTTTGCAAAAGCGGCTTCAAAACCTTTTTCACGGTTTTCTTGAGTTTTGAAAAAGTTGAGTTGCATTTGTAAACATTCAAAATCCTTGGTTAACAGTGCATTTTTACGTTTTAAGGACTGATTTAATGCATAACATTCCTCCATTTTGATTTTATGGTCTTGAATTAACCGAGCAAAATCTGGATGAGGCAACAGATCATCTTGTTCAACGTGAGTCTCAACATGATCATTCTTTAGATCCTCAAGTACGACCACAGAGTCAATTTGATTGTCAAGGGGGACCATAAGGTCATCTTGATCGTCAAATGTAACTACAGGGTTAACTTGAAAATCATCAGAGGAAGATGTAGAAGACTCATTTTGAACAGTCTGATCCGTGCCGGATTCAGATATTGGCGGAGATATTAGTTCAGATATGATGATGGTTTGTTCGGGTACCTGAGACAAGCCATCAGTGTCATACACTGGGCCTGAATCACTCATGTGCAGCTCATGCATATTAGCCATCAACATAACAGCTGCATTAGCCTGCAAGTCCTCCATATCATCATCTGAGTCTGCATCTGCCATAAAGCTCTGTTCTTTGTTTGTAAGAGATCCACCAGCTTCATCCTTAAGAGCCAAAAGTAAGGCCTCTTTGAAATAAGCACTGCCCCTAGTCCTTGGCTTTGGGCATGCATTAGCCAGGTGTCCCTTTTCATTGCAGTTGTAGCATCTAAGACCATTTAACCGATTCTGAGCATTTCCCTGTTCCACCACTTGAGCTCTGTTGTTATTCCTACCCACAGCATTAAACCCTTGACCACCTCCCATCTGACGACCATAATCACGATTCTGAACTTCAACACGTCCATTGTTCACAACAGCTTGAGTCCGTGTGTTAGATGAGGAACGAATACGATTGTTGGATTTGTTGGTGTAACGGCCAAATGCATTAGCAATCATCACAAATCCTTGTTGCAATGCTTCGAATGGATCGATTTCCTCAGTAGCTTCACTGACATATGCTTGAGCATTGTTGCTGTATGGGACCAATTGATTTTGTTGAGGTTGAGGTTGTTGCTGTGAAGGTGTGTTGGAAGCAGGTGGTTGAGTTGCTGGTTGAGAGGGATAAGTCTGTTGAGCATACAAGGCAAGTTGTTGATTGTCCGGTTGTGACTGTTTAGCAATTTGAGCACGGAGAATCCTTTCCCGATCAACTTCCTTTTCATGAGGCTTCAAGTAATCGTACAACAATCCATAAGTAGAATGATGCATGTTCTTCGCTTGACGGAGAAAAATGACATACTTCTCCCATTCTGGACCAAGACTACTCAGGAACTTAGTATTCACTGCAATTCTTGGCATGATGATGTTGTGTTTATCCAAATCATTGATGATGTCTGAAAATCGGTGATGATATGACTCAAGTGTCTCTCCAGGTTCAATCATGAAGTGTTCATAAGCCAAGTAAATTTTGGATTCCAAATCCTCCTGATTGAGTACAGATCCTTCCATAAGTAGACGAATGTGATCCCACATTTTTTGTGCAGTCTTTTGAGCATCAACACTACGAAGAATTGGGTTTGGTAATCCTAAGAGGATGTATTCCATTGCAAGTTCATCAGCTTCATAGTGTAGAAGTTCTGTAGGATTTAAGTCTGCAACAGTAGCAATGTTGGTTTGTTCATCTCTTGGTGGAACAGCAGTTGGATCTCCGGGTATAGTGACAATAGGCATCTCAAATGGACCTTCTAAGATAACCTTCTTTAAGAACTTTCCGTGTGGCTTCTTCAGATCACAAAACCTAAAGAACCTTATCACCCATTGATCGTAGTTTCCTGGAGTGAGCATTGGAGGTCTATCAAGTGATCCAGCTTCATGAATTGATTGTTGGCTGCTTAAAGCTTCACACATCTTAGCAAACCAAGTGGGTTCCTTCATAGTTGTCCGTGATGGATGTTGATTGAAATCAGTTGTGTAGGGTTGAACTTGAATGCTTGGTTGTGGTTGAACCATTTGTGGTTGTGGAATTGCACCAAGTTGTGGAGTATGTTGCTGATTAAATTGTTGTTGATAAATTGCTTGTTGTTGATTCCATTGTTGATGTTGTGGAGTTAATTGTTGTTGTTGTTGATTATAAGTGTGAGGGAAATAGTTAGAGTATGGTGGTTGAGACATGATGATAAACTTGTGAAGTAAGAATGGATCTTTGTAGTCGAATGAATCTTTGTTGATGAAGTAGCCTTAGGCGTAGAAATGACAAGAACCAAGTAGCACTTATGCGTAAAAACACCAAAAGTTACGCGTAACAAGAATAGTTACGCGTAGGATTTAGCTTACGCGTAAGCAGGAAAAAAGACTAAAGTTACGCGTAAACAGTAAGTTAGGCGTAGAAAGTTAGGCGTAGGATTACCTTATGCGTAGGACTAAGTCTACGCGTAAGATGAATCTTAAGCGTAAGATTTTCTACGCGTAAGCTTTATGCTTAAGCGTAAGATTAGGGTTTTATCCCAAGTGATCTTTTACACTTCACAGTGCAAGAGATATCCAAAGTCGACGTATTTTCAGACTTATCCAAGTAAGAAAACACGGAATAAACCAGAAAATTGAAGATCAAACCAAGGAAAGTCTTACGCGTAAATTTAGGGTTTTGATACGCGTAAGATTACTCGTAACTTTGATTCTATCCAAATTCGTTTCTAAACCAGTTTTTGTGTGATGAGATAGCTTCAATATCACCAAAATAACACAAAAGTGTGAAACTTGATGATCCAAAGCTTCTAAAACAGTTATGCGTAGGATAACACCCTCGTATAAAAACTAGCTTAAAAACAAGGAAAAACACGTAAAGTTCCAAACTTTTTGCCAAAAACCAATAGTTTAACACCTAATAACGTTGAAAGTACAAGAATCTTGGATTCAAAAATGTAAAAAATTAGTTTTTAAGCGTACCAAAGATTGTGTTATCTTTACGCGTAAGACCCAAAACCAAATACTTCAAAAACAAACGAATACACCCAACTATTTGGCGATTGATACCACTGTTAGGTCACTAGTTTTACAACACAAGCTTATATAGAAAGAGATAAGGCGATTGAACAAGTATCAAACACACACACAAACAATATAAGACACGGTTATGCGTAGGTGAGTGAATGAAGAGAAAACTTGAACAACCAACCCTCAAATGAGGGTTTACAATAGTTTATATAGGCAAGGAGCTAGGGCAACACTCCCTCTCCTTCCCTATTCCTTATTGGGCTTGGGCCTCAGCTTATGGGCCTTCTACATAAGCTGGACCTTAAACAAACATAAAGGCCAGAATAAAGCTACCTATTACATATGAAATATAAATACTTGAAATACTGTTTAGGAGTGATTCCAACAGACTTAAAAATCAAAAATCACCAAAAATCCAAATTAAATACTTGAAAAATAAAAAAGGATCCATGGAAGTGTTCACAGCTGGAGCAGGGTATATAGTGGATGGCCTTGGGTTAGTAGCTTATTGGTAAGCTTATAGGGGTGCTCATTGATCTTGGTTCTCAGTTTTAAGCATTGGAAGCTTTTGTAAGCTCTTTTGATCATCTTGGCATCTTACTGTTGTACTTGTTCATAAGCTTTAAATTCTGTTTCTTTATGTTATTTAATCTTGGTTAAGTGTTATTAATCATTAAAATCAGTCTTTTGTTCTTTTAAATTAGTAACTAGCAAAACTCTAGTTTTAACAGTATAAACTGCATCTTGGTAAATTATTAGTTTGAAGTTGTAATGGGTGTTGTTTAAGGAATCATTAGTCCTATAAATAGATTATACAAGGTTGTAAATCAGTTTCATGGTTTAAAATTGTGTTTTGATTTGAAAAACTTCATAACAGTTAACATCAAGGGGTGTTTGGTTGTTTGTGTTCAAAGGTTCTTTGGTCCTTAGCTTTGTTGGAAATCTGTCTAAATAAGTCTAAACAACTCATCTCAGTCAAGAAACAAGTTCTCATAAGCACAAAAGTCAAAATTTCAGATAATCATGTCTTGGATGCTCACTGTTGGATTTTACATATAGCAGATCTTGATTTTGTGTTAGCAAGTGGTTAATCTTGCTCTAGTTAGTCTTATCTCATCTTAATACATCATATTAAGTGCTTAAGATCAAATCAAAATCCATTTTGGTCAACTTTTAGTTTTTGTAAAAAAGTCAAAATTTCACATAGGTCGTTTTTGAATAAAAAAGATATTTTCACTGTGGGTTTATTAAATAGATTCAGCTTATAATCTGTTGGGAATTTATAGTTTGATTGCTAAAGAAAAATACAAAAATGGTAGTTCTCTGTTTCTCAGCTTCTTAAGTGCTTTTTGATTAGCTTGTTGTGGGGTACCTATTCGAAAATCTGTCATGTGCACAGTGAGTGTGCCCATTTTGATAAGCTTGCATTAAGCTTATTACTTGTCCAAATCTTGTGTTCTCTAGTTCTTTGGAAAGCCAACCTGGTCCTCTTGAAGTATCAAGTCTTGTTTTTCACTTTTGAGCTTGTTAGCTAGGGCTGCTACTAGTTTGTATCTTGTCCCATTTCTGTTTCAATATCAAGTGCTTATTGCTTATTGATAAGCTTTTCAGTGTGCTCCTTTGTATGCTCTAGCTTCATTTCAGTTCTTATAGATTGCTTGTATCCATTTTTATCCTTTGTTTCAGTGTTCAAGCTTGTTTGAGCTTATTGCCACCAAATAAGCTCATATAAGCACTGTTGGGCTAATAAGCCATCAAATCAGCTTATTTGTGTTTTGTAAATTTTTTGTCTTTGTTAAAGTTTCATATTATTAGTATTTAAGTAGTTTTCAAAAATAAAAATCACAAAAACATCAATATAAAAATAGTGATAGCGTCTATTTAAGATTTTTTAGCTTTTTGATTTTTCTTTTCAACTTTTTAATAAGCAAATCTTGTTTTTCTCTTTTTCTTAGGTTTCTGTCATCATATAGGATTTTTAGAAAAAGTTTCAGATTTTTCTCTATCTTTTTAGTATTTATTATAATTTTAATTAGTTAAAAATAGTAATTAATTAGTAATAAATAATTAAAAAGTCTAAAAAATATATTTTCTGTTTTAAAATTAGTTTTATCATATTTTAGATTTTTCAAAGTTAAAATTTTATTTTTCCAAGTTTATTTTCTATTTTCTAGTATTTAAGTGTATTTTAAATAGTTATTAATTAATAATAATTAGATAAAAAGTGTGAAAAATATATTTTTAGTTTTAAAATTAGTTTTATAGTATTTTATATTTTTCAGAATCATAAGTTTATTTTTCTAGCCTTATTTTATATTTTCTTCTAATTTAGAGTATTTATTAAATAGTTAAAATAGTTTTTAATTAATAGTAATTAATTAAATAGTGTTAAAAATAATTTTCTTTTTCTAATAATTTTCTTTTATCTTTAGGATTTCAAAAATGTTATTTTCATATTTTTAGGCCTTTTATTTCTTAGTTTTCACTTTTTATTTTGTGCGTATACGTAGTTTCTAAAACTTACGTTTACGTTTTTCTCATCTGATTGTTGTGCTTTCCAATTCTGTGTCCAATTCTATTCCAAATCAATCAGTAGTGTAATTTCTAATCAAAACCTTTACAGATCACTATCCTTAGTGATCATTCTATCTTCTGAGTTTGTTTAACACACCATTGAGTCTCCTTGGGACTTAATGACCCGGGAATTCATTGTATTCTCTGATCTTAATTGTATTTGTGTTTAAGCTGTTTTAAGTCTATTTGACTTGACTGTTTAGCACAGATCAGGCACCATGAAGCCTCAACATGTATATTTGATTGGTTGATGAGAGGAGTATCAGCCCGAACATTTGTCTAACAAACAGGCTGATTATCCACCTGAGCATCATGCTGACCAATAGGTCGATTCTTAGCCTAAACATTCGCCTGATCAGCAGGTTGATTCCCTACCCAAGCGTCAGGTTGATCAGCAGGACGATTCTTAGCCTAGGCAACACCACTTGGTACACCTCCACCAATACACATGCAAACCCTCATCTACAAGGAAATCACAATCTTACTGGTGACCTTCAACAACGAATCAACGGGATATGACATACCGTATGAAATATCCATCACTACAAAATGATCACAAAGGAAAATTTAGTACTTTTAAAGGAAGACAAATTTCACAAAAGATGTAACACCCTCAATTTCATGATGGCATCGAAATTCAAAATGGGTGTTACTCGTTGGTATGACAGTTATAATAACAGAAAACGAACTCTAACTGAGTCATTCAAATATTAGAGTTTTACAAAAGATAGGTCCTAGTGGTCCCATGATTACATAATACATAAATATAAAGTCTTTGATGTTTTTCAAATGATAAAATAATTTATAGCCTTCTTGATGCATCCATGCCATTCCGTTCCAGCCTCGTACATTATGGACCTGAGATAAAACATGCTTAAAAAGTCAACACAAAGGTTGAGTGAAAGCCCTGGGTTTAAGTATTGATGTGCTATTACGTGTGCAAGTTTTAAAATTTATAAACACGATTTACCGAATCTATTAACAACACATACGAGCAAGTGAACTCGTCCGGTTATAGTAAGATTATGAATGGTAAGCCAGGATCGTTCGCAGGGATTTGTGTGAATCGAAAAGTAAGTAATTAAAATGACTAATAGTATATCAATGGTACTCGGCAATAAGCAATAATGATAATGACAGTTCAAATGATTAAAACTACACTTGCTTAGACTAGTTCACTAACTTTGATAAGCATGATTGTGATAACTCCTTTTAACATGTTGATTATGATAATTAGATGGTATTCTAATCTATTGTTTTTACAAGTTAAAACTTCATCAAAGAGAAGTTGAAGATGTTATTCAGAAAAAGAACACGATGGTACACAGTACAAAAAGAATACATCCGTCCGTTAACAACAACGTGTTGGCCACGCACGGTCATTTCTAAAAAGCCCATACATAGCCTAAACCTTTACCCCCCAAAAGAAAAACATAAGCGCAAAGCAGATGCTGCGACAACTGAAACATGTTCTTAAATGACTACTAATAACAATTAGTCGTTCTAAAATGACGACTAATAACCCATCTCTGCGACCATTCACAACATTCCTTCACCCCAAACCCGTGTCCTTTGAAGTTTGTGGAAGCCTGCCCAGACCATATGGCGTACCAAAGGTGGGAGTTTAAACCGATTAGACTCTCATTAGCCATTTGGGATCTTCAAAGTTCAGGCAGTTCCTTCTTAACCTCGCCGTTCCCGAGCGAAAGAAGGAAGTATATCATGGGTATTGGGTCTACGGGAGTGATAGAATGTGCAAAGAGTTGGGTCCCTAGGGAAGGGCGACAAAGGAAGTTAGGGTCAGCGCAATACATAAAGCAGTCCCTAATTAACAAGAAGCTTCCCTAAGAAGGGCAAACAACACGACTGAAAACTATGGCATCAGTCCTCTGTTGATTGCAGCCCGGCCCCCAAGCAAGTGTACGTCTACCAATCCTAGCAGATCAGGTTGGATAGACTGGGTTAAAGGTAAAAATGACCAGCTTGCGGGAGCAGGGATAAAATAAAAGTTGCGCGGGTGGAAAAGCTACCTTACTAAAAGCCCTTCCAGTACCGCGCAGAGGGGCGGATTTATACGGGAAACCGCTTGAAAGGCCTATCGAACTTCTCAGGGAATCCCATGGGAAAAATACGGCCGCCCCACGAGGAAGCAAGCCACAGGAAATCCTTCAATAAAATGATAGCAAACAAGAAGAAGGATTCCGAACTCATAAGAGAAAGGCAAAATACCCGCACCGGGAAAGCCAGCGAAAAATGACAATGTCAGCAAAAGACAAACCAGTGGTAGTAGAAGTCGCGTACCACTGCTAATGTAGTTTATCACTGCTAGTTTGATTGTGTCGGTTTAATATGTAATATTCTAGAATTTCTTGGGTAGGATGTTTTGTATTAGATAAGTATGGTAAGTATATTTATCTTGTAGAGTACATACTGTATATTGTAAATGTTAGAGTTAGATATAAGTTTTGGTCATATCTAGAGTCGATACACTTCAAGGTTGTAAACGCTAATACTATTCAGAGTATTCGTGTATTAATAATATATCCAGGTGTTTAGTCAGGATAATTGTTCGTTAATTATTCTTCTTCTTAAGGTTAAGCACTAGATTCCGCATAGTGTTTAATAGCTTGTGTTCGTTTAGTCAGCTTCTATACTAGATCGTTTAGTCAGACTCAATGTACGAAACTATTTTATAGACCATCACTTATTCTAAAAACATCAACATCTTCACTTTGACGTAAGCACATAACGCTTCAGGTTATTAGATGTGTAGAGTTACATTCATTTGAGTTGATTATTTTGAGCTTTATGCGACATTTCTAAACGTAAAAAAATGTTACACTACTTTTATGCGCGATTACTTAAATGAAATATCTCAAATTATAAAATTAATTGGTTGTATACTCACAACTGCTAGTTATTTTTTACTACTGCTAGTTATTCTGACTGCTGCTAGTAAACTGAATAGGTTGTATACTTACAACTGCTAGTATTATACGCACAACTGCTAGTTATTCTAACAACTGCTAGTGATAGAAGACATCAACGAAATTATGTCAGTCGTTGATGCTGTTGTGTATGGCCTTTTTTCTGCTGACCGTGTGTAGGTGGTGCTGTTACCATTATCGACCCAAATAGGCCCATGCTGGTTTACAGCTGCTAGTAGTATACTCACAACTACTACTTAATTTTACTACTGCGAGTAATAGAATACATCAACGAAATGATGAAACAGTTGTTAGTGCTGTTGTGTATGGCCGTGTTTCTGGTGCCCTTGGGTAGGTGCTGCTATTACTATTCTGGGCCTGAATAGGCACATAGTCGTTTACTGCTGCTGGTAGTTAACTTACAACTCCTAGTTAAATTGTACCAGTGTTGAATGATAAAGCTGTTTTTTGTAAGTGTGAATAGTCACTAGTTGGTAGTTATTAGTAGATTGTAGAATACGACTTGTACGACAAGAAGGAGTCATTGGTTTATAAAAGTAGTCCAAAGGGAAAAGAAGTTGCCCTACGTACAACAGTTAGTTGCCAAATTCATTTTTGGAAACAACTGATAGTTGCCCAGATGAAATAAAAATGGATAATGGGATTACAGAACAGAGGAAATAGTAAATACGTTGGCATACAACGTTTCATACAGACAACCTACTACATATTACCATTACTACATAATTATAAGTTTAATGGTTACATATTATATAACCACTTGATATACAGACACACCAAACTTTGCGTACAAAAATTTAATTGACATAGGGTATTCAACCCACGCATAAAACTACAACCACTAAAACAAGTCTACAACGGCTGTGACGGAAGATATGGGTAGTTTCAATAGCTTCCTAGCGAACTCCCAATTCTTCTTGATATTATCATAACCATCGTCCACCAAATCGCTGGCCCTGATATACATTTTCTTTAGCGACGTGGAACAAGTAAGTATAAACTTTATTATGTGTAATTCATTCTCTGATCTAGGAAAGGATCGAAAAAGCACAGTCTCAATCTGCCCATGGCGGAATGTGGTTGTGTAAAAATCTAATGAAACTTCTTCCAAAGGTAAAACACTAAGCGTGTGTGCAGCCTGGAAAATCAAATATTATTGAGATACAAAAACATGCCAATTTACGGATGTTTATTTGATAAGTATGAAATAAAGTATTACACTTACTCTGGTTTCCAGCATTTTCAAGTTTGGAGATCCGCGAATCATTTGGACGATAAGTGACACGACAACAGTATCGCCAAAATCAATTCCTTTTAGATTCAGATTAACGAGGGATACAAACGGCAAAGGGACATTCATCCTGGAATTACCATCACACATCAACTACAATAGGTCGACTTTTGGGTTAGTTTTAAAGATTAAATGTCGTTAGAGTTACACATATATTTAACATTATAAAATTAGAAGTGTAAAACTCAAAACGGTCTTACCTTGCAATCGTCAAAATCCAATGTAAGGGTCTCAAGAGATGGAAGTCTTGTCAGGTGAAAGATATCGGATGCTATGATTGTCGTGACAGCACTCGAAATACCGAATGCCAAATGTAACTTCTTCAAATTCCTAAGACTTGCAAGATTCCATAGTATCATCCCGTTTGTACTCTCAACATCCATTCTAAGAGACTCAAGTAAGGGACAACCAACAATTAAATCCCAAACTGTACCGGTTAGAAAATTGACTAAACACAATTCTAAGCTCAATAAATTTGGAAAAGTAGTAAAAAAACACCAAACTCGGAAAAGCACAACAATGAATTTCTAGATGTTTCAATTCCATACAAGAGAAAAGTTGGGATGGCACTGTAACTGGTTGTCCATACCAGTTTCTAATTGTCAGGTCCTCAATTCCTTGCAGTGCCAAAAACATAAGCCAATCACGAATCTCTTCATAATTCAAGTCTTCCATTCCAGAAAACGGTTTGGGATCTACAGAGAAGACAAACTTTTTTATGGGACCCGTAAGCTGATTTAATAGTCTAGTAACATGCCTCCCATCAAACTTATATGTTAAATAATAAAAGAAATCCTCATCAATTATGACTTCGGTGAGCAAAGTCCACTTAAACCTCCAGTTTGTAGATAAAGTAGAGGTGCTCACCACTTCTTTTATTGGCAACCGATTCAAAATGTTACCGATCACTATATCTGGCATGTTGCTAATATAATCTCTCATATTGGTGTTAACATTAGCTCGAAACGACATGGTTTTCAAGGAAATTTTATTGGTTTTTTGAATTCTCGACAGGAGCCTTTGGATGAGGGTTTTTGATTTGCAATTGATGGTCAGAACGAGGGTGTGTTATTATGATCATTAAATGTGGTTGTTGGGTTGGTTCATTGATTCGCGCCCCCAAGATACAAGCTTTTCAAATTCTAAAATATTACGTAGTGGTATATTTTAGTAAGACATGGTAATATGCAGTGGCGGAGTTAAATTCATTTGAGTTGATTATTTTGAGCTATATGCGACATTTCTAAACGTAAAAAATGCTACACTGCTTTTAAGCTCGATTACTTACATTAAATATCTCAAATTATAAAATGAATTGGTTGTATACTTACAACTGCTAGTTATTTTTACTACCGCTATTTATTTTTATTACTGCTAGTAAAACTGAATTGGTTGTATACTTACAACTGCTAGTAATATGCTTACAACTGCTAGCTATTTTAACTACTGCTAGTGATATAAGACATCAACGAAATGATGCCACAGTCGTTAATGTTGTTGTCTATGGCCGTGTTTGTGCTGCCCGTGTGTAGGTGCTGCTGATACCATTCTGGTGCCCTTGTGTAGGTGTTGCTCTTACTATTCTGGGCCTGAATAGGCACATAGTCGTTTAGTGTTGCTAGTATTAAACTTACAACTGCTAGTTATATTGCACTAGTGTTGAATGGTAAATCTGTTTTTTGTAAGTGTGCATAGTCACTAGTTGGTAGTTATTACTAGATTATAGAATACGAATTGTAACAACTAGAAGGACTCCTTGGTTTATAAAAGTAGTCCATAGGGAAAAGAAGTTGCCCTACGTACAACAGTTAGTTGCCAAATTGATTTTTGGAAACAACTGCTAGTTGCCCAGATAAAACAAACATGTATAATGGGATTACAGAACAGAGGAAATAGTAAATACGTTGACATACAACGTTTCATATAGACAACCTACTACATATTACGATTACTACATAATTATAAGTTTAATGGTTACATATTATATAACCGCTTGATTTATAACATTCAACGAGTACGCAGAAAAAGCTAACCACTCCATGCTTCCTTCCCATACAGACAACGTACTAAAACGACAAAGCTTCATTCCCATTAAGCATGATCCCTAACTTCTGCCGAACAAACCTGTTGAACCTGAATATAATGGTAAGTTAAAAATAAAACATGAATAGAATGGTAAGTTAAAAATAAAACATACTATACACAGTACGGTCTGGCTGATTTAACAAAAGAAGATATTCTTTGTATGGGGCGATGTAGAAAGATCCCGCATCTCCTAACATTCCCATGCAGAAAAATAGTTCAAGTTCTTTGTTGTACACAAATACCGAGTGACCCAAATGATCTTATGGAAGAACCATTCACGTCCAACAACCATCCGCAAAACAATGGAATATCTTCACCAATGATCATCCCAGAAATCACTAGAGAGGTTCCAGATCGAAAACATTGAATGGAACTGGGAGTTCATTTTTTAAAATTTGCGGTAGGTCTATAACTTTAAATTGGCTGGTTACCAAATCAAAAGAAATCAACATATAAATCTTGTAAATAACACCGTCCTCATTAGTTAACTTTTCACTCCCAGTCCAATAGATAAAACGACCTACAACTACATGACTTTTACGTTTCAATTTGATAGTTTCACGAGGGGGTGGAAATTTTCAAGGCGTGTCAACCTTAACGAGTTCAAAGAAAAGACAGACACATACCAGAAACCACTTTGGAAAACAGGATAGGAGACCTTCACGATCGTCGGGTCAAGAGTGTCCGGACGGACGCCAAAACCAAAACAAATCTTTTGACATTCAATTTGATGCTTGTAAAGCGGGTCAAATACTGCAAGTGATATTTTGATTGCCGGGTTCCAAATAACAGACATTAGATTAGAACCATAGACAAAACACGAAAGACCATTAGAATTGCCAACTGCAATCATAGATGAAAGCATTAAATCTGTATGAAGTGGCGTAGCGATTAGTTGTTCATCTAAAGCTAACATAAAACCTTCGTGACCCATATCGAATGTTAGCGTAAAAAAACACTCATCATTATGACGAACACGGGTAATTAAAGATGAAGCTTCCACAATCTATACTAGCCTTCCATAACTTGCAAACACTACGTAGCTGGAGTATAGACTTAAGAGGTAGCCTACGGATGATATATAGTTGAACATCCAGTGGGATATTGTCAGACATTTTTGTTAAACAAAAGCAAAAAGATTGGGATAAAGATATGAAATGAATAGATCAAAAGAAGAAAGAAATATTTTGTTAAACAAAATAAGAAAGATTTGTATTGAAGAAAGAGATTGAGAACAGAAGACATTAAAGGACATGTACCGTGATGTACTTTTGGGCAACCAAATATTATATTCTGCTATATACCAAATATTAATAAAGTATACATAACCAATATAGAAGTGGTTTACAAACCATAGGCCTTTTTGTGTATGTGCACGGGTATTTACAAAAGAAATGCCGTTGAGTTAAAAAAATATAAATAATCGACTAATATATAACACAAGTAAAAATACCTATAGTAAAAGTTGAAAGAAAAAGACTTCACAAGTGAACATTTGACAATAATTATGGGTCAAATGGACATTAAGGATCGTACCTTGAAAGACGGCTATCAATTTATGTATTCAACCTTGTGCTTCCAGAAGTATTCAACCATCCGTTCACGGTAAGCTAACGCTGTTTGAAGAGGGTCGTCTACTTCCAGAGGCTGGTTACGAAGCAATCTGTACAAAATAATGCACACCCATACTCCGCAATCGCCATATAAGTCTGATTGTTGTGTGATAAGGTTTTAAAATGTACCTTTTTGAGGGGTCGTTTAAGCCCTTATTTGATCACTTTTGTATCCGTTATTACTTAATATCGTTCCTTTTCACTTTTTACGTATCTTGAAGGCAAAATGCTGGAATGACACTTATTCGGATGAAAAGGCGCGAATATACGAAGAAAATGGCCAAAGTCAAGAATCGAGACACTCAGGCTGCTGGAACTGAAGGTGACGGCGTCAGGCACAACTAGTGACGCCGTCGAACAACTTTTGTGATGGCTCAGTAGCCAAATTGCTCATTTACAAGTTGCGGCTTCAGGTTTTAAAAGAGTAGCGTGTCGCAACTCAGACAACCTAGATTTGATCCAGACGACATCAGAGACTGAAGGGGACGGCGTCACAAGCATAAGGTGATGCCGTCGCAAGACTAACGTGGCCAAGACGAAACCCTAATAACGGCGACCCGACGGCGTCACAATTCAAAGGGTGACGCCGTCGCATGTGTAATCTTATATATAGAATCCAAATTTTTTAGTTTTGAGTGTGTAGTCTTTTGGAGTAAAAACCTAAACCGAACCAAGGCTGTCTTGTACAGTATTTTAGGGTTCCATACCCTATCTTACATCAAGATAAGTGTTTTACATCATTAATTTAATTATGTCTTCAATTAATTTTGTGTATGCTTGCATGTTTCCCATGTCCGGCTAATTTACTTGTGTGTTTGCTTAGGGAATATGAAACTTAATTATTGAATATTGATTGGTTGTCTCTTATCTTAATTGTTAATGATCTAGTATTGCGATAGATCATCCGTTATGTAGTTAATGCTTGATTAATCTTTGTGAACCTTAGCTTATAGTACCTAGAGTCATTGCTAAACCATCCGAAGAGTACCTTAGTGTTAAGTTTATAAATCCTAGAGATTTTGTAGGCAATAACCTTTGGTAGTTTCAAAGAGTTAGGGATAAACGCATACCTTACTACCTTAGACACACAACGCGATTAAGAATAAGGACGTGACAATTCAACCATCAATAGGAGATAATTAAGGAGTAATAAAACCTAAGTAAACACATCTTTAAATCATCATACGAGCACACAATAATTAGACATAGACTACATACACCTTAGATTAGATAATTAGACGAATAGAGTAATCGGTAGAAATACCAACCCCCAAATCCAATACCCCGAGATTCGTACCTTTCCATTTCCTAAAAACATAAAAAGATAAAAAATAATCTTCCTCAACCCCAACCTTAGTGTAGTAACTTCTCACTAGCATTCCTATTCCCCTAGAGAACGATATCAATTCCCGTGGCTTACCCTAAAACTACACTACAACTATTAGGTTCACTGCATAGGGTGTTGAAAAACTTGCTCGACGAAAAGGAAGTTCCTTTGACCCCGAACGACGCGTGTAGCGTTATCAAGTTTTTGGCGCCGCTGCCGGGGAATAGAATAGCTAGTTAGGAGTCCACTTCGTTTAGGTTTCCTTGCTTGATTCCTATCAAGTAAGCTTTTTTCCCAATTTTTAGCTTTCTCATAGTCTATCCCCCTTCTTCGTGACCTTTGTTCGTAAAACCTATCACTCACCATGATAAGTGTCTTCCGTCGAAGATTCTTCACACTACCCGCCCCCAATCCCCCTCCTAATCCCGAAATTGAGAACGCAATCCCGCAAAACCCTTCACCCGTTCACCACTTTGGAAATCACCAAGGGCATAATGATTGGCAACAACAAAGTCCTTTCTATGACTCAGATTCCGATGAGGAATTTGATTATGGTAAAACACTTGACAACGGGGAGGTCATTGATGAAGTTAGTTTTGAAATTGAAGAAGACCCCTCCCAATGTTTTGACCCTAGGTGTAGAATTGAGAAAGATGGTCCCTTTAACATGCAATTCCCTTGCAAAATAGGATTAGAAGGATTCAATGCTTACTTGAATTCGTTCTTGCCTTTAAACTTAATCTCAAGGAACCTATACAATAAAATCAAGGTCAATGAGTTAACTTATCAAGGGAACACTGTTGTTGAAGCAGTCACTCATTTGCATGTGTTTGTTGGAAGTTTTGCTTATTTGGTAGAATTCATTGTCTTAGAAAACTTAGGAGAATTTATTGATAAGGACCTCACTCAAGTAATTTTTGGAAAACCTTTCAAGAGAATGACTAGGTTGAATGAACGGATGACTGATGGTCTAATTACATTCTCTGATGAAGTTGAGGACTTTGTCTACCAAATGCCACGTGCTCATCCTAGGTTTAAACACAAGGATATTGAGGCGTGTAATAGAATGACTCCTATTCCATTGGTTAGTGAAAGGGATAAGCAAAGTGGACTTAGGTACCCATATGAGAAAACCAAGAGGTATTACAAAAAATGCCTAGAGTTAGAAGATGATTACAAAAAGAATGAGAGAACCTTGGAATGGCTTGGGTATGGGCACGTAAGCGTGCACGAGACCACGTAGAGGCACGACTTTGAGTCTAGCTACATGACTCATAAATAAAGAAAAGCGCTTCGTGGGAGGCAACCCATGCTTAATTGTTTGCTTGTTTGTGTTGTGTCTCTTTTATTGATTGTTTATTCTCATGTTTAAATTTGTAAAAATGCTTTATTTTGTCTTTAACCTCGTCTTAATTACATATAAAGGTATTTTACGTAAGGGATAAGTGTAGGGAGGATTACACACATTTTCAAAAGAAACGTAAACATGAGAATTACAATTAAAAGATATACATGTGTGTTTGTTCGAGTCATAATGGATGTTTTGCAGGAAATTTTTCCAGACTCTAAAGATGTAAATTTTCCAGAAAATCGCAGACCAATTTTTGTCAGGATAACCTGACGGCGTCAGGATCGCAACCTGACGGCGTCAGGAAAGAGCAAAAACAACTGATTACTTTTTCTCGTTTTCTTAGCTACTTATAAATTTTTGGAATTTTCCAGGTCTTAATTTTCTAGAAATTATGTAAATATTCATTCCACAAGCATTATATCCTAGTTTAGTAGAATCCTATATATATTATTACCGCCGATTTTACGCGAAGGTTTCATTTGTTTTCTTAATGTGTGCAGGTTTAATTTACCAAGAAGAAGATACATAATATGAGAAGGAGCTTTTCACGCAAACGTTCTTCTTGAAGAAAGATGTAACCACCACTTTACACGGATCCTACCGAGCTAATCAGGGGAGTATTAGTTTCTTTCGTTTTTTATTACCTTCCATTATCATAACTTTGATACTTTCGGGGAACATTGGGGACAATGTTCAGTTTAAGTGTAGGGAGGGAAAATAAAACGGGAACTTTGAAACTATGGTTATCCTTGATTATTTTCTTTGTCCAATTGCATTTGCGTAATAAACCATGAGAAAATGTCGGTTAGGGTAATTTTGGCACCAAATTTTCAATTTTTCATGACATATAGGAGTGGGCCATTAGTCTTAATAAAGCGTCTCATGGATAGGAAATTGCATGACTAGCACAAAAAACCTTTTACCACTTAAATTCCACCAAAAATGTGAGGATCACCCTTAGATTAGTAGGAATTAAAGCATTCATCTTTAATGATTAGAGTGTGAACCAGTAGTATAATAGATTCTAGAACTTGTTTTGTGATGCATTTCGAGATCGCTAGTAAGACTACACTTGTGTAGTTAGGAATAACTAAATGATAAGAGGCATTAGGGTAACCCTTATTTGATACCCGTAATATAATTACTTCTTCCACATCGGTTGAGTAATTCCCCCACACCTTTGCGTTGTACTCATCTTTAGTACACGATACCCCTAGTTAACCCCTCAGAGCCTATCCTTTTCGCGGTTCTCGTGATGTTTTGGTTTTCCGGAATATCAATGAAGAGCATTGTTTATACCCCACCCCCAAATGTACACCCAAATCGCCTTAGCCTACCTTGTATGCACTCACTTTTAGTGCATTATTGTTATCACACTTAACCCTTAGTTCAATTATCTAGTTGCTTGCATAAGTTGCTAAGTCGAGTCATATCCTTTGTACACAGTTTTGGAACGATTGGGACTCATGGGGAAAGTTAAATTTTATGAGATGACGGGAAGGGAACGTTAAATTCACATTCCCTTTATTTGCATAATAATGTACTCCAAGTGTTTTGATCTTTTCAATTCGGGTCATATTTAGTGTTAGAGTAATAAAAACTCAAGTGTAGGGATGTGCCTATAAATCCCTATCATTTTGATGTTATCGTAGAGGATGGTAGAGTAAAAGTGTATGAAAAAAAACAAAAAAACATACGGGCTACCATCCTACATCTATCTTTAAATTTATGTTTGTTTATTTTAGTTATCTAGAGTTTAGAGTGTCGAGTCTTGACTTAGCAACGCCATTCTTCGCATGCTTGTAACATAATTTTGACTTGCCACCACTAAATAGCCTATCCCACCAAACCCTTTGTTTCCCTACCGTAAGCCTAACATTACAACCCTTCAAAAGACCTCTTGGATAGTCTTTCCTAGGTGCTTATGCCAAAGCGGTGGAGGTTTGATCTAGTCTCAAGCCTATGGTAATCTATGTATTAGGACTGGTTAATGAGTGTTTATCTTCCATTTCCAACTTGTTATATTTCATATACACCCGAGAGATGTGAGTATCCAAACACCCCATGTGAGGTGCTAGTATGTAATTTCCGTGCTTGTTATGACTTTTGCGGGGCTTATATGTGTTGTGAATCGTTCTAAACTAATGCTTCATGACCTCTAACTTATAAATTGATTGGCTAAAAGCACATTTGCTTG
Organism: Chrysanthemum seticuspe; assembly: GCA_019973895.1. NCBI lineage: Eukaryota > Viridiplantae > Streptophyta > Magnoliopsida > Asterales > Asteraceae > Chrysanthemum > Chrysanthemum seticuspe. Next base: position 51,995,531 of record BPTQ01000004.1, on the reverse strand, counting down.
AGGACAAGCAAATACCAAGTGTAGGGGTATTTGATAAGGTTTTAAAATGTACCTTTTTGAGGGGTCGTTTAAACCCTTATTTGATCACTTTTGTATCCGTTATTACTTAATATCGTTCCTTTTCACTTTTTAGGTATCTTGAAGGCAAAATGCTGGAATGACACTTATTCGGACGAAAAGGCGCGAATATACGAAGAAAATGGCCAAAGTCAAGAATCGAGACACTCAGGCTGCTGGAACTGAAGGTGACGGCGTCAGGCACAACTAGTGACGCCGTCGAACAACTTTTGTGACGACTCAGTAGCCAAATTGCTCATTTACAAGTGACGGCTTCATGTTTTAAAAGAGTAGGGCGTCGCAACTCAAACGGCCTAGATTTGATCCAGACGACATCAGAGACTGAAGGGGACGGCGTCACAAGCATAAGGTGATGCCGTCGCAAGACTAACGTGGCCAAGATGAAACCCTAATAACGGCGACCCGACGGCGTCACAAATCAAAGGGTGACATCTTCGCATGTGTAATCTTATATATAGAATCCGAATTTTTTAGTTTTGAGTGTGTAGTCTTTTGGAGTAAAAACCTAAACCGAACCAAGGCTGTCTTGTACAGTATTTTAGGGTTCCCTACCCTATCTTACATCAAGATAAGTGTTTTACTTCATTAATTTAATTATGTCTTCAATTAATTGTGTGTATGCTTGCATGTTTCCCATGTCCGGCTAATTTACTTGTGTGTTTGCTTAGGGAATATGAAACTTAATTATTGAATATTGATTGGTTATCTCTTATCTTAATTGTTAATAATCTAGTATTGCGATAGATCATCCGTTGTGTAGTTAATGCTTGATTAATCTTTGTGAACCTTAGCTTATAGTACCTAGAGTCATTTTAGGCTAAACCATCCGAAGAGTACCTTAGTGTTAAGTTTATAAATCATAGAGATTTTGTAGGCGATAACCTTTGGTAGTTTCAAAGAGTTAGGGATAAACGCATACCCTACGACCTTAGACACACAACGCGATTAAGAATAAGGACGTGACAATTCAACCATCAATAGGAGATAATTAAGGAGTAATAAAACCTAAGTAAACACATCTTTAAATCATCATACGAGCACACAATAATTAGACATAGACTACATACACCTTAGATTAGATAATTAGACGAATAGAGTAATCGGTAGAAATACCAACCCCCAAATCTAATACCCCAAGATTCGTACATTTCCATTTCCTAAAAACATAAAAAGATAAAAAATAATCTTCCTCAACCCCAACCTTAGCGTAGTAACTTCTCACTAGCATTCCTATTCCCCTAGAGAACGATATCAATTCCCGTGGCTTACCCTAATACTACACTACAACGATTAGGTTCACTGCCTAGGGTGTTGAAAAACTTGCTCGACAAAAAAGAAGTTCTTTTGACCTCGAACGACGCGTGTAGCGTTATCATTGTGGGACTTTTGGACACTGGTATGTGATTATATAATCCCCCGGTGATATGCCCTTACTATGCAGTATCCCATACTTTGTTAGGTACAATTTAAGCTGTGTTTGTAACTTTCTCTTCAAACCTCGCCACCACCGTGCACCTCTTCCGGCTGACTCGAGAGAGTCATAAAGGTAAACAATGCCAGTGCGGATATGGAACACAACGAGTACCCAGTGATTTCCAGTTTCATTCAAGGGAAACTACACCTAATATATAAAACAAATGCATAATATTATAAGCTGCTTATAACTGTAGTGCTGTATGATAAGAGTCTGCCAAACTGACCTTTTCAACATCTCGACAAGCCATAAGTGGTAGGCATTTTTCCATCTAGGATTTGAGTGCAGAAATTACACCCTGCCAAAGCCCAATCTGCATCGGTTGGTCTAAACAGCCACATCAAATCAACCCATACATCCAAGTGCTGTGGACATATAAAAAGTACGTCCAAACGCCCCTTTTAGACTGAAAATAGTAGATATAAACTTCAACAGCTACTTGAAAAGCTTAAGATAAGATATAAAAGCTTAAAGGTTAGAAGTACTTGTATGCTAGAGAAAATCAATTCAAACAATACCTTTGTCACAATTCTCAATTTCCGGTCATTTCTCAAATTTACTATTTATCTCGGGAATTTACTATCCATCGGTTACTATTCATCATTTTATTATTCATCGTTTTTGAAGTCGGTTTGAGACTTTGAAAGGTTATTTCAAAATTTTACTATTCACAAAACACTATTCATTCCCGAAGAAAAATCACTATTCATGATTCACTATTCATCATTTTTCGTAAACTAGGTTTACGAGTATCAAATTTGTGTAACCGTGATGGTTTAGCTGCGTATTCATTAAAACTAATTAAGGACATTTCATATAGACTAGATTTAGTCTACATATCATCAGTATTATCATCATCATGTTAGTTCATGCATGGGTTTGCATTTTTCATGTACGTATATTTTCCTATTAAATAAACGCTATCGCATAATCATTTATTTTGAATAATTGATCCGACACTTCCAAAAATTATCCTATGGTGTGTTTGGTAAAAGTAGCAGTGAGCAGTAGCAGTGAGCTGTGAGCAGGGAGCTGTATAGCTCACCGCTCATAGCTTCTTAAAGAAGCATTGGAAAAATGAGCATTCCTAAAAAATAGCAAAGCTCACCGCTCCTTTGCCAAACGAACAATAAAAATCAAAAAGCTCATTGCTCACCGCTCATCGCTCCAAAAAGCTCCAAAAAGCTCCGCGCCAAACATAGCCCTAATATATTTTTATACTCATTTTAAGACTATAAAAATTATATTATTAGTTTACCCGATGTTTTGAATTTATTTTGTATATATATATATATATATATATATATATATATATATATATATATATATATATATATATTTACGACGGTTTTCAAAAATTCAACTCGATAATTATTTATTCACTCAATTCTTGTGAGAAATGTATTTTTATAAATTCTATGACTACGATATATTTTATTTTGTTCCGTTAAAATCTATTTCTAGCTAACGCTACACTAAATACCTATTTAGATTTACAAACTACACATTATACCCAACAAATAATACATTTACATAACAAAATTACCCAAACCCTCCCCATGTAACCCCATAACCGGCCACATCCCCCCTCCATGACTCACCAAGTTTACAAAATATCCTAACTAAATGTACACCTATTCAAAATACTAGATATTTACTTAATACTTTCATATAACTAGATATTATCTAAAACAAACACATACATCACACATTAAAAGGTGAAACAAGAAAGAAACCCTCTCATCCCTCCTCCATTATTCGGCCAAGCAAGAACCAAGGAGAAAACATAAGAGATTTTCAAGATCAAGAGCTTATATTAACACTAGATTACTTATATTTAGGTTTTGAAATAAAAACCTAGAGTATTTAGGAAAACCTTGTTCCATAAACCTCATCATCATATTAGTAAGCATTTCATGATCTTTTCTAATCTTTCATAATCTTTCTTGACTTATTTTATCATTTTAGTAAGAAAACATGCAAGTTTCATGTGTATCTATACCACTTTTTATTATTTTTAGTACTTATAATTAGTATATATCATCCTATAATTAATCCCTTGAAACATATCATTTTTGATGATTTTTAGAAACCCATGACACCCTAAGAAGGTGTATGGTAGGTTTAGAATAGATTTGGTGTTGATTTGAAGCGGTTAGAATAAGTATTATACAAGAGAAATCATTTTCGACAACCTAAAAATGAGGTCTGATCATCTTTGTAAAATCTGGAAAATTTGACAGGTTATAAATTATTTTGGGTTATATTTCCAGAAAATAGACTTTAAAACGAAACCGTGGTCGCTTGAACGGGTTAAAACGGATTTATAACGAAGGTGATACGCTATTTTCAAGTTTAGCGGCAAAAACTATATTTTCAGAAAAATGCAAGCTGTCAAGAGTTGTTTAAAGGGCTAAAATGAATTTTAAGCGTTATCCAAATAAGTCGATTTGTCAAAAATATACAAGTATACTTTAACACGAAGCTAAGGATATATAAAACGTAGAAAACGGACTTATAACGACTAAATTACACGCGTTTAAATAAGGATATCGTAACTATTAATAATAACACATGTATATTTTCTATTAGTCAAAATGGTTGTCGCTAGTGACCGTGTTTGGAGTCATTTTTCATATCGATAGAATAGTTTTGAGAAAACGATGTCTTCTAGTAAAAGTAAGTTCGCCTATTCTATTTTCCAAAATGGTTAACCGTTTGTCAAACGAAGGTATAACGAATAATTTACGATCACTCAAAAATTAGTCATTTTCATGAATTGTCGAAGTGTATTATTTTGCGACGAAAAACTATAACTTCATAATAAATCACTAAATGACTATCGTAGGATATCATTTCAACGTAAGTACTTATAAAGTAATTTATAACTTGTTAAGACATTATAAACTTATTTTTCGACGATAAACTTTATTTTCAAAATGCACAAGTGGTATGGATATCATATGAGTTGCATGCATAACATAACATCATGACTTATATTAGAATCATATCATCATTAATAGGTCGCGGTTAGATATTTGCGCCGCATTTCAGTGTATCCACTTTTGCCATCACATTATTGTACCAAGTGAGTTTCGTAGCCCCTACTTTTGTATGTTTTGAACTATTTTGGGGGAGATACATGCTTAACTATTTTTCACAAGTACTTTAGATTTTTAAGGATAACTTCTATCATGATCACCATCGTTTCAAAACCGAATGTTGTACTATATCAATTATTCTTGTTTGCGTGCTATAGTTCTACGTCGAATAATGTGCTATATCAGTTGACTACTGATACATTGAGTCATGTACTATTGATTATGTGCTATGGTTCTACGTCGAGTTAGGCACTATTGAGAATTCATTTGACATCATGTGCTTGAACATAAACTATACACATTTTGGCAGTGGGATGTAAACACAAAAGTTGCAAGTTTTGTATGGGCAGAACTTGGAACTGAGTGGATTTGCAATGCCTTTGCTGCATGAACGTTCTTTAAAGGTTTTTCATTACAACACAAACTCTATGAACTCACTCAACCATTGTGTAGACACTTTTAGCTTGTTTTATCTCATGTATCTAAGGCATTCAGTTCATGGCATGCATGTGGACTTATCATAGAGTCGCGGTGTCGACGCGTCTCACATATATTTTATGCACTTAACTATCGTTTGTGTAATACCTGAATTTCTAAAATTCACAAAAAGACCAAAATAACCCTACAATCAAAAGTATGAATAATTAATTCAAAAGAGTACCAAGTAAGCTATGTAAATTCAGAGAATTTTAAGAAATATCCCACATGATCTAAATAAATATTAAACACTTTGTAAAGGTAATTTTTATAGTTTATGATTTTATAAAAATTAGTTTTGTATTTTTATAATTACCGAATATATTTAATTAACTTTATAAAAGAAATAAAACTAAATAAAAGCCCAATATAATTTATATTATTAAAAGACCATTTATTTTAAGTCCAATGTATTATAAAGCCCACAAGAAAAAATAATAGCTTAAGTATATATATAAAATTCGGTTCCCATAAAATCCATTATTGCCGATAACCCTAAAACCGACTTCAAAACCCTTCATAATTCGACTTCTAGTTTCCAGAGCTTGAGACCATTTTTATTGGACGAGATTAAAGGTATAGAAGGTGGGAAAAATAGTGTTTGAGTTCCAGAGCTGCTGTTTTAGTCGTGGTGAGTTTTTGAGTGGATTAGGGTTTCGGCGAGAAGGGGTTTTTTGGCTTCTTTGTTTCTAACGATCCAAGCTCATCAAGGGTATGTTCCTAATGTTGAATTCAGTCCTACAAGTCGTATATAACACATAAAAATTAGCCATGCATGATTTATAAGTTGTATGAAATTATTTGGAATCCAAAACCCTAAAAAGCGTATATAGTTAACGAATGAGCTTATAATATTTTTAGAGATCATGAATCTATTTTTCCAGTAGTTGTTACATGTTATAAGACCTGTATAAAATACATGTTTGTGAATTCGAAGCTTATGTGAATTGTCTTGGGTTTTTCTTGTTCGAAAACACATAAAAAGGAAAGGTTTTTAAAAGGGGCGATTAGGGTTTTTCATGAACTAGGGTTTCCTTGTAATCATTGAAGATAATTAATGAAGTGGTAATGATGAGCTAATGATTGGTGTAACTTAGGTTTAGGGCTTGTATTAGAAATTATACTTAATCGGTTCTAAATAAAAAGGTTTGGGTTGATTTTGTAAATATTGAAACTTAAGGGTTATTTTTGTAAAACAGTAAAATACATGTACTAAACGTATAAAATAAGTGTTGGGGTTAAACGTGTGATTTTGGATATTTAGAGGGCTATTCGAATTATATTTAACTAAAAGGGTATGTTTTGTAAATTCTAAAACCTTTGGGCTAGAAGTGTAAAATCTGATAATATAGGGTTAGTACGTATAATTAAAGATGTTAAAGGTGCAACATGTAATTTTGGGTAACTATGGGTAAACATGTGTAAATGAATTTCGTAAGGACATGCGTGAGTTGAGTTAATTTCCGTTTGAGTTTTCGTATCGTTCTAGGTCAAAGTGGAAATCATTAAAGGAGTAACATGTTAATTGAATGCGTAAATAGTAATATTGAAGGTATGGAAACCCTAGAACTAAAAATGAGAAGTTGATTAAGGGTTAAAAGTTAATTGTGTAATTTCGTTATTTCATGTGAGTTATAAATTATGTAAACTACTTTGAAAGAGAGTCTTAAAATCCGTCTTTGACATTTGTAAACCCTATGCTATGAATAATGATCATATAAGCTCTTAAATAAGATGATTATCATATTAAACCCATACGTTTGGCTAATTAATAATTGAAACCCTAAAACGTTGGATTTCCGTCTGTCACTAAAAATGGGAATAATCTGACAACCCTAAAGGTATTAATGAGATTAATCCGTTATACTAATAAGTATTATATACATCATAATCCGTGTAGATTCGTTGGAGGAGACGCGACGTTACATCTTCGTATTCGTTCATTCGTTTGTTTTTCTTCTCATTTGCTTTAAGGTACGGATATTCTGTCTTACTTTAAGACACTTATGTTAGCGTACATGAGTTCTGACCTTTTCAGTAAAGGTCCCTCATGTTTTCCTTCTTCATCATGTTCTCTTATGTTTATTAGGATCCCCAATGCCATTGCTATGAATCCTTTTCTGAATGTTTGATCTGTTACTTATCTGAATTTAGGTTCTAGTGAACTATGCAATATCTGATGTGAACTTATGTTAGGAAGACTTTGTTATATACATTTGTTGAACCCTGCTACATTGGGTTATGAACTAATGATTATGAATCTCTGGTTATGAACTTCTGTTTAGGAATATATGATATGCCACTATGATATGAACTTATGATTTCTGTCTATCTGAATATGAACCTTATGATATGAACTATCTGATATGATTCTGTGACCTTGAGTTTGACTATGATCTGTGTTATATCTGAAAATCTGTTTGACTTAAGTTGGTTGACTATAACCAAATATTTAACTAGTCATGGAGGTTCCATGTCCGTATCAGTGATGCACCTCTGATATGACTCTAGGGCAGTAGAGTGATGTTCTGCCACGTCTCTGGATGGTGAAGCATATTTTTTGAATATGTAGGTAGGGGCGTATGGATGCATCCTAGATCTGATCTGTTATCCGATATGTTATCTGGTGAATGATGTCGTGTGCAATACGCGTCTTCACAAAATTCTGGGAGCTAGCTACTCCATATATGTATATATATTTTCTGATGTTACCTTTTGAAGAAGAAAGATATTTATAATGTGATATGTTAGTGAATGTGCTATGACGTATTTGTTTAAGTGATTATTAATTGCCATGATAGGATAAGATTGTTACCTGATTCGTATATTTGATATTATGATTTGTTTTTGTTACGTGAATACGTTGATCTGTGAGATGAATGTGCTACTGTATAATTGAGTGTTTTGAAGGTTAATTATCTGTCTGCATATGTGACCTGCCATATTAAACTCTGCTGAGGTTAGAATTTGATCCGAGAAATGGTTTAGCTATTATGTCTGCCATGACTTGTCTGCCATTTCCGCTGATACAATATTGCATTAAGTGTATTAAATGATTGATTAATTGATTTTATGAATGCTATGTTATTTATTAGAAATTGTTTCTGTTAGTTTTGAGACTTTCCGTTTGGCTTATACGAAATCTGTTATTCTTGATATGTAATGTGTTTGGTCGCTTTGATGTGTTCGTGTTTGTGTCATTAATGTGCTATATGATGTCTGAACTGTTATGTGGTTGTTTGGATTTCTGTATATTTGTGCTTCCGCAGAATTCTAAAAGATCCTTCGTCATTATTTCATTTTGATTTCGTATTTGTATATTTATTCTGTTTTAGCTTTTGTTTCGTTATATCTGTTCACTGGGCTTTGTAAGCTCAGCCGCACTTTTCTTTTCATGCGGCAGGTATTTAGCATTTCAAGATGAGCTTATGGGATAGCTGATCTGGGTTTGAGAGTAGAGCTGAGAGCAAGACTTTACCATAGAGATCTTAGATTTATATTGAAGTTTTAGCTATTTATGTTTTTCTTTTTGAATATTTTGTAAAGGCTTCCGCTTTTGTGTAGTTATTAAAGTTCTGAAATGAAACCGTATTGTGATATCTTTACCCTTGTCGGGTCGGGGTGTTACAGTTTGATTGTACAAACTCATTTTGGTACATTGGCAATATTTTGGGACCTATGTTTTGCAAACTCTGATTATTTTACTTAATCAAACGATATTTTCAAAACGACACTTTAGGTCGTTCGATATAACTGTAACTTTGATGCTATGACAGTCATCCCCCAGGTATTCCATTCTGCTGCAAAACAGGTAATTTGGGGGTGTGACAACCTTAAAATATCATTGAAAAGTAGTCCTAGCAAGCAATAGTTGCTCCATTTTCAAATCAATGTCTCACATTCAGAACACCATTCCTCCTAAATATATATAGAGTATAAAATAAGATATAATAATTTAGATACAATAATCAATACCGAGCCTGATTCACATGTTTTTTAGCAGAACATAATTGCATCAAATTAAGAAATTTACAAAACCTGAATTTCGGTTTAGGGGTGATAACCCTAATTTTGACTTTCATCAAGGGAACAACCACAAATGCAAATTTAACTAAAATTACATATTAAATCGAAGATAAAACACATTAAGTAAATAATAATAAAAGATTGTGTTTGGATACGAGCAATTTTGAGAGGATTCATTTTTTGACACTTAAGTAGATAATAACAAAAGATTTCTTTAGGTGATTTGAATTACCTGTAACAAGAACAGGCCACTGCACAAGAAGGTTCAATTGTGTGGTGGATGGTGGTGGCGTGTGTGGTGGTACCGCCAGATGGTGGTGGCGTCGGGTTGTTGGGTGGTTGTGGTGGTGTTAGTTGTGATGGTTTATGTGGAGGACAAGAGGTGTGTGAGTCTGTGTTTTGTGTGGGCGTTTGATTATTATTATTTTTTTTTATTTTATTTTTTTTTAAATGTAAAATGACCAAAGTATCCTCGTGTATAAATACAAGTTGCCAAAAAATATAAAGATGCCCAAAAAATAATAAAAGTTGCCCAAAAAACAATACCTTACAATACATGACATATACTTTCAAAATACGTACTTGTGTCATAAGTTGTCGGCCACGTGGCAGCCCCTGGTTGGGTCCAAAAAAATCGGTGGGTAACTGGTCTAGTTTCAAATAAAAAAAAGGCGTGGTACGAAAAGTGATAAGACTCAGGGCGCCTGATCTATTTGAGTCATTTTCCCTAAAAAGTGTTGTCAATAAAAGTAAAAAAGTGTCAATAAAAATATACAAAAAGTGTCACTTAGATTTTCATGTGCTTCTCTTGCACTTAAAAAGTGTAGTTATAAGTCAAGTACGTAAAAGTATATTTGTAGTGAAAAAAAAATGCGAGGATACATATTTTTGCCTTTTAAGTTACATTTTATTCATAAAGAAGTGTCACTAAATCTTAAAATTTTAAGCTTTTACCTACAATTTTTAAAAAGTATCACTAAAAGTTTAGATTTAGTGACATTTTATGTCTATTTTCTTGTAGTTCATGGGCTCCATGATCCCGAGCCCAAACCTTTTCTCTCGATGTTTAAATGTTTAATGACTAGATGTCCTATTTAAGCACAGTTACTAAAATACCCTCTAAGTCAAAAAATTTAAATGTTTGCTTTTCACCTACAAAACAAATTAAACACTACTTTTATGTTTTTTTCTTTTCTTTTTTTTTTTACTTTCTTTTTTCATCCTTCTAAAATTCGTGGTTCCTTAGATTATGTTTATTGGTGAGGGTCACCAATCAGTTGAAGTACAAAATCAAATAAATACTCGATATAATATCAAGTTTGTACAAAGTAGGAAAAGAATGCTACAATCTGGTCACCAACCTGGTCACTTGGTGACTTTCATTTTTCTAACCCAATCTGCCACATGTCATGATATAAATGGCTATACATATTTTCTTTGTAATTAAATTAAATATAAAAGAAGTAATATTATATGTTAGGTTGGGTTGTTGATAAATGATGAAAAAGTTGAAATTGGTTGTATGTATTGGTTGTATAGGTGGAGGAATAAGAAAATAATATTTTAATAAAAGATTGGGTTGTGATAGATTGTTTATAAAGATAGTCTTATACTAACCAAAAATAATATTATATGTTTGCAATATATTTAATAATAAAAATTCTCTAAAATTATACATAAACTCTATCATCGTCTACAAAAGACACACACAAAATAGACGCAACCGAATTTTATCGAAAATATACACCATTACTGCTATGCACGGGTAGTCATCTAGTACATATCTTTATATATAATAAAAGAAAACATTTTTGAATGTCACCCCCTCTATTCTGACGTCATAATCTTATGTCATATTAACACCTGGCAAAACTTATCTAATACTCTTAACTTTTAGTAACTGTTGCTATTCAAAACTTTTTACTATGCCCGTATTCAATCAAACATCACCCTCTTCTTCCATTACAGCTTCAATCACCATTTATTCCAAATCGACAATTTATGAATCGATATATCCGTGAAATTATATTGTTTCAGGTATGTTTTTATACCCTCATCATATTGTGGGTGTTTATTATTTCGATTCATATTAGGGGTTTTGTTATGGTTATTCATCTTAATTGTAAATTTGAATCAATTTATTTTTAATTAGTAGTTTCAATTTTATATAAAGATCTTTTTTAAATTCAATTTCTATAAACCCTAATCAAATTGGGGATTTAATTTGTTGATAATTTACATTTTCAATATACTTTCTGTGATTTGAATTTCGGATATATCCGTGAAATTAGCATATAATGGATGTAACAATTATTGAATTTCGTATAGGCCACTAAAACTAAGTTTAAAAATTTTCCACGGATCTTATCAACATGATTATCCGACTTTTATGCTAACATTTAAATTTTAAAAACTTCTGTGTCAATCTAGGATTCTCCTGACTGAGGAGGTCTCATGGTTGATTTAAGCCAGGTTTAACAACTCGGCTGACCTTCATGATTAAGCTACTATTTTGAAATGGCCGTGAGTTTTATATGAACTTTATTGCTTCTGACCTTTCATTACGGAATAGTAATTAGTTTATGAAAAATAGGTATTTCACCTTGAGAACCTGTAGTCACTGATTTGAGGTCAAATGGAATTTAGTACAACCTGATTCATATATCTCGGACCATTGCAGCCTTTTTTTAGAATCATTTTAGAAATTAATGCCCTTTCTTCACTTCTGGTGAGTTCTGATAAAAGGAACCATATGTACATGGGTTTTTATGGTATATGCAAGGTCAATTACCATTTTCCAAAAAAATGGTCGTTGGTTGATTTTCCGTGATGCTCTGTACTTTTGTTTCTGTAGGCGGGCACTGCCGATGAGCTAACTGAAAATACCTACAAGTCGGTGTCCAGATTACCAAAGCCCCTGAAAGTTGCCAAGAAAAAAGAGCATGTCCCAGACCATATTCACAAAATGCTTAATGAAGATGTTAACAGGTGATGATCTGAATATTTTATTTCCATATATGTGACTTTATTATAAATCTCAAATAGAAAACAACCTTAATCTTCCCAACAGATAGTGTTGCAATTATCTTATATGTTTATATGAATATTAGTAGACAGCTTAGGCGGACCGTTGACAATGTCGCATGAATTCTTTGCGGGAGTTGATCATATTGAGTGAAATTGGTGCTAATTGTTATAAAGAATTGGTATAGGGACTGTTTGGATTTTGGGTTTCTAAACATATTATTTGGTTATTTAGGTATAAGAATTTTTATTTTTTCTTTAAGTGACCAAATTATAATTAATTACTCCGTATTAGTTTAGTCACGAACTTTTAATACTTTTTAAAGAGTTCGATTTATAACGGTTTGAGCAAATGGTACACATCGTTTAAGATTAGAAAGTATGATTAAGATTAGAAGGTATGTATGAAATGTAAAAGAAATGAATACGTTGAAACAACAGTGACTACGGCTTAAGTTGGGGGTGAGAAAAATGGAAAATGGATAATGGGAAAATAGAATATGATATTATATAAGGTAAATTATATCATTCAAACTTTTCTGTGTGGAATTTTAATAATGTAGTGTCATCTACGAATACCACCAGGAGGTAACTTGTCTCCGTACTTTTGATCAGATTCAAAGGTTATGATATGTTGATGCACCATTTATGTGCAAAGGTGTGACAACTACTTTATTGTATGCTTTGAAGTTGCAGCAGTGAATTCTATAGATTCCACGTCCGCAAGCTGCAAAAAAACACAAGGCACTGACAGCTAAACATCAGGTACGACGACTTTAGGCTTATGCAGACTCTCAATATATTAGTGTGTGGAATTTTATGATGAGTGCGAGTCTCAAATTACAGTCACTTACATGAAGGCACGCACTGCTCGCAAAAGGAGGTTCGGCGAATTTCGTGCAGGTTGGTTAAAGTATTAAGAGACTGTAACTGTATGACTTTTGCCCGACATTGCTTACCAATTTCTTAATCATTTTATTTTATTTTCATAAGAGGCTCTCGCGGTTCACAAGCCTGTGGTTCACGACCACATGAAGGACCATAAAATGTTCCAGCACCTGCACGGCGGCGTCTTAGATAGCAGGTAAGGCGTGTAGTTAATTTTGGATGGTTGAAACAGACTGGGCCAATTTAGATAACAGCCATGATACCTGGTTCGTGTTTTCTTCTGTTATGTAGCTGTGCATGTAGATGGTTGACACTAATTTATTCTCGACTGTCATTGTGACAGGCCCCACCAATATGCATAATCTGCGTTCCAATAATGACAACATGTTCTAGAGGCCTGCCCATGCTCGACACGGTCAGTTCGGGAGCATTGTTAATAACATTTTGGTTTTTAGGTTGTCTTTAGTATTGACTGCAGTGCCATTTTTTTTACTTACAGGGCCACCGGAAACATATACTTCATTGGGTTGGTGTGACCGTGCGTGCGACCATTGCAAGGCACTTTTCAATATAAAGAGAAATTGAAGTCAGGTAGCCGCACATTGACTTTTCTTGCTGATCTAAATGACGCAATGACTTTTCTTGCTGATCTAAATGACGCAAGCGACTGTTGGTTTTAATTTGGAATGTAAGTTTGTAACATTAATCTTGAATGTTTCAGGAGGTGTTTGTGGATATGAAGACTTGATCACTAAAGGATATGGGACAAATTCGGTATCGGAACACCCGTGCCGCGTCGCGGCGGGTACCAAATACTTGTTTATAATAATATGGTAGATTATGTATTTAGGTCTGTGTATTTGTGAGCCAATATATAATGGGTCGGGCCAAACTGAAAATTATGCAATGGAATGGAACAAAATTTAAGGGTTCGAAGACTTGATGATTGTGTTAATGAGGATATATAACTAGAACACATGGGTACTCCAACTATAATTCCTAGAATGTAATCTTTATACAAAAAGCTACCCTTGAAGATTAATACTACGTATAAGACTATTTCATGTGTGTTTTGCATTGACTATCAACAACAATTAAGGGCAATCTCTATTAAATGTTGGAATTATTTTGCCCTAAACTTGTATCGACACATGAACACTCTTAAAAGACGCAAAGGTTTGAAGGCTTTGACCAAACACTGCATGATGCTTATCATGAGAGTTTAAATAAAGATGATAATTCTAAAGATCTCAAATGTTGTTTTTACCGAATTTGATCATTATCAATTTCTTAGTATGTCAATTCCTCTAGATATTTATATGGTTATAGCTCAACTTGATAATCTTATAAGCTGAAGGGAAAAAAAGTGATCTTCTGATTCTATTTTATTTTTTCTTTTCAAAAGTCAGTAAGCTCGTAAGCTTACATAATAAGGTAAAGCAAACACCCACATACTTGACTCATATATGTGAATGTTTTATTTTAACAGGGGTGATGCACATGCATTGTATTTTTCAAATTATGTCTTTTTTATAATTTTTTTATTGACACCCGCGAAACCCGCGGGTCTATAGTCTAGTTAATGTATAGTAATCTAATTATATTCTTGGTTTTTGCTTTTCTTAAAAAAAAGAATATTGTTTAGTTATCACACTTTTATCATTTCTATCCCCAATCTTTATATATATATATATATATATATATATATATATATATATATATAGGGAAGGGATCCGGTAAGAAGAAAAACTAAAATAAGAATAATAAGAAGAATTTCTAGCCATATATTTCAAATAAGGGAGAGATTTTCAAGGGGAGATGCATCTATTTTAATAGGTGCATCTGAAATGTGTGGTTGTGGTTTCTTCTTATCCTTCTCATTTTAATTTTTCTTCTTATTTGATCCTAACTCTATATATATATATATATATATATATATATATATATATATTGCAATTATTTTTCGATATAAGATCATTTGAGGACAAAAGATTATTTACATACTAAAGGATCAATCTCCACCATCCATTTTTATTTGATCTAATGGATGAGATTAATCCCAACAATTTAAAAAACCTACTTTCATTATTTTTTTCAAATGTTAATATCTTTCAAACAGTTAATCGTTAAGCGAAAAAAAATATATCATTGCGACGAGCATTTAATTATCTTTCTATACATAGGCACTTTGATATACTTTCGACAAAAAATTTTTTTCGTATTTTTCACGTTTTTTTTAAAGTTTTTTCGTTTTTTTACGTTACTAAAATTTGCATTAAAAAATCGGGCAAATCGCATAAAAAGGTACTCATCTTATGTCCAATTTCAATTAAAGGTACTATTTTTTTTTTCTCAATTTAAGGTACCCGACTTTTTTTTTTGGGCCGATTTAGGTTTTTTTCTAACTCTCGTTAACTATTTCGTTAGTAAATTACATGTTTGGTCCTTGAGTTTGTATAGGCATTACATGTTTGGTCCTTCAGTCCGTTTTTGCAAATTTTCAAAAAAAAAAAATTCGAAATAAAAAAATTTTTCAAAAAAAATTTTTCGAAATATTTTTTTCCAAATTTTTTTCAAAAACAATTTTTCGAAATATTTTTTTTTCCAAATTTTTTTCAAAAAAACTTTTTCGAAATATTTTTAATCAAAAAAAAATTTCGAAATATTTTTTTTCCAAATTTTTTTCAAAAAAACTTTTTCGAAATATTTTTTTTCCAAATACTTTTCGAAATATTTTTTTTCAAAAAAAATTTTCGAAATATTTTTTTTCCAAATATTTTTTCGTGCAAAAACGGACGAAAATATTTTGAATTTTTTTTGAAAAAAATTTGGAAAAAAATATTTCGAAAAATTGTTTTTGAAAAAAATTTGGAAAAAAAATATTTCGAAAATTTTTTTTTGAATTTTTTTTTTTCGATTTTTTTTTTTTTTTTCGAATTTGCAAAAACGGACTGAAGGACCAAACATGTAATGCCTATACAAACTCAAGGACCAAACATGTAATTTACTAACGAAATAGTTAACGGAAGTTAGAAAAAAACCTAAATCGGCCAAAAAAAAAAGTCGGGTACCTTAAATTGAGAAAAAAAAAGAATAGCACATTTAATTGAAATTGGACATAAGATGAGTACCTTTTTATGCGATTTGCCCTAAAAAATCATATATGATAAAACACTAATTTGAATATCACATGTGATATTAGTGTAATATCATATATGATATGTAATATCACATGTGATATTAGTGTAATATCACATATGATATTACATATCATATATGATATTACATATCATATATGATTTAACACTAATATCACATGTGGTATTCAATTTAGTGTTTTATCATATATGATTTTTTTCATGCAAATTTCAGTAACGTAAAAAAAAAAAAAAAAAAAAAAAACCGAAAAACGTGAAAAAAACGAATTTTTTTTCTTTTTTCGAAAGTATATCAAAGTGTCCGTCTATAGAAAGATAATTAAATGCTCGTCGCGACGGTGTAAATATTTTCACTTAACGATTAACGGTTTAAGAAATATTTAAATTATAAAAAATAGGTGAAATAATAAAATGTTTTTAATCTCAGCCGATTTCATTTTAAATGAATGGCGGAGATGAGTGAGAAAAGATTGTTCTCCTCATTATTTTTCTACAATATTTTCATAGCATTTTTTACGTTGATTTAAGGGTCATAGCAGAAATAGTCAGATGATTACCTGGAGGAAGAAAAGATCATAAAGAATTATTCGTTACTGCTATTTTACTAAATACCATGTTAGTCAAAATACCGGCATTGTTGATCGGATAATTGACCTAAATTAAAGGAAACCTAGCAAATCAAACCTAAAATGAATATTTCAACTTACGGTCCTTTAAACATATGCATGCACACACCATTTCATGGGCGGTGGGAACATGATCAACAAAGAAGGTGATGAATCTAAGGAGCTTTTTCCTTCTGAAAAAACCGTTGTTGTCAACGATGACAAATTATTAGAAACTTTTAAGCCAGCGCCACTTCTCTCGTCTTGCAATGACATGATACGTCCACTTAGTGACGCTGTTCACACTCTTCTTTGTATGAATGTCATCAAAGAAGGTATCGTTCTCCCAACAATTGTTGTCATTGGTGATAAATCATCTGGAAAGACTAGTGTTATCGAGTCACTCACAGGAATTAGTTTGCCCCGTGGAGTTTGCACTCGGGTTCCTTTAATAATCAGGCTTCAACGCCATTATGATTATAGTTCTGTTTCACAACGCCGTTTGGAGTATAAAGGGAAGTCTATTCCAGTTGATGAAGACAAGATTCCAGAAGAGATTTCTCGTGCAACAGATCAAATTGCGGGAAATGGCAACGATGTATCCGATGTTTCATTGACTTTGGTTGTGACGAATAGCCGTGTCCCTGAACTCAGCATTGTTGAAATTCCTGGAATTCCAGTTTATGAATCCGGAAAGGCTTACAAAACGATCGTAGGTAAAGATATGTAATTACTTGCCTCATTGATCATTTATTATGAATTATTCATTGCATTACCTTAGGCCTTTGGCCTCATTGATTCTACTATTGTCTACATATCGAGGCATTAACCTCGGATTGAAATGCATATTAGTTCGATCTTCTAATCTTTCGGAAGACATAACAGGATTGAGTGATTGATACAAATTTTGTTCTCTTGTAGGTATCACTGAGAAGTACATAAAGTCGGAAGAAAGCCTCATTCTTAATGTTATGTCAGCAACGAGGGATTTCCTAACCTGTGAGTCAATCAAAATGTCAAATAAATATGACAAAACAGGTGAAAGGACACTTCATGTCTTTACAAATTCTGATGAAGCATCGGAAGATATGGTGGCGATCGTAACAAACACAGGACCTGACTATGTGTGTGTAAGGAACAATTTCGGTGATGAGACGCATAAAGAAGCTCAAACCAAAGAAGCCAAACTTTTTAAAACTCACCAGCTGTTTTCAAACTTAGACAAATCCATATTGGGTATCCATGCTCTTGCTCGGAAACTTGTTCTGATGCAATTAACCAACATTTCAGAATGCTTGCATGAGACTGTTAAGAAGATCAATGAAGACCTCAAGATGTGTGTTGTCAAGCAGAATCAATCACAGCAGCCTTTCACAGCTATTTCGGAAGCAATGCCTGCTATTTTCGAAATTATAAAAGCTTCTCAGAAGTCTCTTTACAAAATAGTCGTGTCATGTGAGTATGATGATTATAAAGATGACACCCAAATGCACTACCACACTCATTTAGTTGAAATGCTGAATGATTTTTCGAAACGGCTTAAAAGCAATCACTTGAATGGGAATGAAAATTTTCTTGCTGATGAGATTGAACTACTTGAAAAGACTCCATGTCCAGAACAAGTTTTTAGCCTTCTTCTGCAAAGAAAGATTGACAAAATCTATAGAATAACGGACTCGTTTGTATCAAAAGTCTGGGATTACATAGAATCAGTAATTCTTAGGGTGTTGGTTTTGCATGCTCAAAACTACCCACAACTCATTCAATCGGTTAAAAAAGCAGCCAAGAGTGTTATTGCAAATACAAAGGAACTCTTTAAGGAAAAAGTGCTCAAGTTTATTGAAATGAAGAAAATGGAAGGTTATACATTTGATCCTCGAGTCATCTCTTCATTGAATAAGCTGAAGGAGAGACATGATCGTTTCTTTGAAGCTATGCGGTCTTATGATCAAACAACAGAACTTCTTAATGTAAAAGTACGTGTTGGTCATTTGAAGTCTTATCCCAAGAGTGTTGTAAGTGAAGCTTTTGATATTAAGGTGAGGATGGTAGCTTTGTTGGAGATGGTGCTTCACATGTTCACTGGTTTTGTGGAATCGCATCTTCAGTTAATGCTTCATGGGATGGTGGAACATGAAATGGAGCTCGAGTTGGTGAATGAGCTCAGAAGTGATGGGGGAAATAGATACAAGCCACTGCCGTTGATGACTACAAAGCGATGGAAGTTGAAGAGCAGAATCCCGTTGCTTGAGAAGTTTAAGAAAGTTGTCCAAAAGGCAATGGATGAGATTTCAATTCATGGTTATTAGTGTTAAATTTAGTTAAGAGTAAAACAAGCATGGTTGGATCAGTTGGAAAAACCCATCTCCTTTGGAGACAGAGGTGAGGGTTTGATCCTCACTCTCTGTAGGTACCATTGAATTTGGTTAAGAGTAAGGTATCGAATAAACATCATTATTTCTTTGTGTTTCCGTTATTTGTTTCAAATGTGTTATTTTTTCTCTTTATACATCTATTATTACCGGATTACTGCAAAAACCTTCTAGTCGTAGGCCAAATCTGATGCAGGATGGTTTTACATGCCGCCACACGTGTCATACAAGATGAAACCGAAAAGCTAATAAATACATCTTACATAGTCACAGATACCGCTAAACTGATCGAAGACTGTTGGTATGGATATGTGAGGGATTATTGGTGTGATTTTTCAAGACTTGAAATTATTATTCGTACTTTTTCTATATCATTATTGTTATTATTCCCTCTGTCTCAATTTATTTGTCCAGTTTTGAGAAGTTTTTTTTTTTTTCAACTTCGATCTTAACTATTTATTTATTTATTTATTATTATTTTTGGTTATATAATACTTGATGCAAAATATATGAATGGATTAAGTTTTAAATATATTTTCATTGGTGTAATTTCATCAAGTGTTATATAGCACAAACAAAAATATTTAAGATTAAAGTTAAAAAAGAAAGACTTCAAAAAATCGAAACAGGACAAATAAATTGGGACAGATGGAGTATTAGTTTTAACGAGTGAGGAAAACCCGCGCGATGCAGCGGGATTGCTTTTGTAGACGTGAATTTGGAACTGATGAATGACCGGAAAATTTGTTTGGACCGGCTTTGCAAATACAATTAAAACCTTAGGGACTGTTTTCGCGGCTACAAAGGACTTACTTTGTAACGACACTTAAACCTTAGGGACTATTTTTGCCAAATTGCAACAGATAGCAATTAATGCTAAAGGACTTACTTTGCAATGATACTTAAACCTCAGGGGCTTTTTTTGCCAAGTTGCCAAACATAATTAATGCTAAAGGACTTGTTTTGCGACGCCACTTAAACCTCAGGGGCTGTTTTTGCCAAGTTGTGAAAGTTGGCAATTAATGCGTGCTTGGTTACTGTTTTCCTCCCCGGGATTTAGTATATATATATAATTGGTTAGTAATATTCTGTTGGGGGTTATCTCCCAGAACAGGGTTAAGACAATCAATGACAGTAGCAATACCACTAGGTGGTTACCGGATATCACTTGGAATCGTGTGATCACTTTCCAAAGTAAACTATTCGACCCTAATGCCTGGGTATCACGAATATCTACTTGGGATAAGACCAAATGCAGTTAGAGAATTAGGCACAATTCTATAACCCTTTCACTAGTAAGTGTTTACGTTTTCTGTGTGTTCTTCATGCATGATCAGACCTCCTATTTATAGGTGGTTACTCTTGAGCTATTCCAAGGGAATTATGAGTATTAATCGGCCCATTAATAGCCTCATAATTTTCCCCATTATAGCCGTTAGTGGTTACATGACCAATTAAACGTGGTCATAAAGAAGTTGTAACTGCCATTTAGCAGTACTTTCCATAAGCAGTACTTTCCACTAGCAGTACTTTCACTTGCAGTGTAAGTACAGCCTATCAGTGGAAACACTGCTTATCAGTACTTTCATAGTATTATCAGTGGATATACCACTTCAGTGGAAACACTGCCTATCAGTGGAAACACTGCTTATCAGTGGAAACCACAAGCAGTACTTTCCACAAGCAGTACTTTCACCAAGCAGTACTTTCACCAGTACTTTCACTTACAAACCACTATAAGAGTCAGGGTGTTCATGGACCTTATGGGTGTACACTCCGTACCTCCTAGCCCATTACAAGGTGTGAACTAATCCCACAAGTGCACTAAATTTTCCAACAATCCTCCCCAAATTTAGTTCACTTCCTTTGCATGAAAAAATAAACATCAATCAAAACATGTGCATAAATGAAAATGTCTAGAGGATTGAATTTTCATCTTAGTAAATTACACGTTCAAATATTCGAGAATCAGGGTGTTCTAAGAATTGAACCCTTCAACCCATTTGAATACCTGAAGATAAAATACACACAAGTTTTCAAACACTTAACAGCTCCTGACACTATACAAGCCATGTGTCCATATCCAAATTCATAAATGTTGTAAAAGCTAAAAGTCCAAAGCTTCCTGAAGCGGCAAAACTTCAACATTTACATAGGTGGTTCCTCTTTAGTCATGCTCCTGCTAAGCACTTTTTCAAAGAAAATATAACCATTAAGAAGTAAAGACTTCATCCTCCTTTCAGCAGGTTCTGAGCACAACCTTGGGATGTAAATAAAACATGTGCTCCAGTCCACTGAATGTTCAGCTTTCCACATTGAACTCAGCTCCCAAGTTTCCTTAGGAGGGAGTTGGGTGTCCTAGCATTCAGTGACTAAGTTGGACTTAAACCCATCCCTTTAGCAGACTTTATAACCAAGTCTCTAGCCAGACCCTTCGTCAAGTGATCAGCTAAGTTCTGTTGAGATCTAACAAACTCTATAGATACCACCCCATTCATGATAAGCTCACGAATCATGCTATGCCTGACACCTAAGTGTCTAGACTTACCATTGTACATCTGGCTATAAGCCTTAGCCAATGTAGCTGCACTATCACACCGGATAGAAATAGGTGCTATAGGTTTAGGCCACAATGGAATCTCAAGAAGCAAGTTTTTCAACCATTCAGCTTCTTTACCAGCAGCTGCTAGAGCCACAAATTCAGATTCCATTGTTGAACTGGTGATGCAAGTTTGCTTCTTGGATGCCCAAGAAATTGCACCTCCACCAAGTAGGAATACCCAGCCACTGGTAGACGAATTGTCTTCAGTGTTACTGATCCAACTTGCATCAGTGTAACCTTCCAACACTGATGGGTAACCAGTATATGAGAGACTATAATCCATAGTTCTCTTCAAATACTTCAGTACCCTTTGAACTGCTTGCCAGTGATGAGCACTAGGATTACTAGTATACTTGCTCAATTTTCCCACTGCAAAACCAATATCAGGTCTTGTACAAGTCATGGCATACATCAGGCAGCCAATTACCCTAGAATACTCAAGTTGAGATACAGCCTTGCCATGATTAGGCATCAGCTTCTCACAAGTATCCATAGGTGTACTCACTGGAGTACAATCAAAGTAATTGAATTTCCTCAGTACCTTCTCAATATAATGAGACTGAGAGATAGAAATTCTATTACTTTCATGTTTAATCCTTATACCAAGGATAACATCAGCCTCCCCCATGTCTTTCATGGAGAACCTTGATGACAAAAATTCCTTTGTCAGGTCAACCTGATTTTGGTCAGTGCCAAAGATCAACATGTCATCAACATATAGACAAATGATGACTCCTTTACCAGATTCATCAAATTTGCTATATACACATTTGTCAGCTTGGTTAAGAACATAACCACTAGACAAAACCACTTCATCAAACTTTTGATGCCATTGCTTAGGTGCCTGTTTAAGTCCATAAAGAGACTTAATCAGTTTACACACCTTGTTTTCATTGCCAGGCAAGATGAAGCCCTGAGGTTGGTTCATATAAACCTCCTCTTCCAATTCACCATTCAAGAAAGCTGTTTTCACATCCATCTGATGAATAACCAGATTGTGAATAGATGCCATAGCAATCAGCAGTCTTATGGTACTGATACGAGCCACAGGGGCATAAGTATCAAAATAGTCTATTCCTGACTTTTGTTTAAAGCCCTGAATAACTAATCTAGCCTTGAACTTTTCAATAGTTCCATCTACCTTCATTTTCCTTTTGAAAATCCATTTGCAACCCAGAGGTTTGCAACCTGGTGGTAGATCAACCAACACCCAAGTGTTGTTGCCCATGATGGAATCCATCTCATCATTAATTGCTTCTTTCCAGAAAGCAATGTCCTGGGACTTCATTGCTTCTTCAAATGTCTTGGGATCATCCTCAACAATGAAGCAATAGGAGTATTGGTCTGAGACCTCATCCCTTGTACCTTCAACTAAGTATAGTTGAAACTCAGGTCCAAATGACTTTGGAGTCCTGACCCTTTTGCTCTTCCTGAGCACAGGTTCAGGTTGTTGAACCACAACCTCATCAGGGACCACTGATGGTTCACCATCAGGGACCTCTGATATACCAGTGTCATGAGTTCCATTATGAATCCTCTGACTTGGTCTAGGGACTGATGAGAATCTATTTTCATCAAAATCTGCATCCCTTGATTCAATTATTGTGTTAACTGAAACATGTTCATTAGGTTCAATAACATAGAACCTAAAAGCCTTGGAATGCTCAGCATATCCAACAAAGATGCAGTCAATGCCTCTTTCACCCAAAGTCTTTTGCTTTGGATCAGGGAGTCTTACAACAGCCCTACAACCCCAAACCTTGAGATAATTCAGGTTGGGTTTCTTTTTAGTCCAGAGTTCATAAGGGGTAACCTTGTTCCTTTTGTTTGGAACCCTATTTAATAAATAGCAAGCTGTTAACATAGCTTCACCCCAGAACCCTTGACTCAGTCCTGAATAGGACAACATGGAATTAACCATCTCCTTCAGCACCCTGTTTTTCCTTTCAGAAATACCATTTTGCTGAGGAGTATAAGGGGCAGTCGTTTCATGGATTATTCCAACAGATTGAAAGTACTGAGTATCCATGTACTCACCTCCCCTATCAGTCCTTAATCTTTTGATCAAAGACCCAAGTTGTAATTCAACTTCAGTTTTAAACACTTTGAATTTATCTAATGCTTCATCCCTGGTATGTAATAGATATACATAACAAAATCTAGAAGCATCATCAATAAATGTCACAAAGTACTTCTTATTTCCCAAAGAAGGAGTGGCATGCAAATCACACAGATCACTGTGTATAAGCTCCAAGACCTTAGTCTCACGACTAACACCTTGAAAAGGTTTCTTGGTTATCTTGGTCAACATGCAAGTTTTACACTTTTCAGTGTCCATGTCAAAAGCAGGGATTAAACCATCCCTAGACATATCTTGCATTCTTTTATAATGTACATGACCAAGTCTAGCATGCCAAAGGTTAGAATCACTCTGATCATATGTGGTCACAAAAGCTGAAATAACACTGTCAGTGGTAATATTAAGCCTGAACATTTGATTACATAAATAACCAAAACCAATAAAAACACCATGCTTAGAAAGCACAAATTTATCAGATTCAATAACTTGTTTATATCCATGATTATTCAAAACACTACTTGAAACCAAGTTTTTCCTTATATCAGGAACATGAATAACATTAAACAAAGTTACAATCTTTCCTGAACTAAACCTAAGATCTACACAACCACGACCATGCACCAAGGCTGTTGACTCATTTCCCATGTGAAGAATAGAACCATCATTCAGTGACTCATAAGTCTTGAACCAGCTTCTATCTTTGCACACATGAACTGTTGCACCAGAGTCAACCCACCACGCAACATCATCATCCTGCACATAAAAAGATTCAGATACATATGTAACATAATAAATCTGAAAAGACTTATTAAACATATTCTGACCTTTCAGTGAGTTGGTTGAACCACCACTCCCTGAACCATTAGTGCCTGATCCATTGGCTTTACCACCAACTTTAACACCCTTGCAGTCCCTTTTAATGTGACCAGTCTTGCCACATTTCCAACAAGTAGGTGTTGCCTTCTTGTTAGGATCTGCCCTTGTGTTATCATGATACTTGCGTTTGCCTTTGTTGTCATTGTACCTGGTAGAGTTGTTATGCTCTACCATATTGACAACAGATGGTCCAGCAGCATTGCTACTCTTTGGCTTGTCATTATCCTGCACTTTGAGAGATTCCTCAATGTGCAGATGACTGCCCAACTCAACAAGAGTTAACTCCTCCTTCATATGTTTCAAGGTATGCTTGAAATCTTTCCATGAAGGAGGGAGTTTGTCAATGACACAAGAGACTTTAATAGCCTCATCCATGTTCATTTGGTGTTGTGTAAACCTTCCAAGTATTCCAAGAAGTTCATTGTATTGTTCCATAACTGGTCTTGAATCAGTCATTTTGTAATTTGTAAAATTACTAACAAGGAACTTCTTACTTGATGCATCCTCAGCCATATATTTGGCATCCAAGGAATCCCACAGTTCTTTGGAAGATTCAAAGTTCTGATAAATATCAAACAAAGAATCAGACATACCATTCAGAATAAGACCTCTGCATATGTAGTCATCATTCTCCCACTTGCTCCTCCTCCTGATCTGATCCACAGTAGCATCATCACCATCATCAGGAATTGGAGTAGTCAGCACATACACCACACTCATGCTTGACAGCAAGAAGTGCATTTTCTTCTGCCACCTCCTAAAGTCCACCCCTTCAAACTTGTCCAGCTTAGCAAAGTTTGAAGCCATGTGTTTCATTGCAGCAGTTGCCATTGATTATCACAAAATAGTTTACTTTGATTGTTGGGGGTTATCTCCCAGAACAGGGTTAAGACAATCAATGACAGTAGCAATACCACTAGGTGGTTACCGGATATCACTTGGAATCGTGTGATCACTTTCCAAAGTAAACTATTCGACCCTGATGCCTGGGTATCACGAATATCTACTTGGGATAAGACCAAATGCAGTTAGAGAATTAGGCACAATTCTATAACCCTTTCACTAGTAAGTGTTTACGTTTTCTGTGTGTTCTTCATGCATGATCAGACCTCCTATTTATAGGTGGTTACTCTTGAGCTATTCCAAGGGAATTATGAGTATTAATCGGCCCATTAATAGCCTCATAATTTTCCCCATTATAGCCGTTAGTGGTTACATGACCAATTAAACGTGGTCATAAAGAAGTTGTAACTGCCATTTAGCAGTACTTTCCATAAGCAGTACTTTCCACTAGCAGTACTTTCACTTGCAGTGTAAGTACAGCCTATCAGTGGAAACACTGCTTATCAGTACTTTCATAGTATTATCAGTGGATATACCACTTCAGTGGAAACACTGCCTATCAGTGGAAACACTGCTTATCAGTGGAAACCACAAGCAGTACTTTCCACAAGCAGTACTTTCACCAAGCAGTACTTTCACCAGTACTTTCACTTACAAACCACTATAAGAGTCAGGGTGTTCATGGACCTTATGGGTGTACACTCCGTACCTCCTAGCCCATTACAAGGTGTGAACTAATCTCACAAGTGCACTAAATTTTCCAACATATTCATGATAACTAGCATTATGAAACTATATTAAGTATACCTTGATCGTTTAGCCAACTAATTACCGTTATTGAATCACTTTTCCAAAAATTGTTGTCATTGGTGATAATTCATCAGGAAAGACAAGTATTATTGAGTCACTCACTGGTATTAGCTTGCCTCGTTGAGTTTGCACTCAGGTACCTTTGATTATAGGCTGCGACACCATCCTGATCCTAGATATATTTTGCAACTCCATTTGGAGTATAATGGGAAGTCTTTTCCAATCAATGAAGATTGGATATCAGAAAGATTAATCTTGCAACAGGTCAAAGCGCGGGTGTTGGCAAGGCTCTACCATATGGGTCACTGACGTTAGTAATGAAGAAGAATAATATTCCTAATCTCACCATTGTTGATTTGCTTGATCTTCCGGTTCATATGATCAATCGGACTGCATTTACAAGACAATCTATGGTAAAACTTTATAATTACTTATTTACACATTTACCTACGTCTTGAACACCCTATTGCCCGATTGTTACTTGCATAGTTGCTATCAAATGACTAGGTTAGTTGACCAAGCCTAATTGTGAGCTTGAGTCCATTAGGTTTATGGTTGTGGTTGCTTATTCAGCTACATGTTTATTATAAATACATATGTAATCCTTTCTATGTAATCACACAAAAACATAATCTACAATATCTCTTTGCTATTTAACATACGTACATGCCTTTTGTAAAATCAAGATAGGCAAGATCCACCAACAATATTTGCTATCCTCAGGTCATCATCTACTAGCCGGTAATCCGAAAGGATCCCTAATTCCGCCAAGATCTCTTCGTTAGTTGGGGAAGAATATGCCCGAATCGGTTTTTTTTTTTTTTTTTTTTTTTTTTTTTTTTTTTTTTAATTAGGATTTTGTTTTTCGTA
Source organism: Chrysanthemum seticuspe (assembly GCA_019973895.1). Taxonomy (NCBI): domain Eukaryota; kingdom Viridiplantae; phylum Streptophyta; class Magnoliopsida; order Asterales; family Asteraceae; genus Chrysanthemum; species Chrysanthemum seticuspe. The sequence continues at coordinate 51,968,247 of BPTQ01000004.1, read as the reverse complement.
TCCATAAACCCTGTCACACAAAACTTTAGGAGTAAAAAATTCACCAAATATGTTAAGTTGCCATCAATCAACCATATTTTTTTTCTTCCTCATTAAATTGTTTTCGTTGTCGAAGATCATTCTTTATGGTTGTGGTTACTTATTTAGCTACATGTTACATGTAATCTTCTTATGTAATCAGACAAAAACATAATCTATAATATATTTCTTTGCTATTTAACATGGTATCCAAGCTATAGGCAAGATCCACCAACAAAATTTGCTATCCTCCGTCATCGTCTATTAGCCAGTAATCCGGAGGGATCTCGGTTGTTATTGTTTAATTAGGATTTTGTTTTCCGTATGCATAAACCCTATCACACAAAACCCTAGGAGTCAAAAATTCACCAAATATGTTAAGTTGCCATCAATCAACCATATTTTTTTCTTCCTCATTAAATTGTTTTCGTTGTCAAAGATCATTGTTATTGACAACAAAATTTTACCACCAAATTGCTGCTCCCTCTCAAAGGCAAAGCAAGTCATGACGTAAAAAATAGCAAACGTCATAAAAAGGAGGAAACCGCGAAGTAGTATACAATTACGTCGCTAAATACAAGTCCATCTCTGTGCAAACGAACAACAAAGAGAAGAAGAAAAATAAGAGAAGAAGAAGCGGCTTTCGACATTCGTTTTAGTTTGTCTGTGCGGATGTCTCTCGTACAAACTGCAGGGTAGTATTAAATGACTAGGTTAATAGACACAAACCTAATTGTAAGCTTGGGTCCATTAGATTTAGGGTTATGGTTGTTTATTCAATAAGCTACATGTTTATTGTAAATACACATATAATCTTTTTATGTCATCACACACAAAATCTATAATTTATCACTTTGCTATTTAACAGTTGCATGACTGCCTAAGAAATACACTTATAAATGCTTCATAGACGAATAGAGTTGGCAATACTTTGAACATGTTTTTGATATGACAAAATTAGAGAAAATGTGGTTCGTTTCTTCAAATTCCTAGTTACACTTATTTGTGCCAAATAGATATATATTATAGAAAAAATTACACGTTTGGTCCTTGTGGTTTGCTCAGATTTCATGTTTAGTCCCTAAATCGTTTTAATTACACCATAGATACCTATTTTTGAAACATTGCACTCATTTAATCCCTATTTTGGATGGGCCGTTAGTTTATCCGTTAAGTGTTTGCACCGTTAGTCCCTCCGTTAAGACTTTCTGCACCGTCAATCCTCATTTTCTAAAATGAATTAAAAACTCGTTTTATTCGTTTTTGTTCATCTTTTTTACGTTTTCTTCCGTTTTCTATTACGTTTTCGTCCGTTTTTTCACGTTTTCGTAGTTTTTTTACGTTTTTGTTCGTTTTTTTCATGTTTTTGTCCGCTTTTTAACATTTTTGTTCGTTTTTAAACGTTTTCATCTGTTTTTTAACGTTTTTGTCCATTTTTACGTTTTTGTCCACTTTTTATGTTTTCATCTGTTTTTTTACGTTTTCGTTTGTTTTTATACGTTTTTGTCCCTTTTTTACGCTTTTTGTCTGTTTTTTACGTTTTCGTTCGTTTTTTTTTATGTTTTCACCTTTTTTTACGTTTTCAGCCATTTTTAAACGTTGTCATCTATTTTTTTTTATGTTTTCGTTTGTTTTTAAACGTAAAAAAATGAACGAAAGCGTAAACAAATGGACGAACATGTAAAAAAGGGACTAGAACGTATAAAAATAAACGAAAACGTAAAAAAAATGATGAAAACGTTTAAAAACGGACGAAAACCTAAAAAACGGACCAAAACGTATAAAAACAAATGAAAACGTAAAAAAACAGCTGAAAACGTTTAAAAATAGACGAAAACGTAAAAAAAGGGACAAAAACGTAAAAATAATGGACGAAAATGTAAAAATGAACAAAAACGTAAAAAAATAGATGAAAACTTAAAAAAATAGACAAAAACGTAAAAAAAACAGATGAAAATGTAAAAACGCAGACAAAAACGTAAAAAGAAATGGACGAAAATGTAAAAATACGGACGAAAACGTAAATAAATCTACAAAAACGTGAAAAAACGGACGAAAACGTAATAAAAAACGGACGAAAATGTAAAAAAGATTGACGAAAACGAATAAAAACGAGTTTTTAATTCATTTTAAAAAATGAGGACTAACGGTGCAAAAAATCTTAACGGAAGCACTAATGGTGCAAACACTTACGGATAAACTAACGGCCCATCCAAAATAGGGACTAAATGAGCGCAAGGTTTCAAAAATAGGTATCTCTGGTGTAATTAAAACAACTTAGAGACTAAACATGAAATCTGAGCAAACCACATGGACCAAACGTGTAATTTTTTCTATATTATATATAGTTTTTCTTCTTTTCCTTTTGTCTCAAGGAATTGATTGAAAACCACCCGAGCCACCTTTACATAAATGTATCATGGTATACTATTGTTGGGCTAATTTCAGAGTCTAATAATCTTCGATTAGGATTTTAATGTAAAATACCTTAAGTGTAAATGAAGTCCCTGAATGAAAGAACATTCAAGGAGTCATCTTCAGAGACTAAAGAAAGTCTCACCACTTCCTGAGGCGGAACTTGGTAAGTGAAGTCTGAACTTGAAAGAAAACGTTGTAGTTAGTGAGTGATAACAATAACTCACTGACTCCCCTTGATCTCCTCAACAATTAAAGGAATTTTGAACTTATATATATAAGAAAAATATCAAAGTGGCTAAAAGACGAAACGGTAACTTTCTTGAAAAGGTAAGTGAAATGTACTTATCAAAGAAAGTCAAAGATGTATAAGAGTATGTAGCAAAAGGAAAACAGTTGTCAACACCATTTCATTAAAGTGAGATTGGACACATTCGACGAAGCAGTAGGGTAGCATAGCAGTGTACTTTACTAGTTAGATGCTTGACATGTCGTTATTAATCTACGGGTATCTATCTCGAATTTGCATATAAAAGAGAATTTTGCAAAAGAGTAAATGCTGTCTCGTACAATCAATGTGCATGGTACACATTTACGAGAGTATTTACTCTTCCTAAAAACTAAATCCCCATTTGTAAGAGATTTTGAGTTGCAAATTTGATCCTAAAAGTAAACTAAAATTACTAACATACCTTAGTCTTTTTCTATATCTATTTTAACATAACTTTTTCTTTTCTTAAATGAATGTTTTCCCCATAAGTCATAAATGCGTACAACCTACCTCATCTTCAACATCTCATTCTTTCACTCCCTAGCCACTACACCTTCTCCCCCACCTTCAATAATAAATCTAAATAGAAAAATCCTCATTTTAAACTCCATATACAACCCTCGATCAACACATGCAATGAAGAAGTAGCAGACGACGTTGCATCCACCGCGGTACCGGAATTAATATACCTGGAATTTAGGTAACTATGACGTAAAAAAGGTTAGGATCATCCCTAGGATCCTTCTCAAGTTTTAAAATGAGTGGAAGTGTTATACCAGAATTTTGAGTAACTATGAGTTGGTTAACAACACGCATAACATAAGTGTTATAATCTCCCAAAACGACAATTCGGATACAAGAGTGGTTGCTCTACATATTTCATATATTGAAGTTTGGATATGATTTTAAATGGCTTTTCAAATTGTGAATTCACTTGTTTGATGAGAGGTGGTTTTTCTTTGATGAGATGTGGAGTTTCTTTGACACGAGGTTGATCGTCTTTGTTGGTTGTTTAAGGTTCTTGATTTGTTATTGTGCGAACAAACTGAAAAAGGAAAAGTGGAGTTTTGAACAACACATTTTATTTGTGTGGAGAGAATGAGACTAAGATTTGAGTAGATCATCAATTGGTGAGTTTATAAGACAAGAACCCTTTTTGTTTTGATCGTACACATCATATATTTTATATCAGAGTAAACTATAAAAATTATCCATGTAGCTAAGCCAGATTGTAGGTTCTCTTTACTCTATTTTAGAATATAAAAGATATAATATGTGTATGATCAAAACAAAAAAGTCTTATAAACTCACCGATTGATGCTCTCCTCAAATCTTAGTCTCATTCTCTCTACCCAAATAAAGTGTGTTGTTCAACTTTCTCCACTTTTCTTTCTTCAGTTTGTTTCTAACAATAACAAATCAAGAACATGAAACGGCCAATACAGACGATCAACCTCTCATCAAAGAAACTCCACCTCTCATCAAAGAAAAAAATACTTCTCATCAAACAATTGAATTCACAATTTGAAAAACCATTTAAAATCATATCCAAACTTCAATATATGAAATATGTAGAGCAACAACTCTTGTATCCGAAAATTGTCGTTTTGGCAGATTATAATACTTATGTTATGCGTGTTGTTAACGAACTCATAGTTACTCAAATTCCTGATATAGTATTTCCACTCATTTTAAAAACTTGAGAAGGGTCCTAGGGATGATCCTAACCCGTTTTATGTCATAAGCTTTGACAAGGTAGACGATCAACATTGATGACTACAAAGTGATGGAAGTTGAAGAACAGAATCGCGTTGCTCGAGAAGTTTAAGAAAGTTGTTGAAGGGGCAATGGATGAGATTTCATTTCATGGTGATTAGTGTTCAATTTGGTTAAGAATAAGGTATTGAATAAATCTTTCACATTATTGTTACAAATTATATTGCAAAAACTTTCTAGTCGTAAGCCAAATCTGATGCAGGATGGTTTTACATGCCACCACACGTGTCACACAAGATGAAACTGAAAAGCTAATAAATACATCTTACATAGTCACAGATACCGTTCTGATCGAATACTGTTGGTATGGAGATGTGGGCAGGGACGGAGCCAGGAATTGAAAATAGGGGGGGCCGAAATTTTTTTCTCAAACTAAGAAAGTAAAATAAACTTCTCAAAGAAACATACCTTTATAAAATATGAACTTCATTAAAGATTATAACAAAGGCCGTCGACAGCCAATACAAATGTACTTTCAGCTAGCAACATCAAACACTACCAAAAGAAACTAACAAAAGAGGTGTGTACACCATCAGTAGCTAGCAACCAAAAGACTACATCATCTAGCGACATCTTGAAACCATTCTAGCAAACACAATCTAATAAACATACCTACATGTTAACTTTCCAAAATAGAAGCACATAACTTTTCCATTCATGTACTTACAATTTACTAATTTAGTGACTAAGGTCTAAAGATTCAAGGTTTTAGATTTTAAAAGAGAAATAAAAACAGGGGTGATCAAAATCTTTACTATAGAATTAAATCCCTAATTCCTAAAAAGAAAATTGGGGATTTTGAGCAATTAGATACAAAGGTACAACCAAAATACCAAATACATAATTGAAAGAATTACATACTTCGAACTATTATTATAAGAAAAGAATATGATCAATTAATGAAAGGAATCAAAGGATTAGTTCAGGTGCAAACCTTATGAGTTATGATGCGTGAAGTGAATGAATAGAAGCAAGTTTATCTGTCACTAACTCACTATCTTTTTATTTTGTAGCTTAGGCTACCCCCAATAACAACCCTTAGCGACCCTCATTTTACTTGCCACATCAGCTTTCTCTTTTCTGCGACCTACAGACGACCTTTTAAACACAATAAGACAACCTCTACTACAAAAATCATACCCCACAAAAATAATTTTTTAATTAATTAAAAACACATAACACATACACAAAACAAACACTCAACCTAGTGTGCTATTAGGTTGGCTCCTCAACCCTCTTGCCTCTCAACCTCCTCCAACCCAAATGCCCACAACAAGGACAACCCAATGCAACCCTCACAACCCAATAGGTTGAGGGTCTTATTGTGAGTAGCCTTAGACTTAGGGGGGTCAATTAGTCATACATGAGCTTTGGGCTCAAGTTTTACCACCAAAATATAAAAGCAATTGGGCTCCTTGGAGGGGGCCAAGCACCCTCCAGCCCCCCCCCCCCCCCCCATTCCCTCCGTCTCTGGATGTGGGGGATTATTAGTGTGATTTTTCAAGACTTAACATTATTATTCGTACTATTTTTATATCATTATTGTTATTATATTGGTTTTAATTGGTTAGTAATATTCGTTATTTATAATTAGCATTATGAAACTATTAAGTGTATCTTGATCATTTAGACAACTAATTACTGTAATTGTTGGTTGGAGATAAAGACCTAAAAGAAAAGGAACAAGTAATGCAAAAATGAAACCTAAAAAGGAATATAGCACACACCATTCACTACTAGAAAAAAGGCCTATACCGACGGCAAAATTCCTAGGAAATCCGTCACAAAAGGCCTTCAGTGACAAATTTCCGACGGAAAAAATCCCTAAGGAAAACCATGCTCGGAAACCCTCAGTGACGAAGCTTTCCGACGGATTTTATAAGTTTCCGACGAAATACAGTCCCTAGGAAAATCCTCACTGAAGACCCAAAAGTAATGACAAAAAATGGTCAGATTTCTCACTAAATTTGCTACAGATTTCCTAGAAACTTTCAGCTTCATTTTCTAGTGATTACCTACCAAACAACATAAGTGTTTCCTAGGCACTTCCAACAACAAAATAACACTACTGAAAATACAAACATTTTCCAAATCATAATTATCAAATTTCCTATATATCACTGTTGAAAGTGGTATGCCCAAAATAATTCATTCAACAACCAACATTTCTCAAAGTATAAAACCACATAGCATATAAGCATTTAAGCTTATAACATGATATCTAAAAACTAGTTCGAGTGAAAACTATTTGTCCGTTTACTTGCAGCAGATTGGTTTGAAGTCCTCAGCTCTCTTGCTTGCTCTTGTAGTTGTTCTTAACTATTATTCAGCCTACGAATAAAAATAAACAGCCAAAATTATCAACCAACAACCAAACAACCAAACACTAGCATATTAATTAGCAACATATGACCCATTAATTCAGCAAATAACCAATCAAGCAAACAACATATCAGCCAATATGAAACCTCACAGATTACCGATTTTATCACCTTTCAAACCAAGCCAATATGACCCATTACAACCATTGCAACCCATTACCCATTTTATCACAGATTACCCATTATAGCCTAATATGACCCATTACAACCATTGAATCTTTTATGTCCTATTACAGCCAAATATGACTTATTACAGCCGAATATGACCCCCTAAAACCCAATATTACCCATTTTAACAAAATATGATACATTTTAACCGAGAAGAAACCAAATACCTCATATTAAGATGCCATACCCGAACGATACTTGTCTTGCTACGTGTACCTGTCAAGGCCAAATCGAGAATAATAAGGAATGCATACTAGTCATCGAAATAATATAAATATTACATAACATAAATTAGAATGACAAGATGACAAGAAAAATAAATAAAGTTATTACATATCAGTCATCGGATGAATAATGCTCATCGGAAGAATAATCAGCTAAATCAAGTTCTTCATCAACATCCTCATTTGAATCATCATCACTATTTGTAAACTCATGTTCATCCCCACTAACTGATAAATGAGTATTGTCAGCATAATCATTGGGAATTTCTTCAATTTCTCCTTCAGTGACAAGAGAAACATGTTCAATATCATCATCTGTGCTTATGTCCATATTTAAATTCAACCTTTCACTCTCTTGAAAGAAATCTTCCTCCTCCACGTTATCATTGTCATCTACTACAAATGCAGATTGTGCTACTTCATAACTACTTCTAGGCTTAGTCTTCACAACAGCCCACCAATCTTTCAATTCCTTAGTCATAGAAGGATAAAGTGCATAATAAACTTGTTCCACTTGTGATGCTAGAACAAACGGGTCATCTATACAGCCTTTCGATTTGTGTTTGATATCAACCAAATTATGCTTACGGTCCAACTTTACCCCGTGAAAAGGGTCAAACCAAGAACATTTGAATAACACAACAATGCAACGTCCAACTTTGGAGTGGTAGTCAAGCTCGAAGACTTCTTCCAACGATCCGTAGTAGTCAGTCTCAGAGTCAGTAGAATAAGAGCCTCTTACGCATACACCACTATTGTGTGTAACCCGCCCAATACCATGTTATCCAACACCATTTGTCTGCAACCAAAATTGGGATTATCATCTCTACTTGGATTAGAACTTTGACCGGTGTCTTCAAAGTTGTCTTTTGTTTCACCATGTGACAACCAAGTTTTATAACCAGCTACAAACCCATTCATACACACATGATACTTAACTTCCTTTCTTGTCAAGTACGGTTTTAATTTGCATTTCGAACAAGGACATCTAATATGAAGAATTTGTTCACCGTCCACGGTTCTCTTCCTAACATTTCGTGTTTGAGAAAAGGCGAAGTCTAAAAATTCTGTGTCTACTAACTTGCACCAATCAAGATCTAATAAACCTTGACTATTTGTCATTTGGTACATCCATCTTCTGTCAATATTGCTAGACATACTAGACAACTGCAACATAATAAAATATATTGTAATTAAAAACTCAAAGCCTATACAACTATCAATCTTACATATCTAAAAATTAGGTATAAACATATATACAAGTCAAACTTATTACTATCTTAAACATACATACAACAATTATCAATCTTATTAATTTTGTTCCTCAGTCAACTATGTCAAAACAATATACAAGTCAAACTTATTACTATCTTAGTTTCGAACTAGTTGCAAGAAACAAGAAAAAACATATATCACAACTATCAATTTTACTTCGTACCATTTGCAAGAAAAAACAACAAAGAAATTATAAGAAATTCAAAGATATTACCCTTAATTATGAAGTAACCATCAATTGTTTTATAAATTACAGATCTAAAAATTAGGTATAAACATATCAAATTTGTTCCAAAAGATATAAAGACTAGAAAAGATAGAGCACACGCTAACCTTGAAAATAGCTGGAAATGGAGTCGAGTGGGAGCTGGAGGTCGGGCCAGGAGTGAGTAGGTCGGATATTAGGGGGAATGAAAAAGTGAGGTGGATTTTGGGGGGAAGGGAGGAGATGAGATGAAATTTTTGGGAAAAATGAAAATAATTGACTTGTTTTGGGGGGAAGGGAGGAGATGAGATGAAATTTTTGGGAAAAATGAAAATAATTGACTTGTTTTGGGGGGAATGAAATATTAAGACTGCTTTTGGGGGGAAAGGGAATTTAGGGATGAAAAATTATATGTTGTTATACCTTAAAATGTCATATTAGATAAGTTACTAGGAAATCCTTATGTGATAGTTATAATTTACCTAGAGATTTCCTAGTTAGTATTATTCATAAGAAATTCCTAGGAAATCCTAAGGAAATTCCGACGGATTAGCTAGTGCGAATATTTTGTCGCTAATTGGTAGGAAATCACTAAGAAAAACGTCACTAATAACCTTGCACATAATTCGTAGGAAATTTGTAGGAATTTCCTAGGTAATTTCCTACGAAATATTTCCCTAGGAAAATTTTGTAGGTGTTGCCTCTTTTTCTAGTAGTGATTTCATGGGCGACAGGAACATATCTGTTGCCACAAACATGATTAACAATGGCAGGGTCGTTTCGTGAATTATGGTGGCCGTGTGCCATAATTTATAGCGGCCTCACTAACACGAGAAAAAATATATATACTAAAAAATCATTGATATTGTGGACAAACTTGACTAGAGTGCCACTTTAAGAACTAATAATAGACATTTATTCTTTTCCTTTGTTATCCTTTTGATATCGGATTAATGCCTTATGAAAGTCGTTAAAATTGTATGCGCCTTTTATATACCATTTGTGATTTGTGTTCCATATTACGATTACTAATTAAATCACCTAATAGGCATAATTTTTTAAATTGGCATAATATAGATGAAATTTGTGCATAAAAAACAATATAAACGGAATCTTAACTCTTTTTCTACGTTAAAATTTGATTGACTATAAAGAAACAAGAAACATGTTTTATGCATTAGATGTTGTCATTAGCAAATTTGTAATTTAGTGCATCTGCTGATACTGATAATAAGAATAACTAACAGTAATCTGTATGCCAACCTTCATAATGTAATTTTCCTGATTATTATACACAGTAGTATGAAGTCTATATTATAATTTGTAGAGTATTATGATTACTTTGTCTGAAGTTCTTTATCTATAATTAACAGTGCATTTGTCAACTAACAATTCAAAGGAGAAAACAATTTGTAGCAACCAATAATTAAAGTAGAAAATAAACATGCTAAAAACAGTAGTGAGATTTGAAAGTAATTTTACATCATCTAAAATTCTAAACTAGTATACTGCTCTAAACATTAAAAAGTCCTAACTTGACTTAAATATCAACGAAAGTAAATGAAAAAGTGACCTAAAATAACCCAACCACACAAAGATAGATAAAGTAAAATGACATTTCATAAAAACTGCAAACTCTGCAAACTCTGCATTTCCTTCATTTCCTTTTGGACTTCTTTGAGAATCTCACTCCTGTTCTTCAAGTTTACTTTGTTAACGACGGGCTCTTCTTTCAGCAACTCTTCATAGAGTCCTGATATTATTTTCTTAACTGAATTAAGTAGATTTAAAGTGAAATAATCTACAATATGTTTAACAACTGCGTCCCAATAAGCCAACATCGTAATCTTCATTTCAAATGCCATGTTCCAAGTTCTTTCCGATACATGTTCAAGATGAGCAATATCAACTAATCCCAAGTTTGGGACATCAAGAAGACAGAGCAGGAGCCCATCTTTAACAACAATACTGATGTCACAGTTGCCAAGTTTCATCGTATCCACCTTGGAAACAATTTCAGAATTGCAAGTATAATGAAATTGTTTCTCCAACTCCATTATATCATACACTTTTTTAGTAAAATCAACCTTCAATTCCTCAGCCATATTTTGACCGATTTTTTTGACATCTAAGCTTAACCGGGGGTAACGTTTGGAATGGTCTCTTAAGACCCTTAGAACAATGCGTTTAATGTCGCTTCATACATCAAAAATAGCAAACTCAACAACACTAGACACACTTGAAATAATTTCACCCAACAAAGAGTCAAATAAAGTATTAGGGATTATATTTGCTGAGGAAGCCAATTTTTCTTTTGTTTATGAGTTCAATTTCTTTAGTAAGAAATTCAATTAGACAATCCTCTTTCAGATGGTCTTTGAGGGAGACATGTAAATATTCAAAACTCTCGACCATTTTGACACTTCCATGACAACTTGGTCCAGTTTTGTAATCTTAAAAGCGTTTGGTGATAAAGAGTTCTTTCATAGTGCTTTCAGCAGATTTGACAAGAGAAACAAAAAAAGGTCTAGCTTCATTAAGGGCACTCTTTTCAGCTTCAGATATTAGTAAATTAAATTTAGTAACTTTTTTTACTATCAAAGATGATGGATGAAACGTTATCGATAGTAAACAAGAGCCAGCTGTTTAGCTAAAGAATTCATTCCATGATAATTGTCAACTTTTAAAAAAATAGAGTTTTCAAAAAGTTCTTTCTCCTTTGTTTGACTTTCCTCAAAAGTTTACCCTAATTTTTTTTTCAACATTACTAGTTGTCAATTTCTCAGCAAAAGACTCAGATTATATATCACCTTTTGTTGCAACACAAAGTATTTTTGCCCCAGTGGCATCCAGTTTCTTTAACATTTCTGTTGAGTTGACTGCCAACAGATTAAGAACTCACATGTAAGATCATAAATTCTTCATGTTTCATTTGACCAAAGATAAGACCTACAAAAACAAAACAAAACAAAGATATTACTACAACAATATAAAACATGATGATATGAAGATTAGTGGTGTATAATCAACTTAAAACTAATTATAAAACTCCTAGTTACCTTTTATTTTATGATCTTCCAACAATCTGCGTGTAATTCCAGGTATATCAATAATCTGTAGATCTAATACTCCACATTCCTCAGCAATAATCTCTACATAAAGATCCATTGTTTTGTTGCTGAGTATCAATTCAGCAACTTGTTGAATTGCTTTACTTAAAGCAGCTTCATCTTTTACCTCAACATACTGACCTTCAACCGTGACATGAACCTTGGTAGCATCATGTTCACGAGGAAGATTTTTGAAATTCAACACAAGGGGAACTTTTATGTTAGACAGAAAAGGAATATTTACATGTCTCCCTCAAAGACCATCTAAAAGAGGATTGTCTAATTGAGTTTCTTACTAAAGAAATTGAACTCATAAACAAAAGAAAATTGGCCTCCTCAGTAGATATAAACCCTAATACTTTGTTTGACTCTTTGTTGGGTGAAATTATATCAAGTATGTCGGATGTTGTTGAGTTTGCTATTTTTGATGTATGGAGCGACATTAAACGCAATTAACTGAGGGTCTTAAGAGACCATTCCAAAAGTCACCACAGTTTGGCTTAGCTGTCGAAAAAGTCGGTCAAAATATGGTCGAGGAATTGAATGTTGATTTTGCTAAAAAAAAGTGTATGATATTATGGAGTTGGAGAAACAGTTTCACTATACATGCAATTTTGAAATTGTTTCCAAGGTGGATACGATGAAACTTGGCAACTGTAAAATCAGTACCGTTGTTACAGATGGGCTCCTGCGCCGTCTTCTTAATGTCCCAAACTTGGGATTAGTTGATATTGCTCATCTTGAACATGTACCGGAAAGAACTTGACACATGGCGTTTGAAATGAAAATTGCGTTGTTGGCTTATTGGGACGTAGCGGTTAAATGGATTGTAGACTATTTCACCTTAAATCTACTTAATTCAGTTAAGAAAATAATATCAGGACTCGAACCAATAATGCTGAAAGAATTCAAAGATGAAAATTTGTTGAAAGAAGAGCATGTGGTTGATGTTAAAGAGAAAACATGAAGAAAAGGAGTGAGATTCTCAAAGAAGTCCAAAAGGAAATGAAGGAAATGCAGACTGAGTTTGCAGTTTTCATGAAATGACAGTTTACTTTATCTATCTTTGTGTGGTTGGGTTACTTTAGGTTACTTTTTCATTTACTTTCGTTGATGTTTAATTCAAGTTAGGACTTTTTAATGTTTAGAGCAGTATGCTAGTTTGGATGATGTAAAATTACTTTTATGTCACTGTTTTTAGTATGTTTGTTTTCTCCTTGCTACAAATTGTTTTCTCCTTTGTGTTGTTAGTTGACAAATGCACTGTTAATTATAGATAAAGAAGTTTAAACAAAGTCATCATAACTTAATTGAGTTTTATTAGGATGGTTAACTTGGTTTTATATGTGTTGCATTGATTATTTTAGGATGTTGATGTTGAGAAATGAAGACGAAAGCAAATCCAATTAGCAGCGTACCCGCATGTTGCAATGACGGGTATCATGTAATTAAAATTCTTGACGAACAATATTTTGATATTATATGTTTAACATGTTATAACTTTATAGAAAGACATTTTTTTTTTTAATAACTTTAAGTAATAGCAAACTATTTAATATAAAGATATTAGCGTACCCACGTGATGTTGCAACAATATGGAGGCAGCAATCGACAAAATATGAATATAGGGATCCAACCCATTCGCAGAATCAATTAAAAACATATGTCAACACGACATCTTCGTTTTATTTCAGTAATGTCCAATGCAAATATGTAACCAGCCAGATACTTAAACTCGAAAAAGAGCAACGTGAAGACATACGGGAAGACATCTACTCTAAGAGTCACCCACAATACATAAACAAACATTAAATAATCACGTTACTTACGCACCAACCGCTCCTTCATCCTTCCAACAGCATTCTTAAGAGTCTGCTCATCTTTACAAAACGTAAACCTCACAAGATTCTTCCCTTCATTCGGGTCCAAATAGAATACGCTAGTTGGAATTGCCACAACACCAACTTCTTTAATCAAAAACTCACAAAATGAAATATCATCCGGAAGCCCGAAAGGTGTATGATCCACCACCACAAAGTAGGTCCCACTTGAAGGGTAAACCTTAAACCCAACACTCTTCAATCCCTCCACCAAAATGTCTTTTTTAGCCTGGTAATCTTTCCGCAACTCTTCATAGTATGAATCTGGTGCCCGTAAAGCTGCTACAGCTGCATACTGCATTGGGGTCGAGGTAGCAAACGTAAGGTAAGAATGAGCTTGTTTAACCCCCCATATCAAATGTTTTGGGGCTATGGCCCACCCGATTTTCCAACCTGTTAAAGAAAACGTCTTTCCTAAAGAGTTTAAAGTCACAGTTCTTTCATACATCCCGGGAAGAGAGGCGATGGAAATGTGATCCATCTCAAAAGCTAATTTGTCATAAACCTCATCACTAAAGACTAGAACATCATTCTCAATGCATAATGATGCAATTTGATCAAGTTCTTCACGTGTAAACATTTTACCCGTTGGGTTATGTGGGGTGTTTATGAGAATCGCACGGGTATTTTTAGAAATTTTGGATTTGAGTTCTTGAATTGGAAGAGCAAAATCGGGAGGGCAGAGGGTAATGCCTGTAACTTTGGCTCCAGCCATTGATAGTGTGGCTTCATAAGAATCATAAAAAGGGGCAAAAACAATGACTTCATCTCCAGGGTTGATTAAGCCTAAAATAGTGGCAGCAATGGCTTCTGTGCATCCAGAAGTGACAGTTATTTCCTGATCGGGATGAACTGTAAGACCCGTATCTTTATGGAAACGATCAGCAATGGCTTTGTTAAGATCGGGAACACCAAATCCACGTGCATACTGGTTTTTGCCGTCTTTAATGGCCTGAATGGCAGCTTCTTTGACAAATTCGGGACCATCGAAATTGGGGAATCCTTGACCGAGGTTTATTGCTCCGTGTTCTATGGCGAGTGAGCTCATTTGTGTAAAGATGGTGGTCTTAAACTTCTCCAAACGCTTTGCAACCTGGAAAAATAAATAAATTCAGATAAAATTACTGAACTGCCCTTTCTTATAACCTATTTTGAAAAACATTTACTTTGATTTCACACAATGTCTCTTCTTTTATCACAAGAATGTCCATTTTGCGAGTTTATATTGTAGTTCTTTAACTAATCTGCCAAACACTTAAGCAAGACTTGAAACAGTGGATGCACATCCAAACACTATATCCATAAATTTGGTGTTCCCGATCTCAACTCTGCCAAACACTTAAGCAAGACTATATCCATAAATCCGTGTTGTTACAGTTGATGCACATCCAAACACTATATCCATAAATCCGTGTTGTTACAGTTGATTACTAGACTCTGCGTATTTATTTAATTTTCACATTATCACTTCCAAAACGCACATCTAATCACTACCCTTAGTCTCCATTTTTACAAAGGGATAATGCTAAGCCTCATGGCCCGTAAAATAACCCCACCAGATTCACCTAAAAAAAAATTCTATTATTCACTACAATAAAAGTGTTATATGTACACATAAATAACTCGGGTAAGTAACGTACAGTCATGTAATCGATAAATAGATTGATATTTAGCCTTCCTACTAGTCGTCTCTATACTTTTGGACATATTCATAAGCTTTTTGTCATCTGCTAACGAACTTTCTGTTCAAAACCTTGGCTGAGTCCAAGATTATAAGTTATTTGACTCGCCATTTTAAGATTTTGAATATGGTTTCAAAAAATGCTAGGCGCTACTCGGGCGGTCGACTACCTTGTAGCTTGTAATCGGCCTAGGTGGAGAGTAATCGAGGATTAATTGAATTGGAACTTTTATCAAAATTTTTGAAATTAAATGTATGACATGTTGATAAGACCACAGATTTTACACAGGACCATAGAAATATGCTTAGAAACATTAACAAAATTGCTCAAATACTTCAAACCGACTTTTGGCCGAGTTTGTCGAGTTAACCACAAATCATGAGTTTTGACCAAATATGATTTGAGTTTTGAACTTCAAGTGAGTAATCGTCAATTAATCGGTCATTGACCATGTAGCAAGTAATCGCCGATTACTCAGCCTTGTAGCCCTTGTTTTGCAACACTAAAAGATTGGTACTTGTAGGACAGAAACAACTATTTCAATACACTAATGTAATATATTACTCGTATAAAAAAAGTTACTTCATTGGGCAAGAAGACAAAAGCTGAAAAACCATAAAAACTCAAACGAATTGATAGAGTCGAGCAAAACAATTAACTATACAAAAAGTTGAAAAGGATAATCTTTATACACAAACAGCTAAAACCTTCAGTTTGAGCCAATAAATTGTAACGGAAAACCACATGGCCATGTGCATCAATTAAGGGAGCAAAGAAGCAAAGATTTTACCACATAATGTGGATTTTACTTTAATAGAAAAAAATTGTTCTAATTAACCCTTAGGGGTAGTATCTAAGAGATCCTAGGTTTCTTTAATACGTCAAGTCCTTTTATTGTTTTCCCAATATACTTTTCCACAAATGTCGTGCATCAATGATGAAAACACAAAAAACTTAAAACAACAATTTTCTTACACTCCACACCAACCAAGCGTGTGGATTTAGCACTTCTAACTCCCTTAACTAAGTACCCTTTTGATTATTCCATTCCTTCAAACCACTTGACATCTATAGGTTGGAGTAATTAATTGGAATCAGTGGTGTGACATTATCTCTAAATGCACGAAGAAAAAGAAGCATAGACCATATGGAGAGTTGACATGGAGTAGTTTATACACTTAGTGTAGGAGGACTTGAGGTTAAAGAGAAGATAATATATACATATTTACTTTCATGACAATAATACAAAAACAAAAAGAATGTAGAACCCCCATCTCAAGACTGAAAAGGGGTGTCAAGTTCAACCTGAGAGATGCCATCTATAGCAGTAAAACCCAGCCTAATGACCGTCATATGTGATATAAACTATAAAGGCTCTCAAATTAAATCATGATGGCTAGAAACCATGGAAGTTTGGTGATCTTACACAAACTTTTACGATTCCATATGGCTTAAAGTAAAAACTAAGGGTGCATATATTTCTTATAAATTTTCTCTAACTTTCCATCTCAATTTTTCTAGAAAATGAAATGGGGTTTTTGTCACAAGAAAATGAGTGTTTTCCTATTTCACAAGCAAAAAAGCATAAAACATGTTCAAAATGAGTGTTTTCCTATTTCAAGTACTATACTATACGCGATGGGCTCAACTGCCCAGTTGTGTATCAGTTAGTCTAGTAGTTATTGTACTATAAATTTAGAACTAGAATTGAGACATCAAGAGGTTAATAACTATTCATGTAAGGATTAAGTAGCTTATGATTTTTAACCACTCAGGGGTGGCAATTGGCAAGTGGCAAGGGGTGGCAAGGGGCAAAAGGGCTTGTGACTATTGATGTGTGAGGTCTCAAGTTCAATTCCTGCTAGTTTTGAAAAAGGAGGGCTTTACCCAGTTTCAGTCTGTGTGACGGTGGGTTCAACCCTCGTGGATTAGTCGGCCAAAAGGTCGGAAACCATGGTTACCCAAAAGAAAAAACTAGGTTATGATTTGTAAACAACTAAATAGCAATAAACCCGTGTATCATCATTTAAATTTTAAATCAACTTCTAAAAAACTTCTAGAGATAGAAACCTAGGAAAAGTTTTCTGCAACTAAACACAATGCATTACCTAAATGGCATAGCAAAACTAATTAAAAGTCATACAAAAGGTGTCTAGGAAAACAGCGACAACAACAATACGCAATCCCGTTGGCGCGGTGTACGAGGAAAGTAAGATGTAAACAGTCATAACCCGGAGCCTAAACAAAAGTCTATGACTATAGAACAACATATAAAAAGCCTAAATTTAATAATCAACTTAATAATTAGCATAAACCCTAAATTTAATTTAATATAATTTACCTGCAAGGGTTGCTGCTGCTGAGGTGTCACTCCATCTTGAGCCATAGCAGGTTGAGAATCCGTTGAGATAAAATTAACAGAAGAAGGAGAAGAAGCCTTAATGATTGTGTGATTACGTGGAGCAATGTGTGAGGGTTTGTATAGTGTAGATGTTATTCGAAATGAAGGCCTGAGGCATGCTGGGATTAGCATCTGTCCAGATTCGATGAATGTCTTGTGGAACAAAACTAGTACTGTACTAAAAAGGCATGAGTCTGGTCGCTTTTTGGATGACTTGCTAGTTAGTGGTAGTTAGGTTAGGTGTGTACATATTTTGGGCCTAATTTTATTAGTACTACACCATGTTTTACAAATTTGGGCTCAAATATGGGCCCAAAAGCATGAAATTATTTAAAATATTGTATATAGGTAATAGCTGTCAAGATCGCGATCCCGCGTAGGATCGTTTTTGTCTTTGCAAGATCGAGATCGTAGGATCGGATCGCGATCCTACGATCCTACCAATTTGTCATAGTTTGTAAACAAATGATAAACGAGTCAAATTGTTTTACATAATCCTACTCAACGTTAAAGATAAATTTATATAATATTCTCTTGAAAATTACAAAGTTCAAATTTCAAACACGAAAGTAATAATAAAACACAAAAAAATCAAGTTTCAATCGTTAAATAAACGATTTAGCGGAATAATATTACATAGAATGAGTCCTAAATGTCTCAAAACATACGAGCCATCTACATGATTTCAAGGAAACAAACATTTCATTAGTGGCATTCCAAAACGTACCCTTTGCTTAGTTTAGTCACAATGAAGTAAAGTAAATTGAATTATTGAACACTTTTAGACTATAATCTATTTAGAAAACTAGAAAGGTAGTTATAAATAATCTATTTAGAAAATGAAACAACAGTGGTTTACTTATTAGACATTAGTAAAACATACGTTTTGATTTTTGGCCTAAGCAAGTGAGATGCACTTAAAAAAAAAAAAAAAAAAAAAAAAAAAAAAAAACTCGGATCGCGTGCCGATCCTACGATCTTACGTGCGATCCTACGATCTTACTTACGATCCTACCACAAATGCGATCCTACCACGATCCTACACGGTTTTAGCTAGTGAACACGTAAACTCGTACGATCCTACGAGTTTACACGCGATCTTGACAGCCTTGTCATAACTTCATAAGAGATTTTATGTTTAAACATGGCGACTAATCCCTTAGCTTGGAGTCATCTCAGTGGTCACAAAGGTATTAATTTTCTCACAAGGATTCAAACCTGGGTACTTTTTTCTAGAGACCGACCACTTACCATTTGCCCATTTTATTGGAATAGAAGGGTACCCGCGCAATGCAACGGCGGGTACCCAAGAACTATATTTGTGGCGGGAATTTTTTTTTCATTTTAAACCTTCATTATTTATCATGTACCAGACACTTTATAGCGTAGTGCATATATATTTTTCAAAAGTAAAACGTTTAAATTATTAATAGTGTAAATAGTTAGCACTTTTATTTTTCAAATTTTAGCATTAAATTAGTGGTTATAAGTTTAGTGAGTTTTTCTTATAAACAATTTTATTAAAAAATATCATTATTGAAAGGGGGTTACTAAATGGTTTAAATGAAACTTAAATTTTCAAACTTTAGATTAATTCTCTAATTTTCCTTTTTTAGTAATGGTTTTTGTCTTAAAATTTTAATATATTTTTTTTATAGTAAGTCCCAAATATTTTATAATGTTGTATAGATATAGATTGAGAATATGATTTTGTATGAGATTTGGTATATGTGAAGGATTTTTTTGGCGGATTAGTCTTGACAACTTTCATGATGTGGTTAGTCGACATTTTTGTGCATGGAAGCGTGCTATAAATGTAGAGAGAACTTGTAGACTCGGGCGTATTTTGAGAAACCATCCAGGACAGTCAAGTCATAATGTTTTTTTTTTTTTTTTTTTTTTTTTTTTTTTTTTTTTTTTTTTTTATGTGAAGGATTTAGCATTGTCATGTGTACTAATAACCAGGTGGATATACACCTTACAAAGATAGTATATGTTCTTCGAATGATACGTGGCTCGGCCCCTCTGAACCACATCTAATATAAAAGGGTTTGTCCGAAAGACCAAATATGTCACTATGTAGGTTTGAAATTAGACAATTAGTTCAATTTCAAATTGGATTGTGTAACAGGTTCACACTTTTGAGACAGTAATTCAGGTCTAAAACTTTCTATGATAATGTTTTGTTAAAACAATTGAAAAGATACGGTTTGGACTGAACTGAAAAATAGCCGCGCCAAATGCGGTTTGCTAAAACAATTAAAGCCATCGACGGTGAGTGCACCTTCTCAAATATGTTTAGAATGTACGAATTTTGGTTTCGTTCTACCACACGACCATTGTTTGGTGGTTAAAAACATACTTTTTCCTATAGAAGAAACTTATGTCACAACAATCTGGTCGCTGACTCACAAAATATAACAACTTATACGTAAATGCTGCAGTTCATCTTTATGCTCTTCATCAAGAAACTCTTTAGTTAAACATTGTCTTATCATTTGTTAGTATCTGATAGAAAAACTTGTCTTTTCCATTTTACCTAATGGTTCAACTAATCTATATTCTTATTTTAAGGCCTGTTAAATGTGACAACATTGAAAATCGACCGTTGATAACACGCAAACAGAATCTGATTACCAAATAGAATAAAAGGAAAAGTTAGAAACTGTAACAGTAACAGATTAAAAGTAGATGTGCAAACTATAGACAAAAGGTTAGTTGCACCAACTGAACTAAAAAATGACAATAACAAATACTATAGCACAACATTACTTGAAATGTTGACAGTTACTAGAATTTCAGGTCCGGTTACCAAATAGAAGGCACGAATATAAAGTTAAGAAATTATATCCGTGATAACATAGAAAGTTGAACTGCAAAGGAAAGACGAAAGTTAGTTATACCGAACTGAAACAACATAACCAAAAAATGGCAATAATGGAACCAAAAACTCGCCAACATGAACCAGTCCAACAACCATTCGGTCTCAAACCAAATAAAAAACCGCCACTTCAATGTTAAACCATGATTTTGAGTTATACTACTTAATTTCTAGGCTTCTCAACATTTCACAAACGCGTGTACTACCAGAACAAGAAGTAAGTAACTACCTGTTCAAAAATTTCAAGCAGTTTATATTTGTAGTCCTAGCAATCAAGATTCAAACACCCTTTACCCGCCATAATCACTCGTTGCGTCTACTATTATCTACAGAAAAGATAATTATGATCAGAATATGCTATCAATTATATAAAGATTATTAAAAAGAAAAAGTTAAATTGCCTTCTGCAACGTTGTCAATATTAGGTACAGCTTCTTCCACCTCTCTTTCGCTTTAAAAGCACACATTGATCTAACGCCTAACGGCTGTCAATGGAATAACCAAAACATCCTTAGCAATTTTAGAAAGAATTGGAAATCTTTCACTGTTGTTTTTCCACAAAAGTAATATGTCAAAATCATCATCTTCTTTAGTTACTAAATCCTCGCTAAGGTATCTATCCAATTCTTTCTGGTTAGTGACTCAACCAGTCGTTCAATCAGTTCTACATCAGGCTTAGCAAATGCTAGATCATCATTACCGTTACTAATCATGTGAATATATACATTACGTGCAGTAGGTCGCATTTCTACCTAAAATGAACAAATCGTTACAACTCACAAACCAAAAATATGTTCCGATACACAAGGAGCTAGCACAAGCTTCCCACATAGTTCATCCAGCAGGAAGTAAATTTCTTTTGAAGATTCATGATACTTATCAGAAGCTGAAAACTGATGAATCTTTCCATGTATCTCAATCCAACTTGATCCCGGACTCTTTTTTTCTACTCTAAGGTATTTCATAGCTGACCTTAATTTAGCTACTTCACTCCATCTATTTGCTTCAGCAAACATATTAACTAAAAGCGTGTAATATCCACTGTTATCAGGTTCCAATATCATCAACTTATTAACAGCAATCTCAGCAATTTCCAAATTCTTTTGAAGTTTACATCCACCTAATAAAGCACCCCAAATAACAGCATTAGGTTCCATTCTCATGTCCCTTATCATTCCCAGTGCATCTTCCAAGAGTCCCCCTTTACACAACAAATCAACCATACAACCGTAATGTTCAATTTCAGGACGGATGTTAAAATCACGGGTCATACTAAGAAAACACTCACGTCCCTCTTTGACCATTCCGGCATGTGTGCAAGCACTAAGGACACTGATAAAAGTAACCCCATTTGGCTTTATATTCATCTCCACCATTTCATTAAACATTTTCAACGCTTCATTGGCATACCCATGCATTGCAAGCCCATCAATTACTGAATTCCAACAATAAAGGTTTTTTTCGTATAATTTATAGAACACCAAGAGAGATTGGTCTAAGCTGCCACACTTTGCGTACATATCAATCAGTGCAGACCCAATATAAATATCAATACTAAAACGATGATTTTTTATATATACATGTATCTTTTTCCCTATGTCAAGTGCCCCAATATGGGCACAGGCTGAGATAACAGTAGCCATGGTCACTTCATCAGGGCTAATGCCGCGTGACGTCATATCCTTGAAAGTTGCTAATGCTTGTTGGTATAATTTATTTTGCGAGTAACAGTTTATCATAGTTGTCCATGAAATCAAGTCTTTTTCAGGCATTTTGCTAAACAAATACTCTGCAGACTCGACGTCTTTAATTCTAGCATACCCGTCAATCAAAGAGTTCCATGAAGCAAAATTTCTTTCAGGCATCTCATCAAACAATCTACTAGCAGCAACCATCTCTCCTGATCGCGCAAGCACAGAAACCATCGAAGTCCAGACAAAAACATCCCTTTCCACCATTTCATCAAACACTCTCCTCGATTCAAAGATCTTCCCTAAACTCGAATACAAATCAATCAACGCTGTCTGAACATAAACATGAGAGTTAAACCCGAACTTCCATATATGCCCATGAACCCCTTCACCAATACTACATTCCCCGACTAAAGCACAACATTTAACAAGCGACGAAAACGTATAGCTAGTAGGACAAACTTGCACCCTCAACATGTTCAAATAACACAACAGCCCTTTAACCGGAGAGCCACAACAAAGACAAGCACGAATAACAGCATTGTACACAAATACATTGGGATCATCCATTTGGGTAAACGCTCTAATCGCGTAATCCATATGAGTAAACTTGGCGCAGGCAGACACGAACTGGTTTATCATGAAACAATCTTGGTGAAAACTACTCTTAACCATGCACGCGTAAATACATTCGAGGTGTGTCAACTTTGAGCACATTTTCATGTATTCAACTATACCTGGAAAATAATAGATGAAAAAGACATTTTATCAAACACTTGGTGTGCATTGCGAATATTTTATAAAATTGAAGTTAAAAAAAAGTTTAAAAATTTGAACCTTGTGATTGTGCAAAATGGGTGGTTGGTAATGTTGTTGTAAAGTAGCATGAATGAAGATATCGAAAATGGTTGTGAAAAATGTAACCGTTAAATCTGTTACAAAACTTCATAACGTCGATGAATGAGTTTGGATGACTCACTAGTGAGTGGTTTGGTAGGGGTGTTAATCGGGTTGGATTGGTCGCTTTGAATCGGGTCAAAGTCAGGTTGAGGCTAAACATAAAATACCTGAATCTAAAGGTATTTGAATTGTAGTTAGTTAGGTTCGGGTCAATTTGAGTTCGTCCGTTCGGTTCAGATCCATTCGGGTTCAGGTCAACCCGAATATGTGTGAATGATAACAAAATTACCTATTTGTACATTATATATAACAAAAACCATGTTCGAGCCGATTTAGTCAACCCGAACCCGAGTTAGACAAACAGTTTTAACCCGATATTCGACTCTATTTAGTATTCGGGTTGATCCGAATATAATTACTGACCCGAGTAACCTGACTCGAATAAGCTTATTGACATAACACCCCTGATGGTAGGTGTGTATAATTTGATTGATTTTGGGCCTAATTTTATTTACAATATGTTTTACAAATTTGGGCAAAGCCAAAATTTAAAAATACAGTAAAAGTCGTTTAATTAATAAATTTTTTAAAATAATATTTATATCCGGTCCGATTCATTAATTTATAGATAAATTAATATCGATTAATAAATAACTTTTTTAATTAATAAATTTAGGTAGGCACATGAGTATTAATTTATTTAGTTTCTACTTTATCAGATTTTAGTGAAAATAGGCGATGCTGATAAGAAATTTTATGTTTATACATCGTTGGATACACATCTCGGAGGTGGAGAGGTGGAAAGTTAGGAGGTTATTGAGATACTCAGATTAGACCAAGTACATATTAGTATATTACTATATTAGTTAAAAAAAGTTAACTTTTTTGAGTAACCTAAACAGAAAAACTTTATTTCTTTACCCATTTATTGGAACTGACAATATGATTTGTACGACATTGCTATAAATGTAGATAGAACTTGTTAGAAAGGAGACCGGGCCGGATTATAGGGACCATCTTAGGACAGTCAAGTCAAAATACGTCGTACAAAGATAGTAATGTTTTCCGAAAGACCACACTTTTGAGACCAAATAGGTCATCAGTATCAGTTTAAAACTAATACAGTTTAAAAAATTGCGTAACAGGTTCACACTTTTGAGACAGTGATTCACGACTAATTCTTTTTATGACAATGTTTTGTTAACACAATTGAAACATTGGTTTGGACTGGACTGGACTGAAATAGAGCCGCGCCGAATGTGGTTTGTTAAAACAGTTGAAGCCATCGACATTGAGTGAACCTTCTCAAATATGTTTAGAGTGTGAATTTTGGTTTCCTCATACCACGCACTAATCTTATGTGGTTTGTATTGTTTTAATGGCTAGTTTGTCAAACAATATTTTTGCTATACTGTCATTTCAGCTATAGAAGACACCAATTACACGATTACACAGATATAGCTACGAATTTAGTTATACAGAACTGCACCAACTGAACCCAAAAATGACAATAATGAAACCAAAAACTTGCCAACATGAACTGGTAAAACCATTCGGTCTCATACCAAATAACAAACCGCCAATTCAATGTTGAACCATGATTTTGAGTGATACTGCTTGAATTTCTAGGCTTCTCAACATTCACAAACACATATGCTACCAAAACAAAAAGTAACTACCTGTTCAAAAAATTCAAGCAGCTTATATTTTAATTCATGTTAGGCCTTTCTAGCAATGAAGACTCGAGCACCCTTTAGTAGCTCCAACCACTCATAGCGTCGTCCATTATCTACAGAAAATATAATTATGTTTAGAACATGTTATCAAGTATATAAAGAATATTAGAAAGAAATAGTTAATTTACCTTTCTGCAAAGTTGTCAATATTAGGAACAGCTTCTTCTACCTTTCTTTCGCTTTTGTGACTTGTCTCGCCAATCTTCAGTGCAAACTAATGCTTCAACAATCGAAGGGGGCAAAGAACTTCGAAAATCTTGTAATAAATTACCATATGTGGCTTTAAAAGCACACATTGATCTAACGGCTGTCAATGGGATAGCCAAGACATCCTGAGCAATTTTAGAAAGAATTGGAAATCTTTCACCGTTGTTTTTCCACCAAAGTAATATGTCAAAGTCATCTTCTTTAGTTACAAGATCCTCGTTAAGATATTTATCCAATTCTGTCTCGCTTTCTACATTACCTTCAACATCCAACTTACGCTTTTTTAAGCGTTGAGATATCTCATTTGGTTGTGTGGTCCCAGTTTTACCTTTGTATTCATTGCACAAATCAGATATTGTAGCAAGTACCAATTTCGCCATTTTTTTCCACAAGCAATCTCCGTATTCGTCTTCTTCATCCGATTCGTCTTCATCGTCGTCTTCTTCATCCGATTCATCTTCATCGTCGTCTTCTTCATCCGATTCATCTTCATCGTCGTCCTCTTCATCCGATTCATCTTCATCTTTGTCTTCTTCATTATCATCAACATCATCGTCTCCGTCGTCGTCATCATCATCATCGCCATCACCATCATAGATATCTTCTTGGTTGTAGACGTACTTGAAATAATACTCAATGAACGTCATTTTATAACTAGGGTCAAGTACGCTAGCAACACACGTTAGCATATTCAATTCCTTCATATTCCCCCAATACTTATTATATTTTTCTCTCATTTTAAGTGCCATAAGATTAGTCTTAGTATCAGCACTTTTTGCCAGATTTTGGAATTTATAATCAATACGGGAAAGATTAACAAAATACTTATCGGATGTTGCAAACCCAAATATATTTTCAGCTAAAACAATACAGTCACGCAAGATATATGAGATCTTCCTTGCATTTTCCCAATCATCATGATCAGGAACCCCACAAGTTTCTTCCACGTAATTCCTATATCTCGAATCTTTAATCTCAAACATATTGAAAGCTTCCTCATAATTTTCGGATGTAAACAACATCCCAAATGTACAGATCCATTTATTTGGAAAATCAAGACACATAAAATGGTTGAAATCTATTCCACTTTCTTTAGCGCATGTTCTGAAATTATTAGTCCTAGCCGACGATTGTCTCACATATAGAACCGCCGATAGTACGCGTTTAAATGAGTCATCATACTCATTTAATACAGCTTTCACCATATTGTTTAAAACATCAATAAGACATCTAGAGTGAAGAAACTTACCATCCAACACGGTGTTCGTTAATCTTTCTTTTATATAGCTAATTACAACATCATTTGAACTTGAATTACCGGCTGAAATGGTCAAAACATTGTCAATTTCCCAATCATGTAAACACTTTTCAACCACGTTTCCTATCTCCTCTCCGTCATCACTAAGAATTGGAGTGAAACTCAGAATTTTCTTGTGTTTATCCCAATCGTTATCTATAAAATGGGCACTAATGCATAAGTAATTCACATATTGGTTTGGGGTCCATGTATCCAGAGTTAAGCAAACCCGTTGATTCATATTCTTAATAAAACTTTTCAATTTTAACTTCTCTTCCAAGAAAAGTTGGACACAATCCGAAAGAATAGTTTCATGAGATGGGATTTGAACAGTAGGACATATGGCTTTCATAAATTCGTGAAGTCCCTTTTGTTCAAGAGAAGATAAAGGAAGTTCATCAGTTATTACCTCTTGTACTAGAAGTTTTCGAACATGCGCTTGATACATCCTCTATATTCCAAGTAAGCACCTAGAAAATACTACTTGATTAGCAAAGAAAGGACCAACATCATATCAAGAATCCAATGTTAAAATCTTAATTAAGATCATAGTGTCATCTTGCATTGAAGTTAGATTTTTTTCTTTAAAAGAAGTAAAAAGGTGATATCTACTCTCCACACAACTTAACTACGTATAGCTTTAGGGGTGTTTGGAATTCCTTCTGCATTCAGTAATATCCGAGTGTTGGATCAAATCACATTCAGTCGATTCGAGTGTTGGATCAAGATAATGTAACAATGTGTTTCAGAAATCGTAACGAAATGAAGAACACTTGTACAATTGAACAAACGGTTAGGAATCTAAAGCTTAGAAACAAGATTTGAAACTGAATGCTATTGATAGAATTGAGTGTTTATGGAATGATTAGAATGAACTGAATTGAGATAGAAAGTGTGAACAAATTATTGGCTAGCCAACTAATGAAGTGAAATGGCGTATTTATAGCCAAGTGGAGGGAAAAGTGAAATGGCTACGCGCGTGACCGGTTCTAACTCCTCCCACGTGCCTTTAGTTAACGTTCGTTACAGAAAATCTTATTTATAAGCACTCATATAAATAATTCTCGCTGTTTTACCTCTTAAATAATCTTATTTATAAGCACTCACAGAAATGATCAAGATCTAGCAAATCCAAACACTAACACATGTAATGTGTTCTGTTTCAAACACGCAATCACTATCCCAAACACGCCCTTATATAATTCTATGATTCTTTAATCACAGCAAAAACATTATAAGCACATATATCTTACATGTTCAATAATTACCAAACCATCAAAGCATAAAAGGCCCAATACAGTTTGCATACGAGCTTCAAGTATAATTCAGTGGGTGTTTGGCATAGCTTATTAAGCTAGCTTATGGGCTTATTTGAATTTTCAGAAGACTTGAAGCCATATGGCTTCAGTTGATAAACTTATACAACGTTATTAATGGGCGTATAAGCTTTTTCAAATTCAGATAAGCATGTAAGACGGTGAAATAAGCTAATCCAAACACCATCTAAAGACATGTTTATTATCCAAATCAGAAACTACCAATTAAAGCATAAAAGCGCCAACACATTTCGTACACGGCCTTAAAAACGATACTTAGAGGGTGTTTTGATTAGCTTATTAAGTAGGCTTACGGGCTTATCAAAGTTTGCAAAAGGCGATAAGCTCACTTTTAGTTAATATCTTATTATCAACTTGAGAAAATAATAATCCTTTAAAAGTGGGCATATTGGCTTTTCCAAATTCAAATAAGTCCATAAGGCAGCTTAACAAGCGAATCCAAACACCCCCTTTGAACCCATTATAAAAAAACAAAAACTAATAAGGTTTAACAAAATGACATAAGCTAATAACAAACACCCAAAGTTAATAAAAAAAAATAAAAAAAAAAAATAAAAAATGAGAAGGATAAATTGGATTAAGAAAAATATACCAGTCGATTGTGAGCAGACACGTGAAGTAAGAATGTCACCGGAGATAAGAAATGACCGGCAGTCAACGGTGAGGAAGGGTGGTCAAACGGTTGTAGGATGAAATGGGAATATGGGTATGATGATATCATTTTGTTATTTCTTTTTACTCAAATAAATTTTATAGGGCTAAGCATCATTTAAAATCCGACTAGACCGAGACCGAATTAGACCAGAACCACGGACCGAGGACCAGACAGAATGTGTTCGGTCAGGTCCGGTTCAAAAAGGCATTACTGGTCAGTTTATACGTAAGACTGGATCGGACCGAGACCGAATAAGGAAAAAGTTGGGATAGGGACCGGACCGGCCGGTTCTTCAGTTCGGTCGGTCCGGCCAGTTTTCTTGGTCCGATTGATTTTTGAGTCTACGATGCTTAGCCCTACATTTTTAAGTGAAGTTTGAGCTTGTAAGAGTGTGTTTGGTTTGGGGGCATGATAATGAAGGAATTCGCTTTCATTCCTACTAAAGTAGTTTGATTTATTGGTTCTGTTTCAGGGAATGGATATGAAACTCACAAAAAGTAGGCATTTTAGTGAACCTATTATCATGCCTATACTCATAGTGATTCCTTAATACAAGCCAAATGCCCCCTAAAGATCTTCATTTTATAAATATCTTTATGCAATTTTATTATGCATAAAATGTTTGTCCCATTTTGTTATTTTACGATTACTTATAAGTTCTAGCTTCTCTCTAAACTAACTAACTAACCATATTTAAATAAAAGTTACACCTCCAACTTCAACTCTCATAAGTCTCGACATCCGAATAATTTCACCATGACTCTACTACTCTGCACAAGATAGATTACGAATATATCTTTCTCCCATAACTCTATTACTCGTACGACATACTTCTCAAATTAAGGTAAACCTACAACATAAAAAGCCAAACTTACAAATGATTTTCAAATCTACATTGATGTTAAGACCGACCGTAGTGGGGATAAACTGGACGCGTTTTCATCCCACTTGGCAACCAAGAACGCATCGTGCCTTGCTACACAACTCATGCAAGACACATCTAACATGTGTAGTTTGCAAGGACTCGGTGGAAAAAAAGACCGAGTCGTGCGAGGAAGTTTGTGTGTGTGTGATGTTTTTATTAAATGATTTTTGTAGGGTATGTTTTCTGTAGTGATCACGGTCTCTTTATCACACTAAGTTGGTTATAAAAAAAGTCAGAGTAAATGTGGTAGTGGTGACCCACGGTCTGCGGTCACGATTACACTTAAACCTAACTCATTGTAACTCCATAGTACAATGTATTCATTTTATCCAAGGTTAGCAATTTAGCATGAAGGGCCAGTAGTGGACAGTCACACTATAAATTAGAATATATTGGTGGGTTGTAAATAAAACATATAGAGTGTGTTTGTTAAAGTAAATGTGGGCAGTAGTCACAGCTCATCGCTCACTGCTTATTAAAAAAATGAGCATTTTTAAAAAATAGCAAAGCTCGTCACTTTTTTGCCAAATGAACACTAGAAATCAAAAAGCTCATTGTTCTCCATTTATTGCCCCAAAAAGCTTCAAAAAGCTTTGCGACAAACATAGCCATAATTAGCTTGTGTTGAAATTTAAACTATAAATTAAAGTTTTATAAATTAAAGTTTTAGGTAGGTGCAACTGATAAAGAATAATAAATAGTGTTATTATATAAGTGGTAATATATTGATGGGTCGTAAAAAAGACACATAATTAACTTGTGTTAAAATTTATGCCATAAATTAAATTTTAGGTAGCTGCAAGTGACGAATAATAATAAATAGTGTTATTATGCTTTCAAAACAACGTGTAGAAAAACTATAACTAAGCTAGCGTTTTTTGCAGCAACATAAGAGTATGTCCCTAGAACAGTTTTTTGTATATGCATATGTGCTTACTTTTGTGAATACTTGTTTTGGGTTTTCTATCCCACACTATCCCACATGGAATCCCACATGGAATAGAGAAGAAATTTTGTGCTTAGTTATATACTATGTGTCTACAAAACATATAAGTTGAGATTAATGTTATGTTATTGGTTAGTTACACTAATATTTTGTTAAAGTATGTTTAACAAAATCAAAGTGTAATATATCAGTACCTTATACAAATTCTTAGCTTTTATATTTTGTCCTAGTAAATTAATTCTCCTTAGCTTTTATATTTTGTTCTAGTAAAATAATTCTCCTTGATGACTTCGGTAGGGTTAAAATAATTTACAATAATTATAAATAAATTATTATAGACAATATATCTTATAGTGAGAGGGCATGTTTGTCCGATCTTTTTATTAAGTCACGTTTGAAATTTAAATAATATAATGTGAGGATTTTTAATTTAATTACTTTTCATGTTAAGTCAGCTTATCTATACTATAGAGTATAAACATACAGTAGTTCTTAAAACTTAACTTAAAAGATGAATAATATTATCTATACTACATAGAAAGTAAAAATGGTTAATGTAAAATGTTAAAATGCTGAAAATTGGTCAAGCTTTTAGCACATTTAGAAAGTATTAAAATTAAGCCATACATTAAGAAAGTATTGAAGTAGTTTGAATTATTTTTGGATTGTTTCAATCTATGTTACAATTTAATGCATATCGAAAACCGAATTGACTCGGGACGCTTCAAACCCGGCGAGTTGATCCGGCGTAATTTGATCCGTTTTTTGACCCAACCCGTCGAGTTGACCCGGTTTATATTGACATGTTTTTTTTAACTGGAACGGTTATACCGGTTGAACCACCCGAGTTTCAAAATATTATGTTTAATCCACAATCCTCAAGCTTTTATTATTTTTCGTTTATAACACATAATTTTTTTTTTATCACTAAAACTATTTGCCGCTATAAAATCCCGTTGCTATGTACGGGTACTTGTCTAGTTAGACTAAAATACTCATAATAATAATAATAATAATAATAATAATAATAATAACAACAATAACAACAATAATGCAATCTATTAAATACTTAAATATTTAGTTACAATTTAAATCACCAACTTTCTTCATTATCACTTGCTTCACACCCACATATACAAAAAATATTGCAAACACTAATTAACGCAACAATAAACCGTTGTTGCTGTAATCGTTTCGTTAATTAAGAAAAAAACAAACAAGAACCTTTTACATGACTTTGTAGATTGAGTTTTAGTTATTAAGACAACTAAGTTAATTCATTAAGGGGAAAAAAAGTTAAATTCAAACACCAACTAAATTTATTCTTTCATGAAGATTGTATTAGAGTGAGGATCAGTGAGAAGTATTATTAGAATAGGAAGAATAAGAAGATATTTGAACCATTGGATCAAGAGATCAATGGCTAAAAGTGAGGGGTGGCATAATTGTAAATAGTATGACTTTATTTTCAATGCATGAGGGTATATGAGTAAAATCAACCAAATTCTTTTATTCTAAACATACTACTATAATTTCTGTTTTTTTCTCACCTCCGTAAGTGACTTTGGATCACAATTATTCCAAAAAAAAAATAACTTTGGATCACAATTATTATACAGACTACGTATGCATCTGTTTCGTTTTCGAAGCATGCATCTCTTTTTCCAATAAGATTGCATCTAAGTTTATTTGATGTTAAACATTTAATAATTTCATATGCTGTTCTTTTCTTAAGGATATATGTCTTCAATTTTTCTTAAATGAATTGATGAGCCTTTTTAAATGACGAACAACTAAACCATAATTTCATACTATGATATGCATCTTTCTCAAATCAACATGAAATTTAGAGTAACAATTGCATCTACTCTTTTATCATAAGATAATATGCATCTTTAGTTTAATAATCTAAAATGTGAAAATTAGATGCATGGGTGCATCCGGCTCGTTAAAACCACAACAAGCATCTAGCATGTTAGTGAGGATCAATGGAAATATAGATGCAATAAAACTTAAATGCATCCATTAATATATTTTAGACTAAAATACACCGTTGGTCCATAAACTTGTATCGGAGGATCCAGGGGCGGAGCCAGGATTTCAAGTTGAGGGGGGCCGATATAAAATTTTAGAGTGATAACGATATAATTCTAGCGTATCAAAGCATGAAAATCTGGAAAAGTAAACGAAGAGCCAAATGTCTAATAAATTAAAGAAACACGCATTTTGCACTAATACAATGACTTAATCAATCTTGGTAAGAATTTCAATGACCGTTAGCAACTTAGCGATTAGCATTTTGCCTCCTTACTACTAATAAAAAATGGAAAAATACAGTACCTCTTTCGTAGTTAATTTATGATTCTTGATTGCCAAACAATTGTAATATGTGAAGGCTACTGATGTAACAATACCTAGAACATCTAAGTTGCTAAAAAAAAGGAAAAATACAGTACCTCTTTCGTAGTTAATTTATGATTCTTGATTGTCAAACAAGTGTCATATGTGAAAGCTATGGATGTAACAATACCTAGAACATCTAGGGGCATTTGACCAAATAAAGTTTGTAGCCGAACAAGTTTTCCTCAACGTCGTATCACCATCTTCAAATCCTTTGTCTCATGAACTAACATTGCAAAAAAATTATATATATTCAAGATCTTAAAACACAAACTTTATGTTAATGATAAATAAGAGTGAATAAGTAATAGTTATCACTAATGAAAGACTAAACCAATAAAAGCATTCAATCCTTATCAAAAAAAAATATATTTTTGATCGGTTTATTCACTTGTTACACTCCTCTTCCTCTTGATTCTTGAGCTTCAGCAGTTACAATGTTTTTATAAAAGAAACGCAATATTAAATCGGTAGTATTGGTAGGGGCCGATTATTCATATTCTTAAAATATTAGGCTTTTGGGCTATATTATAGTGGACTTATTGGGCTAGTTGGGGGAGGCCTAGCACCCACTAGTCCCCCCATTGCCTCCGCCCCTGGGAGGATCGCGATAGGACGAACCACGCACTTTTCATCGCTACCGGTCCAAACAGTACCCATTAAATGCTAGATTCGTCCCTTGACCAGATTTCGGACAGTCAAACCGAGGGTATTATAGACCATTCACTTTTTTGACCCAAGCTAGTTAAAATGTAACCCAACCTTCAACCATATATGTATGAACGAGCAAGAGTGAACCCTAAAATACAATCAACACACATTCTTCCCAAAGCAAAAAGAAAAACAATAATAGCACAAAACGATAAGGGGAAGGGTTTGTTGAGTTCGTTGAGGAAAGCAGACTGCGCAAATGAAAAGCGTTTGGGTGTTAAGAAGGAGAAGGAAGAGGATGACATCTTGTTATCAAAGTTTAACGATTTGGGAGAAAGGATTACAAAACTGGAAATTTTGTTTAAATATCTTAAGGAAAGGAAGGAAAAGAAGGAAAACGATGATAGGGAGAGTTGTGGGTCTAGCTAAGTGTATGTTTAGATGATAGTAAACATTTGTAGTTATTGAAATCGATGAATAAAATTTTGTGATCTTATTTAATCATTGTGTTTGAAATCGTTTTGCATATCTTAATAGGTTTGACTTACCCAAGTTACAATTTGTTGGTTTTCATAAGTTTGTTTGACTTTGGTAAGTCAAAATTCAAGATGTTACAATACACAATTGTCAATACATTGTTGTTTACTGCTAAAGCGTTTGCCTTTTGAACCCGTGTTTTGAAACCACTGCCTCTAATTTTTCTGATACGGGGGTGTTTGGTTTTGCTGTAACAGCTTTTGCTGATAAAAGGGGCCGTTTGGTTTAGCTGATACAACCGGATGTTTTATTTGATACATTATGATTTAGTGCCAAAGTATTTGTATTTTCACCACATCTTTTTAAACCATTGCCTTTGCTTTTGCTGATACAAGGGGGTGTTTGGTTCTACTGATTAAAGTTTTGCTGATACAAGGGCCTGTTTGGTTTTGCTGATACAAGGGCCTGTTTGGTTTTGCTGATACAAGGGCCTGTTTGGTTTTGCTTATACTAATAACACTAAAATACAACCCATATCACAATACAACAGATTAAACAACACATAACCCAAATGATATTTTATCATTAATAAATTTTGTTAAACATCATAACCAACTACATCAAATCTAATTTACATACCATTTTTAGCAAAACTATCACCTAAAAGACGCCTTTATCTACCCCATGGAAAACCAAAAATTCAGGCATTATGTTCAGCCATTTTCTTAACATACTCTTGGTTGAACCGAATACCTTCATCTGTTTGACCAACTATCTGTATGAGTTGGGCAAGTTGGTTTGTCTGCCTAGACTGGATTTTGTTCAGCGCATCCACACAGTCAAGCGCGATTCCACGAGGTCCCAGAGCTTGATTCTCTTGTATCAGCTCCCTACGGTTGATGATTCCTGTCTTTAGATGCTGGCAGCACTGAAGAAGTAGCTTCCTTAGAATCCCTTCTCGGGCAGCCTCATCTTCAAACCAGACAGCCATCCGATCATTAAGATTTGGCGAATCAGCCACCTCCATGAGTTTGTTTAAAATAGGGAAATCTGCCATTGGAAAGTTGTGTGTGTGTGGAAAAAGTGGTAGATGAGTATCTCGTTAGTTGTGCACTAGTTAATATCGTCTCTGGTAAGAGACGGTGAAGGGTTTAATAGTTTTCTTTATTTCACACTCGGTCCCTGAATTTGTGTTGGTTGCCGTTGTCAATTTGTCACACTTAAAACTCCCGCCCAATATTCACTTTAGGATACACAATTGGTCCCTCAAGTTGCCAACTTCCGTAAAACCATTAGAAGTTTGACTTTGTTAAGTCAAACTTCTAAAACATGTCAAATTATCAATTCACTCCAAAACAAATATTTTAGTAATGGTTTTGCAATATTGACTTTACAAAGTCAAATACCATTGTATATATTATTGAACATTCCAACAGCCATCGTCATCATCAAACTTCAAATACCATTATGACTTTTGCACTTAATGTTCCAAAGGTTTTCAATCCTTCTGACATTACAACTCTCGTTCACAGTTAACCCATTCAACATTTTCAAGTATTGACTAACTAAAGTAAACTGGAAATGCAGTTTTACTTGCTTCAATCAAATAAAAATGCTAAATGAAAGTTTGACTTTCGAATGTCAAACTTTCATCACCTAGAATACGCACAAACAACAACATATGAACAATCTAATTTTAAGCAAACCATATAACAAATACTGTACAAAATTAGTAAAACTATTTTGAAACATTAATTGTCCAAGGGTTTTCAACCCAAACTTAAACTACAACCAGTCAAAGAAATCTACAACGGCTGTGGGGGAAGCTCGGGGGAGTTTCAACAGCTTCCTAGCCAACTCCCAGTTGTTCCTGGTATTTTCATTCCCATCATGACTCCTATCGCTTTCCCTGATATTGATTGTCTTTAGCGACCGGGAACACGCAAGTATACACTTTATTAAAGTTATTTCATGCTCTGATCTGGGAAAAGCTCGAAACACCACCGTCTGAAGCTGCCCATGGCTGAATGTGTTTCTATCTACAACAGTGGAAAAATTGGGCAAAGGTAGATCACTAAGCGTGTTTGCAGCCTGAAAAATCAAATAGTGTTGAGATACACAAACATGGCAATTTAGGAATGTTTTATTTGATACATATTCATTACATCATTACACTTACTCTCGTATCCAACATTTTCAAATTCGGAGATGACCGAATCATTCCAATGGTGAATGCTACCATAACACTATTCCCAAAATCGACATCGGACATCTTAAGGTTAATCAGGGAAACAAAGGGCACCTTCATCCTAGGATTAGCTTCATGTATCAACTACAAGAAGTTTTACAGATTAAATTTCATTACTGTTACACATCTCTATAACATTATAAGTTGTAAAACTGAAATTGTTCTTACCGTGCAATCACCAAAATCCAATGTAAGGGTCTCAAGATTTTGAAGTTTTGTCAAGTGAAAGATATCGGATGTTGTGATTGTGGTCACAACATTATAACGACCTAATGACAAATGTAACTTCTTCAAATTCCCAAGTTTTGCAATATCCCATAGTCTCATCTCGTTATGTGACAATCCGTCATTTTCCGACTATTATTTATATCAGAATATGCATTTTCTGACCATTATAACTCTTAAACGAGAAGTTATCTCCTGTTTTCCAATGTCCCGGCACCACACGCGTACCGACACCATAATAAAATTGACGTAAAATTTACTTTCAAATTTCAAAGTAATAATAATACCATAATATTTCGCTCGTCAAAACGTCTCCGAAAATATAAAATTTATAAAATACGGATACCCGAATAATATTCTACATAATTTAACGTTATCCTGTACGGAACAAATTATACAGTACAAGGTACATATAATACACTAAATAATAATAATAACAAAATACATCTCTCTTTTGTCCTCTCTCCCACCCACGACAAAAACACAAAAACCAGGAGAGAAGATATGCAATCTTCATCTTCAACCTCCCTCTACCCCTAGACCTACTACCTTATAAACCGAATCTTCCAAAGAGGGAAAAACCAACATGATATCTCACCATATCTTCCTTATTCTTACCAAAACCAAGTAAGATTTTGTCTCTCCAAATCTCCTCTTTGATGCGCCATTTACGATTCGAAAAAGACAAGAAGAACCAAGACAAAATTCATCCAAGAAGAATCATATCTTCATCTCAATCTACCTTGAACAAGGTCCATGATTCGCCTAATATTTTGGAAGCTAGCCAAATTTGGCTTCAAACCAAGACAAGAGAAAAAAGATAACCAAACTCCTCCTCAACATACTCCTACATTTATAGTCGAATTGCAAAAGCTCCAAAACAGTTTCTCATCACCACTTTTACGAAAATTAGGGTTTGGTAAATCAAAGGGCTTTTTGAAATTGATTGAGGGGTTTGGTTAAGGGAAGTATAAGGAAGGTTTTGCAAGTGTTTAATTGTACCAAATCATTTCGGGTCACCTCCAATTGAAGTTTTTGTACTCGGTTTTCATAACCACTCGACCCACTTTGGGTTCATTGTAAGAATCATGTTTACTCCTTTTGATTGATACTTTGTCAATTCATTAAGTTTTGTTAAAATTATTATACTGTTCGAATGAAATTAATTTGTAGGATTAGATATTTGCGAATCTTGTTGATGTTGTTGTTAAAAGTGTGGCAAAGTCTAAAGAAAGTCACAATAAGAAAACCATGTATCGGATTAATTAATTTCGGATTAATCCTTGCGTATTTGTTGGTCTATTCGACTCTTTTTCCTGCTTGTTTCCTTGGTTTGTTCATGTTATGTCACGGATTTGATAAGACCCTCTCGATGAGTGTTTGTTTTGCTTGCCCTTGTCCCGCTCGTATAGCCATCGCAATACCCACAACGGGTGTGACTTGTGTCGAGTCTCAACTCAAATCGGGTCGTACCTGATTGGCACAAGACGAGGCTCGAGTTAAGTCCATATGTTTCTTGATGTTGGTGTAAATACTTAGCTTGAAGCCTCAAGACAAAGCGTTTCGGTTGTTATAAGTTTCGGTTAATGTTGTAGTTGTTCGGTGTGCGAGTAAACACCAAGAGGTGTGGCTGTTTTGTTTGCTTCAGGTCGAGTTATACTCCGTCTAACATTAGACCACGAAATGGTCGCTTGTACATCTAAACCAAAAAGGTTTTAAGGTTGTTGCGTCTTTGTGTTTGTTGTTGATGAGTGTCTAAATACTCATCATTTTTGTACAATATAAACTGCAAAATCATCTGAAAACACTCAGAAACACATCAAAATGATCAAAATATCACAAATCAGTGTTTTATGAGTTTTAAATGCAAAAATATCAAAATCAGATGAAAAACGTATCAAATTTGCAAAAATTGCAGTTTTAGTCCCCCAAGTTTCAAAAGTTGTCAAAAACAGTCCCTGAGCACAAAATTTCAAAAGTAAAATCACCAAAGGTCCTTTTTAAATCATAACTTGTCAAATTTAGTCCTTTGGTGAAAAATATCAAAAGTTTGAGAAAATTACAAGTTTGGTCCTCCAACTTTGAAAATTGGCAAAATTGGTCCCTGGAAAATGTGAAAATGGCAACTTTGGTCCTTGTAATATTGATACTTGTCAAATTCAGCCCTTGGATCAACTTTGCAAGATTGGCAGCCTAGGTCCTTACAGTTTCAGAAATTGCACAATTGGTCCTTGATAATTAATAACCCCTAAACCTATTGTGACCTTGTCAAATCCCAAATGACCCCCTGCCTACCCAAATTGGACCCTGCCATTTATACCTTTGGACCCCCCTGTTATTAAATATCCCCAGTCAAATGCTTTTGACTCTCTCTTTTCCCTCCCAAGTCACGGGCACACCTTTCTTCATCATCACAATCCTGCAACCCATCTGATAACACTCCACCCCCTCCTCACCTGTCCATCTTCCATGTCCCCCCTCCAAACACTACATCCAAAGTGCATTTATTACCCCTCCCTCATCACACTCAACCTCTCACTGTTAAAACTTCATTTCCCGCCAAAACATAATGGATGGCCAAGATCAAAATTTATCATCCAAAGGTTGAGATTAAAAGTGGGATTTGCAGATAAAGAGAGAGAAGGCAACTTGGGGTATAAAAGAGAGAAGAAAGAAGAAATTGGTGGCAGTAGTCTTTTAGTCAGTTTTTAGTTTTTTTTCTAGTTCTAGTCCAATTTCCATGTCTTAGGAATTGTTACCATTGCTTAATTTACTTGTCATTTTTATGTTTTTCTGTATTAAATCCAGTATAATCTTCATTTTCAGTTGTAATCTCACTTTACTTAAATGCAAATTTACCTTATTTTCACTTGGTTACTGTTAAGATTTCAATCATTTAAGTTTATTTAATAAGCTGTACTTACTGTTTAATAAGCTCAGTTAAGCTTGTGAAAGCTTAAGTGAGCTTATCTATGCTCTTATATTGATTAAATTTCAAGTTTTTGATAAAAGTCAACATTAGTCAACTGTTGTCAAAATGCAAAAGTCAAAACGATTTTGAGTGAAATCCTGATTTCAAGTTGTTAGTTAGATGATTTTAATGCAATTTGGTCTATTTCACATCTGTTCAAATCAGTTTTCAATGAATGTTATGGTTTAAATGTTACTTGTTCATGTTGAAGGAGTGTTTGGTATTATTGGATTTTTGAGGATTTAGAGGTTCTGAGTTTAACTGTTTGATCAATATGAGTTAGAATCTAGTTTTAAAAGTCATTTCAAGTTATACATTCAAGTTTTCAAGTCTAGAGTTGTAGTTTCAATGCTTCATCAAATCTGTCAAACTCTCTTTTCTGTCCATCAAGTCTGCTCTGCACCAGCCCCTTTTGTACTCATTTTGGTTTTCTGCTTATTAGAGGATGTTTAGGATTAGTAGTGTTATGTTTATGCTCAGTTAGTTAGTATTTTAGCTAGTTAGTTGCTTTAAGTTTAGCATTAAGTTAAGATCAGGATTGTTTGGATTGCTTGTTTTAAGTGCTTTAGAGGTCAAAATAATAGAGTAGCTCAGCTTATTTAGGTTTGCCATAGTTGCTTATGCTCATATCTATCATTGATTTGTACTTGGATGCTTCATTAGTCAACTTTTCATATAAACTGCTTGTGCTCTTTTTACTGTTGAAACCAGTTTATGTAATCTAGCATTTAGGTATAGAATGTGTTAGGTTAGCTTTTATGGTTCTTATCACATTCAATGTTAGCTTAATCAGTCCCTCATTTGCATTTGAAACTCAACTTAGTCAAAGCTTTTTACTGATTTTAAAAAGTCAAAACAGCAGGTCTTAATCAGCTTCTTCCAAACTTGCAGCTAATGCACTAAGTTCATTAAAGCTAGTTAGGGTCTAAGATTTGGTCTACTTGCAGTCCTCTAGGTGGTCTTCATGGCCAAATATCTGGTTTTTGCTTTAGTTCCTTGAATTAGCTTATACAGTAGCTTAAAAGTCAGTACCTGTTCTGTTAAATCTGTTTATGCATCAGTCACCTGTCCATTTGAACCAGTTTTTGTTTGATCATAACTTCTTCATCTCTTGTCCTCATTTGCTAAAAATTGGTACAAGTACTCTCTGCTAGGTTGCCTTTAGATCCCCGCTTTTTGTTTTCACACTTGCTTATTAGATAAGCTGTTAGATAAGCTCAAAAGTAGGGTCCAGAATCTGACTTGGCTTGTGTAGCAGTTTACTTGAATCATTGGTAGATCACTCATTAGGAGTTAGGATTAGATGTAGACAGTTCCTTTAGAGTAGTTTTAGCATGCCATAGCTTATTTAATCTGTTAGGTCCCTGTAGAGCTTATAGCTTATCTTCTAGTGCTTATTTCATACCCATTTACAAAGCAGCTTTGATTTCTCCCACATAAGCCCTTGTTTTCTCATTTTTCTCAGCTTTAGAATAATGTTTTAGAATTTCCCTGATATTTTCATTAATTTTGGTCACTGTTCACTATTTTTCTAGAATAAAATTAGTTTTTAATCATTTTAAATTAGCTTTAATTGCAATTAATTGAGAAAAAGTTCCAAAAATTAATTTTTCAATTTTAATAGATTAAGATAAATATAAAAAGGCAAAAAAGTATTTTTCCATATTTTTCTTAGTTAAATTTGTATTTTTAGATAATTTAAATAGTTTTTAATAGTATTTAAATCCTAGAAAATAGAAAAATAATCATAAAAATACAAAAATAGTTTTGAAAAGTCTATTTTGATATTTTAGACTTTTCTAAATCTTAATTTTATTTTTCAAGCTTTATTTCCTATTTTCTTTCATTTTAGGTTATTATTAATTAGTTAAAAATAGTTTTTAATTAATAATAATTAGATAATTAGTTATAAAAATAATTTTCTTTTTCTATAAATTTTCTTTTATCATTAGGATTGTAAAAATGTATTTTTCATATTTTTAGGATTTATCTTGTGTAATTTTCACTTTTTATTTTGCACGTTTACGTATTTTTATTTTAAACGTAAGTTTTTAGTTTTAAGTTTTAAACGTTCATCATTGTAAAAATAGTGATAGCGTTTATTTAATAGATTTTATCTTTTTAATTTCCTTTAATTTGCATTTAAGCCGTTTTTATTTGTTGGCTTTTTCCTGTAGTTATAATAATCTCAAATATCCTTTTTCCGTCCAAATCTCGCGATCACTAAACGTTTGATAATCCATTGCATAGCTCGCTGGGACATAACGACCCGGGGAAACACTATACTCCTCAGATCTTCATTGATTTCGTGCTTAAGCTGTTTTAGGTTTTCTTACGCTTGCGTGAGAGAACTTGACGGTTTTGCGCGGATCAAATTTTTGGCGCCGCTGCCGGGGAGCTGTGCGGCTTATCTTACGTCTAGCAGATTAGTGATTTGGATATTCACTCTTTGTCTATACCATCTGTATGTATTTATATTTTCTTATAAAAATCAAAAATCCAAAAAGATTTTCAGTCTTTGTTTTTGCATCATGTCTATCCAAAAATCCAAAAATATTCATCTTTACCCTCTCACATCTTTGATTCTTCATCCCTACCCCTCTGAAAACCTTTGATTCTTTCTATGTCTTATCCTCACCCTCTTGGTTGTCAATGGTGTGGTGGTCCTTATAATGGTGGCAATTGCCCCAGTTGTAGCATGGTGGAGTCAGGAAACGGGTCTGTCTATAACCAGGATCCCTATTCCTACCATAACACAACTGATTCATTCCATCAGCTACCACACTGTGAGACTCAGCAGTTTTACTGTTGTGAGTACTGTGGAGGTCCTCACTCTAGCTCGGATTGTCAAACAGGGAATCCATTTCCTTGTAACAATTACGACTCTTCGTATCATGACCAACCTCTA
Organism: Chrysanthemum seticuspe; assembly: GCA_019973895.1. NCBI lineage: Eukaryota > Viridiplantae > Streptophyta > Magnoliopsida > Asterales > Asteraceae > Chrysanthemum > Chrysanthemum seticuspe. The sequence continues at coordinate 51,925,986 of BPTQ01000004.1, read as the reverse complement.
CAGTACCAGCCTGACCCACTTCCTCAAAATCTTCTCCTTAATCTTTTGGATTTAGTGAAAGATTTGAAGGAATGTAAACACTCCCAAGATAATCCAAAATCCATGGAAGAATTGTTAGCTGAAGAGCAGGCTGCTAAATTAGATTCCCAAATTGCCTTTGAACAATCTGTTAGGGAATCAATTGCAAAAGAAAAAGCGGCCAAATCTAGCTCTCGATTCCGTTTCATTCCTGATGACGATGATGATGAAGATATCCTTGATATCCTACAATTTTATAACAGTTCATCAAGTTCATCAGTTGAGACTCCTTCCATGAAAAGTCAGGGAGAAAAGACTATGATGGAATTACTAGCAGAAGAACAAATGTTAAGCATTAAACATATGTATGCTAGTCCATCTAATCTCCCTCAGTCTGTTGTTATCACACCTGATATTCCCACTCACTCTCTAAACATGGGGGATGAGCTTCTTAGCACTATTCCAGAAATGGAATCGTCTAGTGTTGAGGACCTTATCCCAATCCCGAGAGAGTCACAGGGAATTTCTGATCATCTGTGTGATATCCCTTTCCCTCTTGAGTGTTCTCAAGATCATTTTGAAACTTTCTCTGATCTTAGCGACGATTGTGCTTCCTATGGAGACATCGAGTACGTTGAGGCATCACTTCCACAATCTGATGCCGATCCCCTTCTAGAGGAGTTCTCCGGTGAACTCACTCACATCAATCCACTCTTTGATTTCGAAGCCGATCTGAGAGAGACTGAAAGTCTCATTGATAATGATCGTTCACTCACTTCTTATCCCAACAATCCAAATGAGAATGTTGATCACTTTGTTCCCGAAACATTCAAAGCTACTCTCACCAATCCTCTATTTGAATTCGACTCTGAATTCACTTTAATTTCTGAGAATCCACTCTTTGATACTCAGATTGAGGATAGTGATGAGTCTACAGTGGAACGAGAGTTCACAAATTCACATCATGTGAATGATTCTCTTCATGAGGAGTTCGCCGGCGAACTCACTCATATCATGACTCCGCCGGAGTATGATTGCTTGGATGGCAAAAATCATGATCGGGGGGAGAGAATCTCAATTTGCATAGTTATGACAAATCTTCCCACCCATCCTCCCGAGATGCCTTCCAACCCAAAGAGCTCAACCAATAAAATCCAAATAAGTGCAACTGCACTTAATCCCGAGGAAGAAGATCTAGTCATGATTGTTATCATGATTTTCCTTCTTTTCTTCACCTACTCGGTGACTTCCTCTCTTCTTCACTCCTTCGGGAATGAAGACACTATTTTTGATCCCGGCATTTTCATTCATCATTTTTGAGCCGGTTCTATGTATATCTCATCGGTGTGGAACTTTCACGTGCTTCAAATGTTTGTCCAAACATTTTAAATGAAAGTCCGATGGAGATTGTTTCTTCCACTTTGCTTCCCCATGAACCAATGAATTCGGGGTCGAGTCAAGCTAGCGACTCGGAAATCAAAAACAGTAGCCTGCCATATGGGTTTTCACCCATATTTCTGTCTTCTCACCTCTTTCTACCACCTAAGTGTGGGGGTGATGCCCCACATGTACAAAAAAAAAAAAAAAAAAAAAAAAAAAAAAAAAATCTTCTTTCTAAATAATGGCCGTAGTATTCATTTCTAAGTGTGGGGGGGAATTCTCACGAATTTTATCATATAATTATACCGATTCCCCCGTTTTTGGCCAATTTTTTTTTTTTTTTTTTTGGAGTAAGTGTTTTACACTTTCTCATTTGGTTATCAGTCCGCCATGTCTGTAAGACAAAAGGATTGGCTAATCCAGGAGCAAACGGCTCTTGGTAAAGATTTATCAAATCCGTTTATATGGCTTGCAATTTGCCCAAAATTGTATGGTATTCAGCTCACCATATCCTAAAAAGTGAAGAGTTGGCTAGCCCGCAAGATTATGGCTTGTGGTAAAGGCAGTGGAAAAACCATAATTGGTAATCGACTCACCAAAGATAATATTGATAATTTATCTAAGAGTTGGCTAGTCCAGAAGGGTACGGCTTCTGGTAAAGACAAAATCAAATCCGTTGAAAGCTGGTGGTTTGCTCAAAATCACATGGTTATCGGTGTACCATGGTTCTTACTTGAACTGAAACATTTGGCTACTCCAGAAGTAATGGCTTTTGGTAAAGAGATTAAAATCCATTATGTTTTCTCAAATCATTGCTAGGGACTAGCAATATCTCAGTGTGGGGGATTGATGAGTGTCTAAATACTCATCATTTTTGTACAATATAAACTGCAAAATCATCTGAAAACACTCAGAAACACATCAAAATGATCAAAGTATCACAAATCAGTGTTTTATGAGTTTTAAATGCAAAAATATCAAAATCAGATGAAAAACGTATCAAATTTGCAAAAATTGCAGTTTTAGTCCCCCAAGTTTCAAAAGTTGTCAAAAACAGTCCCTGAGCACAAAATTTCAAAAGTAAAATCACCAAAGGTCCTTTTTAAATCATAACTTGTCAAATTTAGTCATTTGGTGAAAAATATCAAAAGTTTGAGAAAATTACAAGTTTGGTCCTCCAACTTTGAAAATTGGCAAAATTGGTCCCTGGAAAATGTGAAAATGGCAACTTTGGTCCTTGTAATATTGATACTTGTCAAATTCAGCCCTTGGATCAACTTTGCAAGATTGGCAGCCTAGGTCCTTACAGTTTCAGAAATTGCACAATTGGTCCTTGATAATTAATAACCCCTAAACCTATTGTGACCTTGTCAAATCCCAAATGACCCCCTGCCTACCCAAATTGGACCCTGCCATTTATACCTTTGGACCCCCCTGTTATTAAATATCCCCAGTCAAATGCTTTTGACTCTCTCTTTTCCCTCCCAAGTCACGGGCACACCTTTCTTCATCATCACAATCCTGCAACCCATCTGATAACACTCCACCCCCTCCTCACCTGTCCATCTTCCATGTCCCCCCTCCAAACACTACATCCAAAGTGCATTTATTACCCCTCCCTCATCACACTCAACCTCTCACTGTTAAAACTTCATTTCCCGCCAAAACATAATGGATGGCCAAGATCAAAATTTATCATCCAAAGGTTGAGATTAAAAGTGGGATTTGCAGAGAAAGAGAGAGAAGGCAACTTGGGGTATAAAAGAGAGAAGAAAGAAGAAATTGGTGGCAGTAGTCTTTTAGTCAGTTTTTAGTTTTTTTTCTAGTTCTAGTCCAATTTCCATGTCTTAGGAATTGTTACCATTGCTTAATTTACTTGTCATTTTTATGTTTTTCTGTATTAAATCCAGTATAATCTTCATTTTCAGTTGTAATCTCACTTTACTTAAATGCAAATTTACCTTATTTTCACTTGGTTACTGTTAAGATTTCAATCATTTAAGTTTATTTAATAAGTTGTACTTACTGTTTAATAAGCTCAGTTAAGCTTGTGAAAGCTTAAGTGAGCTTATCTATGCTCTTATATTGATTAAATTTCAAGTTTTTGATAAAAGTCAACATTAGTCAACTGTTGTCAAAATGCAAAAGTCAAAACGATTTTGAGTGAAATCCTGATTTCAAGTTGTTAGTTAGATGATTTTAATGCAATTTGGTCTATTTCACATCTGTTCAAATCAGTTTTCAATGAATGTTATGGTTTAAATGTTACTTGTTCATGTTGAAGGAGTGTTTGGTATTATTGGATTTTTGAGGATTTAGAGGTTCTGAGTTTAACTGTTTGATCAATATGAGTTAGAATCTAGTTTTAAAAGTCATTTCAAGTTATACATTCAAGTTTTCAAGTCTAGAGTTGTAGTTTCAATGCTTCATCAAATCTGTCAAACTCTCTTTTCTGTCCATCAAGTCTGCTCTGCACCAGCCCCTTTTGTACTCATTTTGGTTTTCTGCTTATTAGAGGATGTTTAGGATTAGTAGTGTTATGTTTATGCTCAGTTAGTTAGTATTTTAGCTAGTTAGTTGCTTTAAGTTTAGCATTAAGTTAAGATCAGGATTGTTTGGATTGCTTGTTTTAAGTGCTTTAGAGGTCAAAATAATAGAGTAGCTCAGCTTATTTAGGTTTGCCATAGTTGCTTATGCTCATATCTATCATTGATTTGTACTTGGATGCTTCATTAGTCAACTTTTCATATAAACTGCTTGTGCTCTTTTTACTGTTGAAACCAGTTTATGTAATCTAGCATTTAGGTATAGAATGTGTTAGGTTAGCTTTTATGGTTCTTATCACATTCAATGTTAGCTTAATCAGTCCCTCATTTGCATTTGAAACTCAACTTAGTCAAAGCTTTTTACTGATTTTAAAAAGTCAAAACAGCAGGTCTTAATCAGCTTCTTCCAAACTTGCAGCTAATGCACTAAGTTCATTAAAGCTAGTTAGGGTCTAAGATTTGGTCTACTTGCAGTCCTCTAGGTGGTCTTCATGGCCAAATATCTGGTTTTTGCTTTAGTTCCTTGAATTAGCTTATACAGTAGCTTAAAAGTCAGTACCTGTTCTGTTAAATCTGTTTATGCATCAGTCACCTGTCCATTTGAACCAGTTTTTGTTTGATCATAACTTCTTCATCTCTTGTCCTCATTTGCTAAAAATTGGTACAAGTACTCTCTGCTAGGTTGCCTTTAGATCCCCGCTTTTTGTTTTCACACTTGCTTATTAGATAAGCTGTTAGATAAGCTCAAAAGTAGGGTCCAGAATCTGACTTGGCTTGTGTAGCAGTTTACTTGAATCATTGGTAGATCACTCATTAGGAGTTAGGATTAGATGTAGACAGTTCCTTTAGAGTAGTTTTAGCATGCCATAGCTTATTTAATCTGTTAGGTCCCTGTAGAGCTTATAGCTTATCTTCTAGTGCTTATTTCATACCCATTTACAAAGCAGCTTTGATTTCTCCCACATAAGCCCTTGTTTTCTCATTTTTCTCAGCTTTAGAATAATGTTTTAGAATTTCCCTGATATTTTCATTAATTTTGGTCACTGTTCACTATTTTTCTAGAATAAAATCAGTTTTTAATCATTTTAAATTAGCTTTAATTGCAATTAATTGAGAAAAAGTTCCAAAAATTAATTTTTCAATTTTAATAGATTAAGATAAATATAAAAAGGCAAAAAAGTATTTTTCCATATTTTTCTTAGTTAAATTTGTATTTTTAGATAATTTAAATAGTTTTTAATAGTATTTAAATCCTAGAAAATAGAAAAATAATCATAAAAATACAAAAATAGTTTTGAAAAGTCTATTTTGATATTTTAGACTTTTCTAAATCTTAATTTTATTTTTCAAGCTTTATTTCCTATTTTCTTTCATTTTAGGTTATTATTAATTAGTTAAAAATAGTTTTTAATTAATAATAATTAGATAATTAGTTATAAAAATAATTTTCTTTTTCTATAAATTTTCTTTTATCATTAGGATTGTAAAAATGTATTTTTCATATTTTTAGGATTTATCTTGTGTAATTTTCACTTTTTATTTTGCACGTTTACGTATTTTTATTTTAAACGTAAGTTTTTAGTTTTAAGTTTTAAACGTTCATCATTGTAAAAATAGTGATAGCGTTTATTTAATAGATTTTATCTTTTTAATTTCCTTTAATTTGCATTTAAGCCGTTTTTATTTGTTGGCTTTTTCCTGTAGTTATAATAATCTCAAATATCCTTTTTCCGTCCAAATCTCGCGATCACTAAACGTTTGATAATCCATTGCATAGCTCGCTGGGACATAACGACCCGGGGAAACACTATACTCCTCAGATCTTCATTGATTTCGTGCTTAAGCTGTTTTAGGTTTTCTTACGCTTGCGTGAGAGAACTTGACGGTTTTGCGCGGATCAGTTGTTTTCCCTCACGTCAAAAGCAATGTCCCAACACCAAAATTTCCTAAACTGTATTTTGTGTTAGTGTGACTTGGGGCTCAAGCCCAAGGTCAATTAAGAATGGGTGTGTATGTTGGGCTGAAGCCCAATTATGAAAGGGTCCTTTGGTTATAAACAACTCATCAGGGCGCATTTTGTCGTGCGTTGTCTCAGGTTTTCCTCAACTCGATCCCGTTTCATTCGACTCGTCTTTGTCTAGTTCGACTCACCTCACATGACTCCATTATCGACATACAATAAACACACGACGTACCATTTGCACTCGATTCGTCCACATGCTACAATTTTAAATGCGACAAACAATATATTATTTGTATTAATATTAACACGAGACGCAAAGCAAATAACAAAGTTGGAAAACAAGTTATTCAAAATGAGTTTATTAGAAAATTTTCACACTTCAAATTATTACAATATAAACTCGTAAACATACACTTGCAATTAATAATTTGAGTATTAAACTTGGTAAAATCTTTTTATAAAACTTTGACGATAATCACCTCGAACAAATAAAGCTATACACGGGTCATGCCCAAGTTTTCAAAAAAACAAATAAAGCTATACACGGGTCATGCCCAAGTTTTCAAAAAAAAAACTTACATTTATAACTAATAAAAGTATTTCTAATATAAACTCTTTTAATAAAACCATCACTTAGAGTATGATTTTAATATACTTGAATCATCAACTAGTTTTGATCATATATGAATATATATACTTTAAAATGACTTTGATTATAATGAGTTAACGTCTAATGTTATATGTAATTATTTTTCGCACGTCGTCTTTCGGTTGCCCTCGAATCGAAGATTCTGTCGTCATTGATATTTTCTTATTATGTACTTATGCACTTCCAAAAGCCAAAATCTACATAATTATATTAAACATTAATCATTGCCACACAAGCAACAACAAAACTTTTATTAAACCTTGTCGAGTCATAATCTTGAATAAAGACTAAATTTGCCATACTAATCTAGGTCGCGTGTCGGTGCCATCCAATAATTCTAATTGACTGCTGCTTTAGACTGCTTTTTGCCAAGGTGAGTATTCACAGCCCCCTTTTTATTGCTTTACTTATTTGGGGTGAAATGCATGATTATAAAATTAAATTGTTTTCTTTGAACTATTTGATATATTTTAAACCCTTAGACTAACTTATAAATTTATGACTTGTTTGAACTTGATGGACCGTACGTCCTTGACCTAAAGTCTCCCCGTTCGGAGCACTGCCGAGTCTCCCATGTTCGGAGCAGTCTTAATTGATAGTATATAATAGTTGTTATGATGTACTGTTCGTACATTCGCATTGTTAGTCCCCTATTGGTTTGCCGTTCGCACTCCAATTATACGTACCGTTCATACGGTCTCCTTGTGTGGGGCAGTAGATAGTATGAGTAGCGCTATTAGAGGTCGGCCAACCTCTCGTTCCCCTGTCTACGGAACGCATATTATTTATTTTAGGGGCTTTGCCGCATACTTTATTATATACGAGGCGTTATTGTGCATTGTTTATTTGACTTGAAATAAGGCAGTGTATGTGAGCTTATATGTCACAAGTCTTGTATGGGCGGGACTTGTAACGTAGTAAGTTGACAGGACATTTGTCAGGCAGACTTTCTAAAATCGGTAATTTATTCTTACATAAAACCTGTGTACTCACCAACTATTTTCATAGTTGACCCGTTTTCTCATGCATTTCAGGTGATCGTCGTTTAGCTTATATTATGAAGATTTTAAATAAAGGAGTCGTCACAAGTTATCTGGGTCGTCATGTACTCAAATGTTATCTTTTGGAAGTCAAACTTTATGTTTCAATTGCCAAGGTTGGCTAGAGCTTTGTTGTAATGTTACAATATTTCTTTAAATTTAAATTATGGTATTGTACTATATCTCTTTGCGATGTATATTGATTATGTTACACCTCGCGTTTCCGCCTCCGGCGGGGTGTGACACGTTAGTACTAGGACGATTCATTTTAAGAGACTCAAGTGAGGGACAACCAGCAATAAAGTCCTAAACTGTACCGCTTAGAAAATTGACATGAATCAATTCTAGGCTCAGTAGATTTGGATAGCCATGAAAATATTCCAAAGTAGCCATAGCACAAACATGAAGTACCAGATGTTTCAACTCACTGCGAGAGTAAAGTTGGGTCGGGAACGTAACTGGGTCACCATACCAGTTTGTAATAATCAGCTCCTTAACTCCATTGTCAGCCAAAAACAAGAGCCACTCATGAATGTGTTCATAATGAAAGTTGTCTATTCCAATAATTGATCTTGGCTCTACAGCAAAGACAAACTTTCTTATTGGACCCATAAGCCGATTTAAGAATCTAGTAACAAGCCTACCATCAAACTCGTATGTTAAATAATAAAAGAAATCCTCATCAAGTATGACATCGGTGAGCTAAGTCCACTTAGACCTCCAGTTTCTCGCTAAACTAGAGGTTCTCACCGCTTCTAACAAAGGCAACCGATTCAAAATGTTAGTGATCACTTCATCTGGCATGTTGGTAAAACGATCGATCGACATGGTTTTGTTGGAAGTTGGGTTGGTCTTTTGAGTTATGGAAATAAGGATTTATATTCTTGATTTCGATTTGCAGTTTATCTTTTCTGGATAATGTGGTTTTATGTGATTGGCAAAGTTGTTTGTTGGGTGGGTGTATTTGTTCCCGCGAAATTAAATGCAGCGTATCAGGGAAGAAACGGCTAATATCCATACTCACAATTGGTCCCTGGGTTCTAGCTTGGGTCAAAAAAGTGAATGGTCTATAATACCCTCGGTTTGACTGTCCGAAATCTGGTCAAGGGACGAATCTGGCATTTAATGGGTAATGTTTGGACCGGTAGCGATGAAAAGTGCGTGGTTCGTCCCATCGCGATCCTCCGATACAAGTTTAGGGACCAACGGTGTATTTTAGTCTATATTTGATCTAATATTAAAAAAAGCATTACATGCTACATGCATCGATCTATATTCATGGTAATGAAAAAAAGAATATACAGTGACATGAGAAGAGGTTGTGGAAGAGAGGAGAAAAAGTAGGAAGCAGTTTTTTATTAGATGAATAAGAATGTCTAAAATAGCTTTAACTCTAATGTAAATTGATTGGCTAAGATTACTTCTCATCCTTCTTATTTTAATAATTTTTCTTATTTGATCCTAGATTGTATTAATAACAACATAAAAGCTAACATGATCCTAAACTAATGTTGACACTAATTTCTCGTTCAAAACAAGTAAACAACCAATATTTTGTAACGACATGACCATACAACTGAATATGTATAAATAAATTTTCTATTTGTTATTAATTATGAATTTTGCATTTTATATTTTATAGCCATAACTAAAACTGTTTTACTAAACACTTTTGCAAATCAAAAATCTACACTTTGTTGCCAACAATCATCAACTTATAACTAGCAATTATCACCTTACAATTAGTTTTGCCAAACATAATCTCAAAATGTTTATTTATGCTTCTTTAGAAAGCTTATTAGCTTATATAAACTCAAATAAGGTCACTTGATGTGCTTATAAGCTTATTTATAGGTATGAGTCATCAAAGAGAAATGTTGTTACTAGAATTAAACATGTCGAGGTCGGCATCACAAAATGAACATTTTGGGAGGTCAGCACCTCTAGAATCAAGGTTGATTCTACTCGGTAGTTTGAAGAGTTGCGAATACAAGTTCTCAAACCTTTTAGGCTTGTCAAAACAAAAACTTGTTTTTTGTGCACAATGTTCCTTTGGTTATAACTTCTTGTATGGGGTGGTTATTTGTGTGAAAACTTGGTTATAACTTTTGTTTCCCACATAGGGCAAACAAAAGAACTTGCGCTTCTTTATATAGTGTGGTGTATTTAACTCAAATAAATTGAGATTAGTATCATGTTGTTGGTGTGGATTATCCGTTGTGGTTAAAGCAAAAAATAATCACAATGGTAGATGTTATGCCAGCAATTTATACAAGATCTTGATTTTTTTTGTAAAACTTTTCATATTTGAATTTTTCCGAATAAAAAATAAATTCTAGTCGGGTTAAAGATAAGCTAGAGGTAAGATCACAAAAAAGTGTCATATTTAAAATGCTCAAACTTCTATAAACCGACTGTCAACCTTGATAAGCACATATGCTTAGCTAAATTACTAACTATAACATACGCCAACAAATCTTGTTAAATCAAATATAACCAATTTTGCTACATTTTGTTTTGTTTAGTAATTGTGTCATTGTGTGTACGTTTAATGTTATTTGAATGTTAAAAGTTGTAACTTAACAAACTAATTATCATTCTGCCCTTGTTTGATAGTTCATAAAAATCTAAAACTAATCGAAAAAATTGTAACTAAACCAGAAATTGGTACAAAACCTAATAAAAACGACAACATCCAAAGTTAACCCATTTTTACTTGAGATGTTTGTGTATCGCCAAACTAACACACAAACTAAAGTAAGTTGTACAGAACTACTAAACCAACCCAACACAAGAAAATTGATAATAACGAAACTAAAAACCAAACCAACATGAACCCGTTAAGCAACCATTTGGTCTCAAACCTTAAAAACCTCAATGTTCAACCATAAACTTGAATCATGCTACTTGATTTATGGGATTCTTAACATTTCAAGAAACTAATATATATTACATAACATATACCTAACCAACTCTTCGAAGCAACTTAAATACAAAACGATGTTAGAATTTTCTAGCAATGAAGATTCAAGTACTCTTTACCTGCAACCACTCGTAGAATCATCCACTATCTACAAAAACGATAATTATAATATAATCAGAACATGTTATCAAGTATATAAAGAATATAAAATAAAAAAGAGGTTTTATTACCTTCCGCAAACTTTTCATATTAAGCACAACTTCCTCCACTTATTTTTTATTTTATTTTATTTTTTTTCACTTTTGTGACTTGTCTCTCCAACCCTCAGTGTAAACTAATGCTTCAACGATTGAAGGTGACGATGACCTTCAAAAATCATCTACTAATTTACCAAATTCGGCTTTAAAAGCACACTCTGATCCAATGGCTAACAATGGGATAGCCAAAATATCCTTTGCAACCTTAAAAAGAACTAGAGTACTTGTTGTATGTTTTTAATCCCACATGGAGTAGAGAAGAAAGTTTGTGCTAAGTTATATACTACGGTGTCTACAAAGCATATAAATTGAGATTAGTGTTATGTTATTAGGTCTTACACTATGATCTTGTTAAAGTATATTCGATAATCATCCATTTAATTAAGCAAAAAACAAACAACCTTTAACATGAATTTGTAAATTGAATTTTTACTTATTAAGACAACTAAGTTAATTTCAAATACCACCTAAATTTGTTGTTTGGAGAAGGTTGTATTGATAACAAAATAAAGGCTAGCAATTATCATCTTACAATTAGTTTTGCTAAACATACCTTAAATATATCTATTTAAACTTCTTTAGAAAGCTTATTAGGTTATATAAAACAAATAAGGTCACTTGATGTGTTTATAAGCTTATTTATAGGTATGAGTCATCAAAGAGAAATGATGTTACTAGAATTAAACATGTCGAGGTCGGCATCACAAAGTCAACATTTTGGGAGGTCAGCACCTCTAGAATCAAGGTTGATTCTACTCAGTAGTTTAAAGAGTTGCGAATACAAGTTCTCAAACCTTTTAGGCTTGTCAAAACAAAAACTTGTTTTTTTGTGCATGGTTAACTGGGTTACACAATGTTCCTTTGGTTTATGCCCAAAAAAAAAAGTTGTCTATATGCAATAAATCACTGACAAAATTGTGTTTCATAGTTGTTTAGTCTTAACTTTACAAAAATAAGTTGAAATTGAAATATCATGTTAATTTAATGTTGTTTTCTTAATGTCGTCCAAAGTATTTTGTCTCAACATTAACCCAGGGCCGGCCCTGGCTATGGGCAGCGTGGGCGACGGCCCAGGGCATCAAAATGAGAGGGGGCATCAAGTTTTTGGTCATGTGAATAGGTTTATGTAGAAAAAGAATAGAAAAAAAAAGTTCTTGAAAGTATTACTAAACATTTTTGTGCTTCTAGTTTAGATAAGAAAAAGCAAAAAAAAAAAAAAAAAAAGAGAGAGAGAAACAAAAATCAAAATTTGAAGTCACGATATTGCCTGACATGGACGCCGGATTACGGCCAGACCTTTGGGAGGAAGATTGGTAGTAATTTTTGTGTGGTTCCTGTGTGTCTAATAAATGGCCCACCTCCTAACTTTCAACTAAATTTGCATTTAGGACCTTTTACTTTCTACTGTATTAGTTTTATTTTTCATTTATGTTATACACTTATACTCGGTATACCCCAATCAATTATTTTATTATTTAAACTACTTTTACTTTGTAAAAGTTGTACCACAAAATATATAAGTTATGTTTGGCAAAAAAAAATTGTTCTTGTTGATGCTTGTATTTTTGCTGAAAAAGATAAAAATTGTATTATTTTTTTTATTGTGTTTGGCTACTTGTAGATTAAAAGCGTAATATGACATAATTTATGAAAAATAATTTCATAATCTTTTAAAAGCTGATTTTGATAACTTATTTTTTTAAACATATATTTTTTAAAATAATTCACAATCCTTGTCACTCAAGCAAATATGATATTGTAACCAAAGTTTATATTTTTTAATAAAATAAACGTAAGCTACAATAGTTTTTCACAATCTCTCGCGCCAAACATGCCCATAATGTATTTACCTTTAATACAATAACAATATTTATAAAATATTTTGATTTATTTATTCAATTTTAAAACAAATAAAATAAGCTTTTTCGCCAAAAAATATATGCATATTAATATCAGCTGTAACATGTTCCCTACTTTACATCATATATAAATTTCAAATATGACACGAATTTCTAATTTTGTTGTTATCTTTTTTGTGTTATAATGCACGAACCAACCTACAAGTAAATTAAACTTAATAGTCATCTTATGAACATTTTAAATGAATACACAAAGTTTGTTTATATGCTAAACCTCTTGGTAAGGGCATTATTCTGACATCTCGCCCAGGGCATCCGTAATCTCAGGACCGGCCCTGCATTAACCTTTTACGCTAAGTAAAATTGTACGAGGGTGATTTATAACTGTATAAAAATGAAAAATACGTAGTAATACTTAGCAAAAATAGTCAATTTTGACCTTCTTATAGTCAAATAGTCAACATATACATTCTATATGTTAAAACCAAAGTGTGCAAATGTACACTATTAAACAAAGTTTATCGAGTATATAAAGAATATTAGAAGAAAATAAGTTAAATTACCTTCCGCAAACTTGTCCAAGATTTGGCACGTCTTCCTCCACTTTTCTATCTCTTTTGTGACCCCGTCTCTCCAATCTTGATTGCAGACTAATGCTTCAGCTACAGAAGGTGGCAAAGAACTTCGAAAATCATCTCTAAAAGGACCACAAGTAGCAATATAACAAAGCAGACTCCCATCCAACAAAAATGTTTGAAAGCTAATCCATTTATCCGGACAATCAAGACATACAAAATGTTTGAAATCTGCTATACTTTCTTTGGCACATCTTTTGAAGTTATTTGTCCTAGCTGATAGCAACTACCTCACGTACACATGTAATCGAGTCACCATATTCATCTAAGGAACATTTCACCATATGTTTTATTACGTCACCAAGACATCTTGATTGAAGAAACTTACGATCTAACACAGTATTCGTTAAATTGTCTTTAGCATAACTGATGGCAGCATCATTTGAACTTAAATTACTGGCCAAATGGTCAAAGCATTGTCAATTTCCATATTATATGAACACTTTTCAACAACTTTTCTTATCTCCTCTCCGTCATCACTAAAAATTATTGAAACTCAGTATTTTCCCGTGTTTAGCCAATTGTCATCTATAAAATGTACACCAATGCATAAGTACTTCACAAATTGGTTTGGAGTCCGTGTATCCAAGGTTAATCAAACCTTTGATTCATGTTCTTATTAAAACTTTTCAACTTTAACTTCTCGTTCATGTAAAGTTGGATACAATCCACATAAATCATTTCATGAGTTGGGATAATGCTAGGACCTACGGCTTTCATAAACTCTTTGAAAAAAATTTGGTTCAATAGTAGATAAAGGAAGTTCGATAACTCAGTCATAGGCAAATATAAATAAAAGGAGTTATTATGACCCTAGAACAACTTCTTATATGCGGTGGTTATTTGTGTGAAAACTTGGTTATAACTTTTCCGTCCCACATGGGGCAAACAAAAGAACTTGTGCTTAGTTATATAGTGTCCTGTATACAACCCAAATAAATTGAGATTAGTACTATGTTGTTGGTGTTGGCTATCCATTTTAGTTATAACAAAAAATAACTTAAAGTGGAGTTCCGTCACCCACAATTCATACAAGTTCTTGAATTTTTTTAAACTTCTTTTTTATTTCAATGTTTCTTTATCAAAAACAAATTCTCGTCGAGTAAAAGATTGAAAAGTATGGCTTGTAATGTAATTATTGGGGGTGTTTGTAGCTTATTATAGATGACCGATTAGCTTATATAGCAAAGATAAGCTAAAGGTAAGCTCATTTAAAGTGTTTATACTCTGTATAAGCTGGTTTAGAGAGTTAATAAAAAGTACTTTATTTCAGACTTTTGGCCCATCAAAATCTCATAAAGTTTTCACCTGCAGCAACTTCATAATCAAGAGTGTTACTGACTTAGTGCTTCATTGCCCTTATCAACCTTTGGCTCCAAGGTTTGTTATGGATATGTTTTGCTTTCGATCTAATTTAAGACTACTCAAAAAATCAAACTAAACCAGAAATTCTTAAATACTCTTTTGTCCATAAAAAAACCAAATAACAACGACAACATCAGAAATCTTAACTCATGTTACTTCAAACGTTCGTGTATTGCCAGAATAAACACACAAACATAATGTGATTACTAAGTAGAAGACAAGCAAAAGTAATTAAGTTCTACAACTCAACCAACTCAACATAGAAAAATGACAATAACGAAACTAAAAATTAAAACCATGCAACAAGAACCAGCCCAACAAGCATTTGGTCTCAAACCAATCATAAATCACGCTCAATGTTGAGACATCAATTTGAATCATGCTAATAAATAGGTTCACAAACACTTGCGGTCATTAGGTTAGCACTTATGTGTAAGACACTGGAACTTCAAGCTGATTGTTTACCTTGGAAGTATACTATTTTATCTACCATCTTTGGTATTATTTAGTATCTTACCGGACCCTATAAGAAATATCTTCATTATCTATCTTTTAACTCGGCCTTTTGTCTTGTTTTTATTCAGCCATCAGTAAGAAAGCAAGCAGCAAAATGCTCGTCACAACCACAAAGGCAGCCTCGTTCCATTTAACTCAATAGCACATAGCAAAGATTTCTAATCATGATTCTGACACGTATAAATCCATCATATAAATAAAAGGATTTATTTTGACGCTAGAATAACTTCTTGTATGGGTTGCTTGTGTGAAAACTTGGTTATAATATTTCAATCCCATATTGAGCAAGCAAGAGAAGTTGTGCTTACTTATATAGTGTGTGGTGTACGCAACTCATGTTAATTGATAAGCTAAAGTTTGTTTAAGTTGAAACAAAAAATAGCTCACAACTCAATCCATTACAACAAATATATAAGCTCTCAAGTTTGTTTAAACTTCTTTAGATGACCTATTAGCTTATATAGCAAAGATAAGCTAAAGGTAAAGCTCATTTTTGTTGGAATTTTAACAGCATGACAATCATAAACTTCTTTATATTATGTTGATGGTGTTGGTTATCCATTTTAGTTAAAAACAAAAGAAAATAACTAAGGTGGTAGGCTCAGTCGCAATTTATACAAGTTCTTGATTTTATAAAACTTTAGTTTATTTCAGTCTTTTTATATCAAAAACAAATTCACGTCAAGAGTAAAAGATTCAAGAGCATGTCTTGTAATGTAATTGGGGGTGTTTGAATAAGCTTATTATATTTAAATGACCTATTAGCTTATATAAGCTAAAAGTAAGCTTATTTAAGGAGCTTATTTAAATGACTTTCATAAACTCTTTTAATCCCTTTCGTTCAGTAGAATATAAAGGAAGCTCGATAAATCCGTCATAGTTAAATATAAATAAAAGGAGTTATTATGACCCTAGAACAACTTCTTGTATGGGGTGGTTGTTTGTGTGAAAACTTAGTTATAACTTTTCTTTCCCACATGGAGCAAACAAAAAAACATGTGCTTTACTTATATAGTGTCCTGTATACAACCCAAAGAAATTAAGATTAGTACTATGTTGTATGTGTGGGCTATCCATTTTAGTTATAACAAAAAATAACTTAGAAAGAAGGTCCAGCACCCACAATTCATACAAGTTCTTGATGTTTTAGGGTAAATGATTGAAAAAAGTATCATACTTGCCACCATTTATTTTTGTGGGTAGTGAACAAATTTTTTTGTTTTTGTGGGCACCTTTCTTTCAAATTCATTCTTTTTAGGGTATTTTGCGAATTTTTTGGACATTTTTGCCCCTCATAATTAATAGATTTTTTTTCCGAAGGGCAAAAATGTCACATAGTACCCTAAAGAGGATAAATTTGAAAGAAAAGTACCAACAAAAACAAAAAATTTGTTTGTTACCCACAAAAACAAATAGTATAATACTTTTTTCAATTATTTGTCCTTTTTTTTTAAACTTTTTTTTTATTTCAATCTTTCAATATCAAAAACAAATTCTCGTCGAGTAAAAGATTGAAGATTATTTCTTGTAATGTAATTAAAATGAGTTATTATGACCCTTGAACAACTTCTTGTATGGGGTGGTTATTTGTGTAAAACATAGGTTATAACTTTTCTGTCCCACATGGGGCAAACAAAAGAACGTGTGCTTACTTATATAGTCTCGTGTATACAACTCATATAAATTGAGATTAGTATTATGTTGTTGGTGTGGGTTATCCATTTTAGTTGAAACAAAAAATAACTAAAGTGGTTAATGCGTAGCCTCAATTTATACAAGTTATTGATTTTTTAAAACTTTATCTTATTTCAGTCTTTCTATATCAAAAACAAATTCACTTCAAGAGTAAAAGATTCAAGAGCATGTCTTGTAATGTAACTGGGTGTGTTTGAATAAGCTTATTATATTTAAATGACCTATTAGCTTATATAAGCTAAAAGTAAGCTCATTTATGGTGTTTATATAAGCTAATTTAGAGAGTTAAAAAAAGTAGTTTATTTTAAAAATAATGTAGAAAACAAAGCGTAAACATAAACTGATACCCTCTCCTTTCTCTCTCCTCTAACAAACCAACCAAATTAACCGACAAAACCATCCGCCATTAAAACCTCAAAAAAGCTTCAATTACGTCAAAACTAGCTATCATTTTAAAAATCTAATCCGATCAATCGATTTAGATTTTCATTCCGATCATTCCTATACTGTTTTCCCCAATTTTTACTGAGTAATTTGGAATTTTAATTTTGGCGCCAAAATTGAATTTCTTGAATTACTTTTGAAAGTGTTATCTCGGGGTTATATTAGCTATCTTCTAGTGTTAATACTGTGTTTTAAAGTCATTTTGAGTTGAATTTTACAAAATGTCTTCTAATAGGCATGGATTGAAAAGCAATGTTAGGATCCCTAAGAGATATGAGAATTCTGAAGTCAATACTGGGAAAAGAGCAGTTAAGGTCAATAATGATAGCAAAAATGGTAGTGGTAAGGGAGCTGAGAATGCAGAGGCAAATCAAGGGGGTATGAGTCAGTTAAGTGTTGGTACAGAGGAAATTGTGGAATTGGATATGGAAAGGGATGAAGTTACTAGTGACAAGGGAACAGAAGTAATGAATAATGGTGTAAGTATCACTCAAACTGCTAATTCAACTGATAATGTTGCAATTAATAATGATAATGTTGTTGATTGTACAAATGAGAATGCTAATGTTGATAGTAGTAAGATTAGTGATGTTGCTAATGGTAATGTGGTTAATGTTGAGGAGGATAAGGGGATTGCTGATAAGCCTTATTATAATGCTGTTAAGAAGAATGTAGTTACTATTGATAATCATTTGATTTACATTGCACCAAAGATTAATGAAGATGGTTTAGAGACTATAGTGTTTGATGATGAAATTGTCCAAAAAGGGTGTGTTAAGTGGCAAACTACACTGTGTGGTTACTTTGTTGGGCAAAATATGGGGTTCAATGAATTGAGGTATCATATAAGGAGAATGTGGGGCAAATTTGGGTTTAAAGATATAATTGTGAATGATAGTGGTATCAATTTGTTCAAATTCAAGGATATTGAAGGTATGCAACTAGTACTAGCAAAAGGTCCTTGGATGGTGAATAATAGACCACTGTTTGTAATGAAATGGAATCCTGAAATTGGGTTGAAGAAGGTTGAACCAGTGAAATTGCATGTATGGGTCAAATTACATAATATACCAATGGAGGCATGGAGTTTGGAGGGGATGTAACAACTCGCACTTTACCAGATATTCGTTTCCGAGAAAATTCATCTGTTTTTCATTTACGAACTTTTCTGAGCTCATTTGACGTGATAACGAGAAAGTTATCTCGCGAAACGTGAAAATTAGACGCTACGTGTACCGGAACAACCATAAACCTATTAATCATCTTGATTCGTTTGTTATCTGATTTGCGAGAAAATAGTCGTGTAAATACTCAGTTTTATTGGAAAAATTATTACGAACGTGTTGGCGTAAGTCTCGTAACTTTTATCGAACATTTATTCCTCTGAATGTGCCCCGAACCTAATATTTATAAAAGTTTACTGGAAATTACAAGAATGGTCCCTGTTATATTTTCATCCACCTTACCCTCAAGTTTGAAAGTTGGCAAAAAGGGTCCTCCAAGAGTATATAAACCCCTACCTCCCTCATTTTTACTTATCCTTATCTCTCTAAAATAAAAACACACTAACCTCCCTCTCTCTCTCTATAATATCCGGCCGCCGGAAATTTATCCGGTCACCGGAAACCACCGCCACCACTATTTTTCCGGCCAACCACCGCCGGAATATTCGACCCTTATATCAAATTGTAGATCGGATCAAGGTGAGCAAGATGAGCTAGGGCACGCGCGTTGAAACCCACCTACGCGCCCTAGATCTACGATTGTAACCTCGTACTTTTGGGTTTGTAGTGACGGTAGAGTCACATATATCTGTTCGGGTTGCTAACACCACCGCCGCCGTGGCCGCAGCTGCCACCACCAGCAGTCCGCCGCCACTCTTTTCCGGCCACCAACGCTGACCACTGTCCTAGTGCCGCTACTGTCGCTATCATCTCAGGCTGCCACTGTTTAGACAAAGCATAACGAGGGTGTGCGGTTTATTGAGTCATGTTTGGAGCTACACCACTGTGAAGCCGCCACCACCACCCAGTCGTCGTCGTCACCGCCTCCTCTCCCTCTTGTTTATGATATGGTAACCGTGAAACCCGCTTTGTATATTTCTTTTCTTTTCCGATTATAAAATGGGTGTTATGGTTTTCGTGGATTAACCGGAATAAAATACTTTTGATTTAAGAATCATGTGGTAAGAATCCTGCAAAATACTGATTGTTTGATGTAGTTGTATAGCAGTCGGGTCGTATCAGTCTAATATTTTGGGTCGCGTCTGGTTTTGGTCACGGGTTGGGTCAGACCCGTATTGGGTCTCGGATTGGATTTGGAATTTGCTTATTATCATTTTGTTACTAGTTCTAGCTTGAAATATGAATATGGGGGTGCGCGTGTGTTATAATCTATGTCTTATTTTCTTCGTCCACTTGCGTCTCGAGTCAAGAGTGAGTGTTTAGTGGTCTCGGTTTTAAGTGTTTCATCCGAGCCATGGCAGCCCCACAAGGGAGTTCGTGGTTGACGTTGTTGTTGGTTAATGAGACACCGTCTAGGGTGAGCTCGTTTGCTTTGCGTCGCGTCTATGTCGAGTTGGTTGTTTCAGTTCGTGTAGGACTCGTATAGGAGTATACTATTGTTGTGTTGCACCTGGTTCAGTTTTAACAAGTCCAACTCATTTAAACGTTTAAGGGTGTGAATGTTTTCCTAATAGGACCACAAAGCTTATCACACTAAACATTACATTGTTTTATTCTGAGTTAATTTTATTCAGCTTGTGTCAAAATTTTATATTCGAATACTAAGATAATTGGCTAATGTAAATTGTTTACTTGTTTAATTATGAACATTGGTAAGCTCGGATAAGTGGTGATACGTGGTACGTTTCGGTAACTTGTGGTTGACACTTGCTATTGAACTTTACGTATATTGGACTTATATCGGACTATTTGGACTCGAGACGGAGGTGATAAATTAGACTCTACTCGTATGGACCAATATATGAGATGAAACTAATGATAAGTGGCAAAACAATAACTAATACATAATCTAAAAAATTTGATTAACTACTAAAACTATTTAGTTAAGTTATTATTGAAACGGGTTGGAGTAATTAACTAGAACACATGTTTAATTATAAATCTGATGGGATATATTGTTTTAAAAATCAAGTTTTCATTAAAGTCTATTAACACGAAAATATTGTATAAACGGACGCATCATATCGGAATTTATAAAAACTTATTAAACTTATACTTCTATTTGAAAATCCTTTTATTTATATAAAACCCAACAATTTTATAAAAATTATGAAACGTTATTATAATTAAAGTTTCTTATAAAGTCTAATTGACTTTTCTAAACTACCTAGAGTTTCTTATAAAAGCCTAAGGCTCAAACCATTTGCTTGTTTTATTGCTAGATGATTCTTACTTGTTTAGTTCCTTTATATATGTTTTATGCTTTGGTGTGTGTTCTTGAGTCTTGGTCAAAACTACTTGACTATTCTTATAATGTATGGGGATATACATTACGCTTTAGTGCGAGTTATATTTGGCGTGAGTTACTTGTCGAGCCTTGTCTTCTTACCACCACACGAAGCATTAATGATAAACTTTTGTGATACGATATATTATACTTTTAAACAAACATTAATACGAGTAATCCACGAAAACTAAAACAAGTACCTTTTGAAAACCTCTTTACTTTACGATACGTATACTGAGATGAACCATATACTAGTAGGTTGTACCGATGACGTGCCTTCGCGCCTGTATTCTTGACATCGTTGTGCGTTGATAGCTTGTGATAATGTTGTGTCACATTTCTGTATACTAGTCGTGCTAGTATCGATCCTTGCATTGCTTCGGACTAAGGTGAGTTCATAGCCCCACTTTTACTCTTTTAACTGTTTTATAAACTCCTTGGGGGAGAATACATGCTACTACTGCTTTTATGATCACAATTGCTTGAAAACTGTTTGCTGTTCACTTGATATTATGACTCTGCCTAAGTTGTTTGCCAAAAGCCCCCTACATCATGAACCATTAATCACTTGCGAGTGAACGCAAATATCGTGGATAGTACTATTGGAATTGACGACCCCGACTCGGTTATCGGAAATAACCGGGGCGCACTATATTTGGTATCTCTATGTAATTGGCTATTACATCTCAGAGGGGCAATTTTATTTACTTACACCGGTAATTAGGTGTATGCAGTTAGTTTGGTGTCATGAGCTTAGTGCAATAATATCAACTATCTTTTATGGGCATATAACAACGTAGCCCATGGCTTATCTTAAACTTGAAAATCTTGTGATCAACTGCTTATTTACTAAACCTATGAATTCACTCAACCATTGTGTTGACTTTTTAGCATGTATTTTCAGGATGAAAAGGCGATAGCTAACTCTGGAGGCGCTTGGGCATTGGCATGGCATGGTCATAGATGACTCTGATTTACAAATGGGGACCACATTTTATTAATGGGCCATTTTTCCGCAACAAATCAACCTTTGTAAACTCCACTTTATTTCAATAAATGAAATCTTGTACGAAAAAGCTATTATTTTTCACTTGTGTTATGATCCAACTGAGTAGCATCCCAAAAACTTTTTCTTCCGCTGCAAACCATTTTTGGGGGTGTTACAGTTGGTATCAGAGCCTTGGTTATAGAGAACTAGGAAAATTTCAAAACCTAGACTATAACCACTTTTACAAAACTTAACCCTATGACCGACAAATGCCTGCCTGCCAAGCTGAATGCCTCACTTATGACTCGTTGAAGTCATCTTTGATAAGATATTTGTTTTATTACTGACAACTTAACCTCACTATTAGCTATGATTGCTTTACTTATATGTATGTTTACGTACCACTGCGCTACGCCTTCTCCCCCACATAAATGAAATATTTGTTCAATCTTTCATACCAAACTTTAAAGACATAAGGACATGTTACTGGTATAACTAAGCTAAGCATTGCAAGATTCATTGAACCTCGGGTGAATATAGACTGATCACCTATATTCAACCAGGGACAGTGAGACATAGCTTGATCACCTATGTCTGACTCAGAGGTGAATGTTGCAATACTGAAGGTAGTTATAATAGTGGTATGTCCACTTAACCTCCTCATTGACTTCTAAAATGGAAAAATCTTCATGTGTGTTCATCATAAGAGTTATAAAAGTTTACTTCTACACATCACACATTGACGTCACAACATTTTCTCACTACGATACTTTTCTTCTAAGTGGAACACCTTTCTCATTACTACACTCTCTAAAATGACCATTTTACACTACTACTTTACGCCTCCGCGTCTACATCTTACTAGCAACGTGCATGGAGATTTGCATGGCAGATGATGCACACTACCACTTCGAGCAAGGACATCACAGTGATCCATGTTGAAATGGACCACTTTACGCCACCACTTCGCGCCCTCCGTGCCTACGTTATGTATGAGATTTGCTGAGCAGATAATACATAACCAGTGAAATGTTGCATGATGCGAGTTATTGATTATAATTACCATTTAGACTTGCTTAGCACATTACGCGTGATTAACTAAATTTTAATTACCACACGACGTTACTCTAGGTTTAGATCTTATTTTGGGTTGCTACATTGCCATGTCTTCTGTTTTCCTCGTCTCATTAACTTATCGTCTTCATTGACCATTAAACCACTATTACGAAGTCGTTGCAACCCATATATCCATCATCCCATCCTATTATCATTATCTTAGGCGTTGAGATCGAAGTCATCTCGTCATCCATTGCGAAAATAGTGTCACCTCTACCCCAAAACTCGTACTCAATCGATGAACCGGATTATCTCTCTATCCGTTCTAGGAACAACACACCTCAACATCTACAAATGGAACCCCTCGCTAAACATTAATAATAAACGAACGACTAAAAAGATCTAAAAACATACCAAGAGTTAGCTTGCAACTTAAGCCACTTTTTATGGTAACAGATCCATAATCTTCCATTCACCCCTTTGAAACACCAATTATCTGTCCTGCTACCCTCTTATGAAATAATAAACTTCATCATTATCTAACACAAACTGCTTTCAACTATTTTACCAACCATTTCATGGTCATTTTACAAAAGGTCTTACTCCTGTGCCATTAAACCAAAAATTTATGAAGTTACTAACACTTTATAAACAATGACCTTACTGATACTTTGCAAACTATTTCCTTATAAAGTGATAAACCGATTAATTACCTTACCTCTATTTTATGAAACAACAAACAATTGCGATAGCAAATTGTAAACTATGTTACAAAATTTTTCCTACAAGTTATATTACGGTCTTATAAACTATTAGCTGTTTTAGCCACTGTCTGATTTGAAACCATAAAACTTAGTACTCTTACCTCACAAACTATTTTTCCTTTACCGTACTAAGTATTTTACTACCACCCTATTTCTTGAACTACGAAATCTTCTACTATTTGACAAACATTAAATTGTTTCCTTATAAGCTATTTTACAAATCATTTCACAAGTTATTTTATAATCTGAATCGTTGTCTTACCAAAATATCACAAAGTTAACTTCGATTTCACTACTATTCTATAAATAATAAATCATTTTCTATTGCCTTATAAGCTGTTAAAAAAAAAAAAAAAAAAAAAAAAAAAAAAAAAAAAAACTTTAAAGGATAACCGATATTTTCTTTTGAAAATAAACCAAATTTTCGGAGTAAACATAAGCACTTTGTTTTGAAAACAATAGATACATATTTTAGTGGGAAATGCTTGGAAACAAAACTGACTCATCATCTACAAAAGCTAAGGTAATTGAAACTATTTGAAATTGCTAAACAACTTTTGAATTCACAAAAAAAAAAAAAAAAAAAAAAAAAAACCTCCAACTTGGAACCGATTCCATGTTGTCGCTTAAAACCTTATTTAACAAGTTTTCATCACAAAAGCTGAAATTTAGCAATTTTCTTTACATACATCAAGTTCTCTCCTAAAATTTTAAAGGCTCTATATTTTAATTTCTTTTTTTTATATATACCCTCACCTTCGAGAAGCATAACCTTAACAACTGAATCATGCTCATAAACTTTTAAAACTTCTCAAAACGTACATACCCAACTTTCCATCCTGAATTTGTTCAGATCAAAAGCAGAATGCAAATTGCTTGCGGTCGTCAGAAGGACTGTGATTGAAAATGATGGAAATCTTGGAGATTTCATGATTGAAGACGAAGCTATGCTTAAATCTCACCATGGATTGTGTGATACGTTTAGTAAACGTGGAAAGTTTAATCCTTGTTGTGTTGATCCTTGTTAAGACTCTTGCTAGAGTTAGACTAGTGGCTTAGAGACTGGAGCTACTGCTAGAACTTAGCTATTCATGCCGTTTACATGTGCGTAATTTGAGGTAATAGCCCGCGGTTGAAGGAAATTGTTGTCCTTGCTGGAGGATATCCATATTGACGAACGCCTAAGCGGTGTTGAGGAACTTATCAGAATCGTGAACCGTGAGGTCAAATGACTTGAGCAAATTCGTTTTCCTATTTTTACTGATCGGTGGAAACTCTAAGAAATAATTCGAATTCGCGTGAGAACGTGAAAATGGAATCTTGAGAAAGTATCTATATCTCTTTTCAAATTTAACGGATAACTCGAATTGAATCGCGAGGACGCGATTCCGATAAGGAGGGAAGTATGTAACAACTCGCACTTTACCAGATATTCGTTTCCGAGAAAATTCATCTGTTTTTCATTTACGAACTTTTCTGAGCTCATTTGACGTGATAACGAGAAAGTTATCTCGCGAAACGTGAAAATTAGACGCTACGTGTACCGGAACAACCATAAACCTATTAATCATCTTGATTCGTTTGTTATCTGATTTGCGAGAAAATAGTCGTGTAAATACTCAGTTTTATTGGAAAAATTATTACGAACGTGTTGGCGTAAGTCTCGTAACTTTTATCGAACATTTATTCCTCTGAATGTGCCCCGAACCTAATATTTATAAAAGTTTACTGGAAATTACAAGAATGGTCCCTGTTATATTTTCATCCACCTTACCCTCAAGTTTGAAAGTTGGCAAAAAGGGTCCTCCAAGAGTATATAAACCCCTACCTCCCTCATTTTTACTTATCCTTATCTCTCTAAAATAAAAACACACTAACCTCCCTCTCTCTCTCTATAATATCCGGCCGCCGAAAATTTATCCGGTCACCGGAAACCACCGCCACCACTATTTTTCCGGCCAACCACCGCCGGAATATTCGACCCTTATATCAAATTGTAGATCGGATCAAGGTGAGCAAGATGAGCTAGGGCACGCGCGTTGAAACCCACCTACGCGCCCTAGATCTACGATTGTAACCTCGTACTTTTGGGTTTGTAGTGACGGTAGAGTCACATATATCTGTTTGGGTTGCTAACACCACCGCCGCCGTGGCCGCAGCTGCCACCACCAGCAGTCCGCCGCCACTCTTTTCCGGCCACCAACGCTGACCACTGTCCTAGTGCCGCTACTGTCGCTATCATCTCAGGCTGCCACTGTTTAGACAAAGCATAACGAGGGTGTGCGGTTTATTGAGTCATGTTTGGAGCTACACCACTGTGAAGCCGCCACCACCACCCAGTCGTCGTCGTCACCGCCTCCTCTCCCTCTTGTTTATGATATGGTAACCGTGAAACCCGCTTTGTATATTTCTTTTCTTTTCCGATTATAAAATGGGTGTTATGGTTTTCGTGGATTAACCGGAATAAAATACTTTTGATTTAAGAATCATGTGGTAAGAATCCTGCAAAATACTGATTGTTTGATGTAGTTGTATAGCAGTCGGGTCGTATCAGTCTAATATTTTGGGTCGCGTCTGGTTTTGGTCACGGGTTGGGTCAGACCCGTATTGGGTCTCGGATTGGATTTGGAATTTGCTTATTATCATTTTGTTACTAGTTCTAGCTTGAAATATGAATATGGGGGTGCGCGTGTGTTATAATCTATGTCTTATTTTCTTCGTCCACTTGCGTCTCGAGTCAAGAGTGAGTGTTTAGTGGTCTCGGTTTTAAGTGTTTCATCCGAGCCATGGCAGCCCCACAAGGGAGTTCGTGGTTGACGTTGTTGTTGGTTAATGAGACACCGTCTAGGGTGAGCTCGTTTGCTTTGCGTCGCGTCTATGTCGAGTTGGTTGTTTCAGTTCGTGTAGGACTCGTATAGGAGTATACTATTGTTGTGTTGCACCTGGTTCAGTTTTAACAAGTCCAACTCATTTAAACGTTTAAGGGTGTGAATGTTTTCCTAATAGGACCACAAAGCTTATCACACTAAACATTACATTGTTTTATTCTGAGTTAATTTTATTCAGCTTGTGTCAAAATTTTATATTCGAATACTAAGATAATTGGCTAATGTAAATTGTTTACTTGTTTAATTATGAACATTGGTAAGCTCGGATAAGTGGTGATACGTGGTACGTTTCGGTAACTTGTGGTTGACACTTGCTATTGAACTTTACGTATATTGGACTTATATCGGACTATTTGGACTCGAGACGGAGGTGATAAATTAGACTCTACTCGTATGGACCAATATATGAGATGAAACTAATGATAAGTGGCAAAACAATAACTAATACATAATCTAAAAAATTTGATTAACTACTAAAACTATTTAGTTAAGTTATTATTGAAACGGGTTGGAGTAATTAACTAGAACACATGTTTAATTATAAATCTGATGGGATATATTGTTTTAAAAATCAAGTTTTCATTAAAGTCTATTAACACGAAAATATTGTATAAACGGACGCATCATATCGGAATTTATAAAAACTTATTAAACTTATACTTCTATTTGAAAATCCTTTTATTTATATAAAACCCAACAATTTTATAAAAATTATGAAACGTTATTATAATTAAAGTTTCTTATAAAGTCTAATTGACTTTTCTAAACTACCTAGAGTTTCTTATAAAAGCCTAAGGCTCAAACCATTTGCTTGTTTTATTGCTAGATGATTCTTACTTGTTTAGTTCCTTTATATATGTTTTATGCTTTGGTGTGTGTTCTTGAGTCTTGGTCAAAACTACTTGACTATTCTTATAATGTATGGGGATATACATTACGCTTTAGTGCGAGTTATATTTGGCGTGAGTTACTTGTCGAGCCTTGTCTTCTTACCACCACACGAAGCATTAATGATAAACTTTTGTGATACGATATATTATACTTTTAAACAAACATTAATACGAGTAATCCACGAAAACTAAAACAAGTACCTTTTGAAAACCTCTTTACTTTACGATACGTATACTGAGATGAACCATATACTAGTAGGTTGTACCGATGACGTGCCTTCGCGCCTGTATTCTTGACATCGTTGTGCGTTGATAGCTTGTGATAATGTTGTGTCACATTTCTGTATACTAGTCGTGCTAGTATCGATCCTTGCATTGCTTCGGACTAAGGTGAGTTCATAGCCCCACTTTTACTCTTTTAACTGTTTTATAAACTCCTTGGGGGAGAATACATGCTACTACTGCTTTTATGATCACAATTGCTTGAAAACTGTTTGCTGTTCACTTGATATTATGACTCTGCCTAAGTTGTTTGCCAAAAGCCCCCTACATCATGAACCATTAATCACTTGCGAGTGAACGCAAATATCGTGGATAGTACTATTGGAATTGACGACCCCGACTCGGTTATCGGAAATAACCGGGGCGCACTATATTTGGTATCTCTATGTAATTGGCTATTACATCTCAGAGGGGCAATTTTATTTACTTACACCGGTAATTAGGTGTATGCAGTTAGTTTGGTGTCATGAGCTTAGTGCAATAATATCAACTATCTTTTATGGGCATATAACAACGTAGCCCATGGCTTATCTTAAACTTGAAAATCTTGTGATCAACTGCTTATTTACTAAACCTATGAATTCACTCAACCATTGTGTTGACTTTTTAGCATGTATTTTCAGGATGAAAAGGCGATAGCTAACTCTGGAGGCGCTTGGGCATTGGCATGGCATGGTCATAGATGACTCTGATTTACAAATGGGGACCACATTTTATTAATGGGCCATTTTTCCGCAACAAATCAACCTTTGTAAACTCCACTTTATTTCAATAAATGAAATCTTGTACGAAAAAGCTATTATTTTTCACTTGTGTTATGATCCAACTGAGTAGCATCCCAAAAACTTTTTCTTCCGCTGCAAACCATTTTTGGGGGTGTTACAGGGGATAAGTGCTTTAGCTAGTGGATTAGGAAGGCCTATTATGATGGATGAAATGACAGCTAGAATGTGTGAAAATGGGATTGGAATGTCTGATTATGTAAGGGTACTGGTGGAATTTGAAGCTAGTAAAGTACTGAAAAATGAGATCAAAATTGTATACACTGATAAAGA
Organism: Chrysanthemum seticuspe; assembly: GCA_019973895.1. NCBI lineage: Eukaryota > Viridiplantae > Streptophyta > Magnoliopsida > Asterales > Asteraceae > Chrysanthemum > Chrysanthemum seticuspe. Next base: position 51,897,302 of record BPTQ01000004.1, on the reverse strand, counting down.
GAAAATGGTAAAGGGAACAAAGTTGGTAAATGTGGTATATGATTGGAAACCTGATTGTTGTGATCATTGCAAGGTGTTTGGGCATAGCACTGAAAACTGTAGTATTAGGCCTAGAACAGTGGAGGAATTGAAACAAAAGAAAGATGAAGAGATAAGAATGGAAGAGGCAAATGCAACAAAATTTGATAGGGAAAATGGAATGTGGCAGCAACAGAAAAGAATTGGGATGGGAAGAAGGAATAATGTTAGGCAAGAGTACAGAGAAAAAGAGGGGATAATGCAAGTGTGGAGAATAATGCTTTTAAAGAGAAGAATAAAGCTAAGATGACTCAAGCATCAACATCAGGCACTAAGAATAACATGTCCCCTAAAAGTAACAATCAATTTAAAGTTCTAAACAGTGTTAGGGATGAAGATGAAAATGATTTAAGGATTCTAAAAGGCAGAATGGTGGTGGATGTCTTCTTAAACAAGAAAGTGCAGCCTAATTGTGTAGAATCAAGCAGTTGGACACAAGATATGATCAGATACTTTAAAGAACAATGGGAGTTAGATAGAATCAAAGAAAAGGAAGTTGGAAAAATGAATAAGGAAGATGTATTGGAAGGAGGGAATAAATTAGCTCAAACTATGGCTGCTGATCATGTCATAGGCTTGAGTAAGTTAGTGTTGAATTGAACTTTGATTTGAGTTAGAATAGAGTAGCAGTCTTTTTACTACTTTTATATGGATCTCAATATTGTTTCTTGGAATATTAGAAGTATGAATAACTTGAAAAAACAAAAAGAAATAAGCAGAATAATAAAGGAAGATGGTATACAAGTATGTGCTATTTTAGAGACCCATGTGAAACCTCATAAGCTACAAAAAGTGTGTGATAAAGCTTTTGGGAGCTGGAGTTGGGTGTCTAATGTTAATCATAGCATGAATGGGTCCAAAATTCTAATTGGGTGGAATAATATTATGGTTAACATGATGGTGGTGAGTAGTTTTAAACAGACCATGCTGTGTGTTTTAGAGACTATTCCAGCTAAAGTCAAATTATATTGCAGTTTTGTGTATGCTGCAAACACTGGTAGAGAAAGAAGGGAGGTGTGGCAAGAATTAAGGAGAGCTAAATATGTAAGTTCTGGATGGCCATGGTTGGTTATGGGTGATTTTAACACTACAATAAAGGTCAATGAACACTCAGCTGGGGGATCCATTATTACATCAGATATGCAAGAGTTTATTGAGTGTATTAATGATACTGAGATTGAAGCTCTATGCAGTACAGGGCTATACTTTACATGGATCAAATCTCCTTTGAATCCACATAACAGTGTTCTTAAAAAGCTGGACAGAGCAATGGTTAATGAGAAGTTCATGGTGGATTTTACCAATGCTATAGCAGATTTCCTTCCATTTCTTACTTCTGATCATAGTCCAGTAAAAGTAAGTTTCCCTCAAGCTCTTACAAAAAAGTTCAAACCATTTAGATTTGCTAACTATATAACAAATAAAGAGGAATTTTTACCAACTGTGATTAATGATTGGAATATTGAGGTTAAGGGATGTAAAATGTTCTATTTGGTGAAGAAAATGAAGAATTTAAAAAGAATGATGAATAATCTCAGCTGGAAAAATGGGAGTTTGTATGATAGAGTTAAAAGGTGTAGAGAGAATTTGAAAGTAGCTCAAGAAAATTTGGTGGCTAGTCCTCATTGTAGTGTTCTAAAAGATTGTGAAATAACTGCTTTGAATGAGTACAATGAAGCTATAAAGGATGAAGAAGAGTTTCTCTTTCAACAAGCAAAAGTTGATTGGATAAGCAAATGGGACATAAATAATGCATATTTCCATAAGTTGTTGAAAAGTAGAAAACAAGCCAGTAGAATTTTAAGTATTTGTGATGAGAATGAGAATAGATTTGAAGGAAAACCTATGGAGGAGCTATTTGTGAATCACTTTAAAAGCTTTCTTGGGGCAAGGTCTGATACAAGTGATGACTGGAATTTTCATGGTTTATTTGGTACTACTTTGACTACTGAGGAGGCTAATTTGATGGTTAGTAATGTTACTGATAAGGAAGTGAAAATGGCTATGTTTGATATTGATGGCAATAAAGCTCCAGGACCAGATGGATATACTTCTACTTTTTATAAAAAAGCTTGGTCAGTGGTGGGGAAAGATGTATGTTTGGCAGTTAAGGAATTTTTTGAGACTGGTAAATTGTTGGGTGAAGTTAATGCTACTTTATTGTCCATGGTTCCCAAAGTAAACTCTCCTAATAGAGTCGCTGATTTCAGGCCAATTGCATGTTGTAATGTCATTTACAAATGTATAAGCAAGATCATTACAGATAGAATTAAGACTGGTTTACAAAAGCTAGTCAACTTGAATCAAAGTGCATTTATAAAGGGAAGGACTATCCAGGACAATATCGTCATAACACAGGAACTCTTAAGAGGATATAACAGGAAAAGTGGACCTAGAAGATGCTGTATGAAGATTGATTTGGCTAAAGCATATGATACTGTTAATTGGAAGTTTCTTGAGAAAATTCTGGTGAAGTTTGGATTTCATGAAAAAATGGTGAGGTGGATTATGATTTGTGTTACTACAGCTAAATTTACAGTATGCATCAACGGTGAAAGAAAAGGCTATTTTCCTAGTGGGAGGGGACTGAGGCAAGGTGATCCAATATCACCTTACCTATTTACTCTTGTAATGGAAGTCTTAACTCTGCTAATGACCAGGAATACTCAGAGGAGCAACAATTTCAAATATCATGCTGGATGTAAAGAGATAAAGCTTACTCATTTGTGCTTTGCAGATGATTTGCTAGTAGTATGCAATGGAGATGTGGAATCTGTGAAAGTGATTAAGGATACCTTGCTGGAATTCAGTGAAATGTCAGGTTTGATTCCTAATATGTCTAAAAGTACAGTATTTTTTGGCAACATCAAAGATGAATTGGGGAGGGAAATTCTTCAAATTCTTCCTTTTAAGGTAGGAAAGTTGCCTATGAAATATCTTGGTGTTCCTCTAATCACTAAGAAATTGGGAGTTAATGATTGCAAGCTGTTAGTGGAGAAGGTAAAGAATAAAGTAGAAGATTGGAAGAATAAATATCTGTCTTATACTGGGAGACTTCAATTAATTTCATTTGTCTTGTCAACAGTGAGTGTATATTGGGCAAATGTATTGTTATTGCCTAAAGCCAGTATTAAAGATATAGACAGAGTTCTTAAAGGTTTCCTATGGTGTAAGGGTGAGTTGAAAAGGGGAAAAGCTAAGATAGCATGGAAAGAAATTTGTAAGCCTAAGAGTCAAGGAGGATTAGGATTAAGATTGCTTAGTGAATGGAATGAAGCTCTGATGATTAAGAATTTATGGAATATAGCAGCTAGAAAAGAGACCTTGTGGGTTAAATGGGTGCATGCTGTTAAACTCAAAGGTAATAGTATTTGGAAAATTAATGAAGAATACAATGACAGTTGGATATGGAAGAGTCTGCTAAATCTTAGAGTGAAAGCTAGAAAGCATATTGTTCAAGTGATTGGAAATGGACAGAAAACTAATATGTGGTATGATCAATGGAGCAACTTTGGAATTCTTAAAGATACAATTTTGACTAGGAGCATCCTTAATGCAAGACTTAATGAAAGCATGAAAGTCAATGAAATGATTTACAATGGGATGTGGAAATGGCCTCATGACTGGTATACTCAATACCCTGCCCTTGTGAATCTAGATGTTCCTCAACTTATGCTCAGTGAAGATACTACAAAATGGAAGGGTAATGATGGAAGGTTGTATCAATTTTCTTCTAGAATGGCATGGGAGCACATATGTCAACAGGAAAGCAAAGTCAAGTGGGACAAGGTAGTGTGGTTTTCTCAGTGTAATCCAAGAATGGCTTTCATTATTTGGATGGCTATTAAAGGAAGATTACAAACACAAGACATAAATCAGAAATGGAACAATGATCCTAACATGAAGTGTTCTCTATGCAGTAATGTGATTGATTCTCACACCCATCTATTTTTTGAATGTGACTACTCCAAATTCATTTGGGAAGCTCTGAAGGATAAAATGGAATATGCTAAAGTTTCTAATACATGGGAGTCTATTATTGATCTATATTCTAATGAGAAATGCAACAACACAATTGGAAGCATTCTCAGAAGAATTTTCCTGGCTTCAAGTATATACCATATTTGTAGATAACATCAAATTGCAGCTTGTTAGTCTGAAAGTGATGAAGTCCAAGAATGTAATAAGGGTTGCTGATAGATGGAATGTGAAGATGAACTATGCTAAGGATTAGAGTCTAAAGTAAGGCTGCATCAGGTTGAATATAGTTTTGTCATGAGAATTCAAGTTTTGAATTTTAGAACATAAGCGAGCCATTACAGTATGCTAATTCCTTGTACCTTGGAGTTTCCCTGATATGACTGTACCTTGTTAGTATCCTTAAACTGCCAGATTGGCCTTGGGAGGAATTTGGTCAGTTTGAGGGGAAAAGAAGGAGGTCTAAATTGGGGAATTGTACCATAATGAAGGGTTAGATACTGTGAAGGGTAAGTGGTTTGGGCGGGTGATGCATGATGAGAGGAATAGAGAGGTGTGCAAGATGAACCTTCTTGGTCCTCTCAATGCATTCACCATAGGAGGTAAGGTTGGTCATCATGGTGGGTGTGTGTTTCCATTCAGCTGAAGCCTTTCATTGAGAAGGAAATGTAGGCTGAAATGGAAGAGCCCCAACATGGATGGGTTATGGTTCCTAGTGAGGCCACACATCTGTCATATCTTAGCTATTGTGGGTGATTGCTGAATGGCTTTGATGGGGAGATGATGTGGAAATGTAGCTAGATGGTATGTGCTATAAGGTGAATCAAAGTGAGAAGCTGGCATGGAAGCAACTTTCTTAACCATGGAATTATCAGCAAAGTATGTATGGATAATGAGCAGTATGTTTCAATGTTTAACAGTTTCAAATAGTTGAACATGAAAGAATATAGTATGATAGTATAGTTGAGTTGTATTTCCTAATGAATGAGGCATGTCTCACTTCAGATTGAGGATCCATGTTTTCTAATTTGTGGTTTTGGAGATTAATATAATTGATTCACCTTTGCACCAAAAAAAAAAAATAAACACTCAAAATAGTATATTCTTGAAATAGAAAAATAATTAAGAGGGCATAAAAAGCATATATTTCATCATAGTCATGTCAAGACAAACCGGGTCAAACTCGAATAATAACAAATAAAACTTAAAGGTATAAGAAATAGTTCTCTCTTATTATCAAGTTTTTTTCAATGCTAAATTATCAATCATAATAAAGGGCAACAAATCTTGTTAAATATTGTCAATTTTGCTACATTTTGTTTTGTTTGGTAATTGTATGTATGTTTAGTGTTGTTTGAATGTTAAAAGATAGTAACTTAATTACATAAGATACTAATGACCATTCTGCTATTTCGATTCATTAAAATTACATAAATTTTTCACTCGCAACAACTTCATAATCAAGATTCATTAAAATTACATAAAATTTTAAGTACCATTGTATTAGTCTTAGTAACGGCACCTTTTGCCCAGTCACAGAATTGGTAATCGAAACAGGAAATCCTAAGAAAATACTTAACACATGTCACATCTAACCCAAACATACTTTCAGTTAAATGATAAAAGTCACCCAAGATTCCCGAGACATTCCGTGCATTTTCCCACTCATCATGATTCGGAACACCACAAGTTTTTTCCATGTAATGCTTATATGTAGGATATTTAATCTCAAACATATAGAACTGCTATGTGTGATTGAGTCATCACACTCGTCCAATAATGCAACTCTCACCAAATTCTAATTTTATCACGTCAACAAGACATCTTGACAGAAGAAACTTACCATTTAACATAGTATTCATTAATTTTTCTTTATATAACTGCTGGCAACATCATTTGAACTTAAATTACTGGCCGAAATGGTTAAAGCATTTTCAATTTCCCAATCATATAAACAGGTTTCAACAACCTTTCTTATCTCCTCTCCGTTATCACTAAAAATTATTGAAACATACTATTTTCGTGTGTTTGGCCAATTGTCATCTATAAAGTGTACACCAATGCACAAGTACTTCGCAAATTGGTTTAAAGTCCATATATCCAAGGTTAATCAAACCTTTGATTCGTGTTCTTAATAAAACTTTTCAACTTTAACTTCTCGTTCATTTAAAGTTGGATACAATCAACAAAAATCATTTCATGAGGTGGGATAACACTAGGACGTACGACTTTCATAAACTCTTTAAAGCCCTTTCGTTCAATAGAAGATAAAGGAAGTTCGACAAATCCGTCATAGGCAAATATAAATAAAAGGAGTTATTATGACCCTAGAACAACTTCTTGTATGGGGTGGTTATTTGTGTAAAAACTGGTTATAACTTTTGTGTCCCACATGGGGCAAACAAAAGAACTTGTGCTTGCTTATATAGTGTCCTGTATATAGCACAAATAAATTGAGATTAGTATTATGTTGTTGGTGTGGGCTATCCATTTTAGTTATAACAAAAAATAACTTAGATGGTAAGGTCCAGATCCACAATTCATACAAGTACTTGATTTTTTTTTTAATTTCTTTTTTATTTCAATCTCTCTATATCAAAAGCAAATTCTCGTAGAGTAAATGATTGAAGAGTATGTCTTGTAATGTAATTACTGGGGTGTTTGATAAGCTAAAGGTAAGCTCATGTAAGTGTTTAAATAAACTAATTTAGAGAGTTAATAAAAAGTACTTTATTTTAAACCTTTGCCTCATCAAAATCACATAAAGTTTCACCCGCAGCAACATCATAATCAAGTGTATTACTGGCTACTGAAAGTGAAATAAACAATCTCATTAATAAGTTTGGGAGTTTCCTATTACAAACTACTTATATCGGTAACTCATGGGATGCTAGTATCAGAATACATGCAAAACACACATAATGTTTGAAATCTGCTATACTTTCTTTGGCACATCTTTTGAAGTTATTTGTCCTAGCCGATAGAATCGCTGAACGTACGTACACATGTAATCGAGTCATCATACTCATCTAAGGAACATTTCACCATATGTTGTATATATTACGTCACCAAGACATCTTGATTGGAGAAACTTATGATCTAACACAGTATTCGTTAAATTTTCTTTAACATAACTGATGGCAACATCAACTTAAATTAGTGGCCAAAATGGTCAAAGCATTGTCAATTTACATATCATATGAACACTTTACATATCATATGTATATCAATGCATAAGTACTTCACAAATTGGTTTGGAGTCGATGTATCCAAGGTTAATCAAACCTTTGATTCGTGTTCTTATTAAAACTTTTCAACTTTAAGTTCTCTTCATGTAAAGTTGGATACAATCCACAGAAAGCATTTCATGAGTTGGGATAACACTAGGACGTACGACTTTCATAAACTCTTTTTTAAAAAATTTGGTTCAATAGTAGATAAAGGAAGTTCGATAAATCAGTCATAGGCAAATATAAATAAAAGGAGTTATTATGACCCTAGAACAACTTCTTATATGCGGTGATTATTTGTGTGAAAACTTGGTTATAACTTTTCGGTCCCACATGGGGCAAACAAAAGAACTTGTGCTTAGTTATATAGTGTCTTGTATACAACCCAAATAAATTGAGATTAGTACTATGTTGTTGGTGTTGGTTATCCATTTTAGTTATAACAAAAAATGACTTGAAATGGAGTTCCATCGCCAACAATTCATACAAGTTCTTGAATTTTTTTAAACTTCTTTTTTATTTCAATGTTTCTATATCAAAAACAAATTCTCGTCGAGTAAAAGATTGAAGAGTATGGCTTGTAATGTAATTATTGGGGGTGTTTGTAGCTTATTATAGATGACCGATTACCTTATATAGCAAAGATAAGCTAAAGGTAAGCTCATTTAAAGTGTTTATACTCTGTATAAGCTAATTTAGAGAGTTAATAAAAAGTACTTTATTTTAGACTTTTGGCCCATCAAAATCTCATTAAGTTTTCACCTGGAGCAACTTCATAATCAACAGTGTGACTGACTTACTGCTTCATCGCCCTTATCAACCTTTGGCTCCAAGGTTTGTTATGGATATGTTTTGCTTTCGATCTAATTTAAGACTACTCAAAAAATCAAACTATAACCAGAAATTCTTATATACTCTTTTGTTCCATAAAAAAACCAAATAACAACGACAACATCAGAAATCTTAACCCGTGTTACTTCAAACGTTCGTGTATTGCCAGAATAAACATACAAACATAATGTGATTACTAATTAGAAGACAAGCAAAAGTAAGTTCTACAACTCAACCAACTCAACATAGAAAAATGACAATAACGAAACTAAAAATTAAAACCAACAAGAACCAGCCCAACAAGCATTTGGTCTCAAAGCAATCATAAATCACGCTCAATGTTGAGACATCAATTTGAATCATGCTAATAAATAGGTTAACAAACACTTGCGGTCATTAGGTTAGCACTTATGTGTTAGACACTGGAACTTCAAGCTGATTGTTTACCTTGGAAGTATACTATTTTATCTACCATCTTTAGTATTATTTAGTATCTTACCGGAATAGTAAGTCATACCCTATAAGAAATATCTTCATTATTTATCTTTTAACTCGGCCTTTTATCTTGTCCTTTATTCAGCCATCAGTAAGAAAGCAAGCAGCAAAATGCTCGTTACAACCACAAAGGCAGCCTCGTTCCATATAACTCAATAGCACATAGCAAATATTTCTAATCATGATTCTGACACGTATAAATCCATCAAATAAATAAAAGGATTTATTTTGACGCTAGAATAACTTCTTGTATGGGGGGATAACACTAGTATTCATTAATTTTTCTTTATATAACTGCTGGCAACATCATTTGAACTTAAATTACTAGCCGAAATGGTTAAAAAACATTGTCAATTTCCCAATCATATAAACAGATTTCAACAACCTTTCTTATCTCCTCTCCGTTATCACTAAAAATTATTGAAACATAGTATTTTCCAGTGTTTAGCCAATTGTCATCTATAAAGTGTACACCAATGCACAAGTACTTCGCAAATTGGTTTAAAGTCAATATATCCAAAGTTAATCAAACCTTTGATTCGTGTTCTTAATAAAACATTTCAACTTTAACTTCTCGTTCATTAAAAGTTGGATACAATCAATAGAAACATTTCATGAGGTGGGATAACACTAGCACGTACGACTTTCATAAACTCTTTAAAGCCCTTTCGTTCAATAAAAGATAAAGGAAGTTCGACAAATCCGTCATAGGCAAATATAAATAAAAGGAGTTATTATGACCCTAGAACAACTTCTTGTATGGGGTGGTTATTTGTGTAAAAAATGGTTATAACTTTTCTGTCCCACATGGGGTAGACAAAAGAACTTGTGCTTAGTTATATAGTGTCCTGTATATAGCCCAAATAAATTGAGATTAATACTATGTTGTTGGTGTGGGCTATCCATTTTAGTTATAACAAAAAATAATTTAGATGGTAAGGTCCAGATCCACAATTCAAACAAGTACTTGATTTTTTTTTTAATTTCTTTTTTATTTCAATCTTTCTATATCAAAATCAAATTCTGGTAGAGTAAAAGATTGAAGAGTATGCCTTGTAATGTAATTACTGGGGTGTTTGATAAGCTTAAGGTAAGCTCATTTAAAGTGTTTATATAAGCTAATTTAGTGAGTTAATAAAAAGTAGTACTTTATTTTAAACCTTTGGCTCATCAAAATCACATAAAGTTTCACCCGCAGCAACTTCATAATCAAGTGTGTTACTGGCTACTGCTTCATCACCCTTTCCAACCTTTTCTTCAAAGGTTTGTTATGTATATTTATTTACTTTCGATCAAATTTAAAATTAATAAAAAATTCAAACTAAACCAGAAATTCTTATATACTCTTTTAGTTTGTTCCATATAAAACCAAATAACATCGACAACATCAAAAATCTTAACCCGTGTAACTTCAAAAGTTCGTGGATTGCCAGAATAAACACACAAACATAAGTGATTACTAACTAGAAGACAAGCAAAAGTAAGTTCTACATAACTCAACCAACCCAACACCAGAAAATTGTCAATAACGAAACAAAAAACCAAAACCAGCATGAATCAGTCCAACAACCTTTTGGTCTCAAACCAACCATAAATCACGCTCAAAGTTGAACCATGAATTTGAATCATGCTAATAAATAGGATCACGAACACTTGTGGTCATTAAGTTGCACAGATTTATTAGACTTATGTGTGAGACACTTGAATTTTAAGCTCATTGTTTACCTTGCCTATATCATGAGATTTTATGCAGTTCCTGGACTATTTGCATTTTGGTAACAATCAGTTTGAGGATGTTCAGATTGCTTATCCAAACAGCTTAAATGATTATCTGAAAGTGAAATAAACAATCTCATTAATAAGTTTGGGAGTTTCCTATTACAAACTACTTATATCGGTAACTCATGGGATGCTAGTATCAGAATACATGCAAAACGGCTAGTCTCACCGCTTTGAGACACTGTTTGTACCTTTGGAAGTACTATTTCATCTACCATCGTATTATTTAGTATCTTAATTACCCAATAAGTAAGTCTTACCCTATAGGATGTATCCTCATGACTTCCTTATTTATCTTTTATGTTCGCCTTTTGTCCTATTTTCATTCAGGCAATCAGTAGAAAAGCAAATGCATGCTGGTTACAAAAGCACAACGCAGCTTTTTCCGCATAATTCAATAGCACATAGCAAAGATTTCTAATCTTGATTATGACACGTATAAATCCATCATAGGAAAAATGGAGTAATAAAAAGGGGTTATTATGACTCTAGAGCAAATTCTTGTATAACTTTGTGTGAAAACTTTGTTATAAATTTTCTGTCCCACATGGGCCAAACATAAGAACTTGTGCTTACTTATATAGTGTGGTGTATACAACTCACATAAATTGAGATTAGTATTATGTTGTTGGTGTGGAGTATCCATTTCAGTTAAAACAAAAAATAATTGAAGTTGAACTACTCTCCCAAGAATTGATACAAGTTCTTGACTTTTTTTTAAAACTCTTTTTATATAAATTTTTCATATTAAAAATAAATCCTGGTTAGGTAAAAGATTGAAGAGTATGACTTTAATGTGATTAGGGGCGTTTGTATAACCTTATTTAAATTACGTATTAGATATACATAGCATAGATAAGCTCAAAAAGGTGTTTATATAAGCTAAAGGCAGTGGCGTAGCTAAGCAAACGGAGGCCTTGTGCAAAAGATTATACGATAATTATACACGATGGTTAAAAATATATTTATACCAACTATTGAAACAAAAAAAACATAGTATTTTGATAATCTATCTTAAATTTTAACAAATATTTACGACATTAGATTGTACAACGTTAACCTTTTTTTATTGGAAGTAAATTTTAAGGCCCCATATATAACGGAGTATATATTTTGAGGCCCCTAAAAATTTGAGGCCATGTGCGGTAGCATACCTCGCACACCCTCGTATACGGCTCTGGCTACAAGTAAGCTCATTTGTGGTGTTTATCTAAGCTCATTTTAGACGCTCAAGATAGTATAGTTTTGAAATAGTAAAATAATTAAGAGGATACAAACTACAAAGCATATATTTCTACAATCTCAATTGAAGCTATCAAAAAACTAAAGTGCCATAACTTTAACAACACAATACTCGCAGTTCATCATAGTCAGGTCACGAACCGGGTCTAACCTGAATTAAAAACAAAATTTAACAAATAAAAAGCAAAGAAGAACAAGAAATAGTTCCTTATTACCCTCATATGATTATCAAGTTCTCTCTCCTTATCTTATAAAGTGGGGATCAAATGAGAAATAAAGTTGAAATGAGAAGAATGAGAAGAAATCACAACCGCACATTTCAGATGCACCTACAAAAGTAGATGCATTTCACATTAAAATTCTTTTCTTCATTTAAAATGTGTGGTTCAGAATATTTCTCACTCTTCTCACTGTATTTTCTATTCTCACTAGATCTATTCCCATATTTTCAATGCTAAATTACTAATCTTTTATATAATAAAGGAATTACATTATTTCGGAGTGATTTTGTTAATTCATTCTTATTAAAAAAAACAATTGGGCCAATAGGAGAGCTCGATTTCGCCACGTAAGTAAAATTGTGTGATGTGATTGGTTAATAAAAGTCAAAATTAAATTGATTTTGGTCAAACTGTAATAAATTTGGTAAAGAAATTTGGTTGATAAAAAAACACATAAAAATATAGGTGTCAAATTTTTGAAAACAAAAACTTAAAAAAAGATGAGATAATTAATAAAACTTTAGTGGTTGAATTTTTAAAAATTATAGAAAGTTAGGTGTAATATTATAAGCCTCCATATTTTTTAATAACTTTTGATTATAAACAAATACCCCCTTATACTTTATACCTTTTATACTTTATATCTTAAAAATACAATGTATATGTTGTTTTAAAATAACAACATATAAATTTGCCTAATATTATAAGTATCAAAATTTTTACTTGCATAAGATTACAAGTATCATTTTTTTTAGACTAAAATACACCGTTGGTCCCTAAACTTGGCTGGACGGATCGCGATGGGACGAAACCCGGACTTTTCATCGCCATAGGTCCAAACCTTGGCCATCAAATGCCAGATTCGTCCCTTGACCAGAATTGGGACAGTCAAACCGATTTCCTTCGAGGGTATTATAGACCATTCACTTTTTTGACCCAACCTAGTTAAAATGTAACCCAACCTTCAACCAATATATGTATCTACGACCAAGAGTGAACCCTAAAATACAATCAACACACATTCTTCCCAAAGCAAAAAGAAAAACAATAATGACACAAAACGATAAGGAGAAGGGTTTGTTAAGTTCTTTGAGGAAAGCAGACTGCGCAAATGAAAAGCGTTTGGGTGTTAAGAAGGAGAAGGAAGAGGATGACATGTTGTTATCAAAGTTTAATGATTTGGGAGAAAGGATTAAAAATCTGGAAATTTTGTTTAAATATCTTAAGGAAAGGAAGGAAAAGAAGGAAAACGATGATAGGGAGAGTTGTGGGTCTAGCTAAGTGTATGTTTAGATGATAGTAAACATTTGTAGTTCTTGAGAACATGAAATCGATGAATAAAATTTTGTGATCTTATTTAAGTAATTGTGTTTGAAATCGTTTTGCATATCTTAATAGGTTTGACTTACCCAAGTTACAATTTGATGATTTTCATAAGTTTGTTTGACTTTGGTAAGTCAAAATTCAAGATGTTACAATACACCATTGTCAATACATTGTTGTTTACTGCTAAAGCGTCTGCATTTTGAACCCGTGTTTTGAAACCACTGCCTCTAATTTTTCTGATACGGGGGTGTTTGGTTTTGCTGTAACAACTTTTGCTGATAAAAGGGGCCGTTTGGTTTAGCTGATACAAGCGGATGTTTTATTTGATACATTATGATTTAGTGCCAAAGTATTTGAATTTTCACCACATCTTTTTAAACCATTGCCTTTGCTTTTGCTGATACAAGGGGGTGTTTGCTTCTACTGATTAAAGTTTTGCTGATACAAGGGCCTGTTTGGTTTCGCTGATATAAGGGGATGTTTGGTTTTGTTGATAATAATAACACTAAAATACACCCAATATCACAATACAAGAACAGATTAAACAACACATAACCCAAATGATATTTTATCATTAATAAAGTCTGTTAAACATCATAACCAACTACATCAAATCTAATTTACATACCCTTTTTAGCAAAACTATCACCCAAAAGACCGCCTTTATCTACCCCATGGAAAACCAAAAATTCAGGCATTATGTTCAGCCATTTTCTTAACAAACTCTTGGTTGAACTGAATACCTTCATCTGTTTGACCAACAATCTGTATGAGTTGGGCAAGTTGGTTTGTGTGCCTCTACTGGATTTTGTTCAGCGCATCCACACAGTCAAGCGCAATTCCACAAGGTCCCAGAGCTTGATTCTCTTCTATGAGCTCCCTACGCTTGATGATTCGTGTCTTCAGATACTGAATGCACTGAAGAACTAGCTTCCTTAGAATCCGTTCTTGGGCAGCCTCTTCTTCAAACCAGATAGCCATACGATCATTCAGATTTGGCGAATCAGCCACCTCCATGAGTTTGTTTAAAATGGGGAAATCTGTCATTGGAAAGTTGTGTGTGTGGAAAAAGTGGTAGATGAGTTTATCGGTAAGAGACGGTGAAGGGTCTAATAGTTACTTTTTTTTCACACTCGGTCCGTGAATTTGTCTTGGTTTCCATTGTCATACTTAAAACTCCCGCCCAATATTCACTTTAGAATACACAATTGGTCCCTCAAGTTGCCAACTTACGTAAAACCATTAGAAGTTTGACTTTGTTAAGTCAAACTTCTAAAACATATCAAATTATCAATTCACTCCAAAACAAAGGTTTTGCAATATTGACTTTACAAAGTCAAATACCATTCTATATATTACTGAACATTCCACTTGCCATCCTTATCATCAAACTTCAAATACCATTATGCCTTTTGCACTTAGTCTTCCAAAGGTTTTCAATCCTTCTGACATTACGACTCTCGTTCACAGTTAACCCATTCACCATTTTCAAGTATTTACTAACTAAAGTAAACTGGAAATACAGTTTTACTTGCTACAATCAAATAAAAATGCTAAATGAAAGTTTGACTTTCGAATGTCAAACTTTGATAACCTACAATACGCACAAACAACAACATATGAACAATATAATTTTAAGCAAACCATTTAAACAATTATTGTACAAAATTACCAAAACTATTTTGTAACGTTAATTGTCCAAGGGTATTCAACCCAAACTTAAACTACAACCAGTCAAAGAAATCTACCACGGCTGTTGTAAAACCCTAAAAATCTGAAACGTGTGAAAAGACCATTTTACCCTTCAAATTAAATGCTTATAAAATACGTAAATTACGCCAAGCTCATTAAATGCATTTCTAACCTAACTCGTAAATGATAGAATTGTACAAGATAATAAAAACGACGTGCTTATAACCAAAGTTCACATCACATGTTAATAAGGTTCATGATTTTGTACACAAAATTAATAACATTGTAACTTAAATTGTAAGCCCATTATATTCTGAATTTAAAAATGAATTGGGCTTTGATCCCCTCCATAATCGGCTGATCCTATTCCCCTATATTCCATTTTCTCTATTTAGTTAACCTACATCTACACCTTTCAAAATATCATAAAACCCTAGCACACTAAAACAATCGGCTGCCTCCTTTTCTTCTGCTTCATCTTTTCTGTCGAACAAAAGAAGGCCAACAGGAGGCTCATACGTGAGTCGTGGGTAACTCGAGATCGTAGTTGTGGCTGGGAATCCATACGTGGGTTATATATTTGAGTTTCGAAGGGGCGGTTGCTGATTCGGTAGTAGGCGTTTCGACCCATGCACAACATTTGTTTCGTGTTTTTCTTGTAATCACGCTCCAAGGTATCACTTCGACCTCATTTTTTCCATTGGTTGTTTATTCCCTTTTCATTCGAATGGATTCATAAGTCGACCAACATGATAAATCGAATACATATTGGTTACATGAAATAATAAGACTAACACGTTAAGAACTTGGAAATTCGAATCATGTGTTTGCTGTTTTGTTGCTCTTTGATTTTGTTATGAATCGTCCTATGTTGCACCATCTTCAGTCGACCCTTTATCATGTCCAAAATACTAGCAATGAAACCTGGAAAATAAATATTGGGGGCGCATCATTTGATAACAAAAGGTTAGGGATTGGTCCATATCATTTAAGTAATCATGTGTCTCGTTGTATGGTGTGATGGTAGTATGTCGTAAGGATTGAAATAGGGTGTGTGTGTATGAATGTTCAATTCTGTATAGTGAGTGTGTCGCATGGGTTGTGTATCCATGCATGGTTGTGTCCAATGGGTGTCATGCATGGTGATTTTATAAATTAAGTTATGGGTCTTATGGTGATATGTATATGTGTATATAAATCTTCTTAAAGAACAAGATCTAACTGTGTATATACGTATGGAATGGTATGTGGATGTCATGTGCATGTGAACTTTATGTAAACTAATATGAGATGTATGAGTACATATACGGTCTTGTGAGGGGGTGAGTTCAAGGTCGATCGTTGGATAAACGGTTGGGTCATTTAATGTTTTAAGAAGGTGTCGGGGAAGTCAAGCCGGGGGTTAATCATAATATATTTTTACTAGGTCGTGAATGCTAATTGTTTGAACCGCGAACGAGCTTGAAATATTGATCGAACATACATATGAAGTTTTGTGGGAGTAACTTCGAGGGTGATCGCGGGATTTATGGTTGAGTCTTTTGGAGTTTTGAAAGTGTATCGGGAGAGTCGAGTCGGGGGTGATTCATAAGTCATTTTTACTTGGTCGTAGATGTTAGCAGTTTGAACCGCGATCGAGGTTGAAGTTGGCATGTCGGGATAATACAATAACTAAACAAAATGAAATATTGGCTACTGTACGAATGGTTACTATATTTGATGTTAGTATTTAGATGAATTTTCACTTTTAACCCTCATTTCTAGATATTTTCGCATGCAAACCCTAAACTTTGTCAAGTTATTACTTTTGACCCTAATCTTTGGAATCTATCATATTTGACCTCTAACTTTGCTATATTATCATATTAAACCCTTAAATTTACCATTTATCATTTATAACCCCTAAGTTTTGCTAATTAATAATTATAACACTAAAGTATTTATTTTGGTCCATTACTAAAATTGAGAATACACTTAATAACTCTAAAAATATTACTCCCTCCGTCCCAAATTTATTGTCCTCTTTTGACTTTTTAAAGTCTTTCTTTATCAACTTTAATATTTAATATTTTTGTTTGTGTTATACAATACTTGATGAAAATTATATCAATGAAAAATACATTTTAAAACCAATCCATTCATATATTTTACAACAACAATTATATAACACAAATGAAAATATTTAAGATTATAGTTGAAAAAATAAGACTTCAAAAAGTCAAAAAAGGACACTTATTTTGGGACGGAGGTAGTAATACGATTCATACAAGCAAATAAATCTGTTATGATTTAAATGAGCTGATAAATATTATACGAACCCTAATCCGTGTAGATTCGTTGAAGAAGACGTGGCGTCGTATCTTTGTGTTCATTCATTCGTTTGCTTTCCTTTCATCGGCGTTAAGGTACAGATATTCTGACCTTTCTCATAAGGTTTCTCATGATCTCTTTGCATCTTTGACCTCTTGCCAATTTGATATTGAAACTTTGCTCTGCTATTGAACTTTTGATATTGACCCTTTGCTATTGAACCTTTGCTATTGATCCTTTGCTATTGGACCTTTGATAATTGAACTATTGATATTTGGATTATTGACTTGATTTGTAAATTGCTAATTGTGAACCATTGATATTGAACCTTTGATTGTGAAGACCTATATATTGCTACACTTTGAACCTTTGTTTGACCCTTCAGATTGATACCCGAGCCATTAACTAGGCATGGGGGTTCCATGTCCGTGTCATTGATGCACCAATGGCATGACTCCAGTGTGGATGAGTGATGTTCCACACCGTCCCCATTTTGTATTGATTATGCGCGCTTCAGATATATTGTATGGCCACTATTGTTTTGCAGGGGGCGTATGGATGCATCCTAGATTTGTATTGTATTGATATTGATATATTTGTTTTGGTGATGTGGTGCGTGTGTGCAATACACCCCCTCACATTTTGGGAGCTAGCTACTCCACTGGTTACTGAGGTCTCCCCTCATATTGGTTTGGTATTCCGAGGTCACCCCTCCGAATAAAATGGTTACTATTGGTTACTTGGCTGCTATTGCCACTATTGATATGGTTTGTTTTGTTGGCTCGGGATAGATTTCTGACAACCCTTACACTTTTGATATACCTATATTGTACCTTCTACATTCCCCAACGCACCATATTCTGTGTACCCTTATATGACGCACTCTATTACCAAGATATATACATTCCATTGCTTTGATCTGTCACACTCTCTTTCTGTTAATTCCGATTATCGTTCCATTCACGTACCGGGTTATTATATGTTATTGGATTTGATTATGATATTCATGTTTATATGACTACTGATTACTCTGTATGATATGTATGTATGCGATATAAGTTTTACCTGTTGTCATCTGATGATATGCCATCTTACTGTTATGTGATCCTTTGATTTGTCTGGTAACCTTGCTTGTGTGAAATCGATTGTTGATCTGTTTACCTTTTGTACCTCGTTCAATTAATCTTGTGGACTATGATTATCTGATAGTATCCTTATCTGCTTGTGGTTGACATGCCATGTTTACATTTCGGTTTATGCTACGGTTTGATTGGGTAAATGGTTCAACTTATGATGTCTGGCTTGTTAACGTGTTCAATTGCCCTGCTTTGTCCCTACTTCATTTAATTATAATGCTCATACTGTATTCCTACTTGTTACGTGTGACTGCCATGTTTTGACTACCGTTATGATACTGATTATGTCTTCAACTAAGGGTTTTGACCTGTGTGAATTGCATGCTCACTTATTAATTACTTGCTTCCGCTTTCCTGTAGACATCTGTTTGGCTTGTATGTCTCCCGAATTCCTGAATTGATTGTATAACACATATGTTGTATAGATGTGATGCCTGCTATGTTTGCTTATGTTTCAGTCTTTGTGTGTCTGGTTTGTATGTGCTTATTTATATGTCACCGATGCTTTGCTTTGCTTCATTTCTCCTTGTTATCTGTTCGTTTTGGATATCTGTACAATTGTGTTCTGCAGGATTCTCTTTGACTCATTATTCTCATTCCGCTGCGACTTTGTTTATCCGTTTCCCTTGTTTCATTTTGCATTTCAGATTCTATTTAGCTTTCGTTTTGTTATATCTGTTCACTGGGCTTTTTAAGCTCAGCCGCATTTCTTTTCCTGCGGCAGGTTTTAGGTTTGAAGATGGGCTTTGATGGGCTGAGAGTTGGATTATCTGAGTGGACCAACCCTAGTTACCTTATTATTGTGGACTTATTTTGGCGGGCTTTTGTTTAGAGATTCCATTTTTATTTTAGACATTTTGGATTTTGTAATCTTCCTTGTCAGTCGTTTGTTTATATGATTTGATACTTCATTTTTTAGGGTTTTCATTTGTAAGGATTTTATCTGTATGTTCTGATATGACACCAGAATGTGACACTTCTACCCTTGTCGGGTTGGGGTGCCACAATTATGGTATCAGAGCACCAGGTTTCGTCTTGTTGGCCTTAGAATTGACCTGTGAGGATTTGGGTAGACACTAGGCTTCCGTCTGTTCTGATCTCTTTCGATTCCTTTTGGTTGTTGTTCAGATTTGACTTCGATAATCTTTTGTCTTCACTAATTTGGCCTTCTTCTCTTCGCATATGAGTTTGTTTATTTTGTCTTCGCACTTCCGTTTGTCGATCGTTAGATGGAGACTACCCCGTAGAGCCGAAGATTGATGGTACCGACCCCGTATTGCCGCAACAGTCCCGGAGCTGGAGAGGTTCGTGAAGCAGAAGCCACACCTGACTGCCGTGCTGCTGGAGACATCAGGATGCTGCTGGAGGAAGCTGGACGGATCAACCAAAGATGCAAGACGGAGACAAGATGCAATCGGTGGCTGAGAAGATTCATCTACTTTATATGATTTGGGCGCGACTTGTGTTATTCCGATTTGTTGTCATGCGTTTTGAGGCGGTTTAATATCTTGCTATGTGATTTTGATCGTCATTGCTTTTCTTTGATTCGTTCAGAACTCGGTTTAAATTGTGAAGTTTTATCGTTTAGCATTTTGGCGATATTCCAGTTTTGTTTTTAGATCGTAAGAAATGAGTCAGGAGGAATCGTTTTGAGCAAGTTGGTGGCCCTCTTTCATTGTGGTATGGTAAGTTGTTTGATGTAGTTTATGCTATATGTGTGTGTATCTGGTCTGCTTTGGTATGTTGCTAGCTATATGTATGATATTTGTTTTGTTGTGCCTTTGGTTATGTGGTTTGTCATGACCGGGACAGAACATGATGACAATAAGAACTTGTTATGTGATGCAAGTATTATGACGCCTGATCAACGTGATAATACCGAGATCATATAACACATGGTTGAAGGTCTTGCTATGGAAAAGTCACTGTTGGAAGATGAGGTGAAGGCTACAAAGTCGAAGTTGCAGTTGTATGATAAGTTATTTTACATTATGATAGGATGCTTGTGTTTAATTTGTGTTGTATTAGGTATGACAATTGCCAAGTAAATAGGGTCTTGTTGTAATGGTTTTATGTTATGGAATGAAAATGTTGTCTTTTGCTTACATTTTCTTATATTTATGTTGCATTCTAATATCTGTTACAATCCAGTGTGATTTGTAGACCATAGTAAAACAGTGAGCATAGCATTCATTGATAGTTGATAGAAAACACATTATTATAGGGCCATAAAAGGCCTACATTAACTAAACTGAAAGACCAAGAGCTGATAAGACCAAGAGCTGATAAGACCATAGACCAGTGCTAGGGTAGTAGGTGCTTCTAACCCATCCTTTTTCCCTTTCCCTTCCCCTTCCCTTTTGGAGCTGCAATTTGAGTTTTGGCAACATAAGGTTTGACACCAAATGCTTCAAGAGTGGCCTTTGCAGGCAAACCTAGAACTTTTGGCCTTGCATCAAACAGAAGCTTATCAATCTGTTTTTGGGTTAGTGGCTCATCATCCTCTGCATCATCAGAAGTAGTTTCAACATAATGTGAGCTTGAGCCCACCTTTGGTTGATAAAACTCTAGCTCATCAGGTGCTACTACATACTGCAATGGTGGAAAATACCCTGGCCATGTCCCACCTGTGTTACCTGAAGTTGTGTCATCTTCCACCTTTGCATATTTTGATGAGTCACTTGAAATGCAGATTATTTCTGAAAAATAAAAAAATATATAGCAAATTAAACATAAGTATGTTCAATAGATAAGAGATGGAAAAGGCAGATGAAGATGTTTGACAATTTATAACCTTTTCTCTTGTTGGAATCCTTGTTTCTTGAAGTCATGTTTGCAAAAGATGGAATAGATGTTTGATATGGTTTTGTAACATGTATATCTGCTATTATATAGAGGTGTGGTTATTCATTTGAACAAGATAAGATGGATTGATTCATTGACTGCAAACATGTTCAGTGGTAATACAGACTGCATATATGTTGAAAAGTGAGACATTGACTCATTGACTCATTAACTGGATATGCCACAAAAGTTAGAAAATGCAATAGTGAAAGTCATAAAGTGACTGCAATTGTAAAACAGTAAACTTCAATAATGTTACTACACCTAATGTTACTGCAATAGTCCAAAAATGAGTGACTGCACAAATTGTACAAAAGTAATTCATTGATAGAACAAAGTAATTCATTGATAGAATAGTCATACAAGAAAGTAGTTTAATTTTGACCATCTTATGCCCTCATATGATATACAAAATGGGCTATTTGTAGATGGTCATTTTAAACTGTTAACATACCTACAGAACCATATGGCAGTTAAAGTGTTTACACATCCAAAAGATGATTAACTATGCCCTCATAAGATATACAAAATGGGCTATTTAATTGTTATTAACATGATATACAAAAGCTAAAATAGATGGTAGTTGCACTTATATATCAAGTGCATTGTCTTTAGTACTGCCCTGACCATCCATTTTTTTGCCCAACTTCTTTAGTATGATTCTTTCACTTGGTCTTCTGATTTTATGAGCTTGTTTCTTTGTCTTTTGCACTTGAACTTCTTGTGCCTGCACTTGGTCTTGTGACTGGGTAATCTGAATTGGAGTTAAATCAATCTCTGTTTGAACCTGATCTTGATGTTCAGCTTGCACTTGTTCTTGAGCCTGGAGTTGAACCTGATCTTGATGTTCAGCTTGCACTTGTTCTTGAGACTGGACTTGAACCTGATCTTGATATGCATCTTCCACTTCTTCTTGAGACTGGACCTGAACCTGTTGTTGTTCTTGAGACTTGCCAAGACAGGTATCAACACCAAACCATCTTGCAAATGCTGAAGTACATGCCCTCCTCTTACCATGCCTTGTTGGAAGTCCAAGTGTTGACCCAACTTTCCTTTTTGATCCACCACCTTTTTTTGGCCCAACTTCAGTCCTAATTCCTTCATTAGACCCACTACCCACATCAACTTCATTAGACCCTGTCCTAATTCCTTCATTAGACCCACTACCCACATCAACTTCATTAGACCCACCACCAACTTCAGTCCTAATTCCTTCATTAGACCCACCACCAACTTCAGTCCTAATTCCTTCATTAGACCCACCACCAACTTCAGTCCTAATTCCTTCATTAGACCCATTTTGTTTTCTAGGCCTACCAACTACTCCTTTTGGCTTAGGTGTCTTTGCCACAATAGGTTCTTTGCAACCTTTTATATTGTGTCCAGGCTTATGGCAATTTGTACAATGCATTAGAACACCTACTTTAGACACTCTTGTACTACTACCCCCCTCACCTTTAGCTCTGATTCTCTTCTTTCTAGGCCTACCAGGCATTTTTTTAGGCTTTGGTGGTAATACATTTGAGTACATGCTTTGATCAGGCCAAAAATCCATACCACCAACAGGTTTTAAGTTCAAATTGTTGTAAGCTAAAGAATACATGTCTGTCCTAAACCAATCTGGGACATAAGCCTCAGGTAACCTATTCATAAACATTATGACCTTTGTGGAGTGAACACATGGTATACCTGAAAGTTGCCACATCCTGCAACTGCAAGTCCTCTTTGTTTCATCAACAGTGAATCCATCACTTCCTTGTCTCACCTCAAACACATTCCCACCAGTTGGTATCACATGCCAAAACCTGCATATGAAATTTAACAATTTGAATCAAAATATGAAACACATTCCCACAGTCACATACTTTAAATTACTCTTCTCATACCATAGTGAGAAGCCATTAGCCAAAGCATAGAATGTCAAACACTCCTTGAACTTGTTCACAGTCACATACTTTAAACCTTTCTGCAATTGTAACACAACATAAGTTAACATTCATCATTAATAACCAACATAACAAATTTTAATTTAAATATAAGTATGCTCAACATACTCACCTCTGGTTTCCTCAGTCTCCAGTGTGTACTTTCATCATACATGGGGTACCTTTCAATACTTGTTTGAGCAGTAATGAAAGGGTCTTGAGTGTTTCCCTCCTCATCAGTAGCCTTAAGCTTTCTTATTAGCTCATCCATGAACAAATCATGATCAGTCCTAACATCAGGAACAGAAGAAGAATTTAAAGGCACACTATTTGCCTCATTTGGCTCTTCCATCTGCTCTACCTTATCCCTATTAGCTTTGATCCTATTTCTAAGCTCAATCAATTCCTCTTCACCAGGACTAAGATAATCAACAGACTTATCACTATCATACTCCCAATCATAATCACTATCAGAATCATCATCATTTTCAATCACCCTAGCATCCATACTAGTACTACCACTAGTACCTACACCACTAGTACTTACACCACTAGCCTGGTGAGAAGATTCACCTTGAGTTTCAGCATACTCCATCTCAGCCCAAGCCTCCATCTCATCTACGCTAAAATCATTGCAATACCTTATTTTTGGTCTGACTTTACTCTTAGCAACACTAGCATCCATACTTGTTCTATCTACTTTATCTAGGTACTCAGATAAGTCCATTTCAAAGTGCTGGAGATATACATCAAGCTCACCAAATACAACAGCCACATCAAACATATAGTTTAACTCATTATCATCAGTGACTCTAACTAAACCAACCTCCAAGTCATGATTTGGGACTCTGTAATACACCCCTTCAATATCTGTTTCAACTTTTTCTTCAAGATATTGGGCAAACTCTAAGTAAGGCATCCTTCTAATAGACATAGGACTGACAACACCATGCACATACCTAAGGGGACCATGGCTGAAATACCCATCCCAGTTTATAACTAAGATGTGTTGAATAGTATGAGGTATCATTCTGAAACAAATACCATACACTAAAATTAGGGCTTGTTCTTAATTCAGGATTAAAACACAATTAACTGATTCAAACGAAATTACATACCTGACTTGTTACAAAAACCATAAACAATTGGAAAGGGGTCAACGCGGATTTTTCAATTTGGTGGATTAGGGTTTTTCAGTGGAAGGCGGGAAGATGTTGGGATGACTGAATGGGGGGGGGGGGGGAAATGGATTGGGGTATAAAAAGCGTTTTTTTCTTTTAATGTTAGTCCACATGTTTCGTAACTTGACATAAATGGTCCCCCAATATAATGCAACGAGTAAAACAGGTTTTTTTGGTTTAAACTTAATTAATTGTGCCACGTGTCCATTTTTGTTACAATAAGAGTCATTAAGAAAGTTTTTTGTTTTAATAGGAAAATTAAAAGTTTATTGTCACAATAGTAAAAAGTGGAAAGTTTGTGTATTTTTTATACCATTAACCCTTTTGTATATTAAATTTGTCACCAAAGACACCCTTTTATAGCTACAATTTTGGCATTTAAAAACCTACAAACATGACTGTTGGTTCCATCCAAAGTGAACCATGCAACACAACCATTCATCACACCCTTTAGAAATAAAAATGCCGAATAACTGTAAAAGCAAAATTAACTTTTTTTTTCTTTAATGCAGTAAAAAGTTTGACGAAATTAATCATTTCCTTTCAAAAGCTTCCTAAAAAACTTCCAAACATTTGAGTGGAAAATAACACTTATAAACCCACTTTGACTTCTCTATCTCACGTATGTGGTATAGACACAAAACACAATATTGTTTATAAAACCCATAAGTTCCAACAGATTGCAGACTAATGCTTCAACCACTAAAGGTGGCAAAGAACTTGGAAAATCATCTCCAAAAGGACCACAAGTAGCTAACAAAGCAAACTTCGATCCAACGAAAATGTTTAAAAGCTAATCCATTTATCTGGACAATCAAGACACATAAAATGTTTGAAATCTGTCCCACTTTCTTTGGCACATCTTTTGAAGTTAATTGTCCTAGCCGATAGAAACGCCGAACATACACAGTATCTAAAGTTTTTTTAAAATAACTGATGGCAACATCATTTGAGCTTAAATTAGCCAAAATGGTCAAAGCATTGTCAATTCCATAACATATAAATTACTTTTCAACAACCTTTCTTATCTCCTCTCCGTTTTCCTGTGTTTAGCAAATCGTCATTTGTAAAATGTACACCAATGCATAAGTACTTCACAAATTGGTTTGGAGTCTATGTATCCAAGGTTAAGGAAACCTTTGATTCGTGTTCTTAATAAAACATTTCAACTTAAACTTCCTGTTCAGGAAAAGTTGGATACAATCCGCGTAAATCATTTCATGAGTTGGGATAACACTAGGACGTACGGCTTTCATAAACTCTGTAAACCCCTTTTGTTCGATAGAAGATAAAGGAAGTTGATCACTTATTATCTCTTGTACTAGATATTTTATAACATGTGCTTGATACATCATCTATGTTCCAAGAAAGCACCAAGAAAATACTACTTGATTAGCAAAGAAAGGACCAACATTGCGTCGAGAATCTGATGTTAGTATCTACTCTCCATACAGCCTAAGTGGATTTAAACCAAACAAAGTTACGCATACGCAACATAACTACAATCTACTCATGTAGCATATGACCAAAGAAAATGTTAGAATAATACTCTGTTTTGTAGAACAAACCATAAACTCCTAAACTATGTCTAACTTTGGGCTGTCTGACATCATTACTGCAAACTGTGTTTATATAATTTAAGGTGTTTCTAAGACACATGCCACGTCCCATATACAGTAGCTCATTGGCACACAACAAAGATCTTGTATCATGATAATGACACGTATAAATAGGGCAAACTGTCTGACCTTTTTCTTTTGTAGGCATCGAACTTTTTTTCCCCTTAAAGTAGCCCTAAAGTTGCCTAATTTTCCTTTTGTAGCCTCTAATAAAAAATTAATTACATAAATTTACATAAATCATCCCTATGGCTCTAAACAATTACACCGTTCATCCTTGAGTCAATTAAATAAAAGGTCCATGTGGCACTAATAATTTACACATTTCGTCCTTGTAGCTATAAACTTAAACTAATCCAGGCAGCCACCATCCACCGCCTGCCGCCAACATCCGCCGCCTGCCGCCACCATCCAAAACTTGTGTGCTCCCTGTCGTGGGTCTCTTTGTGGTGAGTTTCGGTGTGGTAAATCTTCAAATAATCACCATCAACTAACTTATACTTGGTGGCCAAAGTATAACAATTTTCATGCATTAGGAAATTGTAACCATGTTATTTTAAGTGTCATTTACTGTTTTCTTTAGATAATCAGTTTTAAACTCGGTTGTAATTTCAATTTTATAAATACATTTCAGTTTAATCTTTTCCTTGTCTTTATTTTATTTTAATTTCTCAAATTACTGTTTAGTTACTGCTCATTAGTTTCCTTTGCTGAATAGTAAGCTCACATAAGTTTAATTTAGCTTAAGTGAGCTTATTGTGATTTAAGTTACCATATCTGTCCTGTGCATCTGATGCATTCATCATTTTCATGTAAGCTTCATTAGCAATGTTGTAGGTAAGAATTTAGTATAGAATTTAGTTTGAGTTGATAATTGATAGAGTAGTTTAGTAAATGAGATTCTAGTTTAGATTGCCATTTTAAGTTTTCACAAGTATTTGCTGTTTCAATTCTGTCCACTGATCTTGAGATCCATATCAGTACATTTAAGTTTTAGCATGTTTCTGTTGTGCATATCTGTTTCTCTTACTGTCATATCAGCTTGTTGACATGCTGTACTTGAGCTTATTTTATCATGTTAATTGGTTAATGATAGTTTGTTTAGGTAGCTTTAGGTTTGATTTTTGCATCTTTACATTAGACAGGATCCTTAATAGCCTTAGATTAGCTTAAGTCTTCACTGCACATTTGTCCTTGTTCTGTCCCAAATTGCCATATTCCAAGCTGATTATCTTCTTATTTCTGTGTAGTCAATTGATGAATTTATGTTTCTTTTCGTAGATTATAGTATAGGGTTTAACTGCTTTTCTTTAATTCTCATTGTAGTGCTCATTATCTTAGCTTATTGAAGTCCTTTTCAAACATTACGAATATTGAAGTCATTTTCTTTAACTTCTAAAAACTTTGAATATATTAGGGTGTTTTGGTTTTTTTAGGTTGAGTTGTACAACGATGATTTTAATTGGGGATAACCGATACCCGCGGGTAAAACCGATAACCCGATGGATAATAATAATCGGGTACCCATCGGGTATTGGGACGGGTTCGGGTTTGGATATTATAAACGGGTACAGGTACGGGTTCACTAAAACCCGCCCCGAACCCGACCCGTTGCCATCCCTACCAATCACTGTTACTTTTGATTTTTAATTTCCTCCAAACTAGTCCTTATTAGTTGAAATTCTGGTTATTAAATCTTTGGTTGGTTTTCTTTATCAGGGTATTTTTAGTTAATTTTTATAATTTTTCTAAGCTAGCTTAATTAGTGCTTAAAGTAGGCTTGGTAGGGCTATTTGGCATAGATTGTTTAGAACATGTTTTTGTGCTATAATGCTTCTAGCTTGTGCTTATAGGACCTGAATCAGTTGCATTAGCTTAGTCTTAGTTAGTTTAGGCCTTACTTATCCTGTGATAGCTTATAAGTAGCTTTTAGCTTATTTCATGTGCTTGTTCAAATCAGTTTCATGCCCAATCATATTTCCTGCATTCTAAAGTTGTTTCTGTTATTTTTCCCTGCATCTCAGTATTATTTTAGAGTTTTCTGGAATTTTTCATATTTTTCCTTGCTCTTTTGCTATTTTTCTGCATTTAAATTGATTTTTAAGCATTTTTAATTAGCATTTCATTCTAATAAATTAGAAAATGATCAGAAAAATACAAAAATAGTTTTCTTAGTTTTATAAAAATCAAAATGTCATAAAAAGTATTTTTCCAGAATTTCCTAATTCCTTTTCTGACAATTTCCTAATGCATCTTTTTGATGATGGTGATGTGGCAAGGCGGTGGAGGTGGCTGTGGTGTCGGTGTGGTGGTGCTAGAGAGAGAGGGAGAGGGAGAGGCAGTAAAAGGGATGTGAGAAAGAGTAGAAGATAGATTTTATGATATAAAGTTACACAAGGATGAACGGTGTAATTGTTTAGAGCCACAAGGATGATTTATGTAAATTTATGTAATTAATTTTTTATTAGAGGCTACAAAAGGAAAATTAAGCAAGTTTAGGGCTACTTTAAGAAAAAAAAAAGTTCGATGTCCACAAAATGAAAAGGTGTCAAGTTCGATGCCTTTTCAGACAATTTGCCCATATAAATAAGAAGAGTTATTATGACCCTAGAACAACTTCTTGTATGGGTGATTATTTGTGTGAAAACTTGGTTATAACTTTTTTGTCCCACATGGAGCAAACAAAAGAACTTGTGCTTACTTATATAGTGCGGTGTGTACTACTCACATAAATTGAGATTAGTATTGTGTTGTTGGTGTGGATTATCATTATAGTTAAAACAAAAATAACTATAAATGCTTGTCTGTTCCAAGAATAGATACAAGTTCTTGACTATTTTTTTAAAACTCGTTTTATATAAATTTTTTCATATTAAAAATAAATTCTGGTTAGATAAAAAGATTGAAGAATATGACTTTAATTAATGTGATTAGGCCATTAGGGGCGTTTGTGTAATCTAATTTAAATTACGTATTAGCTTATATATAGCAAAGATAAGCTAAAGGTAAGTTCATTTAAAGTGTTTATATAAGCTAAAGGTAAGTTCATTTAAGGTGTTTATATAAGCTCATTTAAGGTGTTTCTAGAATTTCAATTGAGGGCTTGAGGCTATTAACAAACGGTGGCACAACTTTAACAACCCAATACTCCCCCTTCATCATAGTCAGGTCAAGACATTTCAAGCTTGTTTAGATAGTTAATAAAAGGTAGCTTATTTTGACATTTCAAGCTTCAATAAACTGTGCCACAAGCTTGAAAAAGAAAATATCTATATCTTTATCTATATCTATTAAAACTAATAAAACAGAGTTTCTGGTAGCACCTATTAATTTTTTTAAAAAAATAACATTTGTTATGATGCTGACATGTGGCGTTTGTTAAAGAGTTTTTCAAATGTATTTTGCCCTCTCTTGCATTAAAGTCCTGTATAATGTTGCCTTATACACAATTTTTTCAAATCATCTTTTTGCCTTATTTTGTTAAGTCTTAATGTCTTGGTAACACAAACTTTCAGTGTCTTTTCTTTCCCTACTATTCAACATTCAAAAACGTTTTTTTTTTTTTTTTTTTTTTTTTTTTTTTTTGAAGTATATGTTAATAATTCACAATGGTTTGGCAAACGGTTTTGTTACGAAATTTTGTGAACCATTCCAAAATTAACCCTCATTTTCAAAAGTATTAACTAATATGCCAGCACTTTATTAAGGCATTGTTTTATTTTTGGCATGAAATTAAGGAACAATCTGTTTTATTTTTGCCCAATATTCAAGGATATCAATGTCTACCATTAATTCATAAAAGCAAGAAACTAATTTCTATAATATTTTTCAAATGGTTACGAGATGAAGACACAAGCAACAATCGTTTCCATTAATCAGTAATGCTAGACTTAGCATTTGGTATCAAACCCAAAAATAGATTTTTACTATATAAACAAATCTTTTCATATAACAATATAATCACTAAAATTTCATCTTGCTAAATTTTCTTTGGAAAAATTCCAAACAGTTTTCATATCCGACCTCTCTGCTTTGATGGATAATATAATCACCTGAAATCGTATTTTAAGAACTTGGATGCAACCGGTTTATGGCAAACCCCAAGATTATCAACCTTGAAATGATAGTAATGGACGAGTAGGTTTGAGTCTTCTAATGTTTGTTTTAACTTCGTAGTTTGTCATTATTGTGTTTGGTTTATTTCTAATTCTACACATTCTCATTTGGTAAACTTGAATGAACAAGTAATATCCTATTGAATATTGATCATATTCTGGAAACATGACTTTGAGTATACCCGGTTGATATTTTTGTGATTTGTGTATCATTGTAGCATATTCATATACTTAAAACACATGTTCTTAAGCTTTTGCATTAATATAAATTACCTGATAATTCATTCAAGTAACAAAAACAACCGTCAAACCGTCATTAATGCCATTTTAATGAAATGCAAGGTGTACATGTTTCCAGTAAAATATTCACATTCTTTTATTGGTAAACCATTATATGTTAGAAAAAAAAAGTAATATTTCACAAGAACACAAACTTGATACCCATACTAAAAATGCGAAATATGTACGCACCAAGACTTCATTTTTCAAGGGCTATCCTATTAGTTTTATCTCAAGGCCTTCCATTAGTGGCGGAACTTGACCATTCATTTTGGAGGGGCCCGAATTTATTTTGGGGGGGGGCTGAATTAGAGATTTGTTTGTAACCTCAATTAAATTACCCATAAAACCTATAATATTTATACTAGGTGCCGTAAAATTTGGAGGGGCCGGGACCCTCCCCTGCCCTCAAAGAGGTCCGTCCTACTTTAACTATCTTTTCATATGAATTTACTGTCATAAAAAATATGGTCTGTTATAAGCTTCTTAATCTGATTAGTTTTTTCAACATCCGTTTACTAGGTTTTTGTTTACAAATAATTACACTTTGTTTACTACATTAGCATTTTTATTTCAAATATCAAACATGATCGAAACTAATGTCTGTAAGCATATTTATTTCAAACTAATGGTTTGTTATTTTTTATTTCAAACTACTGTTTACTACATTAGCACTTTTATATCAAATAGATTTTGTTTATAAATAAAAACAGGTTGTTTATTACATTAGCTTTTTTGTTTATAAATAATAACATGCTTGAACCTAATGTTCATCCGAATGTTGAATCCTTAATTTATGAGTGTTACATCCTTTAATTAAACGTAAGTTTATAATCGAAAGTTGTAACTTAGCGTCGAGGTCTATCTTTTCCTACTAATCTTGACAGCGAGTAAATTAAATTTACTCCATTTACAATCAAAATAACAAGCCTTATTCAGTAATGTTATTGGACAGACGAAGAAGATGTAGGTAACTGTTAGAATGATTTTCGTTCCTGGATTTAAGCAACTTCTAAATGAAGGAGATGCTATTGTGGTCCATATGTATGGACTTGGCGAATTCCAACCACAATTACGCATTGTGGCAAACCCTATGTGACTTGTGTTTAATAGCAAGACACAAATTAAGAAGTGTGTTGATCTTAATGGGTAGATTCATGAATTTGCTTTTAAGCCCTTAAAGGAAATCTTGGATTTGGAAGTGGAAGAATTAGGCCAATTCGGTAATGTTATTTTATATTAATGGATTGTGGCAAACCCTATGTAATACAATATTGTGATGTTTATAGATTTGATTGGACAAGTAATTGAGTCTGATTTATTAGACAACTATGAGACTAATGGTAAACCATGAACGAAAAAACTGTTGAAGCCGGTCGATTTTGAGTATTGGTAAACCATGAACGAAAAAATGATGACTTAATGGCTATTGAGGAGTTTAGGAATAGGTAACAATTTATTTATATAGCTTATGTCATAAGTTTTATATAAGCAGACAATGTTTCTATTATTTCTTTTATCTTAAAAAATTATGCAGCTTGAACAAAGTGCTTCTAAGGGGCAACAAATAGATGTGTCTGCTATGTTAATTTTTTTTAACATGATTTAATATATCGTATGTCTTAATTTATCTATAAAGACGTTTTTGGTGTTATTGGACAGAATTGGTGCTGTTTTCCCACGCCTCATTTTCCATTTATTACAGTTCTTGATTATTTTCCATTGCATTTTGTTAGGATTTGGCTTCCATTACTAACGACAATGGGACACCTTGTGAAGCATTTGATAGTACTGGAACTAGCTCATCTGCAAAGTATTCAGGAAAAGTACCTGAAGGTTAAGCTTTGCCCGTTATTGGAGAGTCAAGCACAAAGAAAAAGCAATTGATAAGTGCCAAGAAGGAGAAGAACTGAGTGCATGCTGATGTTTTGTTTGATTCATTTGTTTGCTTGATCCATCTTGAACACTTTTAGTTTGTTTTTGGTACTTTTTGTTTTTGGTGTTATTGGACAGAATTGGTGTCGTTTTCCCACGCCTCATTTTCCATTTATTACAGTTCTTGATTAATTTCCATTGTATTTTTGTCACAATTCTTAATTTCCGGTCATTTTTCAAATTTTACTATTCATCTCGGGAATTTACTATTCATCGGTTATTATTCATCATTTTACTATTTATCGTTTTCGAAGTCGATTTGATATTCTGAGAACATATTTCAAAATTTTACTATTCACGAAACACTATTCATTCCCGGAGAAAATTTTATATTTCATTAATGTATATTTTTTCTTATTAAATAAACGCTATCGTACGATCATTTATTTTGAACAATTGATCCGACACTTCCCAAAAATTATCCTGATATATTTTTATACTCATTTTAAGACCATAAAAATTATATTATTAGTTTACCCGGTGTTTTAAATTTATTTTGTATATAAATTGTTATATTTATATAATTACGACGGTTTTAGTAAATACTACTCGATAATTATTATTTCACTAAATTTTTGTAAGAAATGTATTTTTATAATTTTTATGACATCGATATAATTTATTTTGTTCCGTTAAAATTTATTTCTAGCCAACGCTACCCTAAATACTTAATTATACTTACAACTTACAAACAAATCTTATACATTTATATACTTGCACAACAAAAACTCATCACTTCCTTTCTTTTATACTCTTGTCGACCAAAGAGTATGACACAACAAAAACTTTGACAAAAATCTTCTAAACTAGTCTACACATATACAAGAGTAGATTAGATATTTTGTTACTACAATTATTAAACAAACACTACACATACATACACATAACTTTAGGTGAAAAATAAACATATCACTCTCCTTTTCCATCTCTACAAACCGGCCAAGGGTGAAGACCAAGAAGAACCCAAAATTTTTCAAGGATCAAACTAAAATATTAACCTTAGCATACTCTTAATCAAGGTTTTGAAATAAAAACCTAGGGTATTAGGAAAAACCTTGTTCTTTAAACCTCATCACTACACTAGTAAGCATTTCATAATCATTTTCAATCTTTCATATTCATACTTTGGTCATTTGTTTCATGCTTAAATAAAACATGCAAGTTATGTGATTATCTATACCACTTTAATTGTTTTTAAGTACTTATAATGAATATATATCATCCTATAATTATCCCTTGAAACATATCATTTTTGATGATTTCTAGGAACCCATGACACCTTAAGAAGGTGTATGGTAGGTTTAGAATAGCTTTGGCGTTGATTTGAAGTGGTTAGAATAAGTATTACGCGAGAAAAACCCATTTCGACAACTATAAATAAGGGTCTGATCAATTTTGCTAAATCTGGAAAATTCGACAGTTTTTAAAATATTTTGGGCTAGATATTCAGAAAATATACTTTAAAACGAAAACGTGGTCGCTTGAACGGGTTAAAACAGAGTTATAACGAAGAAGTTATGCTATTTTCAAGTTTAACGACGAAAATTATATTTTCCGGAAAATTCAGCATGCTGTCCAGATTTTTAAGGGTTAAAAATCTAAATGAGTCGATTTATCAAAAATGTATTAGAATACTTTAACACGAAGCTACGGACATATAAAACATAGAAAACGGTCTTATAACGACGAAGTTATTCACATTTTAAACAAGGATGACGTAACTATTTTTTTACAAATAGAACACTAATATATTTTCTAATAGCCAAAAATTATAGTCGCGAGTGACCATGTTGAGGGTCGTTTTTAACATCGATGGAGTACTTTTTAGAAAGCGAAGTCTTCTAGTAAAAGTAAGTTCACCTAGCCTATTTACCAAAATGTCCAACCGTTCGTCAAACGGAGTTGTAATGAATAAAATACGGTCACTCAAACTTTGCCGAAAATTACCCTTAAACAATACTTTTGGTACAAGTACCCTACTTTACCCATGTTTTTCTCCATGATCGAGACCTCTATGATGAAATTTTAAAAGCTAAGACTTTTAGATAATTCTACAAGCTTTCCAAAACCATTGAGTTTGTTTCCTAACACTCGATATTCACTATTTTACGACTAGCTTTTCGAGGCCATTTAGTCACTTTCATGAATTGTCAAATTATATTATTTTGCGACGAAAAACTATAATTTCATAATAAATCACTAAACGACTATCGTAGGAGGTTGTTTCAACGTAAATACTTGTAAAGTATTTTATAATATAACGAGATGTCATAAACATATATTTCGACGATAAACATTATTTTCAAATGTACAAGTGGTATGGATATCATATGAGTTTGCATGCACGACATTGTTTCATGACTTACATTAGAACACATCATTCATATTAGGTTGCGGATAGAGATCGCACCTCATTTCAGTGTATCCACTTTTGTCATCATAATCATTGCATCAGGTGAGTTCGTAGCCCCACTTTTACTCGTTTAATTGTTTTATAAACTCTTTGGGGGAGATACATGCTCAAATACTTGATTTTACTTTACACTTATATGAACTTAAATAACTTTTGTTTCACTACTTATACTAGTAAGTAGATTGTGCCCGAACTAAATTGATCACTATGTTATGAACACTATTATTTGAACCACTTTCCGTGATTTTGAGCCCTTCGACATATATATTTGAACTCTTTTAACTTGATAGGAACATATTGGCATAGATTTGAACACTTTAACTTGATTTAAAACATTTTGACATATAATCAATCTCTTTTAACTTAATATTGAATCTTTGACTATTTTGAACTTGTTTGACTTTATATTGAACTCTTTGACTGTTTTGAACTTTTGAACTCGACTTAAACTCTTGAACTTAATTATGAACTTTTGAATGGAACCCTTGAACTTAAATACAAACTTATGACTTGTTTGAACTTATTGAACCGTACGTGTTATGACCTTGACCTAAAGTCTCCCTTGTTCGGAGCATCACTATAAAGTCTCCCATGTTCGGAGCATCACTATAAAGTCTCCCTTGTTCGGAGCAACTTAAAGCCTCCCCGGTTCGGAGCAGAATGTCTCCCTATGGGAACGGAGCATTTTCAATTTAAGCCTCCCCGGTCCGGAGCAGAATGTCTCCCTATGGGAACGGAGCATTTTCAATCTAAATCCTCCCATGTTCGGAGTGTTCTTAATTGTATATAATAGTTGTATGATGTACTGTTCGTACATTCGCATTGTCAGTCTCCTGTTAGTAGGTAGTATGGATAGCGCTATTAGAGGTCGGCCAACCACTCGTCCACTATGTTACGGGACGCATATTATTTATTCTAGGGGCTTTGCCTGGCATACATTATTATATACGTGGTGCAATATTGTGAATTATTATGGTAACTTATACTCGACTATTAGACACACTATATTTTGTGCAATGGGTTGTGAACACACAGGTTGCAAGTTTTGTATGGGCGGAACTTGGAACTGAGTGGATTTACAATGCCTTTGATTTGTGAACTATTATGATAACGTGCACTTGACTTCTAGACATACTACTTTTGGCAGTGGGTTGTGAACACACATGTTGCAAGTTTTGTATGGGCGGAACTTGGAACTGAGTGGATTTGAAATGCCTTTGCTTTGTGGACTATTCTATATGACCAAAAACTTTTCCTTTGCTGCATGAACATTCTTTAAAGGCTTTAAAATTCAACCAAACTCTATGAACTCACTCAACCATTGTGTTGAAACTTTTAGCATGTTTTATCTCAGGTATCTAAGGCATTCACTTCATGGCATGCATGTGGACTTATCATAGAGTCGCGATGACGACGCGTCTCACACATATTTTATGCACTTAACTATCGTTTGATTGTAACAAACTCATTTTGGTATATTGGAAATATTTTGGGACCTATGTTTTGTAAACTCTGATTATTTTACTTAATCAAACGATATTTTCAAAACGACACTTTAGGTCGTTCGATATAACTGTAACTTTGATGCTATGACAGTCATCCCCCAGGAATTCCATTCCGCTGCAAAACAGGTAATTTGGGGGTGTGACAATTTTGTTAGGATTTGGCTTCCGTTACTGATGACAATGGGACACCTTCTGAAGCTTTAGATAGTACTGGAACTAGCTCATCGCAAAGTCTTCAGGAAAAATACTTGAAGGTTAAGCTTTGCCCGTTACTGGAGATTCAAGCACAAAGAAAAAGCAATTGATAAGTGCCAAGAAGGAGAAGAACTAAGTGCATGCTGATGTTTTGTTTGATTCATTTGTTTGCTTGATCCATCTTGAACACTTTTAGTTTGTTTTTGGTACTTTTTGTTTAGAAAGTCGTTTTGGTAATACAACATCGTTTGTTATTGTTTTGCATGTTGTTAAGACTTTGTTTCATGTGATGCATTTGCATTACAAATTTATTAAGAATTAAGAGTTTTGATTGTACATCTCTTAGTGCATTTTTATTTTTAGTATGTTACATACTTGCACAAGCGAAAAATGGTGTTATAAGCGTGAAAATCTTATTGTGAAGATACTACCACATAATTACTAATTACTTAAACTGAAAGTCGGTGTTCCTATAATGCTACTGAGGAATATTGATCAGTTGAATGGTTTGTGTAACGGAACAAAACTTTGTGTTGTTCGGTTAAGGAGAACCGTCATCGTGGCTGATATAATTAACGGTAGCCAATTTGGAAAGCGAGTGTTGCTTGCAAGGTTTGAAATTCAGCATTTGGATAAAGGGTTACCTTTATACGAAAGTAGTTTCTAATTTCCATGTCTTTTACACATGGAAAACTTTATGTAGTTATTTCTCGTGTTAAGAGGAAAGATAGTTGAAGATTTTCATTCAATGCGAACATGGCAAGCAACTAGAACTACGAATGTTGTCTTCAAAAACGTTATGCAAAATTTGTGATTATATACAAACCACACCGAACCATTTGAATATATACATTCTTTTCTTTCTTACTCAAACTTATTGATTTATATGCCGTCTAAATTACTCATTGAATGTCAAATTTTTTCAAACGGGAACTTCATTTATCAAATTTAGCTTGATATGATATATATTGAGATGAAGACAAGTGACACAATTTATGCCTCTTTGATTTCCCCAATAAAATTTTAATTGAATTCAACTAACAAAAAACAACTATATTTTGGTATATGCAATGTTTGTCTTTTCATTTGGTACTTTAGACATCGTCTTTCGTTTATTTGACTGATCTAAACACAACATTACATTTTTGCCTTCCAACATCTTTCAATAAAATACAAAATATCGCAATCAGTTTTATCTTCTCTTTAAAATTCCCGTGAATTTCACGGGTCTTTTAGCTAGTTATGTAATATAACAGAATAATGTACCAACCTATAAAGCACACAATGCAATTAGTTTGCTGATGTGTTTCTTCTCCTATTGGACAATAATTTTGGTATGTACAATCACACTGCATTATTTCATACTCTTTTTCATTTGAATCAAACCACGAAAGTTTCTCCTAAACATTTAATGTCCGCTATTTTTGATAAGTCATTAAATTCATTGCAATTTTGTGTAACCAAATAACCCAAAAAGAAATTCTAAACCATATCACAAAGACAAATCATTTTCATTATTCTTCAATGCGATTTAACCACCATCACAAAAACGTTTTCGTTACATCCATCCATATACCAGTTAGTTTCTTGTGCCAGTTAGTTACAAATCCAATAGAGCAATAACTCTGTGAATCCTTCTCATATCAATACATTATTCAAAATTCAAACATACCCATTGTTGGAAAAATGATTTTGCAAAATGAGTTTTTGCAAATTTTAGACACTATTTAATATATGTATATGCTATATATATTTATATCTCTTGGTAGCTTTGCGTTCTCCTTGATGAGAGCTTCGCAACGAGCTAAAGAGTGTCAAAAATGGAGTTGATATGAATGAGATATCGTGTCTCAAAGTGAGACACTTGAAACACAAAAAATTAGAAAAGTAGGAGAATCCCACATCACCCAAAACAAGAAATGAAATCTTGTTTATATAGAAATCCTTATATGAACCTTCAAATTGATTTGTTGGCTTTACTCTAACAACTACGCACGCGCAGGGGGTGCAGATTTCAAGATTTCTGGGCTAAAATGGGTTCGTAGCTTCTGAACTCATGCGACCTGCGAATCTTTTTGCTGCAGATTCGGGCTTGTAGTTTTCCAAATTATGTATCAATCTATTTTAGGAATAGTATATTCGGGCTTGTAGTTTTCCTGCAGATTCGGGCTTGTAGTTTTCCAAATTCTGTATCAATCTTTTTAGGAATAGTAGATTCGGGCTTGTAGTTTTCCAAATTCTGTATCAATCTATTTTAGGAATAAATATAAACTTAGTGAATAAGTTTTACAGAATAATGTTGTGTTAATAAATTATATGCAAATCGTGTTGTTTTCCAAATTCTGTATCAATCTATTTTAAGAATAGATATAAACTTAGTGAATAAGTTTTACAGAATAATGTTGTGTTAATAAATTATATGCAAATCGTGTTTTATTATAACAGATTCGTATATATTTGGAACTTATTTATCTTGGAAAACAAGACAGGTTTTCAATATAAATACAGGCAACTCTCATTCGGTTTGGGACAGAACCAGAAACGAATTCCTCCATAGTACCAGCATTCTTTCGATCAGAAATACGCAGAGCTTCAGTGATCTTTTAGGCAAGTGTGTCTAGTCCGGTTGTACAACAGCTTTGTACGTTGTACCCTGGGAAACAGACGGCGAATCTGTCTTAAGGGAATCGTGTTAAACACGAGCCTCGTGCCACTGTCTTTACTGCTTTCGTTAATTTTATTGAATAGTGTCTGTCTTCTGCTTCTACTCCTTTTTGTCTGTTATTTAATTTTATGTCTTCTATTTTCTGTTAATTATATTCATTGTAATCTGATTTATCTTAATAAAAGTGTACACCGTTTCCCACACCCATCAATTCATTAACATACATCAGTTTCTTGACAAAACTAATCCTCCTTCCAATACCAATTCAAAAACACATACATAAACCCAGCGCTTCAATCACACATTTCAAAAGGTTTACAACACCATGTTCTTTCCATTATAAATCCCGTAGTAAATCTATTTCTTCACTTTATAGTATATTTGGCTTTGATTAGTTTGAATTCATTGTGTGTCGCTAAACCATAGACAAACTTGAGGAAAATCACATTAATGAATTACTTTTTATAATTTTCTTCTATCTCACGAATTAACCGTAAGTAATGATATTGTATTTTGTTTTTTTTATAATGACAGGTTTTAGAAGCCAGTCATCTATTCGTGTCCCAAGTTTAATCTATGACGGGGTATGTTTTGTTTTTTTTTTTATGTTTTTTTACTACTATTTAATTTTCTGTGTGATGTTTTTTTGATATCTACCACATGTATGTCATTAACTTGTTATGCACATGACATGCTTGATGAGATGCTTAGTGAACATCAGTTACAATTGGCTTCTTTGCATAAACCAATTTAGGAAGGTAACTTTGAGCAACTTTCAATTTGTTTGATCCATTTGACCTGTTTGACCTCTTTACCTGTCTTCACAACGTGCACAAAGTATACTCATGACCTCTTTGCCCGTAAAAGATAACGTTCTTGCAATATGGATATACTTTGTTTAGTGTTCTTTTTGGATCAAGGTTGATTCTACTTGGTAGTTTGAAGATTTGTGAATACAAGTTCTCAAACCTTTTAGGCTTGTCATAAGAAAAACTTGTTTTTTGTGCATGGTTAACTGGGTTACATGATGTTCCTTTGGTTTAATCAAGTTGTTTATATGCAATAATTAAATCAATGAAAAAATTGTGTTTCATAGTTGTTTAGTCTTAACTTTACCAAAATAAGCTGACAAGTCATGTTAATTTAAGAGTTAGTTTCTTAAATCGCACTTGTGGTTTGTGGATCTAACAAAAATGGTCCTTAGAAAAAAAATTACGGATCTTATCCCTATGGTTTTTACTCTTATCGGGTTTGGTCCTCGTGGTTTTCATTTTTTTTACTATCCTCTCCCTATGATTTTTGACCCATATCGGGTTTGGTCCCTGTGGTTTGCATTTTTTTACTAGTGTCAGGACCAAACTCGATACGGGTCACAACCACAAGGAGATGATCCGTTAAATTTTTTTCTCTAGGGATCATTTTCATTAAGCTTGACAAACCGCATGGACAATTTATGAAATTAACTCTTAATTTAATGTTGTTTTCTTTAATGTCATCCAAATAGTCAACATACATTCTAAGTAAAATCGTCATCATTTTCATTTTCTTTGGTTTCAACGTTTTACGCAAAGTAAAATCGTAGGAGGGTCATGTATAACCGTCTAACAATGAAATATATACTTACCATTAAAAGTCAGCTTTGACCTTCTCATAGTCAACATACATTGTATTCTACTAGACGTATACATGCTCAAAGCGACGGTGTATAGTGACAAATAATTATACTTGTAAAATCGAGATTTTGGTTCCACTTTTAATGCAAAATGTGTGTTTTATCGAAATACAAAGCATGTGTTTTAAAATTAATATAGTGTGTTCTTTGAAAGTTGACAAAGTTTATAATTGATCAAGATTAAAAAGTGTATTAAAGAGTATTTAAGAGTAATTTAGTCAAACTACATTGATTTAAGTTTTTAAGATTTAAGATTTCAAGACAAGTGTGTAAATGTACAATTCATAAGTGTTGTTCACACTATCAAACAAAGTTTATATGTGTCATCCAATTATGTGTTGGAGAAAAATTTAAAAGTTAGCTTTATTAAAATTATTTTCAGATTTTAGTCTTAGGAACAAAAGAAAGGGTTTAGTTGTGTTTTAGTATTGTATTACATAAAAATCTGTTTAAAGCAGAGAAGATTCAAGTTCTCATTACCTTTAACCACTCTACAAAAATGATAATTATGATGAGAACATGTTATCAAGTAATAGACGAGTATCCGTGCATAGCAACGGAATTTTATAGAAGCAGATAATTTTAGTGATAAAAGAAAAGTTTATGGGTTATAAACGAAAAATAATAAAAGTTTGAGGATTTGGAGATTAAACATAATGTTTTGAAGCCCGGGTCGACCCGGGTGGTTCAAGTGGTTGAACCGTTCTGGTAAAAAAACGAGTCAATTTAAACCGGGTCAACCCGATGTGTTGTTCAAAAAAACGGGCCAAATTAACCGGGTCAACCCGCCGGGTTTTAAGCATCCCGGGTCAACCCAGTTTTCGTTGTGTATTAATAATTTACTTTTGAAACATATGTGTATTAATAGTTGAAATTGCTCATAATTAATTGTTTCAACATTTCCCTTTTGAGTTATATTCATAAATCGTCCGTGTGGTTTGTCGGGTTTAACAAAAATGGTCTCTAAAAAGAAAATTTAACGGATCATCTCCCTATGGTTTTAACCCCGTATCGGGTTTGGTCCGTGACAGTAGTAAAAAGAAGCAAACCACATGGACCAAACCCGATACGGGTCAAAAACCATAGGGAGAAGATAGTAAAAAAAATGAAAACCACATGGACCAAATATGATACGGGGTCAAAACCACCGAGAGAGGATCCGTTAGATTTTCTAGACCATTTTCGTTAAAACCGACAAACCATAGGGATGATTTATGAAATTATCTCTCTTTTTTTTTTCAATATTTTATTTTTTTGATTTTTCACTTTTCATTTTGACTATTTTTGTTTTATAGATAGCATAGATATAGATATAAAGAGTATTATTAGAAGAAAAATAAGTTAAATTACCTTCCGAAAACTTGTCAATATTTGGCACAGCTTCCTCCACTTTTCTATCACTTTTGTGACTCGTCACTTCCACTTTGCTTGCAGACTAATCCTTCAACCACAGAAGGCAGAGGCGGACCTAGGCATGTTTAGGTGGTGCCCGGGAATCAACTTAGACGGAAAAAACCTTTAGAAGCAACATAATTTTTTTTATAGGGCCCACCTTGAAAATTACGTGGGAACCACCTTAGAACTAATTTGATAAATGAAGAAGGAATAAAAAATGAAAAAGGAGACTTTGTGATCGGACATTAGTGTCGGACAGTCGGAGAAGAAGATGACATTGATGAAGAAGATAATAGTCAATGATCTGCTAGCACAACGGTGAGGCATCGGGAGTTTTCCCCATGGGCCCAGGTTCGAAACCCATCAAATAGTGGGGAACGGCCTAGATTAAATCCCATCCTTTCGAGGGTGATATGGGGTGCCTGTGGTGATGTATGTCATGGTTTCTTCCTGGCAGCTAACCCAGAGTAAGTGTGGCGGGACCCAGTTCAGACAACCGACCATCGCTCTGGGTTGGCCCCCTCCATGTCATGGGGGTGGGTTGTGTCACACCCCAAAATTACCTGTTTTGCAGCGGAATGGAATTCCTGGGGATTGACTGTCATAGCATCACAATCACAGTTATATTGAACGACCTAAAGTGTCGTTTGGAAAATACATCGTTTGATTTAATAAAATAATCAGAGTTACAAAGTATAGGTCCCAAAAGTTTATAAAGTTTGCGGAAATATAAGTAGATTACAAATCCAAACGATGTTTTGAAAGAATGTGCCATAATGTACAATGATATAAGTCGACGCTGCGACTCAAAAGGGGTTCCTTAGCCATGCCATGATGAGTATGTCTTAGTTACCTGAAAATACATTGCTAAAACGGTCAACAATAATGTTGGAGAGAAATCATAGGTTTATGTAAATGTTTTATACGACTACGCAAGTATAGATCAGGTATGACAATCATGTCACATAAAAATGTTACAGGTATGACAATCATGTCACATAAAAATGTTACTGGTATGACAATCATGTCACATAAAAATGTTACAATTGCTTAAGCGCATGATACCGAAGCTCCGACTGATGTTCGCCCCAACAAAGTGTCTTGCCAAACAACTCTAATAATGTTTATGAATGAAATGCATCCGTATGACTAGTTGGGATTCACCAACCCGGATGGAGGTGTCACCCTCGATAGATCTATCCACTCACACACGCTTCTAGGAAATTAACGGCTCATGCATATGAAGTGGGGACATTTAACTGGGAACGTGGTAACTTAAGCAATGTAAATGAATTTAACATACTTGGTATCGTAATAAAAATGTTGTGCAATGTATTCTCCCCCGTAGGTTTGAAATAAGTAAAACTTGAATAAATCGGGGCTATGAAAACTCACTTGATAAACTGGTATGATGACAAGAGTGAGTACACCGAGGTATAGCGTGATACCTTTAACCTTGACCTATTACGAATGATATGATATGTAATGAGTTATGATGTAATGTTATGCATGCATTTCGTATGTTATTTATACCATTTGCGAGTTTTGAAAATAATACTTATCGTCGAAAAATACTCTTTTGACGTCTTGACCATTCTTAAATTACTTTACAAGTATTTACGTCAAAATGTCATCCTACAATAGTTTATTAATGATTTATTGTGAAATTTTAACTTTTCGTCGTAAAATAATGTCGTCGGAAATTTCATGAAAGTGACAAAAATGACTTCGAAAAACTAGTCGTAAAATGGTGTACGTCGAACGTTAGGAAACGAACTCAACGGTTTTGGAAAGTTTGTATCAAAATCTAGAAGTTTCAGTACAGGAGTTTTCGTCATAGAGGTCTCGAACATAAAGATAATAGAGGTTAAATATGGTGATTTTGTCCAAATGTTGTGTAAAAAGTGAGTTTTGACAAAGTTTAAGCAATCGTAAGTAATTTATTACAACTCCGCTATACAAACGGTTGGTCATTTTGAAAAATATGCTTGGTGATCTCGATTTTATTAGAAGACATCTCGTTACAAAAAGTTCTACATCATCGTTAAAAACAGCCTTCAATATGGTCGTTTTAGTTACCGTAACACTTGTCTCGTAAAAATAATATAGTTTTTCTAAAATAATAGTTACGGCAATTTTATGAAAACGTGTATATCTTGGTCGTTTCAAATCCGTTTTCTACGTATTATACGTCCTTAGCTTCGTATCAAAGTATACTAATATATTTTTGATAAGTCGAAATAATTTGTAAAGACTCGTTTTTGACCCGTACAAAACAAAAACACCTTGCTGAAATTTTCAGAAAATATATATTTCGTCGTCAAACTTGAAAAATTCATAACTTCTTCGTTATAACTCCGTTTTAATCCGTTCAAGCGGCCACGGATTCGTTTTAAAGTATATCTTCTAATTATTAAGTCCAAAAATTTGTGCCTACTGTCGGATTTTCCAGAAAAACAAAACAAGATCAGACCACTATATATACTTGTCGAAAATAGTTTTTCTCGTACTAAACCTATTCCAATCCCTTCAAATCAACTCCAAAGCTATTCTAATCCTACCATACACCTTC
The DNA here is from genome assembly GCA_019973895.1 of Chrysanthemum seticuspe. Taxonomy (NCBI): domain Eukaryota; kingdom Viridiplantae; phylum Streptophyta; class Magnoliopsida; order Asterales; family Asteraceae; genus Chrysanthemum; species Chrysanthemum seticuspe. The sequence continues at coordinate 51,852,669 of BPTQ01000004.1, read as the reverse complement.
TTAGGGTGTCATGGGTTCCTAAACATCATCAAGGCCAATATATAACAAGGGAATAATTATAGGATGACTTTTATATATAAAACTCTAAAAATCAATGTAAAAATGGTATAAATATACACAAGTTTTGCATGCTTGCTCAAAATATGAAGAAATAAATATGAAATGAAGATGAAAAATATAAAATAGAAGTGATATGCTTACAAGCTACTATGATGAGGTGATTAGAACAAGGATTAACCTAAACACCCTAGGTTTTTATTTCAAAACCTTAATAAGAGTGTGATCTAGATTGTGTATACTTGAGCTTTGGAAAAACTTTTGATGATCCCTTGTACACCCTTGAAGAACCGGTTATGATAGAGGAATAACAAGGAGAGAAGAAATTTTACTTGACTTGTGAATTATTGAAGTGAAGGAAGTGAATGAAATGAAGTAAGACTTTGGAGTATAAAACTATACAATCAAGAAAAAAACTTACCAACCAAATAAATGCAACCCCTTAGGGCCGGTTTTTGGGGATAATGTTTCTCAAAATATCTTTATTTTATTTTATTTTATAATGTGTAATTGTTAGAAAAATGTGTAAGTGAAATGTGTAGTTTAAATGTAACTTGTAAGGTTTAATATACATTAGTGTATTTAAGGAAATTTTTGGTAAAAGTAATTTTTAATAGATCAAAATAAAGTATAATGAGATCATAAAAATTGTAAAAATACATTTCTTGTAAAATTTGAGTGATAAAATAATTATCGTATAGTTTTTAAGAAAAACGTCGTAATAATATAAATTTAACGATTTATATACAAAGCAAATTTTAAAACACTAGGTAAACTCAAGATATAGTTTTTATAAACTAAATGTAAGTATAAAAATATATCGGGATCATTTTTAGAAGTAACGGATTAAATGTTCAAAATAATAACTCACGCGATAACGTTTATTTAATATGAAATTTACACGTTTATGGTGAAATGCAAAATCATGAATGAACTAACATGATGCAAATGATGCTAATGAAATGTAGACTAGACTTAGTCCATATGGAATGTTCGTGATGGTATGATCATGAATTCGCCGCTAAACCATAAAGGTTACGCGAATTTGAAACACGTAAACCTAGTTTACGATAAATGTTGAAATGGTGAAGCATGAATTGTTTTGAGAAATGACCTGAAATTGCGAGTTGTCACAGGTTGATTCAGCATTATAAATAATGTTCAACTGTCAAAAAAAAAAAGATAATAAGGTTAAAGTCTACACAAAATGACAAAAGTCTTTATAAAAGCAAGTGGTTTTTCTCTGGACATAGCATTTTTTATCTAGCAGTTTTTATTTTGAAGTTGTTTGTTCTTGGATCTAGTAAATTTTAAATGGCCCAAAGTCTTTTATTTTCTTACTTTTACTTCTTATTTTCATTATTTTAATATTTGGAATGCCATATTCGAAGTTTTTAAGTTTCAAGCATCTAACAATTAAAAAGGCATAATATCAAATCAAACTTCTAATTATTTTAACTTTTATATGAACTATTTGAATTAACATAACTTTATATGGGTTTGTCACTTTTTCGTTAAAAATTTAGTAACGGCTTACGAGTGATTTAATTTATTTATTTGTGTTATATCCCTCTTTTTTGACTTATAAACCCATCGCAACTTAAAGGTACCCCTCTTTGTTATAATCACTAAATAGGCATTATAAACAACATGATTTTGCATGCAAAATTTGTGGTTAAGTTACTTATGTTATAGGGTATCCGATAAGACATAATTAAACCTGACCCATTGACCGATAAGACAAAATTTGTGGTTAAGTTACTTACTTATGTTATAGGGTACCCCTCTTTTTCATCTTGTCGTTTTGACTAGGTAAAGGAACCACCTTAGGTTTTCTTCTGGGTCCGCCACTAACAGAAGATGGCAAAGAACTTCAAAAATCATCTATAAAAAAACCACATGTAGCTAACAAAGCAGACTCCCATCTAACGAAAATGTTTGAAAGCTAATCCATTTTCAATTTCCATATCATATAAACACTTTTCAAGAACATTTCTTATCTCATCTCCATCATCACTTAAAATTATTGAAACTCGTCATTTTCGTGTGTTTAGCCAATTGTCATCTATAAAATGTACCCCAATGCATAAGTACTTCACAAATTGGTTTGGAGTCCATGTATCCAAGGTTAATCAAACCTTTGATTCGTGTTCTTAATAAAACTTTTCAACTTTAACTTCCCGTTCATGACAAGTTGGATACAATCGGCAGAAATCATTTCATGAGTTGACATAACTACTGGGACGCGCGTACGACTTTCATAAACTCTTTAAATACCTTTGGTTCAATAGAAGATAAAGGAATTGATCACTAATTCTCTTGTACTCGAGAATTTCTAACATGCGCTTGATACGTCCTCTATGTTTCAAGAAAGCACCTAGAAAATACTACTTGATTAGCAAAGAAAGGACAAACCATTGTGTCAAGAATATGATGTTTGAATCTACTCTCCATACAACTTAAATAAATTTAAACCAAACAAAGTTCGCGTACCTGACATAACTACAATTTACTTTTGTAGCATATGACCAAAGAAAAATGTTGCAATAGTATTCTCTCTAGTAGAATAAACCTTAACTTCCTATTAACACAATAGCACACATCAAAATTCTGACACGTATAAGTCCATAATTGGAAAATATAAATAAAAGGGGTCATTAATTATGACTCTAGAGCAACTTTTTGTATGGGGTGGTTATTTGTATGAAAACTTGGTTATAATTTTTTAGTCCCACATGGAGCAAACTAAAGAACTTATGCTTACTTATATAGTGCCGTGTATACTACTTACATAAATTGAGATTAGTATTGTGTTGTTGGTGTGTATTATCCATTTTGGTTTAAACAAAAAATAACCAGAGTGGTTGTATTCCACAGTAATAAATACAAGTTCTTGACTTTTTTATATAACTTTTTTCATATTAAAAAATATTTTGGTTAGGTTAAAGATTTAGGAGTATGACTTTAATGTTATTAAGGGCGTTCTTGTAAGGTTACTTAAATTACGTATTAGCTTATATATGTAGCAAAGATGAGCTAAAGGCAAACTCACTTAAGGGTGTTTATCCAGGGCGGTACTAGAGAAAAAAATTTGAGGGGGCAAATTCAAAGTAATAAAGCAGGCATTATGAGCTAAAGGCAAACTCATTTAAGGGTGTTATCACAAACTGAAGTGCAGCAAACAGTTTCATAGCATCTTTTTTAAATGCGACGAAAAAGTTAAATACCGTCTAACACAAGTGTAATAAAAAAAAAGTGACATATAGTCGTTCTAAATAAAGTATCATATCATTTCTTTGGCAAGAGACCACAACGATTCTTCATTTCTTGAAAGTTATTCATAATTACCTCATCACAAATTTATCCATATCCCCTGTTTACATTCACTAATTAATAAAATGTGTCACTTGACTGTTGACTCATGTCAAAATTCTAACTAACTGTGATGGTTTTTTAGAAGTGCAAACTATATTAGAAACAAGATGTCAAATTGCTAACTAACTATGATGCTTTTTCAGAAGCGCATATTATATTGGAAGCAAGCCAGCAAGGCCAAAGACTTACAAAAAATACAAGTCTATATGATGCCCAACATGACACTTGAGCAATGAATAATATATAAAGACATAAACTTGAAGACATTCTAGCACAAAATGTAAAACCCTAAAATCGTGAATGCATTAAAAGACCATAATACCCCTCATTGTGAAAACCCGTAAAATGTAACGAGCTCGTTAAGTACGTTAAATGTTACCTTATAATTAACATTGTAAGACATAAAAATGAAACTTATATCTAAAATTTAAATGATTATAACACATTAAAAGGATTACTTGTACCATATACTAAGTCAAATAAATAAATGTGCAAGATAATTTTGGAAGATGAATAAATGTGTGAATTGGTCTTTGTAATCCCTTTTTGTTCGGCTTGAATCACACGCCTAAAAGGGCTCCTCACAATATATTCCTCTTATATCTCCTTAAATGCTTAACATTAAAACCCTACAACTCCCCTACATCAAAAACATACGGCAAACATAAAAATATCCCATCTCCATCCTTTTTCCTGTTAACACCAAGGGCTGAAAAGACAGGTTCGAAGCTAGGTTGCTTTTCAAGGCTGCTAAAACACGTGCTTGGTACTGGTATTGAATGGTTTGTGATTGTGGGTTTGGTACTCTTGCTGCTGTCGTGATTGTTGTGCTCACAAGGGGCTGAATTGTTGGTTTTGATCCTTGTTTTTCTTCCTATTTTCATACGCTACTAAGGTAACATCATAACCTCTCGTCTCGTCTTTCGTCTTCTTGAATCTGGTCGTGGCTTAGGCCACCATGTGCATGCCTTGTATCAAATAAACATGTCACATAAATATGTTAAAACTAAGCTACGTAAAGATTTAATGGTAAGCTATATGAAATCATGATATATAAAAACTTGTCATATGAAAGGGATAACTTTGATGCATGAAATCATAATATTGATCACTTATAATAATTATTTATATGTAACAATCTATTTTAGTGTAAATAATGATGTAACTTTAGTAGGGATATATGATCATTGTGACATCTAGTTATAATCTACAAAGTAGAATGGGTTCATTAAAAACATGAGATTAACTAGTGGATAATTAAATATATATAACAGATTAACGAATCGAACATGCGTAATAAGTGGTATGGTTTACGTATAAGTCCAATGGTGTGTGTATGTTAAGCGTATGAATGTGAGTAGCATCCTTTTATCAGTATATTGAGCATAACATCATTTTATTGCATGAATGTGATTTGTGCATGAATGTCTATAGCATCATTTTATTCGTATTTTGAAACGTATGAATTATAATGGTTGGAATGTACTAAAGAATGGTCTTAAGGGAAATTTTGAGTGCGATCGTGGAACAAATGATTGAGTCGTTTTGTGCTTTGAACGTTTGTCGGGGGTTAGTAGTACTACATATTTACTTGGTCGTGATTATAATTTGTACGAGCCGCGATTAAAGATGAAGAATGTATATTTGAAATAGTCTAAACTTGTTCTTGTGGGTGTATGTTTAAGGGTGATCGCGGGAAATTGGGTAGGCCGTTTTATATTTTTGATGGGGCGTCGGGAAGATGAGTCGGGGGTCAATCATAATACGGGTTTACATGGCCGTAAATATTAATATTAAGAACCGCGAGCGTGTTTGAATCTAGGTCGACCATGTCCATAAAAGATGTAATATGAAGCATGTAATTCTTATTAACGTATAAGGAATTTTGCAAAGTAAAAAAAATTCTTTAAGTTGTATTGCATTATAAACCCTCATCTCTAAATGTTGTCGCATGCAAACCTTGAACTATATTGAAATGACACAATACACCCTAAAATTGAGATATTTATCATACGAACCTTAATCTATGTAGATTCATTGAAGAAAGGGTGACGTTTTTGGCCTAAAGTGAACTGTAACTCTGAGCATTCAGGTGAGTTTTCATGTGCTTTTTAAATTGGGTTGCACTTTATTCGAAATAGTATCATGCAAACTTGTTTAAATGATCGTTATTTATTACGTGTTTGGACTCTTCGATAATAAGTGAATGTTGAGAAATATGCTATATGTACATGATGAGATATATGAATGTTGGATTATAAATCGTGAACCATATAAATGTTGAATTGTGATCGTGGAAATAAAGAAATTTGGAACCGTTGAACCGAACGGAAATAAAGAAAGTTGGAACCGTTGAACCGAACGAAAATAAAGAAAGTTGAAACCGTTGAACCGAACGGAAATAAAGAAAGTTGGAACCGTTGAACCGAACGGAAAATAATGAATAGTTGGTATATATGGTTTTGGTGATATGTGTTGAATCATTGATTTTGTTGAATGTTGATAAGTATTGAGAATATGTGATCACTGAACAGTAATTAAATGATATTTGGGCAAATTGCATGATTGTTTTGCAAGTTTGATGTTATTGGAAAAATGTTTGATATTATAAGAATTGTTTTATACGTGAAAACCATGAATTCTCACTAGGCCTTTGGCTGACCCAAAACTCTTTTAAAATTTGTGCAACCCAGATGAGCTGCTTAGGAATAAGGAGATTATTTCAGATTGATTATGAGTAGAAGCTTCCGCTGATATAAGGTAAATTTGAGGTTTTTAATGCTCCGAAAAGGCGGGGTGTTACACAAAACATCAGGTTAAAGACCTGTAATAATCCACTTTAAATAAACAAATATTCTCACCAACTAACTAATTGTGATGTTGCGATGTATAACCAAAAGCGGTGATGAATTATATCCAACAAATTGCAAAATGGTAGAATTACACCAAGTTTAGGAACTATCAAACATCCACTTTGAATTATGTAAGCAAATAAGAATAACCCCTAAATTGGCTAAGTGGCTACTTCTTCAAATTCTCAAATACACAATGCAATCACAAATTGACACAATTATACAAACATATTAACTTAGTATTAAATTGAAGCCTTATTTATGTTAAAAATTAAAAATTGCAAAAACAAATATGCAACTTATAAACCTTAAAGTTAACAAACTGTAAAATTTACCTTTTAACTTTGAGTTGCCTTTTTCCAATAATTTGATCATGTAAAATTGTAACTGAATAGTTTTGTTATACATGATAGTCGCTTAAATTTCGTAACCCGTTTACACATGATGTCTAGAAGTCATAAACTGTTGCCGCTCGTTCTTGTCTATATTGCCGCTTCAATTACCAGGTTGGAATATGGGGGGAAATATTGAATGCTACAAAAATACCCCTAAGATATATATATTTTGCTAAAAAACCTGACAGGCTTGTGGGGGAAGCTGCCCACATCCCCCCCCCTTGGTACCGCCACTGGTGTTTATATAAGCTTATTTTAGAAGCTCAAGATTGTATAGTTTTGGAATAGTAAAATAATTTAAAGGGTACAAACTACAAAGCATATATTTCTAGAAGAGTTAATTTCATAAATCGTCCTTGTGGTTTGTTGAATTTAACGAAATTGGTCCCTATAACTTTTTTTTAATGGATCCTCTACGTATTGATTTGACTCGCATCAGGTTTGATCCATGTGGTTTGCATTTTTTTACTATCTTCTCCTTATGGTTTTTTACCCTTATTGGTTTGGTCCATGTGGTAATGATTCTAAGTGTTTGGTTAAGATGAAGGGCTCACATTATATGAGAATGAAATATGGATATTGTCCATACTTCATAGGAGTTCAAAAGGGGAGGAATGAATGTATCATAGATGAGGGACCCATCTTATACCAAAACCAATACCGATTATGATTCATGGCATGATTCTAAATGCACCCAAACAAACTCTTTAAAGCAATATAAATACAAAACCATGTTAAGACTTTTCTAGCAATGAAGATTCAAGTTCTCATTACCTGCAACCACTCGTATATATAGAATATTAGAAGAAAAGTAAGTTAAATTACCTTCCGCAAACTTGTCCAAGATTTGGCACGGCTTCCTCCACTTTTCTATCGCTTTTGTGACCTGTCTCTCCAATCTTTATTGCAAACTAATGATTCAACCACATATGGTGGCAAAACTTCGAAAATCATCTCTAAAAGGACAACAAATAGCTAACAAAGCAGCCTCCGATCCAACAAAAATGTTTGAAAGCTAATTCATTTATCTGGACAATCAAGACACATACATTGTTTTAAATCCGTCCCACTTTCTTTGACACATATTTTGAAGTTATTTGTCCTAGCCGATGAATGTCTCACATATAGAACCACCATACGTACACATGTAATTGAGTCGTCATACTCATCTAAGGAACATTTCACCATATGTTTTATTACGTCACCAAGACATCTTGATAGAAGAAACTTACGATCTAACACAATATTCGTTAAATTTTCTTTAACATAACTGATGGCGCGCACCATTATTTGAACTTAAATTAGTGACTAAAATGGTCAAAGCATTGTCAATTTCCATATCATATAAACACTTTTCAACAACCTTTCTTATCTCCTCTCCGTTATCACTAAAAATTATTGAAACTTAGTATTTTCCTGTGTTTAGCCAATTGTCATCTATAAAGTGTACACCAATGCATAAGTACTTCGCAAATTGGTTTGGAGTCCATATATCCAAGGTTAATCAAACCTTTGATTCGTGTTCGTAATAAAACTTTTCAACTTTAACTTCTCGTTCATGTAAAGTTGGATACAATCCACATAAATCATTTCATGATTTGGGATAACACTAGGACGTACGGCTTTTATAAACTCCTTAAAGCCCTTTCGTTTAATAGAAGATAAAAGAAGTTCGATAAATTCGTCATAGGCAAATATAAAGAAAAGGAGTTATTATGACCATAGAACAACTTCTTGTATGGGGTCGTTATTTGTGTGAAAACTTGGTTACAACTTTTCGATCCCACAAGGACAAACAAAAGAACTTGTGCTTACTTATACGTGTCATGTATACAACCCAAATAAATTAATATTAGTAGTATGTTGTTGGAGTGGGCTATCCATTTTAGTTATAAAAAAAAATAACTTAGATGGAAGGTCCGCACCCACAATTCATACAAGTTCTTGAATGTTTTTAAACTTCTTTTTTATTTTAATCTTTCTGTATTAAAAACAAATTCCCGTCAGGTAAAAGATTGAAGAGTATGTCTTGTAATGTAATTGGGGGTGTTTGTGTAAGCTTATTTAAATGACCTATTAGCTTATAGCAAAGATAAGCTAACGGTAAGCTCATTTTAAGATATTTAGACAAGCTAATTTAGAGACTTAATAAAATTAAAAGTATCTTTTGTTAAAAGCTCAAGATAGTATATTCTTAAAATAGTAAAATAATTAAGTGGGTACAAACTACAAAGCATATATTTATAGAATTTTTGTTGAAGCTATCAACAAACTAAGGTGCCATAAATTTACCAAACCGATACTTGCAGTTCATAGTCAGGTCAAGACGAACCGGGTCAAACCCGAATAAAAACACAATAGTGACACAAAAACCAAAATGAAATAGGTCCTTGTTCAAGACACCCGCATATGATAATCAAGTTCTCTCTTACTTTTTTTTTTTTTTTGAATATTGAAAAGTCAATATGTTAAAGTGTTGAAAAACTTAAATAAGAAAATATTGTAATTGAAAGGCAAAAATTGCAAACTATAAAAACTAACTGAAAGAAAACTTAATTATTCTAAATTTAAAGTTAGTTGTCTAAATTACCCTTTTAATACCCCCTATACTTTCAAATGAAAACTATAAAAACTAAGTAAAGCCGTTAGAAAATTCCGTTGCTATGCACGGGTACAACCGTTTGCAAATTACATTTTGATCTTTTCACGTTTTATATTGAACGCTGTACGAAACACTTACCACAATATCGCATACGGCATATAGTTAATTGTTTGCCGCTAGAAACCTCCGTTGCTATGCAAGGGTACTCGTCTAGTCTTGTTAAATATTGTCAATTTTGCTACATTTTGTTTTGTTTAGTAATTGTGTGTATGTTTAATGTTGTTTGAATGTTAAAACATTGTAACTTAATGACTTAAGAAGCTAATCGACCATTCTGCCCTTGTTTGATGGTTCTTCAAAATTATGTAAAGTTTCCACCACAACAACTTTATAATCAATAGTACTGTTACTGCTTCATCACCTACCCTCTTCAACCTTTGGCTCTAGGGTACTAATTAATGATTTTAAAATAAACCAGAAATGATTATATACTCTTTTGTTCGATACAAAACAAAATAATAACGAGAACATCGAAAATTAACCCGTGTTACTTCAAATGTTTGTGTATTGCCAGAAAAACACAAAAACAGAATGTGATTTCTAACCAACCCAACACAAAAATTGACAATAGCGAAACAAAATACCAAAGCCAACATGAATCAGTCCATCAACCTTTCGGTCTCAAACCAACCATAAAAATAAATCCCGGTGATTATTTGTGTGAAAACTTGGTTATAACTTTTCTGTCCCACATGGGCCAAACATAAGAACTTGTGCTTATATAGTATGGTGTATACATCTCACATAAGGTGAGATTTCGTATTATGTTGTTGGTGTGATTTTCCATTTCAGTTAAAGCAAAAAATAACTGAAATGGGGTTTTACCGCAACAATTGATACAAATTCTTGAATTTTTTTAACTCTTTTTATACAAATTTTATCATATTAAAAATAAATCCTGGTTAGGTAAAAGACTGAAAAGTATGACTCAAATGTGATTAGGGGCGTTTGTGTAAGCTTATTTAAATTACGTATTACCTTATATATAGCAAAGATAAGCTCAAGACAAACTCATTTAAGGAGTTTATATAAGCTAAAGGTAAGTTCATTTAAGGTGTTTATATAAGCTCATTTAAGGTGTTTCTAGAATTTCAATTGAGGGCTTGAGGCTATCAACAAACTAAGGTGCCACAACTTTAACAACTCAATACTCCCACTTCATCATAGTCAGGTCAAGACAAACCGGTTTAAACCCGAATTAAAACACAAAATTAAACAAATAAAAACCTAAAGAATAAGAAATAGTTCCTTATTTTAGACACCCTCATATGATTTTAAAGTTCTGTCTCATTATCATTTTGTTTTGCCACAATTTGTTTTGTTAAGTAATTGTGTGCATGTTTGATGTTAAAAGATTGCAACTTAATGACTTAAGAATCTAATAACCATTCTGCGATTGTTTGATAGTTCATCAAAGTCACATAAAGTTTCCTACCCACAACAACTTCATAATCAAAATAGTTACTACTCCTTTTCAACCTTTTGCCTATGTATATATTTTGCTTTCGATCTAGTCTTAAACTAAACAAAAAAATTACTAAACCAGAAATTCTTATATTCTTTGGTTCCGTAGAAAACCAAATAAAAACGACAACATCAAAAGTTAAACCGTTTTTACTTCAAATGTTTGTGTATCGCCAGAATAACACACAAACAGAATAGGATTGCTAACTAGAAGACATGCAAAAAGTAAGTTGTACATAACTCAACCAATCCAACAGGAAAAATTGAGAATAACGAAACAAAAATCACGCTCAAAGTTGAACAATGAATTTGAATCATGCTAATAAATAGGATCACAAACACGTGTGGTCCTCATTTATGGGACTTATGTGTGAGATCAGACACTGGAATCTTAAGCTCGATGTTTACCTAATTACCTTGCCTATATCACGAGATTCTATGCAGTCAGGGACGGAGTCAAGACCAAATATGACCGGGTGCATCAATTTTTTTGAATCGTAATATAGAAACACATTTTGATGGAACGGGGTCATTTAAGATGCATTTGGGAAAAATCAATGTTTTCTTATAAAATTAACACTACATCGAAAAAATCCATAGGTGTCCCGGGCACCCGCGGGACCCCCTGGCTCCGTCCCTGTATGCAGTTCCTTGGACTACTTATTGGACTATTTGCATTTTGATACATCATATACTCAGTTTGAGGTGTTTAGGATTTCTTATCCTAAATAAACGAAATTAGCAATTACAATAATAAGTGTGGGAGTTGCTATTACAAATTAAATCACTTATATCCGAATACATGTAACACGGCTACTCTCACCGCTTTGAAGACACTGTTTGCACCTTTGGAAGTACTATTTTATCTACCATCGTATTATTTAGTATCTTACCTCATAAGTAAGTCTTACCATGTAAGAAGTCCTCATGACTTCATTATTTCTCTTTAAAGTCGGCCTTTTGTTCTATCTCCATTCAGGCCATCATTACAAATTAGCACAAGGCAGCTTCTTCAGTATAATTCAATAGCTCATATCAAAGATTTTTAATCATGATTCTGCCACATATAAATGATAAATCCATCATAGGCGAATGTTAATAAAAGGAGTTATTATGACTCTAGAGCAACTTCTTTGTGACAATGACTTGGTTATAGGTAGTCTGTCCCACATGGGGCAAACGAAAGAACTTAGCTTACTTAGATAGTGTGGTGTATACAATTCAAATAAATTGAGATTAGTATTGTGGTTGTATACCCCAGTAATAAATACAAGTTCTTGACTGTTTTATATGATTTTTTTCATATTAAAATATATTTTGGTTAGGTTAAAGATTGAAGAGTATGACTTTAATGTGATTAAGGGCGTTCTTGTAAGGTTACTTAAATTACGTATTAGCTTATATATGTAGCAAAGATGAGCTAAATGCAAACTCATTTGAGGGGGCAAATTCAAAGTAATAAAGCAGGCATTATATGTTATCACAAACTGAAGTGCAGCAAACAGTTACATAGCATCTTTCTTAAATGCGACGAAAAAGTTAAATACCGTCTAACACAATCACACTATAACTTAGAATATATTAGTGGGTCGTAAATAAAACATACAGGGTGTGTTTGTTAAAAGTAGCTGTGAGCGGTTGTGAGTAGTTGCAGTGAGCTGTGAGCAGTAGTTGTGAGAAGTAGTCACAACTCACAGCTCACTGCTTCTTAAAGAATCATTGAAAAAATGAGCATTCTTAAAAAAATAGCAACGCTCACCACTCTTTTGCCAAACAAACACTAAAAATAAAAAAGCTCATTGTTCTCCGTTGATCGTCCCAAAAAGCTTCAAAAAGGTCCACGCGAAACATAGCCATAATTAGTTTGCGTTGAAATTTAAACCATAAATTGAAGATTTAGGTAGGTGCAAGTGCCAAGTGATGAAGAATAATAAATAGTGTTATTATATATGTGGTAATATATTGATGGGTCGTAAAGAAAACACATAGTTAACGTGTGTTAAAATTTAAACCATAAATTAAAATTTTAGGTAGCTGCAAGCGATGAAGAATAATAAATAGTGTTATTATGCTGTCAAAACAACGCGTAAAAAAACTATAACTAAGCTAGCGTTTCTTATAGCAACAAAAGAGTATGTCCCTAGAACAATTTTTTGTATATGCCTAGCTATGTGCTTACTTTTGTGAATACTTGTTTTGAGTTTTTTTTTATCCCACATGGAAGAGAGAAGAAAGTTTGTACATAGTTATATACTATGGTGTCTACAAAGCATATAAGTTGAGATGAATGTTATGTTATTTGGTTGTTACACTATGATCTTGTTTAAGTGTGTTTAACAATTTCAGAGTGTCATAATCAGTAGCTTATACAAGTTCTTAGCTTTTATATTTTGTTCTAGTAAATTAATTCTTCTTGATGACTTCGGTTGGGTTAAAATAATTTACAATAATTATAAATAAATTATTATGGACAATATATCTTATAGTGTAAGGGCTTGTTTGTATGATCTTTTTATTAAGTCACGTTTGAAATTTAAATAATATAATGTGCGGATTTTAATTTAATTACTTTTAATGTTAAGTCAGCTTATCTATACTATAGAGTATAAACATACAGTAGTTCTTAGAACTTAACTTAAAAGATGATTAATATTATCTATACTACATAGAAAGTAAAAATGGTTAATGTAAAATGTTAAAATGCCGAAAATTGGTCAAGCTTTTAGTACATTTAGAAAGTATTGAAATTAAGTCATACATTTAGAAAGTATTGAAGTAGTTTGAATTATTTTTGGATTGTTTCTATCTATGTTCCAATTTAATGCATATCGAAAACCGAATTGACCCTGGACGCTTCAAATCCGGCGAGTTGATCCGGCGTAATTTGATCCGTTTTTTGACCCAACCCGTCGAGTTGACCCGGTTTATATTGACCTTTTTTTATACTGGAACGGTTATACCGGTTGAACCACATGGGTTTCAAAATAGGGTTAATTCCATATATACCCAAATTAAACCACTAAATGTCATATTTACCCGACAAAAAATCATAATGACATATATACCCAATCCGAACATTATATTTGTCATATTTACCCATTTCATTTTAAATCTAGTTAAAAATTGAGTTGTATTTATTAATTTACCATTATACCCTACTTGTATATAACTAAAAAAGTGAAAGTTACCTTCAAGCAAATCATCATCTTTACGTGACCTATAAAACAAGTTGTAAAATCTACTATAACCTTTTTTCCTAAACTATTATATTGTTTTCTTGCGTGTATGTTAGTAAACCTCATCACCACTTTTGATTCATTTGTATGATTTTATAAAACGACAGTAATTAGATTTGTATATGTAATAAACCAAAGAACAAACTCCTACCTAAAGTCGAAATGAGTAAACTGAGCTACAAATTATTTCACTAAACAATAACCCAGGTTATTCTTATATAGTTCTATGATCATTTTTGACGTAGTAACTATTCATGTAATATTCGGAAAATTTCGAATACGTCATTCTCATAATATAAGCCAAGTTAATTATTCTTGTTGTTTGATGAAGCAACTTATGAACCATAGGGGTCAACATATATTGATGCTACCATGTGTAAAAGAAGTTGTTAACACTACTGATTCTTATTATCTACTGATTAAGAGTTAAATTACAAACATATATTTGAGTTCTACAATTCGACACTTACTTGTATAAGTCATTTACCCATCTCAAAACACCTAAATTATAAGAAGAAAAAGGGCAGCAATGTTTATCACTTATTAAGAAGGGCATAATGAGAATTTAATAATGTGAATTAATTTTTTATTAGTTTTATAATCTAATGGGTAAATTTGACAACTATGAAGTGTATGTTGGGTATATAAGACATTATTAATTTTGGTTGGGTAAATATGACATTATACTGTTTAAAGTGGGTATATATGGAATTAACCCTTCAAAATATTATGTTTAATCCACAAATCCTCAATCTTTTATTATTTTTCGTTTATAACCCATAAACTTTTTTGTATCACCAAAACTATTTGCCGCTATAAAATCTCATTGTTATGTACGGGTACTCGTCTAGTTAGACTAAAATACTCATAATAATAATAATAATAATAATAATAATAATAATAATAATAATAATAATAATAATAATAATAATAATAATAATAATAATAATAATTGGCATTAAACATCGGCATAACATTGTGCGTGATGTTCTTGTTGATATATGTTCTCGGTCCGGAATTTCAGCTCGTAAGGAAGTGGATATTGGGCTTTATGGAGATAGGGACAGATCCTTACGACCGGCTGATATATTACTTTACTCTTGGGATGGTGGGCGTGATGTATGTGTTGATCTTACGGGATCGTCGCCCTTGACGCAATCTGGGATGACTGATTTTATGTCAGGGTGTGCGGTTATTGATGCCGCACAATGTAAACGTGTCAAGTACGATGCTAAATGTGCGGATATTGGATATGGGTTTCTCCCCTTTTCATTCTCTTCTTTTGGAGAACTTGATAAGGATGCAGTAACCTTACTAAAGCGTATTCGACGATTCTCTATGACTCAAGACATTGGGGCACGTGCTGCGGTTCATATTTTTAATAGGATTTGTTTTGCTATTGCTAGAGGTGTAGGGGCCCAGTTGGGTTTCTCGGCTTCCCACTAATTTTTTGTAAATCCTATGAGTTTTTAATTATAAATAAATAAATAAATAAATAAATAAATAAATAAATAAATAATAATAATAATAATAATAATAATAATAACAACAACAACAAGAGTAAATTACACCGTTCGCCTTGTGGTTTGCGTTTACTGCAGCCTTTCGTCCTTTGAACAAAAAAAATGCGCCGTTTGTCCTTAAGTGGCAAACGTAATCCGTCGTTAGTCCCTCCCACTAACGACACTCACTAACACTCGTTAACGGACCACCCATGATATTCACATGAGGGTAAAATAGTAATTTAAGTCCTTATTTTTCCATATCTACCCACAAACCCAGATTTCTCTCTCTCATTCTCTTCCCCACCAACTCATTTCTTCCCCAATCTTTCATCCACACCATCATAAATCGATCATCATAATAATCTTATCACCATTATTTTATCAAAAGTTTATACAACAACTAAATTTAATTTTATTCATTAGTATACATAATAACCCAAAATACAAACCCATTTCATTCAAAGAGAAACTAAATCTTGAATCTAATACAACATTGAATCTATATAACCAACAACAAAATTATTTTTTTTCCGAGTCTACAAACGAACGGTGTAATTTACTCTTTCTTCTTAGTTCAGGTCTCTACTTTCCCCGGTCTCTTTTTCTCTACTGTTGTTTCTTTCTCTATCTAATTTTTTTCTTCTCAAACATGTGTATCCATTCTTGTAAAATCAATACAATTTGCATATTACATCAATTAATTCAATAAAAAATCACTAGATCCATTGTTTACCCATTTCATCTACTAAAACATATATTTATTTTAGAAACCCATATAATGATCCAACCGAAATTCTCTCATTTCCTGTAACATAAGTAAATCATGCTTAACTTTTTAGGGTTATATCTTAATATAGGTTTTGTTGTATGATGATGATACCAGTGTAGTGTAGATGGGTGTTTTCGCAAATCAACGAGGATGATGATGACGTCGTAAACTTCCGGCACCACCTCAAAATCGGCGGCCACCACCTTGGAAACGCCGACGTTGACAAACCGTCTGTCTAGATAAATATCTTGAGCAATCAGATCTGTAATGATAATGATGATGGTCGCTGAGGGTTTGTGTTGGATTGAATTATAATTGAAAAGTGTTGAATTTGAAGTGGTGTATGAGATGTTTGTGTTCAAGAATTTATGGTGAGGATGTGAATCTGCCACAATTTGTGGTATTTGTTAATTATTTATATAAGTTGAAAGATCAAAACTTCTTGTTGGTCGCAAAGTTCACTCGATTTCAAAGGTTAGTTAGTGTCTGGGTGTTAGTTTTAATGTTTGGGAAAATGGCTAGAGGTTGTGAGAGTGGGAGTGGCGGTGGACGATGGGACTGGTATGTGGTGTTTGGTATAATGTTATTTAGTTGGTAGTGATAAGTTATAAGGCTAAAATGACCTTTTTATCCTCATTTGCACCCTCATGTGGTGTGACTTAACGAGCGTTAGTGGGACAAGCGACGCAATTTTTTTGGTCAAAGGACGAAAGGTTGCGGTCAACGCAAACCACAAGGACGAACGGTATAATTTACTCTAACAACAAAATGCAATCTATTAAATACTTAAATATTTAGTTACAATTTAAATCACCAACTTTCTTCATTATTACTTGCTTCACACTCACATATATAAAAAATATTGCACACACTAATTAAAGCAACAATAAACCGTTGTTGCTAATAAACCGTTGTTGCTATACAGAGGTAATCGTTTCGTTAATTAAGAAAAAAAAACAAACAAGAACCTTTTACATGACTTTGTAGATTGAGTTTTAGTTATTAAGACAACTAAGTTAATTCATTAAGGAAAAAAAATGTCAAATTCAAACACCAACTAAATTTATTCTTTCGTGAAGATTGTATTAATAACAACGTAAAAGCTAGCATGATCCTAAACTAATGTTGACACTAATTTCTCGTTCAAAACAACCAATATTTTGTAACTAACGACATGGCCATACAACTGAATATGTATAAATAATTTTTCTATTTGTTATTAATTATGAATTTTGCATTTTATATTTTATAGCCATAACTAAAACTGTTTTACTAAACACTTTTGCAAAACGAAAATCTACACTTTGTTGCCAACAATCATCAACTTATAACTAGCAATTATCACCTTACAATTAGTTTTGCCAAACATACTCTCAAAATATTTATTTAAGCTTTTTTTAAAAGCTTATTACTAGCTTATATAAACACAAATAAGGTCACTTGATGTGTTTATAAGCTTATTTATAGGTATGAGTCATCAAAGAGAAATGTTGTTACTAGAATTAAACATGTCGAGGTCGGCATCACAAAGTGAACAGTTTGGGAGGTCAGCACCTCTAGAATCAAGGTTGATTCTACTCCATCGGAAGTTTAAAGAGTTGCGAATACAAGTTCTCAAACCTTTTAGGCTTGTCAAAACAAAAACTTGTTTTTTGTGCATGGTTAACTTTACAAAAAATAAGGGCCCGTTTGGTTTGCGTTAACGGGAATGAGACTATGACTTTCAAAGTCATAGTCGGTGTTTGTTTTGTTTTGTTTTGTGGGGCCGGTAATGAAATAGGTATATCATAGTCATAGATTCATTACACACCAATTTGGTGTCTATGAAATCC
The DNA here is from genome assembly GCA_019973895.1 of Chrysanthemum seticuspe. Classification (NCBI taxonomy): domain Eukaryota; kingdom Viridiplantae; phylum Streptophyta; class Magnoliopsida; order Asterales; family Asteraceae; genus Chrysanthemum; species Chrysanthemum seticuspe. The sequence continues at coordinate 51,834,522 of BPTQ01000004.1, read as the reverse complement.
ATTCCCGTGGACCCTTCTTTTTTCCACTACAAAATTAAAATATCTATACATTTTTTCATACCATATTTTATCAACCAAACATAAACAATCGTAATGATACACTTTTTCATACCCATTATCATTCCACCTCATTCCAAATCCGATACCAATTGTCATTCCTGACAACAAACCAAACGAGCCCTAAATCAATGACAAAATTGTGTTTCATAGTTGTTTAGTCTTAACTGTACAAAAATAAGTTGAAATTGAAATATCATGTTAATTTAATGTTGTTTTCTTAAATGTCGTCCAAAGTCTTTTGTCTCAACATTAACCTTTTACGCAAAGTAAATTTGTACGAGGGTGATTGATATAACTGTATAAGAATGAAAAATAATACTTAGCAAAAATAGTCAATTTTGACCTTCTTATAGTCAAATAGTCAACATATACATTCTATATGTTAAAACCAAAGTGTGCAAATGTACACTATTAAACAAAGTGTATCGAGTATATAAAGAATATTAGAAGAAAAGTAAGTTAAATTACCTTCCGCAAACTTGTCCAAGATTTGGCACGGCTTCCTCCACTTTTCTATCGCTTTTGTGACCCGTCTCTCCAATCTTGATTGCAGACTAATGCTTCAGCCACAGAAGGTGGCAAAGAACTTCGAAAATCATCTCTAAAAGGACCACAAGTAGCAAGATAACAAAGCAGACTCCCATCCAACGAAAATGTTTGAAAGCTAATCCATTTATCCGGACAATCAAGACACACAGAATGTTTGAAATCTGCTATACTTTCTTTGGCACATCTTTTGAAGTTATTTGTCCTAGCCTATAGCAACTGCCGTACGTACACATGTAATCGAGTCATCATACTCATCTAAGGAACATTTCACCATATGTTTTATTACGTCACCAAGACATCTTGATTGAAGAAACTTACGATCTAACACAGTATTCGTTAAATTGTCTTTAGCATAACTGATGGCAGCATCATTTGAACTTAAATTACTGGCCAAATGGTCAAAGCATTGTCAATTTCCATATCATATGAACACTTTTCAACAACTTTTCTTATCTCCTCTCCGTCATCACTAAAAATTATTGAAACTCAGTATTTTCGTTTGTTTAGCCAATTGTCATCTATAATATGTATGTCAATGCATAAGTACTTCACAAATTAGTTTGGAGTCCATGTATCCTAGGTTAATCAAACCTTTGATTCGTGTTCTTAATAAAAAATTTCAACTTTAACTTCCCGTTCATGACAAGTTGGATACAATCCGCAGAAATCATTTCATGAGTTGGGATAACACTAGGACTTACGACTTTCATAAACACTTTAAAGCCCTTTCGTTCAATAGAAGATAAATTAGGAAGTTCGATAAATCCGTCATAGGTAAATATAAATAAAATGAGTTATTATGACCCTAGAACAACTTCTTCTATGGGGAGGTTATTTGTGTGAAAACTTGGTTATAACTTTTCTGTCCCACATGGGGCAAACAAAAAAACTTGTACTTACTTATATAGTGTCATGTATACAACCGAAATAAATTGAGATTAGTACTACAGTAAAACCTCTATAAATTAATAGTGTTGGGACTAAGATATTTTATTAATTTAGCGAGATATTATTATATCGATAAATTAATAATTTATTAATTTAAAGAGGTGTTACGTATAACATTTAAATTTCCATGCTCAATATACTATTTACAAGATATAATAGTTAGGGAAAAATGATTCTCATGCCTAAGTCATATGCCTAAAAATATGACTAAACAACTCATTGTGTGACACATGGATTGCACTAAATCTTCTTTTTCATATCTACCATTGATCTAGCCAAGTGTCTCAATCTCTTTGTTAGGCATAAAATTAGTCTTATGAGTTAGTCATGTCAATCAACACTCAATAGTTAGAGATGAAAAATAAATTTAAAAAACAAGTTCCAATTAACATTTTATAAATTCACATTCACAAATTTATTGAATTTTTCAAGTTCATTGTTTTTTAATAGGTAAAAAGTTAGCTTTGTTGGACAAATTTCAATTACGTATGACATTAATTGAATTTGTACAAGTTCCAATTACGTATGACCTTTATATATATGTGGATATTTTAGTAATTATTAATTTATAGTTTCGATGGGACCAATACATATACATTGGCGTTACAATACATATTAATTTATCGAGTATTAATTTATAGAGGTTTTACTGTATGTTGTTGGTGTGGGCTATCCATTTTAGTTATGACAAAAAAAACTTACAATGAAGGTCCAACATCCACAATTCATACAAGTTCTTGATTTTTTTTAAACTTCTTTTTTATTTCAATCTTTCTATATCAAAAACAAATTCTCGTCGAGTAAAAAGATTGAAGAGTATGTCTTGTATTGGGGGTGTTTGTAGCTTATTTAGATGACCGATTAGCTTATATAGCAAAGATAAGCTAAAGGTAATAGAGTGTTAATAAAAAGTACTTTATTTAAAACCTTTGGCTCATCAAAATCACATAAAGTTTTCACCCGCAACAACTTCATAATCAAGAGTGTTACTGGCTACTGCTTCATCGCCTTTTACAACCTTTGGCTCCAAGGTTCGTTATGTATATGTTTTGCTTTTGATCTAATTCAAAAATACTCAAAAATTCAAACTAAACCAAAACTTCTTATATACTCTTTTGTTCCATACAAAACCAAATAACGACAACATAGAAAATCTTAAGCCGTGTTACTTCAAACGTTTGGGTATTGCCAGAATAAACACACAAACATAATGTGTGTTCTACAGAACTCAACCAACCCGACACCAGGAAATTGTCTATAACGAAACAAAAAACCAAAACCAACATGAATCAGTCCAACAAACTTTTGGTCTCAAACCAACCATAAATCACGCTCAAAGTTGAACCATGAATTTGAATCATGCTAATTAATAAATAGGATCACGAACACTTGTGGTCATTAAGTTGCACAGATTTATTAGACTTATGTGTGAGACGCTAGAATTTTAAGCTCATTGTTTACATTGCCTATATCATGAGATTTTATGCAGTTCCTGGGATTACTTATTGGACTATTTGCATTTTGGTACATCAAACAATCAGTTTGAGGATGTTCAGATTGCTTAAACACACAAACATAATGTGTGTTCTACAGAACTCAATCAACCCAACACCAGACGAAACAAAAAACCAAAACCAACATGACTCAGTCCAACAACCTTTTGGTCTCAAACTGACCATAAATCACACTTAAAGTTGAACATTGAATTTGAATAATGCTAATAAATAGGATCACAAACATGTGTGGTCATTAGGTTGCACAGATTTATGCGACTTATGTGTGAGACGCTAGAATTTTAAGCTCATTGTTTACCTAGCCTATATCATGAGATTTTATGCGGTTCCTGGGATTACTTATTGGACTATTTACATTTTGATACATCATATAATCAATTTGAGGGTGTTTAGGATTGCTTATCGGAACTGCTTATATGATTATCTGAAAGTGAAATAAGAAATTACAATAATAAGTTTGGGAGTTGCTATTACAAACTGCTTATATCGGTAAGTACGTGTAAAACGACTAGTCTCACCGCTTTGAGACACTGTTTGCACCTTTGGAAGTACTATTTTATCTACCATCGTATTATTTAGTATCTTACCTGATAAGTAAGTCTTACCATATAAGACGTATCCTCATGACTTCATTGTTTATCTTTTAAGTCGGCCTTTTGTCCTATTGTTTATCTTGTATGGGGTGGTTATTTGTGTGAAAACTTGGTTATAACTTTTCTGTCTCACATGGGGCAAAAAAAGAACTTATACAACTCAAATAAATTGAGATTAGTATCATGTTGTTAGTGTGTATTTGTGGGAAACGGTGTACACTTTTATAATAAAATCAGATTATAATGACAGTATATAAATTAACAGAAACAAAACAGTAAATTAAAACAGACAGAACGGAGTAGAAGCAGAAGACAGACACTATAAAATTATAATAAACGAAAGCAGTAAAGACACTTGCACGATGCTCGTATTAAATACGATTCCCTTAAAACAGATTCGTCGTCTGTTTCCCAGGGTACAACGTACGCAGCTGTTGTACAGCCGGACTAGACCACTTGCCTGAAAGATCACGGAAGCCTGAGCGTTTCTGATCGAAGAGATTGCTGGAACCGTTTAGTAATGGAGCTGCGTTTTCTGAATATGTAAAAACCGAATGAGACATGGCTATATTTATACTGAAACCCTATCTTGTTCTCCAAGACAAGATATTCTGTTCAATATACACGATATTTTCAAATCTGTTTCATTCTAGAACAGATTTAATATCTTTCATTTATTTAAACAGATTCTATATAACTTGTTCACAAAGTTAAAATATGTTCTAAAAATAAATGGGAAACGAATTCTGCAGCAAAAAGATACGCACGTAGGCGAGGTTTCGGAGCTGCATTCGTGTCCGCATGAGTTCAGAAGCTTCGAACCCATTTTGGCCCTGAAATCCTGAAATCTGCAACCCCCCTGCGCGCGGGCACGTAGGTGTTGGAGTAAAACCAACAAATCATTTTGAAGGTTCATATCAAGATTTCTATATAAACAAGGTTTCACTTCTTGTTTTGGGCGATGTGGGATACTCCCACTTTTCCAAATTTTGTGTTTCAAGTGCCTCACTTTGAGACACGATATCTCATTCATATCAACTCCATTTTTGACACTCTTTAGCTCGTTGCGAAGCTCTCGTCGAGGAGAACGCAAAGCTACCAAGAAATATAAATATATATAACATATACCTATATTAAATAGTGTCCAAAATTTTCAAAAACTCATTTTGCAAAACTATTTTTCCAACAGTATTATCCATTGTGGTTAAAGCGAAAAATAACCTCGCACAAGAGTTACACCAACAATTTAGACAAGCTCTTGATTTATTTTAGACTTTTCTTTATTTGAATTTTTGTAAATAAAAAATAAATTATAGTCACATTAAAGATAAGCTATAGGTAAGCACATTTAAGGTGTTCATATAACCTAATTTAGAGAGTTAACAAAAAGTATCATATTTTAAATGTTGAAGCTTCTATAAACCAAGCGTCAACCTTGATAAGAAAATGATATTGTAGTTCAATTGAAGCTATCAACAATACTTGCATTTCATCAAAGGTAGGTCTAGACGAACCAGGTCAAAAACCCAAATTAATAAACAAAATTGAACAAATAAAAACCACATTGAATAAGAAATAGTTCAACTATTTAAGGTGAACATATGCCAACAAATCTTGTTAAATATAGTCAATGTTGCTACATTTTGTTTTGTTTAGTAATTGTGTCATTGTGTGTATCTTTTATGTTGTTTGAATGTTAAAAGTTGTAACTTAAGAACCTATTGACCATTCTGCCCTTGTTTGATAGTTCATCCAAATATAAAACTAATAAAAAAATTGTAATTAAACCAGAAATTTTCATATACCCTTTAGCTCGATACAAAACAAAATAAAAATGACAACATTCAAAATTAACCCGTTTTGATGTTTGTGTATTGCCATAATAACACACAAGCAAAAGCAAGTTGTACATAACTACTGAACCAACCCAACACCACAAAATTGATAATAGCGAAACTTAAAACCAAAACCAACAGGAACCGGTTCAACAACCATTTGGTCTCAAACCAACAATAAAAAGCTCAATGTTAAGCCTGAATTTATGAGACTTAAGTGGTAGATAGTCATCAAAATCACATATAGTCTCCACCCGCAACAACTTCAAAAGCAAGAATGTTACTACTTCATCACCCTCTTCAACCTTCGGCTTTTGTAATCTAAAACTAATAAAAAGAAAACTACCAAACCAAAAATTCTTATACTCTTGGTTCGGTACAAAACCAAATAAAAACGAAAACATCCAAAATTAACCTGTTTTTACTTCGTTTGTGTATTGTCAGGATAACACATATACAAAATGTGATTACTAGATGATAGATGCGGTAAGTTATATTAGATGATAGATACGTCCCAAGCCCGTTTGTGGGCTTAGGGACATAGGATTGTCTAGTGTTTGTAGTTCATATAATAGGATCAAGAATAATGTACAACTTAGGGGGAATTATGTAATCCAACAAGTTATACAGAACTCAACAAAACCAACACCAAAAAAATAAATAAATAAAATAAAATAAAATAAAATAAAAATTGAAAACCAACATGAATCGTCCAACAACCTTTTGGTCTCAAACCAACCATAAATCACACTCAAAGCCTCAAAGTTGAACCATGAATTTGAATCATGATATTTTATGCGGTTCCTGGAATTACTTATTAGACTATTTAAATTTTGATACATCATTTAAACAGTTTCAGGATGTTTAATATTAATGTTGCAAAAAACGTGAATCGGTAGTCGGGCGGTCGACCACCCAGTAGCGGTGATTAATCGGATTGGTATTTCTGGAGACCAAACTAAAAATCTTAACCGATTCCAAGCCTGCTATGTTTCCAAACCTCAATAAAAGGCTCAAATTCTGATTATGATGCTCATTGTGCGTTATAAATGAAATATACGATCCCCAAATTAAGTAGAATGCCTAAATTATTTTTTTTTAAATGACCGATTTGGCCGATTAATCGGCCGATTCAGCCGATTTTTTGACTGCTTAGTGTTGATTTTTTTCCTAGGCCGATTTTGCGACCGATTTTCAAAAATCGACAAGGTACTCGGCCGATTAACGATTAATCGGCCGAGTTGGCCGATTTTTGCAACATTAATTAATATTGCTTATCCGAACTGCTTATATGATTATCTGAAAGTGAAATAAGCAATTACAATTATAAGTGTGACAGTTGCTATTACAAATCGCTTATACGGGTAGCTCATGGGATGTTAGTATCCGAATACATGTGAAACGGCTAGTCTCACCGCTTTGAGACACTGTTTGCACCTTTGGAAGTACTATTTCAGTATTTTATCTACCATTGTATTATTTAGTATCTTACCCTATAAGAAGTATCCTCATGACATGACTTCATTATTTCTCTTTTATGTCAGCCTTTTGTCCTATTTTCATTCAGGCAATCAGTAGGAACGAAAATGCATCATCATAGGCACATATATAACAAAGATTGTTAACCTTTATTCTGACACGTATAAATCCATCATAGGCAAAATGGAGTAATTTGTGTGAAAACTTGGTTAAAACTTTTGTTTCCTACATAGGGCGAACAAAAGAAATTGTGCTTACTTATATAGTGTGATGTATACAACTCACGTAACTTGAGAAAAGTATTATGTTGTTGGTGTGGATTATCCATTTCAGTTAAAACAAAAAGTAACTGTATTGTTTATCACATCCAACAATAGATACAACTTCTTGAACTTTTTTAAACTATTTTTATACAAATTTATATTATATTAAAAATAAACCCTGATTAGGTAAAAGATTGAGGAGTATGACTTTAATTTGATTAGGGGGGCTGATGTAAGCTTATTTAAATTACGTATTAACTTATACATATAGCATAGATAAGCTAAAGGCAAACTCATTATATTGTTTATATAAGCTAATTCTAGACGCTCAAGATAGTATAGTTTTGAAAGTAGTAAAATAATGAAGAGGCTACAAACTACAAAGCACATGTTTCTACAATTTCACTTGAAGCTATCAACAAACTAAGGTGCCATAACTTTAACAACCCAATACTCGCTTCAGGTCAAGACGAACCGGGTCAAACCCAAATTAAAACACAAAATAAAACTAATAAAAAGCAAAAGAATAAGAAATAGTTTCTTATTTCAGACACCCTCATATGATTATCAAGTCCTCTCTCGTTATCTTTAATATTTTCAATGCTAAATTACAAATGACAACCTATGCCAACAAATCTTGTTAAATATTGTCAATTTGCTATATGTTGTTGTGTTTAGGAGTTGTGTTTATGTTTAATGTTGTTTAAATACTAAAAGATTGCAACTTAGTGACTTCAGAAACTAGTGACCATTCCACCCGCAACAATTTCAAAATCAAGAGTGTTACTGCTTCATCACCCTGTTCAACTTTTGGCTCTTGTAATCTAAAACTAATAAAAAAAAAAACGGGCAAATGACAAAAAAATGCATTGAACTTGACACTTTTTATGATTGTGTGTAGCCAACTATTTTTTTTCCTATTGTGTGTACCGAACTTTCAAAATTCGATTATTGTGTGTATTTTGTGACCATTTTACCCTTAATTTTTTCAAATTTCGAAGGGTAAAATGGTCATTTTACATGGCAGAATAGTCACAAAATACACATAATGATCGAAATTTAAAAGTTCAGTACATACAATAAGAAAAAAAATAGTTGGCTACACACAATCACATAAAGTGTCAAGTTCGATGCATTTTTTTGTCATTTGCCCAAAAAAAAAACTACGAAACCAGAAACTGCCAGGATAATACACAAAAAGAATGTGATTACTAACTAGAGGACAAGCAATGGTAAGTTATACAGAACTAAACAAACCCAACACCAGAAAATGACAATAACGAAACTAAAAATCAAAACCAACATGAATCAGTCTAACAAACTTTTGGTCTCAAACCAACCATAAATCGCGCTCAAAGCCTCAAAGTTGAACCATGACTTTTAATCATGTTAATAAATAGGATCACAAACCCGTGTGGTCATTAGGTTGCACAAATTTATGAGACTTATGTGTGAGATGCTGGAATTTTAAGCTCATTGTTTACCTTGCCTAATCATGAGATTCTATGCATTGGACTATTTACATTTTGATTACATCATATAATGAGTTTGAGGTTGTTTAGGATTGCTTATCCGAACTGCTTATTTGATTATCAGAAAGTGGATTAAGCAATTACTATGTTAAGTTTGGAACTAGCTATTGAAAACTGCTTATAACGGTAACTCATGGGATGTTATAAGTTTCAGAATACATGTAAAACGGCTAGTCTTGCCGCTTTGAGACACTGTTTGCACCTTTGGAAGTACTATTTTATCTACCATCGTATTTATTTAGTATTTTACCTGATAAGTAAGTCTTACCATGTAAGAAGTATCCTCATGACTTCATTATTTCTCTTTAAAGTCGGCCTTTTGTTCTATCTGTTGGAAAACTTGTGAATGAGATATTTAGTCTCGAAATATGGGGATTGGAATGGAACTTAATGAAAAGAGAAATGGCTTGCTTACAATTTTCAAAGTTGTAACAACAAGTGGTTAATGGTCTATAATGTCATAAGTATTGCATTTAACTCGATTAATGACCGGCTTAATGAGAGTTAAAGGCATGTTAATGAGACATAATGGTTATCATTACACCATAAGTTTCTAGTTGGTAGTATAAGTACCAACCTTGTTGTTCCAATTCAAGGAGGAAGAAGATCATACAACACATGATCAACTATCAATCCCATACCACACTAACGTGTAGTTTCGTTTTGGTTAACGAATCATGGTTTGATACAATGAGAATTTCAGGCATGGATGTCATATCCGGCAGTACAACATACTGTTTCCGATCGTTGTACCCTGGGAAATAGACGCCTAATGGACGGCGAATCTGTTTTAAGGGAAGCGTGTGAAACACGTGCCTCGATCACGTTCTTGAATCGGTGATATCTTCTCTTATTTTTCATTTGATTATTATTTATGTTCGTCACTCTAATTTGTTATCTCGTATTATGGTTAGTTATCCCTACAATCTTAAAACAGATTTTCATATTAGTTTAATCAAGATTAAAAAATAAAAATAAAAATTACAATGCTTGTAATGGACTCTTAAATAATTGGTTGAAAACAGATTGTTGTTGTTCCTTTTATTTTGAGTCTTTCATAAATCGGATCTATAACAAGTTTTGTGTTTTTGTTTATGGAGATTTGTGTAAGTTGTTCCGATTCTATAAAAGCTTGTACCCAACCAGCCCCTAAACCTTTTGACTGATTCTGTCCAAACACCCCTTTACGTTTAATATTATGTCGAGATCATAGTGTTTGTTTGCTGAAATTAAATCTTCTGTCCCAAGTTTGATTATAAAAGATGTTTGGTTTATATGTGCTGAAAATTTCTGTATTGAATATTAAATGCAGTTTGGTTGCTCATATATTTGTGCAGTTGCTAATATATGTGTACAAGAATTCTATTGGCTGAATTTTAAAAAAAAAATGTTTGGTTCTTGATATATTTGTGAAGTAATTATGTTTGGTGAATATTTTGGAATTTTTTTCCCTTGCTGTAACATTAATCAAGAAGGTTTTCTTGCTATTTTTTTTTTCATAAAGTTGTTTGTTTAAAGAAATATTTGTGAATAAAACTCTCTTTACTGAATGGTTTTAGAACCAATGGAACATTTGTGCATAAAGAATTATATGTGGAATTTGATAAAACAAGTGTGACTGCTGAAAATTATATGCATAAAAGTATATTCGTTGATTTTTTTTTAATGAAAAAAAAAATGGCATTTTTTGTTGATGAAATTTTATGCAGAAAAAAACCTTTTTTTGATTGCTGAAATTTTCTGGCAAAAGAACTTTTAAAAGGGTATGCGGTTGCTGAAAATTTTGTGCCAAAAAGGACGTTTAAAAGGGTGTTTGGTAGCTGAAATTTTAAGTTTTTTGGTGCTGATTTTCTACGCAGAAAATAAGCCGTTTGGTTGTTGAAAATGGCAGCTTTGTTGCTGAAATTTTAAGGTTGTTGGTGCTGATTTTCTACTCAGAAAATAAGCCGTTTGGTTGTTGAAAATGACAGCTTTGTTGCTGAAATTTTAAGCTTGTTGGTGTTGATTTTCTACGCAGAAGATAAGTCGTTTGGTTGCTGAAAATGGCAACTTTTGTTGCTGAAATTTTAAGCATTTTGGTGCTGATTTTTCACGCAGAAAATAAGACTTTTGGTTGCTGAAATTTTAAGCTTTTTGGTGCTAATTTTTTATGCATGAAATAAGCCTTTTGGTTGCTGAATTTAATGCAGAAAATGGCAGATTGGTTGCTCAAATTTAAACTTTTGAAAAATTAACTTTAAAAGGCTGGACATAAATAGTCTTGGTGTTGCTTGGTTCGATGGTACTGGCTTAGTACTATGACAATATACAAATTGCTTGATTTTGTATCGAGTATCGAGAGAGTTTGGATGTTGCAACTATTCAGTAGTGAATATTGTTGCAAATAATCAAACCATTTGTTATTCTAAATGAAAATAAAGTCGAGACTTGTTGTAACTCATGTTACTAACGGTTTGTCATAGTGAAATATATGCATCAATGTTAACGATAACCGTTAAGACATATTGAAATGTCAAGAAAGCTCACACATATTGATAACGACAATTTATGTTGGTTTATGTAACTAACTTGAATGGGTATAATTGTCAGTCACAGTGAGCTATTGTCCATTATCTTACATCGGACATATTTTGATTTTGAGGAATGATTACATGTTGATATTTTGTGATCATTATCATGTAAAATGGGGATTACATATGTTTATATGATCTCAAATGAATATGAAAGACATGTTGTATGTGTAGGCTTTACACAAGTACCAACGTTTGTGGTTTAAGGTGGTGATTGGATCTTGTAAATAATTTGTATTATAGAAGAATGTTAGACGAAGCAATGAATAATCAGAATGATGCATCTTCTGTTCATACGCTTGATTCCTTGGTCTAAAGCATGCTAGACATGAAATTTGTTAATTATTATATGGAAAATAATTAACATCAAACATTCAAAGGATGTATACACAAATTAGAAACTTGTCTGATGATAATTAATAAGGTTATTCGTGTCATATACTCAAAAGATTATCTCTTAAACGAGATTGACGTTGAAAGGAAGAACCCTTTCTACAAGATTCTTGAGATAGGTTCAATGTGGGGGATTCCGGCCCAACTAGAGTTCAAATGACACCAATCAACATCTATTAAAAAATAGAGATGGAGGTGTTACCCATTTGAAATACTCATGAATTATTGGTAGAACCACAGTTACAGTTTAGAGCAAAACGTAACAACTATTTGATGGGTAATTAATGTTATTAATGACCATTTTTGAGTGGCTATGTATACACTCTTGAAATGACCACTATATGTCTTCTAGACATAAAATATAGCTAGGTCCACGATGGAATATAATTTTATCGCGATAGATAAATTTGGATAAGAGACAAAATGTCTATGTTTAATATGAGATGACGCACCAACATCGCCTATAATGGTAGTTGTATACATTGTGATAATCATTAAAGAATTGGCAAAGCTTATATCACAATGTATAATGGTGAGTCAAGACATATTATGTCGATACGACAACTACTCTCAACATGAGTTATTATTTTGACAATATGAAGTCAAATGATAACAATGCGGATCCGCTTATAAAAGGCTTAAGCAGAGAGTGAGTTAGCAAGTCGTGTGGAGGAATGAGACTAAAGCCCCAGAAAAGTTTATATGAAGGAAAACCTAACCCAGCTGACTGGAGATCCCAAGATCTGGGTTCAATAGGACAACCTAATTGTATAAACCGAGGGAGGTCACTGTGGGGGAGTAATTAGTTCTCCATCCATATAAGGGAGTTTGTAAACTTCCTAGTTCATTCCTATAATAGTGACAATATGTGGATAAGTTTATCGCTTTTAATGATTCGATTGGAATCACCTATGTGAGAGAGAAGTGGGGTCGCTTCGAAGGGAAATGTGTGGGGCGCAATTCCTAAAAGCTTTCGCAGAACCAGGCTAGTGTTCATGACCATAATGAACACAACTATGAGGATTTGACTATGTCAGGGAGAGTCTTGTGTGAACTTATATTGTCGTCTATATAAATAGCATATCAGTTCAAAGACATCGCGTTATCCTGGCAGCTAGTAGGCTAAGTATATTTCATAAAGGAAGGTTCAAAGGGTTACACCTACCTATCCTATGCAGGATTCAACTGTTGAGATTTTCATTGGAAATGTGTGTGTTTTCGAGTCAATATCTATTCATGTGGGGGATTGTTGGAAAACTTGTGAATGAGATATTTAGTCTCGAAATATGGGGATTGGAATGGAACTTAATGAAAAGAGAAATGGCTTGCTTACAATTTTCAAAGTTGTAACAAAAGTTGTAACAACAAGTGGTTAATGGTCTATAATGTCATAAGTATTGCATTTAACTCGATTAATGACCGGCTTAATGAGAGTTAAAGGCATGTTAATGAGACATAATGGTTATCATTACACCATAAGTTTCTAGTTGGTAGTATAAGTACCAACCTTGTTGTTCCAATTCAAGGAGGAAGAAGATCACACAACACATGATCAACTATCAATCCCATACCACACTAACGTGTAGTTTCGTTTTGGTTAACGAATCATGGTTTGATACAATGAGAATTTCAGGCATGGATGTCATATCCGGCAGTACAGCATACTGTTTCCGATCGTTGTACCCTGGGAAATAGACGCCTAATGGACGGCGAATCTGTTTTAAGGGAAGCGTGTGAAACACGTGCCTCGATCACGTTCTTGAATCGGTGATATCTTCTCTTATTTTTCATTTGATTATTATTTATGTTCGTCACTCTAATTTGTTATCTCGTATTATGGTTAGTTATCCCTACACCATCTTCATTCAGGGCATCACTGCAACAGCACAAGGCAGCTTCTTCAGTATGATTCAATAGCTCATAGCAAAGATTTGAATCATGATTCTGCCACGTAAAATCCAGCATAGAAAAATGTTAATAAAATAAGTTGTTATGACTCTAGAGCAACTTTTTTTGTAAGAATGACTTGGTTATAAGTTTTATGTCCCACATGGAGCAAACGAAAGAACTTATGCTTACTTATATAGTGTGGTGTATACAACTCAAATAAATTGAGATTAGTATGTTGTTGTTGGTGTGGCTTATCTGCTTCCGTTAAAGCAAAAGATAACGGGTTTTGATAAGTAGCATCGACAATTTATACAAGCTCTTGATTTTTATTAGGGTTAATGGTCCAAAAATATACAAACTTGCCACCTTTTACTATTGTGACAATAAACTTTTAATTTTCCTATTAAAACAAAAAACTTTCTTAATGACTCTTATTGTAACCAAAAAACTTTCTTAATGACTCTTATTGTAACCAAAACTGACACGTGGCAACATTAACTAACCCTTAACCCAAAAAAATCATTTATACAACATTAACTAAAGCACTCTCTTCTTTTTCACATTAACTAAATCTCCCACCACCAACACCCCTTATCGCCAACACCCTCAAACGCTGGACCCCTTTCACCGCCGGAACCGTACACCGCCGGAACCCCTCAACCGTCGGACCCTCCACCGCCCGACCTCACTTCCATAGATCCTCACTACCGAAACCAAACTATCACCGAAAATACCTCTCCACCATCGAGAGCCGTACCACCAACACCACCGAGATCTACAACTTCCTGAAACCCCTCGAATAAGACCACCACCACCGAAACGCCCGGCATCACAACATGTTTCCAATTTTATTTTTTTTAACTATTTATCTTTTTGGTCATATCTGAATTTATATAATATTTTTTTCAAATCTTGCCCGAATCCACTGTTGTCGTCATTGCTGATGCTTTCGCCGCCGCTGCTTTTGCCGACCAGCTGTTGCCGCCACTGCTATTGCTGCCGTTTTGAGTTATATAATATGAGGTTTTGGGTCTTTTTCCATATAAATATGAGTTTATTTTTTAAATCTTTAATCAGAAGATTTTTTTTTAATATATGAAAAATCCGATTTTTAGTGTTATTTATTAGATCTGATATTTGATTTTTAACTTTTATAGATTCGATTTTTGAGATTTGTTTCTAATAATTCCGAATTTTTTATAAATCTGATTCTATTTAATAGTTTTTATAACTCTGATTTTTAATTTGCTTTTTTACATCTAATTTTTCGAGTCTTTTATAAATTTGAGTTTTTAATGCTATATGAATATGATAATCTGTGTTTTTAATGCTATATGAATTATGAAACGAGTATAAATGATTTTTTTGGGTTAAGGGTTAATTAATGTTGCCACGTGTCAGTTTTGGTTACAATAAGTCATTAAAAAAGTTTTTTTGTTACAATAAGAGTCATTAAGAAAATTTTTTGTTTTAATAGGAAAATTAAAAGTTTATTGTCACAATAGTAAAAGGTGGCAAGTTTGTATATTTTTTGGAGCTTTAACCCTTTTTATTATTATTATTATTCTTTTTTTTACTTTAGTTTACTTTATTTGAATTATAACCTATTTTAGAGAGTTAATGAAAAGCACCACCAAACCAACATGAACCCGTTCAACAACCATTTGGTCTCAAACCATAAAAAACTCAATGTTCGTCATGCTACTTGATTTCTAGGCTTCCCAACATTTCAAGAAACTGATATATAACCATTTTAGAGAGTTAATGAAAAGTATCATATTTTAAAGTTTGGGGAAATCTTACCTACATTATAATGTAGGTAGTTACCTACATTTCATTTGAAAAAAATTTGAAAAATGTACAGTTCAGTCCCTGCAGTAAGTCCTTTATGCATGTTTTCCCTTAGTCCTTACCTTTTTTTCAAAGGAATTGTAGGTAACTTACCTACATTATAATGTAGGTAAGATTTCCCCAGTTTTAAATGCTCAAGCTTTTGTAAACTAAGCGTCAACTTGACAACTGACAAGAATATGATACTATAGTATATTCTTAAATTAGTAGTAAAATAATTTAGATGGTACAAACTACAAAGCATAAATTGCTAGTAGTTCAACTGAAGCTATCAACAAACTAAGTTGCCATAACTTTAAAAAGCCAATCATTACTGTTCATCATAGTCAAGGTCAAGACGAACCTAGTCAAAAGTAGTAAACAAAATTAAACAAATAAAAACCACAATGAATAAGAAATAGTTCAGCTATTGAAAGTGAAGATATGCCATAGCTAAATTAGTAATTATAACATATGCCAACGAATCTTGTTAAATATAGTCAATTTTGCTACATTTTGTTTTGTTTAGTAATTGTGTCATTGTGTGTGTTTTATGTTGTTTGAATGTTAAAAGTTGTAACTTAATAAACTAATGACCATTTTGCCCTTGTTTGACATTTCATCAAAATCTAACACTAATAAAAAACTGCAACTAAACCAGAAATTCTTATATACCCTTTTGCTCGATACAAAACCAAATAAAAACGACAACATCCAAAGTTAACCCGCTTTTACTTTAGATGTTTGTGTGTTGCCAGAATAACACACAAATAAAAGTTGTACAAAACTACTTAACCAACCCAACACCAGAAAATTGACAATAACGAAACTAAAAACCAAACCAACATGAACCCGTTTAGCAACCATTTGGTCTCAAACCATAAAAAGCTCAATGCTCAACCATAAATTTGAATAGTTGCTACTCGATTTCTAGGCTTCTCAACATCTCAAGAAACTGTTATATATTACATAACAGATACCTAACTAACTCTTCGAAGCAACTTAAATGCAAAACGATGTTAGAATTTTCTAGCAATGAAGATTCAAGTACTCTTTACCTGCAACCACTCGTAGAATCATTTCACTATCTACAAAAAAGATAATTATGATCAGAGCATGTTATCAAATATATTAAAAATATTAAATAAAAAAAAGTTTTATTACCTTCCGCAAACTTGCAGATTAGGCACAACTTCCTCCACTTTCTTTCACTTTTGTGACTTGTCTCTCCAATCCTCGGTGCAAACTAATGCTTCAACTATTGAAGGTGACAAGAACTTCGAAAATCATCTATTAATTTACCAAATTTGTCTTTAAAAGCAGACTCTGATCCAACTGCTGACAGTGGGATAGCCAATTAGCATTTCTTTTCTTTTCTTTTCTTTTTCTTTTCGCAGGGTTATTTATTTATTTATAAGGTGTTGTTTGGTTTATAATTACGAACTCATTCAATTCACTATTGGTATGGATTTTAGTTTACGATGAAATGGGAATATGGTATGATATCATTTTTTTTCAAATACATTTTTAAGTGAAGTTTGAGTTTCTAAGAGTGTGTTTGGATTGGGGCCATGAGAATGAAGGAATTCGCTTTCATTCCCACTAAAGTAGTTTGATTTATTGGTTCTGTTTCATATAATGGATATGAAACTCACAAAATGTAGGCATTTTAGTGATAGGTTTATAAACCTATTCTCGTACATATACTCATAGTGATTCCTTAATACAAGCCAAATGCCCCCTAAAGATCTTCATTTTATAAATATCTTTATGCAATTTTATTATGCATAAAATGTTTGTCCCATTTTGTTATTTTACGATTACTTATAAGTTCTAGCTTCTCTATAAATTAATTAACTAAACAAATTTAAATAAAAGTTGCACCTCCAACTTCAACTCTCATAAGTCCCTACATTCGAATAATTTCACCATGACTCTACTACTACGCACAAGATAGATTACGGATATATCTTTCTCCGATAACTATATTACTCATACGGCATAATTTTCTAATTAAGGTAAACCTACAAAATAAAAAGCAAAACTTACAAATGATTTTCAAATCTACATTGATGTTAAGACCGGCAGTAGTGGGGATAAACTGGACGCGTTTTCATCCCACTTGGAAACCAAGAACGCACCGTGCCTTGCTACGCAACTCATGCAAGACACATCTAACATGTGTAGTTTGCAAGGACTCGGTGGAAAAGAAGACTGAGTCATGCGAGGAAGCTGTGTGTGTGTGTGTGGTGTTTTTATTAACTAATTTTTGTAGAGAATGTTTTCTGTAATGATCACGGTCTCTTTATCACACTAAGTTGGTCATAAAAAATGAGAGTAGATGTGGTAGTGGTGACCTGCGGTCTGCGGTCACCATTACACTTATTATATAAGTGGTAATATATTGATGGGTCGTAAAGAATAATAAATAGTGTTACTAGTATTATATAAGTGGTAATATATTGATGGGTCGTAAATAAAACACATAATTAACTTGTGTTATAATCAAAACCATAAATTAAAATTTTAGGTAGCTGCAAGTTTTTTTTTTTTTTTTTTTTTTTTTTTTTGAACGGCAACTTTATATATAAAAAAAACGCTAGCAGGAAGCTAGAACGATAATAATAAATAGTGTTTTTTTAGGTAGCTGCAAGTGATGAAGAATAATAAATAGTGTTATTATGCTTTCAAAACAATGTGTAAAAAACACTATAACTAAGCTAGCGTTTTTTACAGCGACAAAAGAGTATGTCCCTAGAACAATTTTTTGTATATGCTTATGTGCTTACTTTTGTGAATGCTTGTTTTGAGTTTTCCATCCCACATGGAATAGAGAAGAATGTTTGTGCTTAGTTATATACTATAGTGTCTACAAAGCATGTAAATTGAGATAAATATTATGTTATTGGGTAGTTACACTATGATCTTGTTAAAGTATGTTTAACAATATTAGAGTGTTACAATCAGTAGCTTATACGAGTTCTTAACATTTATATTTTGTTCTAGTAAATTAATTCTCCTTCTTAACTTTTATATTTTGTTCTAGTAAATTAATTCTCCTTGATGACTTAACTTTTATATTTTGTTCTAGTAAATTAATTCTCCTTGATGACTTCAGTAGGGTTAAAACAATTTACAATAATTATAAATAAATTATCTTTATCTTTACTATATAAAATGTAAAAATGGTCAAAGGTTAAAATGAAAACTTGAAAATTGAATGTTGAAAGTCAATATTGTTGAAACACTTTAAAAAGTAAAAATAAAAAGAGGGATTACATATATCCCATTAAAACCTAACTAATTACATATATCCCCAAGTAAAATTTAAAATAACATATATACCCAAGAGTAATGCTATTTAGACCTAAAACACAAACCTAATTATAAGCCTAATGCATAAATCACTTGTACAATTGCATTAAGTATTTTCTCTCTCTAAATTCCCAACAATCATTTTTTCAAATCAACCAATCAAATCATTAGGTTTATTTGTAGGTTTCATTAGTAGGCACAACAATCATTTTTCTAATTGTAAACATGAATTGATCGTGTTTGTTTACTGATACAATCAATTTATCAAAATTAATTGTTTACCCTTTCATTAAAATGAGAAATTGTAGCACATTAAAAAGGTGGAAAGCATCATAATAAAAATGTTTTGACGCCCACAGTTGATGAAAAGGGGAAGGGTATGATCGTCCTTAATTAACACAATATATGAAGATGGGTATTTTGTTATTTTAAGTTTTGATTGGGGATATCTATATTACATATAATAGAAAAACTGTCAAAGGTGAAAAATTGAAAAGTTTAATTGTTGAAATTGGTCAAATGAGAGAGAAATGCATAGTGTAATTAATATTTTTATTAAAACATCCAATTACTTAAAAGTGCAATAATTTATTCATATTGTACAACAAATTAAAAGCACATCTAACAAATTAAAAACACCCAATTAAAACACCCCTTACTAAAAAGTACAATAAAATTTTCATAACGTACAATTTACAGAAGCTACAACATAATAAAAAATATAAAATAATTAAATACATTAATTAATGATATTTTTAAAACACCCTAGAATGAAAAGTACATGTTATTATACACGTTATAAAAATTAATAACACACACAAAACTTCATACAAGCTAACAAGTTGATATTACATATAGTTTTGAAAACCGAACAGGACCGGACCAACGTTTTCAACCGGGAACAGGTGTCGCCACCAGTTTGGCTAACCAATTAAAGCCATCCGAAACGAACCAGAGAAGACCCGTTGAAAAAGATAGAAACTGGTGAATCAGGTCTCATCGAGATCTTTTTCTGCGGTTAATTGTCACAGGGTACCCGTTGCCAAAACGCGCGACTATCCTGCTATATACTATATATAAAAGAAAAACTAAAAAGTAAAAAGTGAAAATGTTAAAGACATATATTTCAAAAGGAAACTATTAATACACATCGAAAACCGGGTTGACCCGGGACGCTTCAAACCCAGCAGGTTGACCTGATTTAATTTGACTTGTTTTCGACCCAACCTGTCGGGTAGACTCGGTTTCAATCAACTTGTTTTTTTTGTAATGCTTGAATCTATTATTACTAAAATCTTATAACTTAAAAGTTAAAACAATCCTATTAGAAATACACTCTCACACTTAGATCGACTCCACATAATTTTCTTGAAAACTGTATATTTCTACTGCTATGCAACCACGCATCAGAATTATAGTTATTCGATAATGATTCATTGACGCTACAAATACAGTTTGTTGAAAGAAACTTATGGATCGTCGGAATTTTGCAAAAAACTAGACACCGTTACCGCTAGGCGCGGGTACTCGTCTATTATGGACAATATATCTTATAGTGTGGGGGCTTGTTTGTATGATCTTTGTATTAAGTCACGTTTGAAATTTAAATAATATAACGTGAGGATTTTTAATTTAATTACTTCTCGTGATAAGTTAGCTTATCTATACTACATATAGAGTATAAACATAATTCTTTAAAACTTAACTTAAAAGATGAGTAATGTTATTAGATTTAAATACTCATATTAAAAATAAATAAATAAATAAAAAATAAAAAAATAAAACACTTTCAATCTATTAAATACTTAAATATTTAATTACAATTTAAATCACCAACTTTCATCATTATCATTTGCTTCACACCCACATATACAAAAAATATTGCACACACTAATTAACGCAACTATACACCGTTGTTGCTATGCACATGTAATCGTCTTCTTAATCTATACTATATTATAATGCATGTATAAGCCAAAGCTAATTCCAAGCCTAACTTTTAACCAAAAAATAAGATAAGGAGCTCCAATCATAAGATAACATGTGTCACTTCTTAACAAACTTCAAGCCTAACTTCTAACCACTAAAAATTAAGATAAGAATCTCCAATTATAAAGTGACATTTGTCACTTCTCAACTAAAAAATCATCTTTATTTTCAAATTGAAATATCTATCCATCTATTTATTTTTTTTATAATCTAATTTCATCTATTTTTTAAAATTTTGTGCTCTTTAATTCAACATCTATTTTGATATATTTTTATGAGTTTTTAGTTTTTATATTTTTAGTGGGGTTTATTTTATTTGAATTCAAAATTTTCAACTTTAACCTTTATTCCAATCAATACAATCTTAATTCGTCAAAATCATATACTTTTGGAGGGAATGTTTGACGGTTAAGAGATTCCGAGGGTATTTCTATATACGGGAATAATGATGTCACGGGAAAGCTACGGATAACACAAACAAACACATATAACTATATTTTTCGCCGCCGCTGTGCGCAAATATCCGACTAGTTAAGAAAAAAAAAACAAACAAAGAACCTTTTTACATGACTTTGTAGATTGAGTTTTAGTTAAGACAACTAAGTCAATTCAATAAAATAAAAAAAAGAATAAAAAAAAAAGTTAATTTCAAACACCAACTAAATTTGTTCTTTCATGAAAATTTTATTAATAACAACATAAAAGCTAGCATAAATAATGTATAAATAATTTTTCTATTTGTTATTAATTATGAATTTTGCATTTTATATTTTATAGTCATAACTAAAACTGTTTTACTAAACACTTTTGCAAAACAAAAATCTACACTTTGTAGCCAACAATCATCAACTTATATCTATCAATTATCACCTTACAATTAGTTTTGCCAAACATACTCTCAAAATGTTTATTTATCCTTCTTTAGAAAGCTTATTACTAGCTTATATAAACACAAATAAGGTCACTTGATGTGTTTATAAGCTTATTTATAAGCATGAGTCATCAAAGAGAAATGTTGTTACTAGAATTAAACATGTCGAGGTCGGCATCACAAAGTGAACATATATTTTCTCTAGAATCAAGGTTGATTCTACTCGGTAGTTTGAAGAGTTGCGAATACAAAGCTCTCAAACCTTTTAGGCTTTTCAAAACAAAAACTTGTTTTTTGTGCACAATGTTCCTTTGGTTTATACCCAAAAAAAAAAGTTGTCTATATCAATAAATCAATGACAAAATTGTGCTTCATAGTTGTTTAGTCTTAACTATAAAAAAATAAGTTGAAAATCGAATTATCATGTTAATTTGATGTTGTTTTCTTAAATGTCGTCCAAAGTCTTTTGTCTCAACATTAACCTTTTACGCTAAGTAAAATTGTACGAATAATACTTAGCAAAAATAGTCAATTTTGACCTTCATATAGTCAAATAGTCAACATATACATTCTATATGTTAAAACCAAAGTGTGCAAATGTACGATTCATAACTGTTGTTCACACTATTAAACAAAGTTTATATGTTTAATTCAATTATATGTAGATATTGTAGCTTACGTATTACTTATATGTTGTGCTGACGTTATGTTTTGGGAAAATTTTCAAATTAAACTTTAATAAAATTATTTTCAGATTTAGTCTTCGGAACAAAAGAAAAGTATTACATAAATACAAAACCATGTTAAGACTTTTCTAGCAATGAAGATTCAAGTTCTCATTACCTGCAACCACTCGTATATATAGAATATTAGAAGAAAAGTAAGTTAAATTACCTTCCGCAAACTTGTCTAAGATTTGGCACGGCTTCCTCCACTTTTCTATCGCTTTTGTGACCCGTCTCTCCAATCTTGATTGCAGACTAATGCTTCAGCCACAGAAGGTGGCAAAGAACTTCGAAAATCATCTCTAACAGGACCACAAGTAGCTAGATAACAAAGCAGACTCCCATCCAATGAAAATGTTTGAAAGCTAATCCATTTATCCGGACAATCAAGACACACAGAATGTTTGAAATCTGCTCTACTTTCTTTGGCACATCTTTTGAAGTTATTTGTCCTAGCCGATAGCAACTGCAATACGTATACATGTAATCGAGTCATCATACTCATCTAAGGAACATTTCACCATATGTTTTATTACGTCACCAAGACATCTTGATTGAAGAAACTTACGATCTAACACAGTATTCGTTAAATTTTCCTTAGCATAACTGATGACAACATCATTTGAACTTAGATTACTGCCAAAATGGTCAAGCATTGTCAATTTTCATTTCATATGAACACTTTTCAACAACTTTTCTTATCTCCTCTCCGTCATCACTAAAAATTATTGACACTCAGTATTTTTCCTGTGTTTAGCCAATTGTCATCTATAAAATGTATATCAATGCATAAGTACTTAACAAATTGGTTTGGAGTCCATATATCCAAGGTTAATCAAACCTTTGATTCGTGTTCTTAATAAAACTTTTCAACTTTAACTTCTCGTTCATGTAAAGTTGGATACAATCCACAGAAATCATTTCATGAGTTGGGATAAAGCTCTTTCGTTCAATAGAAGATAGAGGAAGTTATAGAAGATAGAGGAAGTTTGATAAATCCGTCATAGGCAAATATAAATAAAATGAGTTATTATGACCCTAGAACAACTTCTTATATGCGGTGGTTATTTGTGTGAAAACTTGGTTATAACTTTTCCGTCCCACATGGGGCAAACAAAAGAACTTGTGCTTAGTTATATAGTGTCCTGTATACAACCCAAATAAATTGAGATTAGTACTATGTTGTTGGTGTTGGCTATCCATTTTAGTTATAACAAAAAATAACTTGAAATGGAGTTCCACCACCCACAACTTATACAAGTTCTTGATTTTTTTTAAACTTCTTTTTTATTTCAATGTTTCTATATCAAAAACAAATTCTCGTCGAGTAAAAGATTGAATAGTATGGCTTGTAATGTAATTATTGGGGGTGTTTGTAGCTTATTATAGATGACCGATTAGCTTATATAGCAAAGATAAGCTAAACGTAAGCTCATTTAAAGTGTTTATACTCTGTATAAGCTAATTTAGAGAGTTAATAAAAAGTACTTTATTTTAGACTTTTTGCCCATCAAAATCTCATAAAGTTTTCACCTGGAGCAACTTCATAATCAAGAGTGTGACTGACTTACTGCTACATCGCCCTTATCAACCTTTGGCTCCAAGGTTTGTTATGTATATGTTTTGCTTTCGATCTAATTTAAGACTACTCAAAAGATCAAACTAAACCAGAAATTCTTATATACTCTTTTGTTCCATAAAAAAACCAAATAACAACGACAACATCAGAAATCTTAACCCGTGTTACTTCAAACGTTCGTGTATTGCCAGAATAAACACACAAACATAATGTGATTACTAAGTAGAAGACAAGCAAAAGTAAGTTCTACAACTCAACCAACTCAACATAGAAAAATGACAATAACGAAACTAAAATTTAAAACCAACAAGAACCAGCCCAACAAGCATTTGGTCTGAAACCAATCATAAATCACGCTCAATGTTGAGACATCAATTTGAATCATGCTAATAAATAGGTTCACAAACACTTGCGGTTATAGGTTAGCACTTATGTGTTAGACACTGGAACTTCAAGCTGATTCTTTACCTTGGAAGTACACTATTTTATCTACCATCTTTAGTATTATTTAGTATCTTACCGGAATAGTAAGTCATACCCTATAAGAAATATCTTCATTATTTATCTTTTAACTCGGCCTTTTGTCTTGTTTTTATTCAGCCATCAGTAAGACAGCAAGCAGCAAAATGCTCGTTACAACCACAAAGGCAGCCTTGTTCCATATAACTCAATAGCACATAGCAAAGATTTTTAATCATGATTCTGACACGTATAGATCCATCATATAAATAAAAGGATTTATTTTGACGCTAGAATAACTTCTTGTATGGGGTGGTTACTTGTGTGAAAACTTGGTTATAATATTTCAATCCCACATTGAGCAAGCAAGAGAAGTTGTGCTTACTTATATAGTGTGTGGTGTACACAACTCTTGTTAGCTGAGATAAGTATTATGTTGTTGATGTGGATTATCCATTTGAGTTGAAACAAAAAATAACTCACAGGTCAATCCATTAAAACGAATATATAAGCTCTCAACTTTGTTTAAACTTCTTTAGATGACCTATTAGCTTATATAGCAAAGATAAGCTAAAGGTAAAGCTCATTTTTGTTGGAATTTTAATTGCATGACAATCCTAAACTTCTTTATGTTATGGGAATTTTAATAGCATGACAATCATAAACTTCTTTATATTATGTTGTTGGTATTGGTTATCCATTTTAGTTAAAAACAAGAAAATAGCTAAGGTGGTAGGCTCGGTCGCAATTTATACAAGTTCTTGATTTTATAAAACTTTAGTTTATTTCAGTCTTTCTATATCAAAAACAAATTCACGTCAAGAATAAAAGATTCAAGAGCATGTCTTGTAATGTAATTCGGGGTGTTTGAATAAGCTTATTATATTTAAATGACCTATTAGCTTATATAAGCTAAAAGTAAGCTCATTTAAGGTGTTTATATAAGCTAATTTAGAGAGTTAAAAAAAAAGTAGTTTATTTTAAACACTCAAAATAGTATATTCTTGAAATAGAAAAATAATTAAGAGGGCATAAAAAGCATATATTTGTGGGATTTCATCATAGTCATGTCAAGACAAACCGGGTCAAACTCGAATAAGAACAAATAAAACCAAAAGGAATAAAAAATAGTTCTCTCTTATTATCATGTTTTTTTTCAATGCTAAATTATCAATCATAATACAGGGCAACTAATCTTGTTAAATATTGTCAATTTTGCTACATTTTGTTTTGTTTGGTAATTGTATGTATGTTTAGTGTTGTTTGAATGTTAAAAGATAGTAACTTAATTACTTAAGATACTAATGACCATTCTGCTATTTCGATTCATTAAAATTACATAAAGTTTTCACTCGCAACAACTTCATAATCAAGATTCATTAAAATTACATAAATTTTTAAGAACCATTGTATTAGTCTTAGTAACGGCACCTTTTGCCCAGTCACAGAATTGGTAATCGAAACAGGAAATCCTAAGAAAATACTTAACACATGTCGCATCTAACCCAAACATACTTTCGGTTAAATGATAAAAGTCACCCAAGATTCCCGAGACATTCCGTGCATTTTCCCACTCATCATGATTCGGAACACAAGTTTTTTCCATGTAATGCTTATATGTAGGATCTCTAATTTTATCACATCAACAAGACATCTTGACAGAAGAAACTTACCATCTAACATAGTATTCGTTAGTTTTTCTTTATATAACTGCTGGAGACATCATTTGAACTTAAGTTACTGGCCAAAATGGTCAAAACATTGTCAATTTCCCAATCATATAAACAGGTATCAACAACCTTTCTTATCTCCTCTCCGTTATCACTAAAAATTATTGAAACTCAGTATTTTCCTGTGTTTTGCCAATTGCCATCTATAAAATGTACACCAATGCATAAGTACTTCACAAATTGGTTTGGAGTCCGTGTATCCAAGGTTAATCAAACCTTTGATTCGTGTTCTTAATAAAACTTTTCAACTTTAACTTCTCGTTCACTAAAAGTTGGAGACAATCCAGAGAAATTATTTCTTGAGTTAGGATAACACTAGGACGCGCGTACAGCTTTCATAAACTCTTTAAATACCTTTGGTTCAATAGAAGATAAAGAAATTGATTACTAATTATCTCTTGTACTCGAGAATTTCTAACATGTCCAAGAAAGCACCTAGAAAATACTACTTGATTAGCAAAGAAAGGACAAACCATTGTGTCAATAATCTGATGTTTGAATCTACTCTCCATACAACCAGTGGCGAACCTAGGATTTTAGAGGGCGGGGGGCAAAAATATTTTTTTTTTAATAAAATTTGTGATGAACTTTCATAAAAAGGTCATAAAAAATTTTTTTCACTAAAAACTGATATTTTTTTAGATTAAGATAAAGATATAAAGTTTTTACATTGTTTGATCTTAAGGTGGGGGGCAATTTGATTTTCTAATGGCGTGCACTTTAATAAAATAGTCCTAAACAAAAATTTACACTAAAAATTGATATATTACAACCCCCCCCCCCCCCCCAACTATGTAGTTCCGCCCCTGCATACAACTTAAATAAATTTAACCCAAACAAAGTTCGTGTACCCGACATAACTACAATTTACTTTTGTAGCTTATGACCAAAGAAAAATGTTACAAGAGTATTCTCTCTAGTAGAACAAACCTTAAATTCCTAAACTATGTCTAACATTGGGGTGTCTGACTTTGTTGCTGCAAACTGTTATTCTGAATAAGATGTTTCTAAGACACATGCCACGTCCCATATGTCTCAATAACACACATCAAAGATTTTTAATCATGATTCTGACACGTATAAGTCCATCATAGGCAAATATAAATAAAAGGAGTCATTATGACTCTAGAGCAACTGCTTGTCTGGGGTGGTTATTTGTATGAAAATGCGGTTATAACTTTTCAGTCCCACATGGAGCAAATAAAAGAACTTGTGCTTACTTATATAGTGCGGTGTATGTTATTTACATAAAATGAGATTAGTATTGTGTTGTTGGTGTGCATTATCCATTTTAGTTTAAACAAAAAATAACTTGGATGGTTGTGTATCCAGTAATAAATACAAGTTCTTGACTTTTTTGAAAACTCTTTTTATATACAGTAATTTTTTTCATATTAAAAAATATTTTGGTTAGGTTAAAGATTGAAGAGTATGACTTTAATGTGATTATGGGCGTTCTTGTAAGGTTACTTAAATTACATACTAGCTTACATATGTAGCAAAGATAAGCTAAAGGCGAACTCATTTAAGGGTGTATATATAAGCTTATTTTAGACGCTCAAGATTGTATAGTTTTGGAATAGTAAAATAATTTAAAGGTACAAACTACAAAGCATATATTTCTAGAAGAGTTAATTTCATAAATCATCCTTGTGGTTTGTCGAATTTAACGAAATTGGTCCTTACAACATTTTTTAACGGATCCTCTACGTATGGCAGTGACCTGCATCAGGTTTGATCCATGTGGTTTGCATTTTTTACTATATTCTCCTAATAGTTTTTTAGTCTATGTGGCAATGATTCTAAGTGTTTGGTTAAGCTGAGGGGCTCACATTATAAGGAAATGAAATATGGATATTGTCCATACTCCATAGGATTTCAAAAAGGGAGGAATGAATCTATCATAAGTGAAGGACCCATCTTATACCAAAACCGATACCGATTGTAATTTATGATATCATACCAAACGCACCCTAACAAACTCTTTAAAGCAATATAAATACAAGACCATGTTAAGACTTTTCTAGCAATGAAGATTCAAGTTCTCATTACCTGCAACCACTCGTATATATAGAATATTAGAAGAAAAGTAAGTTAAATTACCTTCCGCAAACTTGTCCAAGATTTGGCACAACTTCCTCCACTTTTCTATCGCTTTTGTAACCCGTCTCTCCAATCTTGATTGCAAACTAATGATTCAACCACATAAGGTGGCAAAACTTAGAAAATCATCTCAAAAAGGACGACGAATAGGTAACAAAACAGCCTCCGATCCAACGAAATTGTTTGAAAGCTAATCCATTTATCTGGACAATCAAGACACATACATTGTTTGAAATCCGTCCCACTTTCTTTGGCACATATTTTGAAGTTATTTGTCCTAGCCAATGGATGTCTCACATATAGAACCGCCATATGTACACATGCAATTGAGTCATCATACTCATCTAAAATATTCCACCATATGTTTTATTACGTCACCAAGACATCTTGACAGAAGAAACTTACGATCTAACACAATATTCGTTAAATTGTCTTTAGCATAACTGATGGCAGCATCATTTGAACTTAAATTACCGGCCAAAATGGTCAAAGCATTGTCAATTTCCATATCATATGAACACTTTTCAACAACTTCTCTTATCTCCTCTCCGTCATCACTAAAAATTATTGAAACTTAGTATTTTCCTGTGTTTAGCCAATTGTCATCTATAAAATGTACACCAATGCATAAGTACTTCACAAATTAGTTTGGAGTCCATATATCCAAGGTTAATCAAACCTTTGATTCGTGTTCTTAATAAAACTTTTCAACTTTAACTTCTCGTTCATGTAAAGTTGGATACAATCCACAGAAATCGTTTCATGAGTTGGGATAATGCTAGGACGTACGGCTTTCATAAACTCTTTAAAGCCCTTTCATTCAATAGAAGATAAAGGAAGTTCGATAAATCCGTCATAGGCAAATATAAATGAAAGGAGTTATTATGACCCTAGAACAACTTCTTGTATGGGGCGGTTATTTGTGTAAAAACTGGTTATAACTTTTCTGTCCCACATGGGGCAAACATAAGAACTTGTGCTTACTTATATAGTGTCATGTATATAGCCCAAATAGATTGAGATTAGTATTATGTTGTTGGTGTGGGCTATCCATTTTAGTTATAACAAAAAATAAGTTAGATGGTAAGGTCCAGATCCACAATTCATACAAGTACTTGATTTTTTTTTTTAATTTCTTTTTTATTTCAATCTTTCTATATCAAAAGAAATTCTCGTAGAGTAAAAGATTGAAGAGTATGTCTTGTAATGCAATTACTGGGGTGTTTGATAAGCTAAAGGTAAGCTCATTCACTACAAAAAAAATGCACCATTTGGCACGACATTCTCGTGCCAAAAATGCACAGGATGTCGACCCAAAGACAAAAAGGCACGACATGTCGTGCCTTTTTGGTAGTGTCGTTTCTGTTGACCCAAAAAAATTTGGCACGACACCATGCTTTATATTTTGGCACGACAAAAGTTGTGGGGCCCAAACGCAATTCAACCTGAAAATCCTCTTTGGCACGACAACCTTTTGCAAAATGGCACGACATTGTCGTACCATTTTTTTTTAATCTTTTTAAAATAATGGAGAAAACGTTAATTTAATTACAAAAGGCACGACAATGTCGTGCCAAATTGTAATAACACGTGGAAAAACACGTGGCCTTGGGTGCAGAATGGCACGACATGTGTGTGTATATTAGGGACGACAATGTCGTCCCTAACTTTTCCTGGGTGGGCAAAAAAAAATGCAGCAAACTGCAGATTTTTTCCGGATTTTTTTCGGGAAAAAATCTACCAAAACAAATACAACATGTAATCAATCACAATCCACAATACCAAATCGACAATATGATACATTACCAAATTACTAAACGGATCGAATAACATTCCACAATTCTACGATACCATTCAACAAATACGATACAAAGTAAACTACTCTTAAACTATACAAGGCGCAAATTTCCTAAATAACATGTCTCAAACTAACAAGTCACTAGCTTATAAAGCTAACATGTCCAAAATTTATAAAGTTAACATAAATCCACGATAAAATTCGATAAATACAATACTATTCCATAATATTATTAAGTCTAAAATTCACAAACTAACTTCCCGCCTACTCATCAATGAATTCGTCGCCCGACTCATCATCGAAGTCGTCGCCCGCCTCATTATTATCCCCACTATTATTATCATCATTATTATTCAAATCATTATTATCAACATGATCATTTTGGACCAAATGAGGATTATTTTGTAAGTTGTACCGGTTAAGGTCTGGTGGCGGCATTGCATAGTTCGAACTAGTACCCGGGCACGTGATAGAGTTGGGAAAGGTGGGGTGATAACAACCGGCAAATGCATTATTGGGGTTGAAAGTGGAAGCTTGGAAACCATAAGGGCCGGGAGGGGGAAAAGGGCCAGGAATGGGTACCGAGGGAAAGGGAGGTGAAAATGGATTACCTTGTTGGTTGTAGTGGGTGAAAAAATTCTGAAGGTAAGATCCGTATGTCCCAACTGTGGCTTGGGCCGCGGCAGCGGCTTCCCTAGCCGCGGCAGACTCTTGCCTAGCCGCGGCAGCTTCTGCCTCAGCCTGACGAGCCCGTTCTTGAGCAGCCTTGGTTTCCCTCATTGCCTCTTCCATATGCTCCCTAGTAACGTAATCTTCAGCAACATGCCCAGGTGTGAACCTGCGAGCGGTTGAGCCACCACCAGGTAACCTCCTGCCCCTGCCTGCCCAGTTTTGGCGGTTGTCACTCGGAACTACACGCTGCAATATTTCCAAGCTGCTCAAGTACGGGATGAGACCGGCTCTGACTTGCTCTTAAAGGGCCCTCATCTCCTTCTGTGTAATTTCAAAAAAATAAATAAATAAATAAATAAATAAAGTTAGGAAAAAAATAATAAATGAGAAGTAATTTAATATAATGACGCATGTTAAGAGATAAACTACTTACGTAAGCCGTCTCGTTCTCTCTCGTCTTAAATGTGCCATGTTTTTTTGAATGGCCCTTCCTCCAAGTTTCAAGCAGGTCTTCATTTTGATTGTTATTGTTGACCCTCTATACATACAATATAAAATAAATTGATAACGTGGTAAATATAAACAATAAAAAAACCTTTAAAAATCACAAAAATTATAACGAGTCTTACATGATGGTTGCGTCCTTGAACGAACGACTGTCGACCTTGGTGAGTTAAAATCTTGTTTTTAGATCGATTTTCTGCATTTGTGATCGATCTTGCCATCCTTTTCGGGTCTAACCACCAGTCAACCAACATCTCCCATTCCTCTTGGGTTCTGTTCCCCCAGGATTTCTGGGGTGGCAGATGTGTCCTTGCCGCCGCGGGCGTCTCGTGGATATCAAAGTATTTAGACTTGAGCCTGTGTTTGTAATTTCGGTATAGCGTCCTCTGCTGTAACCATAGCCCAAGTCCTACCCTTTCCCCCACCGTATAAAGATTCTCTCCAACCTGGAATCTGTTCTCATTATTCAACCAAGGCGCCAGGTTGAAATAGGTCTACAAAAAAGTATACGCATTTAAACAAACACACAATTTAAATATAACAAGCATATCTAAACGGTTAATAACAATAAGAATAGAAATAAAATAAACAATAAATATAACTTGTAGGGCCGGCATTATATGCGCCTTATAAGAATCAGGAATTTCTTCCCAATCGCAATCAAGGGGAAGTGGCCTCACTTGGCCTCACTAAAATCCTAAAAACAGTAAAATCCTAAAAACAGTAACACAAGTTTAACAATCACAATATTACTAACCAAAGTATCATTTTCATTATCGACAATTAATAACATATCACATGACATTTTTTCCGATATCACATATCATTTTCATTTTAACATGGTCACTTTAAGTTTATAAGTAACAATTATAACAAGTAATAAAAGTATATATATATACCTACTTCGCGGCTGAAATACAGGAAGGAAGAAAAGAGAAAGAGAAAAAGAGGTGGTCGCTCGACCCGGCCTGACACGGCTGTCCCAAACACTACACATAAAACCATAATTAAACAAACTATTGCCGTCCCAAAATACATTGTCGTACCAAATTAATTAATAAAAACTTTTTAGGACGACATTGTCGTACCAAAAAACATTAACAAAATTAAAAAAAAAAAAGTCACTAACCAACACAAAAGGTGGTGGTGGTGGAGCTGCAGCTGATGCGGTTGTTGGTGGTGGTTCACGGCTGTGGTTCACAGTGGTGGTGAGCTGCTGCGGTGGACCATCTAACCAACACAAACACAACATAAAACCATTGTAAACAAACCATAATTAAAGAAATTAAATTAACAAACCAAATTTTATCAAAAAAAAATACATTAAAATGTTACAAAATAACAAAAATTAAACAAATTGTGCACAGTGGTGCGTGTGTAATTGATGGTTACGAGTGATAGTAGTGTTTTGAAGAAAATTGCGTTTTTTTGGGATTTTTCCCGATTTTTTTTCTTTTTTTACGAGGGATAGTAGCAGTTTTTTTGGTGGGTTTTTTGTGTAAGTGTTGAAGATAGAGAAGACTGAGATCTGCTCAATTATTGTGGTATTTTTGGGACGACCAAATAGGGACGACAATGTCGTCCCTTTTTGTTTTTTTTTTTGCGAATTATTTGGCAGGTTATTTGACTTTTCGTGAAATTTTTTGGTAAAAATAAGGGTACGACATTGTCGTCCCTTTTTTTTCCCCTTTTATTTTATGTATAATATAATGTGTTTAAATTATTTAATTAATACTAAATAAATTAAATTTGTTATAAACTTTTTAAATAGTTTAAAAATTAATTAATTAGTTATAAAAAGTTTAAATAAATTTAAAATAATTTAAACTAGTTATAAAAAATTTAAATTAGTTATAAAATATAGGTCCTATGTTATACATCAATACATTATTATTATTATTATTATTATTATTATTATTATTATTATTATTATTATTATTATTATTATTATTATTATTATTATTATTATTATTATTACTACTACTACATAGTTCTTTTATACATCAATAATTTAAATTAGTTATAAAAAATTTAAGTCGTACTTTTTTTAAAATATTTAAATTAGTTATAAAATTGATTGAAAATGATTTAAAATTAATTATAAATTTTTTATATAAATTAAAACGGATGAAATGTTAAACGAACGAGTCAAGATAATGTCGTTATACATGACATGTTAAAACGGATGAATCGAGATAGTATCGTGATACATGATATGTAACACTAACGAGTCTAGGTGATATCGTTATACTAACAAGTCAAGGTGATACTGGGTAGTCTATAACTCTTTATCTCATCAAAACATCCAACCAAAACTTCCCTCCAAAAATAATGGCGCCAAAACTTCCCTCTAAAAATACTGGCGCCAAAACTTCCCACCAAAATCTACCAGATTTGCTCTATATATCACATAAAGAAAACTTGAGATCTTATCCCACCAAAAGCCACCAGATCTTATCCTCAAAACCACTCAACCTCACAACCTCTTATCTTCACACAAATTTCAAAACCTGAGATGGAGCCATTTAATCCTTTTATGTGTTCTTGTGGAGCAGGAAATATAAAATTAAGAACATCGCATAGAGAATATTCATCTGGATAACAATATTATTCATGTCCTCTGTCAAAGGTGAACAATCATACATTTCTTATTTATGTAAATATACAAATAATTGGGTTGTAATCTCTTAGAATTTTCTTATTATGTAACAGCCCAGAAAAGATAATGGGTGCGGAAATTTTATGTGGAAGGATGCATTTGACAAGTACTTAAGAACAATCTCTGCACCAACAGAGTGCTCGAGCTGCCATGAAAAAGATCTTAGGATAAGCTTGCTAGAAAAACAAAAACATGTGCTAGAGACAAGAGTAAGGTTGCTGGAGGCCAAACTTGAAATGGCAAAGATTCCTGACGACCACGCATGTCAGTCGGATGCATTACTTCGTGAGCTGTTAGGTGACATGGAAAATCTTCGTATGTAGTAGTAGTTGTTGTTCTTGTAGTTGTAGTTGTAGTTGCTGTTGTACGTAGTTGTTGTTGTTGTTCTTTTAGTTGTTGTTGTTGATGTAGTTGTTGTTCTGGTAGTTGTTGTTGTTGTTGTTGTTGTTGTTGTAGTTGTTGTTCTGGTAGTTGTTGTTGTTGTTGTTGTTGATGTTGTTGTTGTTGTTCTTGTAGTATGTATCCGTCAAGTATTTTTATAAATCAAAGCACATGTTGGATTTTTAAAGCTGGTCATGTTCTAAGTTAACCTATCACTTATTACTATGTACCTTTCAATTTGACCATGTTCTAAGTTAACAAGATTATGGTTTCCAAACACCCATTTTCCAATACTAAATTACACATGAATAAAGAAACAACTTGACAACAAAACGAAACAGATCAAACGAAACAACTCGGCAAGCAAACGAAACAACTCAAACGATATGATACACAACACGACATAGACCATATGCTACACACGACATACGAAACAACTTGAGAACACAACGAAACAGATTAAACGAAACAACTCGGCCATTCAATTATTTTCCCTGCTACTTCCCGCTCTGCTAGAACCTGCACCATCTTTTCTCTTCCTTTGCTTGACGAACTGTTCAAACAATGCTTTAAGATTTGTTACCCTATTTCCCGCATCATCAAATGTGTAATCGAACGGGCTTTTTTCAGCTTCATCTTTTTCCTTCATTTGCTTGACGAACTGCTCCCACATTGCTTCAGCTTCCAGTAGGTTTGCTCCTCCATTCCAGAATGTAGAATCAGCTTCACAGTCCAAATACACTCTGTAGAATCGCTCTTTCCTTAACCATTCCAGAATGCGGTCTCTCATCAACGGGTCTATGTTCTTATAAGAACCATATTCATCATAAATTTATGACCCATACGTATCAAGAACTCGAGTAAAGAGATATATGGACGATAAAACCAGTGACCACTCTTTTTCCGGCGTGTAATCAGCCATTTTATTGTTACGTGTGTTTTGTGGTTATTTATGTTTTGACGGGATATATAAGAAAAAATAATGGCGGGAAAAAAAATGTATTTAATTTTAAATTAAAGTATTTAATTATAAATACAAACTATTTAATTTCAATTCTATATTAAATAAAATTATTTAAATTAAATAAAAATAATTTTTTTAAATTAAATAATTTAATTAAAAATTGGTTTAAAAAGTTAAAAAAAAAAAAAAAAAAAAAAAAAAAAAAAAAAAAAAAAAAAATTTACAGTTTGGGACGACAATGTCGTTCCAAAACGTTTGGCGGGATAAAAAAAAGGGCGGGATGTATTTATTTACTTTAATGTTTTGTTAAAAAGATTTTAAATTACTAGAAAACAAATAATTACAAAAAGGCACGACATTGTCGTGCCTTTTTGCGTCGTGCCAAAACATTTTGGTTGACTGCTGTATTTGTTGAAAACGTGGGGGTCCTACGTGCAATTTGGGACTACAAAGTCGACCCAAATAATTTGTCCGTCCCCAAACTATGATTTTGGTGTAGTGATTTAAAGTGTTTATATAAGCTAATTTAGAGAGTTAATAAAAAGTACTTTATTTTTAACCTTTGGCTCATCAAAATCACATAAAGTTTCACCCGCAGCAACTTCATAATCAAATGTATTACTGGCTACTGCTTCATCGCCCTTTCCAACCTTTTCCTCAAAGGTTTGTTATGTATATTTATTTACTTTCGATCAAATTTAAAAATACTAAAAAAATTCAAACTAAACCAGAAATTCTTTTACACTCTTTTAGTTTGTTCCATATAAAACCAAATAACAGCGACAACATCAAAAATCTTAACCCGTGTAACTTCAAAAGTTCGTGTATTGCCAGAATAAACACACAAACATAAGTGATTACTAACTAGAAGACAAGCAAAAGTAAGTTCTACATAACTCAACCAACCTAACACCAGAAAATTGTCAATAACGAAACAAAAAACCAAAACCAACATGAATCAGTCGAACAACCTTTTGGTCTCAAACCAACCATAAATCACGCTCAAAGTTGAACCTTGAATTTGAATCATGCTAATAAATAGCATCACGAACACTTGTGGTCATTAAGTTGCACAGATTTATTAGACTTATGTGTGAGACGCTAAAATTTTAAGCTCATTGTTTACCTTGCCTATATCATGAGATTTTATGCAGTTCTTGGGATTACTTATTGGACTATTTGCATTTTGGTACATCAAACAATCAGTTTGAGGATGTTCAGATTGCTTATCCAAACAGCTTAAATGATTATCTGAAAGTGAAGTAAACAATCTCATTAATAAGTTTGGGAGTTTCCTATTACAAACTACTTATATCGGTAACTCATGGGATGCTAGTATCAGAATACATGCAAAACTGCTAGTCTCACCGCTTTGAGACACTGTTTGCACCTTTGGAAGTACTATTTTATCTACCATCGTATTATTTAGTATCTTAATTACCCAATAAGTAAGTCTTACCCTATAGGATGTATCCTCATGACTTCATTATTTCTCTTTTATGTTTGCCTTTTGTCCTATTTTCATTCAGGCAATCAGTAGAAACGCAAATGGATGCTGGTTACAAAAGCACAAAATGCAACTTCTTCCGTATAATTCAATAGCACATAGCAAAAAATTTTATTCTTGATTATGACACGTATAAATCCATCATAGGAAAAATGGAGTAATAAAAAAGGGGTTATTATGACTCTAGAGCAAATTCTTGTATAACTTTGTGTGAAAACTTTGTTATAGGTTTTCTGTCCCACATGGGCCAAACATAAGAACTTGTGCTTACTTATATAGTGTGGTGTATCCAACTTACATAAATTTAGATTATTATTATGTTGTTGGTGTGGATTATCCATTTCAGTTAAAACAAAAAATAACTGAAGTTGAAGTAGTCACCCAAGAATAGATACAAGTTCTTGACCTTTTTTTTAAAACTCTTTTTATATAAATTTTTCATATTAAAAATAAATCCAGGTTAGGTAAAAGATTGAAGAGTATATAAAGAATATTAGAAGAAAAGTAAGTTATATTACCTTCCGCAAACTTGTCCAAGATTTGGCACGGGTTCCTCCACTTTTCTATCGCTTTTGTGACCCGTCTCTCCAATCTTGATTGCAGACTAATGCTTCAGCCACAGAAGGTGGCAAAGAACTTCGAAAATCATCTCTAACAGGACCACAAGTAGCTAGATAACAAAGCAGACTCCCATCCAATGAAAATGTTTGAAAGCTAATCCATTTATCCGGACAATCAAGACACACATAATGTTTGAAATCTGCTATACTTTCTTTGGCACATCTTTTGAAGTTATTTGTCCTAGCTGATAGCAACTGCCGTACGTACACATGTAATCGAGTCATCATACACATCTAAGGAACATTTCACCATATGTTTTATTACGTCACCTACACATCCTGATTGAAGAAACTTACGATCTAACACAATATTCGTTAAATTGTCTTTAGCATAACTGATGGCAGCATCATTTGAACTTAAATTAATGGCCAAAATGGTCAAAGCATTGTCAATTTCCATATCATATGAACACTTTTCAACAACTTTTCTTATCTCCTCTCTGTTATCACTAAAAATTATTGAAACTCAGTATTTTCCTGTGTTTAGCCAATTGTCATCTATAAAATGTAAACCAATGCATAAGTACTTCACAAATTGGTTTGGAGTCCGTGTATCCAAGGTTAATCAAACCTTTGATTCGTGTCCTTATTAAAACTTTTCAACTTTAACTTCTCGTTCATGTAAAGATGGATACAATCCACAGAGATCATTTCATGAGTTGGGATAACACTAGGACGCACGTACGGCTTTCATAAACTCTTTAAATACGTTTGGTTCAATAGAAGATTAAAGAAGTTGATCACTTATTATCTCTTGTACTAGAAGTTTTCGAACATTCGCTTGATACATCCTCTATGTTCCAAGAAAGCACCTGCAAAATACTACTTAATTAGCAAAGAAAGGACAAACCATTGTTTCAAGAATCTGATGTTTGAATCTACTCTTCATACAACTTAAATAAATTTAAACCAAACAAAGTTCGCGTACCCGACATAACTACAATTTACTTTTGTAGCATATGACCAAAGAAAAATGTTACAAGAGTATTCTCTCTAGTAGAATAAACCTTAAATTCCTAAACTATTTCTAACTTTGGGGTGTCTGACTTTGTTGCTGCAAACTGTTATTCTGATTAATTAAGATGCTTCTAAGACACATGCCACGTCCCATATGTCTCAATAACACACATCAAATATTTTTAATCATGATTCTGACACGTATAAGTCCATCATAGACAAATATAAATAAAAGGAGTTATTATGACTCGACTCTAGAGCAACTCCTTGTCTGGGGTGGTTATTTGTATGAAAACGTGGTTATAACTTTTCAGTCCCACATGGAGCAAACAAAAGAACTTGTGCTTATTTATATAGTGCGGTGTATGCTGTTTACATAAAATGAGATTAGTATTGTGTTGTTGGTGTGCATTATCCACTTTAGTTTAAACAAAATATAACTAATATGGTTGTGTACCCAGTAACAAAATACAAGTCTTGACTTTTTTGAAAACTCTTTATATAATTTTTTTCATATTAAAAAATATTTTGGTTAGGTTAAAGATCGAAGAGTGTGACTTTAATGTGATTAAGGGCGTTCTTGTAAGGTTACTTAAATTACGTATTAGCTTATATATGTAGCAAAGATAAGCTAAAGGCAAACTCATTTAAGGGTGTTTATATAAGCTTATTTTTTTTTGGAACAGCTTATTTTAATGTTGTTTGAATGTTAAAAGTTGTATAACTTAATAAACTAATGACCATTCTGCCCTTCTTTGATAGTTCATCAAAATCACATAACGTTTCTACCCAAAACAACTTTTTGCTTTCGATCTAGTCTTAAGCTATAAAAAAAAAAAAAAAAAAAAAAAAAAAAAAAAATTCTTATACTCTTTGTTTCGGTACAAAACCAATAAAAACGACAACATCCAAAATTAACCCGTTTTTACTTCGAATGTTTGTGTATTGCCAGAATAACACACAAACAGAATGTGATTACTAACTAGAAAATTGAACCAACCCAACACCAGAAAATTGACAATAACGAAACAAAAAACCAAAGCTAACATGAATCAGTCCAACAATCATATATATAATCAGTTTGAGGGTGTTTGGGATTGCTTATCCAAACTGATTATATGATTATCTGAAGTGAAATAAGCAATTTCAGTAATAAGTTTGGAAGTTGCCTATTAGAAACGGCTTATATCGGTAACTCATGAGACATTGTTCACACTTTGCACCTTTGGAATTACTATTTTATCTACCATCTTTGGTATTATTTAGTAAATTAGTATGTTAGCCGATAAGCAAGTCTTACCCAGTAAGAAGTATCTTCATGACTTCAATATCTATCTTTTAACTTGGCCTTTAGTCCTATTTTTATTCAGTAAGAAGTAAGATCGAAAGTAAGAAGTGTAATGCTGGTTACAAGGACAAGGCAGCCTCAATCCATATAATTCAATAGCACATAGCAAAGATTTTTAATCATGATTCTGACACGTATATATCAATCATAGGCAATATGACTCTAGAGCAACTTATGTCCCACATGGAGCAAACAAAAGAATTTGTGCTTACTTATATAGTGTGGTGTATACAACTGACATAAATTGAGGTTTGTATTATGTTGTTGGTGTGGATTATCTGTTATGGTTAAAGTAAAAAATAACTATAGAAAAAACGTCATCCCAACAATTTATATAAGCTCTTGATTTTTTTTTTACAACTTTTCTTTATTTGAATTTTTTTTTAAACTTTTCTGTTATGGTTAAAGTAAAAAATAAAAGAATTTGTGCTTACTTATATAGTGTGGTGTATACAACTCACATAAATTGAGGTTGGTATAATGTTGTTAGTGTGGTGTATATAAGCTCTTGATTTATATAACCTATTGTAGAGAGTTAACAAAAAGTATCATATTTAAAATGCTGAAGCTTCTATAAACTAAGTGTCGACCTTGATAAGAAAATGATATTGTAGTAGATTTCTAGTAGTTCAATTGAAGCTATCAACAATACTTGCAGTTCATGATAGTTCGGTCAAGACGACCAGGTCAACACCCAAATTCAAAAAAAAAAAAAAAAAAAAAAAAAAAAAAAAAAAAAAAAATTAACAAATAATAACCACAACGAATAAGAAATAGTTCAACCATTGAAGGTGATCAAAAATATGCCAACAAATCTTGTTAAATATTGATGACGTATAGTCTGGAGTCGGGTCATAAACCCGACTACAGTCCAATACTCACAAGCCCGGCACGAACTGGGCCAATATCAATAAGCTTGTGGGCTCACGAAAGCCCAAGCCCAAATCTATTTACGGAATAGATATCCGATATCTTCTAAAATAAGGAGATAATCATTCCCAACCGACTGATGCGGGATACGCCGAAGGTTGGGGAACACGGAACCAACAAGGATTCCGTGCGTATATAAAGGGAATCATATCCCTCGTTTAAGGTACGATCTCATAACCCTAAAACTCCTTAAACCCTAAACCGATTACTTACTCTCACGCCGGAGGATAATCGTGGGAGACAATCCCACGGTAAGCCTAACGGTGTTTCTTGTCTCTTAGTGCGCAGGTCTCAAGTAGCAATTCTCAATTGGTACGAGAACTGGAGCTCCAAACCAGGAACGTCCAACTTTTGTATCAACAAGTGGCGCCATCCGTGGGACCCTACACTAAGAACCAACACTAGAATGACAAAGCACGGTAATCAGCGATCGCAGTCAGACCTCATGGGGAAGAAGTCGCAAAGTGGACTAACCCCTAAGCAGACCTCTGGGACAACCAGCGCTGCTAAAAATAAGGGATCAGGCCAAGACTTGATCTTCCCTCTGGTGGAACCGCACTCGGGAACAACCCAAGCCACTACAACCACCACGAGTGGAGTAGACCCACTGCGCACCGTCTTTACTACTCCTTTCCAATCGGTGCTAGAAACTGACCCGACAAAGGTACCGGAGGCACCAGGCCGGGATAAGGGTATAGCGGTAGAAACAAAGGCACTCACTCTTGAGGGAGTCGCGCCGGAATTAGCACCAGAATTTTTCGTATCCCAAAACTACGAAACATTAACTGCCCTCATGCAAGAGGAAGAGAAGAATAGATCAGGTCGGAACTTGAAAGCCCGACTCAATTTCGATTCGGAATACGATACTTCTCCACTGCGCCACCAGAAAGAAAAGCGCAGAGGAAGCGGTCATAAACCCCCTGTATTCAACAGAATCGGGAGGAGAATCGAGGGTGATGAGACATCTCACTCGCAGCACTTGAGTGATAGTGATAGAGAAGAACGGCGTACCAGTGTCTACGCCAGACTGGGTAGCCGTAAAGTACATGACAGACTGGGGCGAAAGTATTCCCCAAGTGAAAGCCCCTCCGATCCAGACTATAAGTCAGACTCTGAGGACGGCCGGCGCAAACGCCGTAAGAAGGAAAATTCATCTTCTGATAACTCCTCGGACAACGAGGATAGCGATACAGGACATTGGAAGTCTAGAAACAGACGCGATAGCCAAGAGGAAGACATGTCTCTCCCATGGCGCCGTCAGAAAGTGGATGCGTTCACCAGACGCATTAGTGATTTCTCTGATAACAAGAAGAGGCGCATGCCTACAAATGTCAAGACCTATGATGGAACAGGTGATCCTGACGATCACCTAAAAATCTTTGAATCAGCCGCGACCATTGAGAATTGGCCACAACCAGTGTGGTGCCACATGTTTAATTCCACACTAGTGGGAAGCGCGCGGAACTGGTTCAACAAACTCCCACGAAAGAGCATAAATGGTTTTGAAGAGTTGAGAAAGGCGTTCCGTCTAAATTTTACTCAACGGAAAAAGTGTGCTAAAAATCCTGTCGAACTCGCCAGGGTAAAGCAGCACCAAGGAGAATCTACGAGCGCATTCATGGAACGCTTTAAAGATGAATGCATGCAAGTTAAAGCATGTCCTGAAGTACTAAAGATCTCTGGCTTCATGAATGGGATTAATAATCCAGAACTCATCAAGAGGTTGAACGACAAGATCCCTGAGACCTTTGATGAACTCATGAAGCACTCTCGGTCTTTTGTCCAGGGAGAAGCCGCCGCGGCGGATAGCAA
Source organism: Chrysanthemum seticuspe (assembly GCA_019973895.1). Lineage (NCBI taxonomy): Eukaryota > Viridiplantae > Streptophyta > Magnoliopsida > Asterales > Asteraceae > Chrysanthemum > Chrysanthemum seticuspe. The sequence continues at coordinate 51,792,143 of BPTQ01000004.1, read as the reverse complement.
AAAGAACCACTCGAGTTACCGGTCACAGGAACAACTTGGGAGACAATCGAACGACCGAGGTAGTAACCGTAATAGGAGCTATCGCAGCCAGAGGAGCAGCAGAGATAATGACAGGTACACTCCCCTGATCAAAACCCCAAAGGAAATACTCGCAGCGGAAGGCGCGAATTTCCCAAGACCGCCGCAGATGCGTACACCAGAAGATAGGCGCACTGGGAATGGATACTGTGACTACCACGCGCAAAAGGGTCACACCACTAACGAATGTGTCCAGCTGCGCCAACTCATCGACAAGATGGTCAAAGAGGGTAGACTGGACCACTTGGTTAAAAACATTAAAGAGGGAAGAGATAAACAAAAGAATGGAAACAAGAAGGAGACACCCAAAGATAAGGCCGACACAATCTACATGATACAAACGTGGCAACGAACCACTAGACAAAAGGTCAGCCAGGAGTTTTCCCGAAGAAGCGAAATCTCTTTTCCTACTCTAACTGCGGACAACGCAGTAGCAGAGCCACTCACCATTGAAATCAGTGCGGGGGGTCACGACATACACCGCATGTACATTGATGGTGGGGCATCGGCAAATATCATGTATGAGCATTGCTTTAAAAGACTACGACTTGAAATACGCAGCCAGTTAAGCCCGGTCAGCACAGCGCTCACTGGTTTCACGGGTGAAAAGATATGGCCCATGGGGCAACTGCGATTACTAGTCAGCATTGGCAACGCAGAGCACTCTACGACAACCTGGATGGACTTCATGGTGATCAAATCCCCCTCGCCATACAATTGCATTATTGGGAGACCCGGGATATCAGCCATGCGCGCGGTGCCATCAACAGCGCACGGGATGCTTAAATTCCCAGTAGAGGGGGGCATTGTTACTCTTTACGATGCCACGGTACCAAACAGAGAATGTAACACGGTTACATGCGAAATGGCACCGATCCCGAAACAGTGCGCGGCCAAAATCCCCAACTTGAAGGTCGCGATTCACCCAGAACAAGAAATAACCATCGGAGGGTCATTGTCGGACAGCGGCAAAGCAGTTGTGTGCGCGCTCCTACAAAAGAACGTGGATATTTTCGCGTGGGAGCCAAAACACATGACTGGGGTACCACGCTCGATCACAAAGCATAAACTGAGAATCCGACAAGGGTACTCACCGATACGCCAGAAGAGGCGTGGCCAAGCCCCAGAGCGTGCGCAGGCAATTCTGGCAGAGGTACAGAAATTGGTAAATGCGGGAATTATGCGTGAAGTCTACTACCACGACTGGCTTTCTAACCCAGTAATGGTCAAAAAGAGCGACGGTAGCTGGCGAATGTGTGTAGACTTCACCGACCTTAACAAAGCATGCCCACAGGACTGCTATCCATTACCAGAGATAGACTGGAAAATAGAGTCCTTGTGCGGATACCCGTTAAAGTGTTTTCTCGACGCGTACAAGGGATATCACCAGATACAGATGGCTAAGGAAGACGAGGAAAAAACAGCCTTCCACACAAGCCAAGGCGTTTACTGTTATACAAAAATGCCTTTTGGCTTGAAGAATGCGGGTGCCACCTATCAACGGTTAGTAGACAATGCCTTTGAAAAACAAGTGGGCCGCAACTTGGAAGTCTATGTGGATGACCTGGTCATAAAAAGCCATACTGAAGATGAGCTTGTGCGCGACATAGAAGAGACGTTCAAGACTCTACGAGAGATCAACATGAAGCTGAATCCCAAGAAATGCACCTTCGGCGCTACTGAAGGCATGTTCCTAGGATACCTGATAGAACCTGACGGCATAAAACCTTGCCCAGAAAAGACGAAGGCGGTAATAGAACTTCCCTCACCACGAACGCTGAAGGAAGTCCAATCCCTCAACGGAAAACTGGCCGGCCTAAACAGGTTCCTGTCTAAGTCAGCAGAAAAGTCATTGCCTCTTTTCAAAACGCTCAAGAAGTGTATGAAAAAGGGTGACTTCCGGTGGACGACGGAGGCAGAAGAAGCCTTCACTACACTCAAACAGCATCTAGCAACGCTCCCAACACTTGTTGCACCCCGACCAGGGGAAGAGCTGATCATGTATTTATCAGCAACTCATGGGGCAGTCAGCGCAGTGCTACTAACAGATAGGGACTCAGTGCAAACCCCTATCTATTTTGTCAGCAAAGCGCTCAAAAAGACGGAGATGAACTACAGCGCCATGGAGAAGTTAGTCTTGGCATTAGTGTTTGCCGCCAAGCGACTACGCCGGTATTTCCATGCGCACCCGATAGCGGTAATCACAGATCAAGCCATCAAGCAGATCATCTCCAAACCCGATGCGTCAGGAAGACTCCAGAAGTGGAGTGTGTTGCTAGGCGAACACAACATCTCTTACAGACCACGTACCGCAATAAAAGGACAGGTTTTGGCAGACTTCATCATCGAGAAGCCAGATACTGACGAGGTACCCGCACCAAACAAGAAGGAACTACAAGATCCATGGATTTTGTTTACAGACGGGTCCTCATGCGTAGACGGATCAGGCGCTGGCCTTATTCTCACAAACCCAGAGGGAATGGAATTCACTTACGCACTGCGTTTTGAATTTACCGCGACAAACAATGAGGCAGAATACGAAGCCCTAATCGCCGGACTACGCATTGCAGCTCGTATGGGTGTACGTAACTTGGAAGCAAATGTAGACTCCCGGCTAGTAGCCAACCACGTGTTGGGTGAATACGTGGCCAAAGAAGAGAATATGATTCAGTATCTTGAGAAGACTAAGACACTGATCAAAGGCTTTGACAGATTTACTATCAAGCAAGTCCCTAGAGGAGAAAATCGCAAGGCAGACGCACTGAGCAAGATCGCCTCGACAAGCTTCGCACACTTATCAAAGCAAGTACTGGTGGAAACACTGAAAAGCAAATCAATATCGGAGATGGAAGTCTCCGCGGTCATAGAGGAGGATGGTCCTACATGGATGACACCAATTACGGAATTCCTGAGCAAAGGAACATTACCCCAAGAACAGAAAGAAGCTCGCAGAATACGGCGTACAGCGCAGAGATTCGAATTGCGAGACAACACACTGTACCGACGTTCTTTCCTCCAACCATGGCTCCGCTGTGTCGGCCCTCTACAAGCAAATTACGTGCTGCGAGAAATCCATGAAGGTTCATGCAGCATGCACGCAGGACCACGGTCCGTTGTAGCACGCGCCATGCGATCAGGATATTACTGGCCAACCATGCATCGAGATGCGCGGGACTTAATAAGGAAGTGCAATGATTGCCAAGTTCATAGACCCGTCCCGCGCCAACCACAGCACGAGCTAACGCCAATCACAGCGCCATGGCCATTCTACAAATGGGGCATTGATATTGCAGGTCCTTTTCCAATAGCAGCAGGCGGTCTCAAGTTTCTCATAGTAGCTATAGACTACTTCACCAAGTGGATCGAGGCAAACGCAGTGGCGACTATCACCGGCAACCAGGTGAAACGCTTTGTCTGGGACAACATCGTATGCCGCTTCGGATTACCTGGTGAAATCATCTCGGATAACGGGAAACAATTCTGCGACAACCCCTTCAAAGATTGGTGCGAGAAGTTAAACATCACCCAACACTTCGCGTCGGTTACACACCCACAAACCAATGGCTTAGTAGAGCGCGCAAATCGAAGCCTGGGCGAAGGAATCAAAGCGCGCCTGGACAGGCACAAAGGAAGGTGGGTCGAAGAGCTTTCGCATGTCTTGTGGGCGCACCGCACCTCAATAAAAACCAGCACGGGGGACACCCCCTTCTCTCTAGTCTACGGGACAGAAGCCGTTATACCAACTGAGATCGGCATGCCAACTATCCGCACTGCGGAGGTCAATGTAACAACAAACAATGATGAAAGACGTGTCGACTTGGATCTGCTGGAAGAAAGACACGAACGCGCAGCCATACGGGAGGCAAAGTCGAAGTCAAAAATGAAAGGATACTATGATGCCAAGGTGCGCAGTGTTTCATTCAGACCTGGCGACTTTGTCTACCGTGCCAATGAGGCGAGCCACGCAGAAGATACAGGTAAGCTCGGACCAAAGTGGGAAGGACTTTATGAGGTTACTGAAGCAATAGGCACAGGCGCGTACAGGCTACGAGGCTTGGATGGTCGTGACCTACCGCGCACATGGAACATCGGCAACCTCAAGAGGTGCTACCTTTAAGAATAGCTACGGCACAGCGCACAGACGCTCCGCACTTTCAGTGCTCAATAAACATTCATGTATTCATTTTTATTTTTCATATTTACTGTTTTCTTTGTTATTTCTCAAAAAACTTGCAAGTATCAATAAAACGCCGCGGTTTCTAGCTAACTCCGCGACACATTTTAAGTTGTTATCTCCATATACTGTATGTCTTAACAATTTTTTATTTCTTGCCCACGATGGCGTGCATGCACTACATATAAACCCATGATGGTAAAAGGATAAGTTGACCTACTAACTAACTTATTGAGTAAGAGGGTTGCAAACCCATCAATACTGGATCACACATCCTTGTTAAACACCTTGTTCTCAAGACGTTGGAATAAGATATGTGCGCATCCCACGATGGTTGCGCAGCAACGCACACGTGCACGTTTAACAATTTAGGAACCAAGACACTTGATTCCTTAATATGATATTTACAGTACGCTGTATATCATAACATACACGATTGTGATAAAGTACTTAGAATTATTTCTCAAGTATACTATGGCTTTCATACATGATTATGGATTTCATATATTAGCACTAGCATACACGTTTGTTTCTTCGGCAACGAAGATATCTTTTACGCAAAGCCAAACAGATACGTATACATTACAAGTTTCAATAATAACCACAGCAAAACAGCAACTTTTATTCATAACTACGAGTTATTACAAGAGAGTATTTTGCAACATATCAACTACCAGCTGCTACAACGCTTAAGTGAAGATGTGCCAACGTGACTCGTTGCATCTTTAGCTTCGCTCATACCCTTCAACACGTCTGCATCCTGACGCGACACAGTGGCCACACTGACTGGCACCCCATCAGACCTTGGCAAGTGAGCTGCACCAACTCCACACAAAATGGCTTTACCTGCAATACCTTCTTTCTTAGCAAGACGGGTCGCATGCGCTTCCAAGACTTCCTTTAAAGGTACCTCTTTCTCCAAAGCAAATGGATTCTGACTATCCCTAGGACGCGCAAAGACAGGTACTTGGAGCTGAGACTCATGGGGCTTCAAATAATAGTCCGGCTGTGTCTCGGCACCCTCGGTACGATGACACGCCAAGGTCAACCCCGCCATAATTACATTTATCGGATAATCTTGATCGCGCTCAAGCTCCGAAATCATTGTGTAAGATATAACTTTTCACATACACATCAAACCATAACACAAGGTGGCGAATAAGATGGAATTCTAGAGAGAGAAAGTTAGAGGTTTAGGGAACTTAGTGAGAGAAAGTGAAAGATATTATTATGAGCTCCAACTCTCTACCTTGGAAGGTAGAGAGTATTTATAGTCTTACATAACTCGCCACACTTTGGGCTGTGGATCAGGCATACAGTGGGTAAAGACCCGTCCGTCCTCCACGGTGTTACTTAACTAAAATACTACTTAACTTAAAAGAACTACGACTACGAGCTTTCTAACGATTACATATACTTGAGGTGACCGACTCTTTAATACCGGGAATTTCTAATTCCTAACAATCTCCCCCTAAGGGAGGTCACCTCAATTATGTACCAAAATTACATTGAATACAAATAGATATAACATTTAACAATTGATCTTGCATTCTTGATGTAGTCCTTTGCTCTTAAGCTCGTAGTCATTGATACTTCACAATGCATGTTTGGTTACTTCAAGTGGAGGTCTTTTACTGATCCACGTGATGATGAGTTTGAGCCATCTTTGGAGATCATCGGCTATCAAAAATCTCTGAGACATCCATTGTGGTGTTGTGACTTTGGGACCGACATGCTCACATTCTGGATCATGATATCTTCTCATCAGAGTAGCGGAAGCATTTGTTGAATCATGATATTGGCAGCAGCGTAGCAGAAGCATGGAGTGAAAATATCAGAGTCATTGATGCACTAATCATGATTTTTTGAGATGAATGTGTTAAGTGAGCATGCGGCTATGGATTGACTGCTTCATTCTGATCAGCTGCAAACGTCGGCCGTACCTGCATACAACAGTTAGCAACAAATCGCACGAAAGTGTCTTTGATCACTTTCGATGAATTGAGGTACACGGCCCACGGTTCCCCGTTGATCAGTACAAGTACTGCCTGTGATCAGGTAGGATTCCTAAGAATCTCCTTGACAGGGTTTCGCAGCTGTTCTAGCTGTTCT